>OX393559.1:53248127-53848127 GCA_947650365.1 Chamaelirium japonicum
ATTGGTATCGGATGTTTACGGAAAAAGACAGGAGGGAGGAGGAGAGACCGTTAGCTGCTCGCAAGTGCGACAGTCGTGGGCGCAAAAGGCGGCGCCTCGTCGTCAGTTTGCCGTTCTTTAAAACCCCCCTTCTCTCTCACTCTTCCACTCTGACTTTGCTTGCACTCGGTTTGATGCCGATGCCGATGCTGATGCCGACTGGCGTCTGTTATCTCCCCCCCTTTCCTTCCTCCTGTTGTAGCGGACTGCCGAGGATGATTCCATCCTCCGGCAGACGGGTTACCTTTTCTCCGTGTTCTCTCGGTAGCCAGATCATCGGATAGCGATGCCTCGAGCGTCTAATCCTCGGTCCACATCACTTAATGTTTGAAAAATTTTCTCCTTTGCTAGCTGAATAATCCTGAAAGCCATTGGATTCTCGCAAACTGTTATGTAATTCATGAATGTCTGTGTATTGCTTACGACCTTACTAAAGAAGTACTGTTAATGCTTAGAGTTCTTCATTATATATTATGAAGTACTCTTAAGCATTATTGGTGCAGAGAGAGAGAGAGAGAGAGAGAGAGAGAGAGAGAGAGAGAGAGAGAGAGAGAGAGAGAGAGAGAGAGAGAGAGCATATCCAGTAGTTCTTGGTGGATTGAACTCAGCTGGACTGTGTAAGTTCCCTTTTAAGAGGAGTTGTATCGTCTCGGCCTGTACTTGGTATCGTCCGATAGGAGCGAAGTATCGGTACCAATCGGTGACTCAGTTTGATCAGAATGGTCATCTCATTGTTTGTGCACAAAGAGCATTTTTTTCTCCTCTAAATTTGTGTCCCAAGGAGTTCTCTTTCTTGTTGGGGCCTGAAAAGAAAGTGGACGGCGCCGTCGGACATGACCGGCGGATTCCATGCCTGAGCTCGATCTTGCTCATAACCACTGCCTGAGCTCGACCTTGCTCAAGCCCAACTCCAACAACCACTCTCTTTTTATAATTTGTACTTAGGCCTGAACAAATTTTGACTTGGATGTGGTGTCGCCTGAGTCGATCAAAAGAGTCGAATAGAGATTCTAGAAAAGAAAATTTTCCATTCCCAAGTGTTTCTCAAGGGGCAGGCTATTTACACCACAAAGATTACTATGGAAGCTGCAGGATACCGAGGGCAGCGCCTGCAAATGTGTTGTCCCCTGTAATGTGTTGTGCAAACCACCGCTCGCTGAAGCCCCTCCTACGGCCACCCGCCGAAGCCTATCCATTGGCTTGATCCATGCAGGTCGTTGCCATCCATCCTCTCCTCACTTCTCCTTCCTCCCCTCCTAACACTTGATCGTTTCAGCCATGCCCCCTTTCCTGTGCACATGGCCAATGATACCGAGTGTACTGGAAAGGGGATTGGGCTGAAATGACTGAGGGTAGGAAGAGGAAGGACGGGGGGAGGGGGGAGAGGAGCACTCAGCATCGCATGGCCGAGTGCATAGGAAAAGGGGGTCGGTCTTAAACAGCCGAGTCTAAGAGGAACGGGGGGGGGGGGGGGTGGGTGGGTGGGTGGGGGGGAGGAGGAAGGATAAGGAAGGAGGGGGAGGAAGAAGAGGAACGATGAGGAGCAAGGAGGAAGTGTAGCAAGAAGAAGAAGGAAGAAGGATGAGGAGGAGGGAATCATCATCGGATTTCATGGGGCCGACATTGGTGGATGCAAACGACAGAGGTGGCCGACGTTTTGCTCGGCATGGTTGGAGACAACGGCATGCATGTGTTATCCTCATCCATGGTGTAGTGATAGGATGGTTTTTTTTTGTGTGTGTGTGTAAATGTGCTGCCCCAATAATCTCTGTAGTGGAAATAGCCCCACCCTTTCTCAAGAGCTGGTTTTTACTATTTTTTAATATGGAAAGCATAAACCCTCCATGTTATACCCCGGAATGTAGTATACTCTCCTACCCATGCACATTTGCATACCCACATCCCATCACGTTCGATACCGGCACCTCCGTTGTTGACGCCTCCGTCCAGACAACTTCCCCTCTCTCCTTCCTCCTCCCATCATCGGAGACTCCACCACCTTTGACGCCCGTCTCCAACACCAACATCTCCGACGTCGGCACCTCCACCGCGTCCCCTCTCCTTCCCTTTCGCCTCTTTCCCCACTATTGGAGAATACATAATTTCATTTGCCAGTATCCTTCCTAATATTATGAACACCATTTGGCATGATCCTGCCGAACTCTTCAAGTTCCTTTCGGTGTCCTTGTTGTTCAATAATTTCTCACCAAATGGAGTTCAAAATATCTGGCAGGATCATGCCAAACATATTGAAGAACATTCGGCAGGATTATGTCTGTTCAGCCACGTAATACTGAACAGAGAGGCGATGACAAGGTAGTGGAAGGAGGGTAGCAATGTAGAATAAGAGAGGAGGGGATGTTTTTTTTTCTCCTCGCTGATATTCTATATTGAGGTCATCGGCTTTTGGGTTGGTCGTGCCGCATAGGATCCGGGGCCGTGCTGGAAGTTCTTTCACCCTGGAAACTCCATGTTGGAAGCCCTTGCATGGAGGGGGGGCAACCATTGTATGCATCAACGCCCAAATCAGTCAATCTCTTTCTTCACTAATACTTCAAAAATGGCAGCTACTATCATTGAAAAAGGATATAGCTAGCAAAGAAGGATTCATAAAGCTGACCCCAAATAGATGGGATATGACTTGATAGCTAGCATTGTTTTAAAAAGTCGTCAATATTATTGTTTTTGAAAACTCATTTGTTTCGTAGAAATTAGCCATTGAAACACACTAGATCGCGTGTTTTTATTTATTAATCCTATGCGATAGACGGATGGTGACGATGTTGCTCTCGAGTGTCGTAAATGATTTTGTGATGGAGATGAACAATTGTGATGCTAGTGGAGAAGCCGATACACAAGTAGGGCTGGGACTTGTTTCGGACGAACCCAAGCAACCCGACCAAATTCTGAATTTGGATAATCATGGGCACCAATATTTGAAAATTTGGATGGGCATAGATAAGTTTTTTTTGCCTGAATTCGAATTTGGACAAACATGGTCTGCCGAATGACCAACCCGAAGAACCCGAGGAATATATATATATATATATATATATATATATATATATAGTATATATATATATATATATATATATATATATATATATATATATATATATATATATATATATATATATATATATATATATATATATATATATATATATATATATATATATATATATATTATATATAGGGTCAGGATCGGATGACCCAGCAAATAACCCAGCACCCTTTGATGCACCTAGAGGTTTTAGAATGGGCTGATTTTTTGTAGGTATGTTGTCTATGGTATGTTGATCATCCTCACAAAAAATCAACCCATTCTAAAACCTCTAGGTGCATCAAATGCGCTCTTCAAATCAATGGTTAAAATTAACAGTCGAAAACCGTTGATTTGAAGAGCGCATTTGATGCACCTAGAGGTTTTAGAATGGGCATATTTTTTTTGAGGATGATCAACATACCATAGACAACATGTCTACAAAAAACCAGTCCATTCTAAAACCTCTAGGTGCATCAAAGGGTGCTGTGTTATTGCTGGATCAAAATTTATTGGGTCATCCGATCCTGACCCTATATAGAGAATACAGGGTCACAACCCTCCGATCTTGATCAACCACCGTCCGTTTAAAAGAAAGATAAAAACACCAGAATCTCCCTCTTCCTCTCTCTCGCGCGCGGCAGCGGCAGTGGGCAGCCCTGCCCCCTCCGGCACCGGCACCGGATCCGTCCGGGGGACGGCGCGCCGCCGGGGGTCGGAGGATGGCGCGCAGGGCGGTCGGTGGGGACCGAGGTCGGAGGGGGCGCAGCTGCCGGGGTCGGAGGGGACCAGGGTCGGAGGGGGCCGGGCCGGAGGCCAGCGCAGCCGCCGGGGTCGGAGGGGACCGGGGTTGGAGGCGGGCGCAGCGCCGGAGGGGACCGGGGCCGGAGGGATGGCGCGGAGGGGACTGGGGGTCGGAGGCGGGCCGCAGCCCCGGAGGGGACCGGGGCCGGAGGGACGGCGCACAGGGCAGTCGGAGGGGGCGCAGCTGCTGGGGTCGGAGGGGGACCAGGGTCGGAGGGGGCCGGGCCGGAGGGCTGCGCAGCTGCCGGGGTCGGAGACGGGCGCAGTGCCGGAGGGGACCGGGGTCGGAGGGGAACGAGGGCGCAGGGGGTCAGGGTCGGGTTTCTTCAGCGAAGGAGAGAGAGAGAGAGAGAGAGAGTGAGAGAGAGAGAGAGAGAGAGGAGAGAGATGAGAGGAGAGAGAGAGAGAGAGAGAGAGAGAGAGAGAGGAGAGAGAGAGAGAGAGGAGAGTATAGTGGTTTATATTCGGTGTTTTATTTTTTTTTTTAAACGGACGGGTGGTTGATCAAGATCGGAGGGCTGTGAGTTGACAGCCCAAATACCCAAAATATATATATATATATATATATATATATATATATATATATATATATATATATATATATATATATGATATATATATATATATAGAGAGAGAGAGAGAGAGAGAGAGAGAGAGAGAGAGAGAGAGAGAGAGAGAGAGAGAGAGAGAGAGAGAGAGATCCGGACGAACCCGAGCAACCCGATGGTTCATATGCACATGTTCTCTACAATCACAGACAAATCGGATAGTGTAAATTTTAGATTGAACATCTCTCTACTCTTTAGTGAACAGTCGGGAGGAACCCGAGCAACCCCGATGAACTTTCATGGTTTGAACACGAACAAATCCTCTATGAGTTCCTCGGGCAACTCGGACAATTCGGACAAAGACGATGTAACTTGGTCTAGAACATAGTCAGACCTTCATACCTGACCAACCCCACCATGTTCACCCCTATACACAAGGAGCAGGAGGTGAGAGATATGTGGGAGGGGGTCCACGTGGCACCATACGACTCAAAGGCTTCCATTTTAGTTAGTATAGTTAGATATTAGTGATGCATTGTTGATTTAATAGAAATTGCTTAACTTGAATAATCAAATTGCTTTGCTTATATGGATACCTTCACCGATTAGGAATTCTCAAGTTCCTCCTTTACTGGGTCGATCTAATCATAAGTACAAAATACCCTCCAATCATTTGCTAGGAGAGCAACACAACCTTGAAGTAGATTCCCAGAAGAGGTTGATTACATTCGCCGTTGTCAGATCCAAAGTGGCCTTGAAAACTTATTGTTTGGACTCTCTCTCTCTCTCTCTCTCTCTCTCTCTCTCTCTCTCTCTCTCTCTCTCTCTTGTTTGAAGTTCTTTTTTGTAGCCTTGAACTTCTATTTATAGGTGGCCTCCCCTCCACACTAGGGGTGGCAATGAATCGGGTCGGGTTCGTGTTGTGTCTAGTTTCAGGTCGTGTCCAAACCCCTAGATTCGGACCCGACCTATTTAACTAATCGTGTCTTGATCCTAAATCCGTACCCGACCCGTTTATAAACATGTAGACCCGATAAGACTTGTTAGACCCGTTTACCACATGGGTTTATTTAGTTGACCTAATCCGACTTGACCCGACCTAACCCGATAGACCCGCTGATACTATATATTACAGTATCAGATTGTGGGTAGATCCGACCCAACACGACCCGTTGAATTTTAAACAGGTCTTCCTGGGTCTACCGTGTCCAGACCCTAAACTCGGACCCGACTTGTTTATTAAACGGGTCTATTGTGTCGACCCGTTTACAACTTGAACCCGCTTAGCCCTGACTCAGACCTGCTAACTTCGAGTCGGATCTACCATGTTGGGTCCGAACTTGCCAGCCCTATTCCACACCAGTAAAAAAGGAATCTTCTAACATACCCATCATTATAGGTTGTCGATAATTGTCGACAACCACCTATGTCATGCTCTAATTGGTTCACGTCTGATTCAGTTACATGTCTTCTTCTGATTTCATCAAGTAATTTATAGATCTGCCATTATTCGCTCAAGCGCAACTCCAACAACCATGCACTTTTTATAATTTGTAGTAGGGTCTGAACAAATTTTGAGTTGGAAGTGGTGTCGCCTAAGTCGATCAAAAGAGTTGAATAGAGATTCTAGGAAGGAAAATTTTATTTATACCCCACCAGCTAACTGAGCTTTTCCCATTCCCAAATGTTTCTCAAGGGGCTGGGCTATTTACACCACAGAGATTACTAGGGGCAACACAACTGCCAGGGGTTGCCGCAGGATACCAAGGGCAGCACCTGCAAATGTGCTGCCCCCTGTAATGTGGTGTGTAAACCACCACTCACTGCCGCCCGCTGAAGCCCCTCCTCCTGCCGCCACCCACAGAAGCCGGTCCATAGGCTTTACCCATGCAGATCGCCACCATCCATCTTCCTCCTTTCTTCTCCTTTTTCCTCCCCCCTACCACTTGGCCGTTTCAGTCAGGCCCCCTTTCCTGTGCACTCGGCCATGCAATATTGAGTGTACAGGAAAAGAGGCCGGGCTGAAACAATCGAGTGTAGGAAGAGAAAGGATGGGGGGGCACTCAATCATACGATGCTGAGTGCATCTACAGACCAATTGGCGACCAATGAGCACTCAGTCTTTGATGACCGAATGAGATATAGAAGCACTCGGCATCGCATGGCCGAATGCACATGAAAAGGGGGTCGGTCTGAAACAGCCGAGTCTAAGAGGAGGAAGGAGGAGGAATGTGCACTGGGGAGGAGAAAGGATAAGGAGGAGGAGGAATAAGATGAAGGGTGAGGAGCAAGAAAGAGGGAGTGCATGCAACAAGAAGGAGGAGGAGGAGGGAGGCGTAGCGGATTTTATGGTGCTGACATCGGCTGATGCAAACGACGGAGGTGGTCGGCGTTTTGTTTGGCATGGTTGGAGGCGGCGACGAGCATGTGTTGCCCTCATCCATGGGGCATGGATAGGATCAGGTTTTTTTTTTTGGTGTGTAAATGTGCCGCCCCTAGTAATTTCTGTGGTGGAAATAACCTCACCATTTCCCAAGAATTGATTTTTATTCTTTTTTTAATATGGTAAGCATACCCTCCATGTTATACCTTAGAATGTAGTATACCCTCCTGCCCATGCACATTTGCATACCCATATCCCATCAACTCCGATACCGGCATCTTTGTTGTCGATACCTACGTCCAGACACCTTCCCTTTCCTCCTTCCTCCTCCCATTGTCGGAGACTCTGCCACCTTTGACGCTCGTCACTAACACCGGCACCTCCATTGCATCCCCACTCCTTCCTCCCCTTCCCTTTTCACCTCCTTCCCCACTATTGAAGAATACATAATTCCATTTGCTAGTATCCTTCCGAATATTCTGAACACCATTTGGCAATATCATGCCAAATACTCTAAGTTCCTTTCGGCGATCTTGTTGTTCAGCGTTCTCACAAAAATATCTAGCAAGATCATGCCAAACATACTGAAGAACATTCGACAGGATTCTGCCGAATGTTATGTTTGTTTGACCACGTAAAGCTGAATAGAAAGGCTACGATGAGGTAGTGGAAGGAGGGTAGCGATGCAAAATGAGAGAGGAGGGGAAGGGAATGCTGCAGAGGCTTTGATGATAGATGAGGAGGGGGAAGAGGAGGAAAATGGAGGGCGATAAGGAGGGAAAAGCAGGGGCGGATGAACTAGTGACGAAGGTAGGTGTTGAAGGTGGTAGAGTCCCCGCCAATGCGGTGGAGCAAGGAAAGGGGGAAGGGCCCTCAATGGAGACATCGGCGACAAAAGAGCCAACGACGATGGAGGTGCCCACATTGGAGGTGGTGGGGTATGGGTATGCTGGTGGGTATGGGATGGGGAAGGGGTGACGTGGGTATATTCCATTGAGGGGTATGAATAAAATTTTTCCTCTGGAAAAGTCTCAAAACCTTTAATTGCTTAGTCCTACATATATAACTACAGATCAGTTGGTTATTTTTTGGGGGTGTTAACCTAAACCCCATCTTAGGATTGTGTTTTAAGCTAGAGACCAAACAACATTACAGTTTAGTTTAAAACCCTTCTGTATTTTAATACTCCGAACAGTAGCCCACGCTGTATGTTAGACATAACATTTTCACGTTTATTACTAATATATCCATGGTATTTTTATCTAATTTACAATAGTTGCCATCGAAATTTTACGTAGAAAATTGCTCAATTTTTTTGTAGCAACCAGAAATAAACCGGCGACATAAAAACCAGACGGGATTCATCAATCTTCTCTCCTCCTCAAATAGATCAACATTCATCTAGCTAAAGGTTAGTTGATCTTAGGGTTTAGGGTTCTCGTTCAAATAGATTTTTGAAAAATTTTATCATTTTTCTTATAAAAAAATCCCTCAGATATGAAGAATGCAGATACTTAAAACTGGTATTTGTGCAATTTTAAGAAACTGATACAATGTTTGTTAAAAATTTTTTATTCTGTAAAATCTAATTTTTTGTTCCAATTAAAAAAAAATATCGCAAATATGTTGTCCTTCATCATATCAGATATTTACACAAAATCACCAATTGTTACTTAGAATATATTAGAGAAACAATTGGGGGTTTTTAGGTATTTATTATATTTTATTGTCTATATAAAATGGCATGACAGTCTACATGCTGACTAGACAAAATGGGACAAGCTGACTAGGCAAAAACGTATGCTGACTAGATAAAAATGCTTCGACCCACAATCTCTCTCTCATTGACATGTACATTTTTGCCACGTGTACTTTTCGAGACGTCATTGGGTTAATCATGATGGAGAAGGGGGATCTGTATTGATTATGCATTAATGGAGATATATAATCATGATTATGGAAAAGAAAACTCTGATGTTAATTAATGAACATTATGTGTTATTTGAGAGTGATTTCATGTTCATATTCTTCGCAAGAGAAATCTCTTAATTAATACAGAATTAATTGACTCACAAAGAAGGCAACCCAATCACCCAAAATCCCTCACGAAAATCACTCTCAAATCTCAATTAATATAAAAATCTTTAGAGTAAATTACACTTTGCGCCCTGAAGTTTAGCTTAAAAACACTAAACTTCCCTATAGCTATAAAACAACATTTTGCCCCCTTCAATTTAGTTTCGATCAGATAAAAATCACCAAACAAGAAAATTATGTAGTTGACAAAAGGATGCATTGTGCTGAAATTTCAAACTTTAGGGAGCGATTTGGAACAAAATAAACTACATGAGAGTTAAGTGTTTTTGAGCAAAACTACAGAGGGGAAAAGTGTAATTTATCCTAATCTTTATTAGCATCGAAGATATTTCGATCAAATATTATCATCCACAAGGATACCCTTGAATGCACGCACTGGTGAATCTGGTGAAAAATAAAAAATCTTCTAAGGACCCTTGGGATAGACTAAGCAGGGCCAGTTCGACCACAAGTTCATTAAGGCGGTCACCAAAGATGGCCCCATGTAAAACAGAAGCCTCCAAGATCCAAACCCAACTAAATAGTCTCAGGTCCCAAATGAAAAGAAGGCCTGGCACACTTAATTAGCCCAAGCTCCCCTATAAGATACAAACTTTTAAGGCCTTGTATAAAATAAAAGGGTGTTTTACAAATCAACCCTCCAATCTTCTCTATTTACACATAAACCTCAATAAAAGTGATATTTAGATATAATCCCTTCAATTCATTCAAATATTAAATATTAATAGGGCTGGCAATGGGTCGGATCGGGTCATGTTCGTGCCGTGTCCAAAACCTCTAAATCCGGACCCGACCCGTTTAACTAATCGTGTCAAGACCCTAAACCAGTACCTGACCCGGTAAGACCCGTTTAAATATTTATTATTTATTTTTTTTAATTTTATATTTTGTTGCACCTCTCCATCGTGGGTATCCTGATCACAATCGTTCGTTGAACCCATCGTACACTGTGATCGAATGCTGGGTAGACCCGACCGAACTTGACCCATTGATTTGTAAACGGGTCTTAACGAGTCTTAAACGGGTCGGAGACAAAACCCGGACCCGACTCGTTTACTAAACAGGTTAGTCTTTACGACCCGAACCTATTTAACCCAGACCCGGACTCGCTAATTTTGTGTCAGGGCATGTCGAGTCTGTCATGTCCGGTCCAAAATTGCCAGCCCTACATATTAACGCCTGCAGTTAGCTAACATCCAAAACAAGATAATATTTTCGATTTCATCCTTAATATTTTACCTAAACTCTGTAAAATACCCCTCCAATGTGAGAATTTTTTTGGATTAGGTCCACGTTAGATTCGGGTTATATCTGTGTTTGTTTTGGATTAAGTCCATGTTCAATAAAGATATATCAATTTAAGTAATTAAGCCATGGGTAAATCAGTTTTTTTCCTTTAGATTAATGAAATAATAGTTTAAAGTATCTATTTTCTACATTGGTTGTCTTAAAGTATCAATTTTTTCATTGGTTCAATGATATTTTGTTCCTGACTTTCAAAGTCCTAATCGGTTCGGTGATGCCTATCCCTCCAAACATGTTGGAACATTTATTGACTTTTAATCATAACAATTAAATACTCTTTTAAATAGGAAAATCAATATATTATGTTGTACTACAAATTAAGGTCGTATGGGTACGCATGTATTCATGATTTCTAAGAGTAGATGGTATATCGTAGATGCCATACTTCGTGCCATAACATTCGATACTTTTTTTGAACCTGATTATGTTGTGCTGCAGGTCGTAGCTTATGGTGAGCAAGTTTTTCCACGTTTAAAAGAGAAATATGCAATGAAAAGTTGGTTTGCGAGTGAAGATGTTGTTGCTATTGAAGAGCTAACATGTTTTTTTTTTTTTTTTGAGAACCCCTCCTAAAGGAGGGAGGGTTTGACGGACCCCAACCAGAAGCCATTAAACTAAATCAAGATACCGTTACAAAAACAGAGTGCCTCCTCCCCTAGTCTATCTAGCCAAGGGCTAATCCAAGTTTTGAAGAGGGAATACACCGACTGTCGTAGCTTCTCCTGCCCTGCAGATTTGGCATTGAAAATCCGGTTATTCCGTTCCAGCCAGATGACCCACACGATCGCCATGACCAAAATATCCCACGGCTTCCGGATCCCCACCGGGATTCTTCTCTTTCTCCAAGAGCTCCAAAGGCCCCTGAGAGTCCTGGGGTGCGAGGATATCCCTGCCTTACCTTCGAAGTGGTCCCACAGTTGCCTGGCAGCTTACCTTCGAAGTGCTAACATGTTGCTTTAGGAGTATGTGTATGTTGTTCTTTTGTATTTTGTAGGGAATCTTGCCTCCATGTGAAATTTGTGGATTTTTATTCAAAGCCTTTATCAATACTCAGCAATGTGTTTTTCTGGCATACTCAGCAATGTGAGAAATCATTGAAAATGCATTTAGCCCCGACCAATTTGAACCCCGAACTAATTTTGATAAATGATGCCCGGGGGGTGTCTTGCCGTCGAAAGGTAGTCCGCTGCTGTACTGACAGGTATGTTGCCGCCGAAGGTGGCCCGCTGCTTTGCCGACAGGTTTGTTGCCGCCAAAGGCGGCCCGCTGCAATGCCAATAGGCACGGGCATGCACTAGTTTAAATATATGATACAATTTTTTTTATAAAATTATTTATAGAATTCCTATATTTTTTTGTATAAACATACTAAACTGCAAATCCGTTTTTCTTCACCATGTTGGCGATTTACACAAAATCACAAATTATTACTCAGAATATATTAAAGAAATAATTCAGGATTTTTAGGTATTTATTATATTTTGTTGTTTAAATACATGATACAAATTTTTTTATGAACTTATTTATAGAATCTCCGCATTTTTTAGTACAAATATACTAAATTGTAAATTTATTTTCCTTCACCACATTAGTGATCTACACAAAATCACTAATTGTAACTCATAATCTATTAGAGAAACAATTTAGGATTTTAAATTTTTTTTTTTTTTTTTTGAGAACCCCTCCTAAAGGAGGGAGGGTTTGGCGGACCCCAACCAGAAATCATTAAAAGCTAAGATAACAGGTTGTTACAAAAACTGGTAGCCTCCGCCCCTAGTTTATCTCTCCATGGCACAATCCAAGCTCGGAAAGAGGAGATCACCGAAAGCCGCAACTTATCCTGCCCTGCCGACTTACCATTGAAAATTCTGCTGTTCCGCTCAAGCCAGATAACCCACAGGATTTTAAAATTTTTATTAAATTTTATTGTTTAAGTACATGATATAATTTTTTTTGTAAAATTGGTATAAGGAAACCCAACATTTTTAGTACAAATATAACAAAAATGTAACTAAATTTGTTGACACTTCATATGATTTGGGTGTACATACAAACCCAATTGATATTCTGATTATGTTAGAGTACTAATTGTAAATACTTTTATTAATATGCGATGATTTTATTTTGGCGTTAACATATGTTACTTTGAATATTTTAGAGAAACAATTGTTGATGTCCTATCTATATTACATATACACTAATTCTATTTTTTTTTAACAATTGATATTCATAATATAATATAAAAAACATTCGACATATTTGATTAATAACATCTTGTACAATCAACATAAAAGGAACATAGAGAAAGGACGAAGTGTGCATCGTTTGTATCATGATATGGTTTAGGTAGGAACTTTTGTTGGAAAATTTTATTTTCGAGTGGTTTAGTATTCATTGTGGATATCTTTGTAATCTTTTTTAATCACGGCTGCTAATTAACAATGATCTTACTATAAAATACATTAGATAAATCATATATCTTGTTGCTCTAAACATATTTACAATTAATAGTGGTCATAAATCTCATATATGTTATTTGATACTTTATAGGGAATAAATTTGTAGATATAAACCACTTTTGTTTGTTGATGATGATAGAGTAACAAATATTATGATAGGATAGTGAAGTAACATAATTTTTATTTGAACTAGTATGTTTTTGAATTGTTACTCTACAAAATCTTCATAGTATATTATATATATATATATATATATATATATATATATATATATATATATATATATATATATATATATATATATATATATATATATATATATATATATATTTGAACTATTGTTTGATTTCAAGGGCCTCATGAGTTGCTTATCTCATACCAAATCAGGTACAACAGTAGATACAATGCTAGAGTTTATCCATGGATGTTTCACAATCCTTACCCTATCTCCACATGTATAGATATTATTAAACTTCTTGAGATAGAAGCCGAATTAATTGAATTGAAACGATGCATGCACATGCAAAGAACATCCAACTACAACACATGTAAGAATTACCCTACCAATCTTATTTTTTTGAAATTTATACTGAAATCCCTCCTCGATGGCATACTTTGATAATTGGATGCGAAATTCTGAAGAACCACCTTCAAACCTTTGCCCAACTTGCCTCAATGCTCAATTTTAATTATTGGATAATAAAAGAGTCTCATCATTTTGATATCGAAGTATTTTGGATGAACTACCAAATTCAGTATTAGTTCCAACCATCGAATGACACATTCCAGAACTAGTATCATAACCCGAATAAGTAATATATGTTTGTTTCATATAAACAACAATATCAATACAAATTGTCTTAATCTATAAATGATGACTAATCGTATTCACCATGTCCAAATCGTTCTCCAGCAATATGCTATAATGCCCTGAAATAGTATACAAAAGTACATGTCAATGATTGCATGTTCAAATTTGGTCATCTCTCCTATATAACACCTATCAAATCACCTGCTATATTGTTTCTTAAAAGTCGAACAAAATTAGTAGAAGACTAAGAATTATACTATGCAAGAATAAAATCTGAATCCATTTATGTTGTATACAAATAGATAATATAAATTGGTACTATAACAAACAAATCGATGAAAATTTATACAAAAATAAAATAAATAAACAACTTTATTTGATGGATGAAAACTTAATTGATACTCTAAATTCTTACAACTGATATATAAAAAATTTAGAATAATTACATTAAGAATTAATGCATGTTACTCTTTAACACACATGGTTATTACTAATATAACACCATAAATAATACTAAAATTAAGTATATCATTGGGCTGTAATATCACAATAAATTGTAATTGATACTTTATAATTTTAAATTATTATTCTATAACTTTATAAAGTATAATTTTCTGCCAAGTAGCTCTACTTTTAAAAGACAATACCATTATCAAACCGATGTAGCAAATAACAATAACCATGAAATATTTAAAATTTTTATGATGAATCAAATACAAAAAGAATTATTTCATATCCAATTAGAGTTATAAATAATATAAAATTTATATAAAAAACTGAAACTAACTTTTAACAACTATACCAATGATACTTTCATTGGTATTTTATATTCTACACATAGATCATCAGCTAACCGATGATTTAGAGAATAATGGATATAGCTCATAAGCAAAAAATATGATATGCTTATAAATGATCTGACAATATATTAGATATAAAAGAAAGAATGATTTCAAAAAAGATGATCAAATAAAATAGAATGAATTTTTTTAATATCTATATCATCACAATATATCAATTAATTAGTCAAATAGTTAAATTATCTTAAAAGAATAAAATGCCTATAAATGGAATGG
The DNA here is from genome assembly GCA_947650365.1 of Chamaelirium japonicum. Taxonomy (NCBI): domain Eukaryota; kingdom Viridiplantae; phylum Streptophyta; class Magnoliopsida; order Liliales; family Melanthiaceae; genus Chamaelirium; species Chamaelirium japonicum. Next base: position 53,262,693 of record OX393559.1, read on the forward strand.
ATCAAACATAAAAAATTTCAAAACAAGATTATAATCCATAAGAAACAGAATACTATAATCCATAAGAAACAGAGCACTATCAATAATCTATATATTAATTCCAAAAAAACAAACAAATTTTATATAAAAATCTAATTATTGATGAAATAAATCAAGGCAGAAGAAAAAATCTGGTAAAAAATATGACAAACCTAGAGAAAATTTTATAATTCTAACACAAAAAACCCTAAAACTGTATAGAATGTTAAAACGAAACGAGGAAGAAAAAGAATGAATCATAGATCGTAAAAGAATTGGGATATTTCTGATATTTTTTTAAGACACGTCAACAGTTTTCTATTCAGCGCGCGATTTGAATCAAAAAAAGATTTGTCGAGCGTGTGTTGTCTACAACTTGGATAACGCCAGTAATAATGCTGTTTAAATTTGGATTTTAGCTAAATTTTAGATTACACAGGGGTTTATGCTAATGTTAGTTCAGTTAGAAGGGTTAAAGACTAATTTCTTCTTTTTTTTTTCTCCTCGATGATATTCCATTTGGAGGTCATGGGCTTTTAGGCTAGTCGTGTTACATAGGATCCAGCCCGTGTTGGAAGTTCTTTAACTTCTTTTACCCTGGAAACATTATTGTTGGAAGCCTTTGCGTGAAGGGGGTAACAATGGATTGCATTGTTGCTGCCGACTGCGTTTGCTTCCTACCCAATCATAGTGTGCCAAATTATCCATTTAAAGGGGCATAATAGGGATTACAATTGCTATCATAATGGATGGCATGGCACATTGCGATTGGTACGGAAGCAAACACAGCAAACGGAGCTGGCAACAACTCTTTAAATAGACAACATGCCACACTGCGATTGGCCCAGAAGCAAACGGAGTTGGGAGCAAAAGTGCACTCATGACAATGGTCTTGGGGAAGCGATTGTATATTTGCATCAACACCCTGCCCAAATCAATCAATCTCTTCTTTCACTTATACTTTAAAAATAGTTACTACTACCATTACTAAATATAGAGTTTTATTTTGTTGAATTGTTATTTAAATATCGATCATTGTTGAGGACTGATGTTAGGTTGAAAGTTAGTCATCAAAAACCAACTTAAACTATGAAATGATGATAAACGTTTAGATGAAGTGTTGGAGTGGCGCCAATTTAGGATATGATAATACAGAACATATTAAGATAGTTTGGGTATATATAAGGTAGAGCAGAGATGGTCCGGATAAGGAGTATCTCAGATTATTGTGGAAGGTCCAAGGTGGAGAGGAAGACCTAGAATAAAATTAATGGAAGATGTTAAAAAAGATATAAATTTTTTTATTGACAAACATATATAGCTAGGAAAGAAGGATTCATAAAGTGACTCCAAATAGATGAGATATCTCACAAGTTGGGGTTTTCTAGCAAAAAAAAAAGATGGGATATGACTTGATAGCTGGCATTGTTTTAAAAAAGTCATCATTATTATTGTTTCTAAAAACTCATTTGTTTTCTAAAAATTAGCCATTAAAATGGTTTTCAATTATGATTTTTATGTTTACTTATTAATTTTGTGTGATGCACGGATAGCGATGATGTCGCTCTCGAGTGTCGTAAATGATTATGTTGTGATGGAGATGAACAATTGTGATGCTAGTGGAGAAGCTGATACACGAGTAGGAGGTGAGCTTTTATGGAAGGGGATCCACGTGGCACCACACGACTCAAAGGCTTCCATTTTTGTTAGTATATCTAGATCTTAGTGGTATAGAATTGATTTAATAGAAATTGCTTAACTTGTCGACAATTGTCAGGTTGTCAACAATTGTCAAAGACTGCCTAAGTCATGTTCTGATTGGTCCACGTCTGATTTTGTTCCATGTATTCTAGGAGCTTCTAAATTCCTCTGATTTCATCAAGTAATTTATAGATCTGCCATTATTTAGTGATGATATCTTTATCATGCACACTTCTCTTAAATAACCATTTCTTTGAGTTGCTTTTAGCTTCCTTAACATATCTGTTAATTATCCTGACGTAGATCTCAGATATCTTGCACATATTTAGTTATCTTGTATAGATTTTAGCTACTATGGCTTGGATTTTTTTCCTTTGTCACGAGGAATCTCTTGAATTCTGTTTTTTAAACATTTATCTCACTAAAGACTTGTTTCCATCTCTTATGGTAGTAGTTCTTATGAGGGATCACTAAAACTAGAAAATATCGTTATGAAAACTACCAAAATGATGGCTTTTATTAAGTCGATAACTGGGTTAAATGGTGAAGCATTAACCCCGTTGTAGATCTCATCACGATCTTTCTAAATTGGGGTTAGAAATCAAACCACCGAGTGCAAAATTATGGCCTTTTGAAATTGGCAAAGAGTATTTGGATTTCCTAATAATCCCGGAAGGCTAGTACTTTTTCTCCGTATGTGTGGTATATCAAATAATCACCTTCCCTCAACCTCTGAGAGTTTCTTAGTATATTTACTTATCCAGTTATTTGTAGCTCAAATATCCTGATATCCATTAGTCAAATACCTAAATACTTGCTGCTAAGATATTTACATATTTGTCACTCACATATAAAGATGACCACTGTCAACTGTCCATTCTCATTATCAGCTATACTGCTATTGTTTATTAGTTATTAGTTATCTGCTATCGGTTCTTTTTTAAACTACCCAACTATCTCATTCAAGACCTCTGATATCTTCAGTCACTTATATGGGAAATGCTAAGTAGCCAACTAGTTTGCCAACTTTACGTGGCATCCACCTAGGGCTTATCCCATGGTCCCCATAAAAATGTTCCATGCAATGAGGACCTGCCAGCACTCAACATCACGTGGAGTTGGCAACAATTAAAGTTGGCAAACGAGTTGGCTATATTGCATTACTCCACTTATATGCATGTATTTTGTTAATAACTGTCAATCATCAATGTCATCTCATTCTACAATATATTAATTACAATGTTATGATCCTTCCAGTTATCAGACTTCTGTGTGCAGCTAATTTTGTAAATTCCCAATTACTTTCTCCTTTCATCTTGATTCGCGCTCTCTCATGATACTGTCACAAGTCCAACTATTTATATGCATCCACGCCAATAAGGCAAATCAATTATAATCCTCGCAACAATTAAAAATGGCATAAGGTCAATCTTATTAGAAACCCAAACAAAACCAGGAACTCAAATTAATTATAATCCTAGCAGACTCAAAATTAACTAAAGCAAGAATGTCAAAGAAAAAGAGCCATTTATATAGTATAGGTTCAATTATAAACAATAACAAAGCCAAAAGCTCAAATCCAACACCAAGATTAAAAGTTGTGCTTTGTTTATGCAAGGATCAAACACTAGGAGCTAAAATATTTCAGAGGAATTCTATCAAACCAAAAAAAAATTAGAGGACCAAAGCAATGAGAAAAGGTCAATGTATCTTGGTCATAAGTCATTTTGATAAACAATGACAGACTATCAGGTCATTTATGATCATGTAATTGTTTGGATATGCCCTCAACCCTACTTTTTTTTTTAAAGACATGGGTGTTTTTATTATTTACACATACAAGTATGTAAAGATATATGCATATCTGGATAGGTGCTTTCAAAAAAGAGGGGTATTTTGATCTAAAAAGTTGCATTCACACCTATATACAAAGACACATCATATGGAATGTATTCATTCGAAGTATTTAACTAAAATCATACTTCACACTTCTAGACACATCAAAATTCAATTGCTTCCAGTTTAGTGCCATTTAATTTTCAGAAATATATGTTCAGTGTCAACAAGACTTCTTGGGAGTTCTACGTTGTTGCTGAACACAAACTCTCTGAAGACTTTGTTGTATCATGAAAATGAGTTAATATGAGGGGAGCAAACCATGCTTTTAAAAAAATGTTCAACATATGCCTCAAAATCACCAGTTTTCGATCCCATAATTTTCAACAATATTGTGTAATAATTTTCGGATTTGCAACTAGATGAATCTGATCAATCAAAACTGACCCAATAAGCTTAGAGTAGTTATTCCATAAGATGTCCAACAAGTAAGGTGACGAGGCATCACAACCATTGGCTTGGGCTAAGTGTTATTCATCTGTCATGCTGCTTGCCATTGGACGGCCGTGATGTGTCACCTAACTTACGGGCGAACCTTATTGGATCATTTTTCTAAGCTTGTTAGGTTTCAATTTAGGATCCAAAATAAACTTGCTGGGTTCAAACTTAAGATCCAAAATGAGTTGGGTTCAAAGTTTGGAGCCATGCATATATACCATTTTCACTAATCATTTAGAGCCGACAATCAACCCGAGCAATGCATTACCATCTACCAACGGGTTCTTGGTCTTGTGGTACTTTCTCTCTCCCATGTTAGATAGGTTCCCTGTTTGACATGGTATGGATATCATAGAGCGAACTTTTCCCTCAAGACCCATATATATGTCTTGTTTGGTCATGCGAATCCTGATCGTTGATATCATATTCACGGGATTATGAAAATAATAAGTACCAACCAACTACTGATTGTCTTTTCTGTTTCGATCTTCGGATCTCATTGAGCCATTAACCGTTTGATCGATTGAATGAAAAAAAAAAATAAATACTTTGATGGTGAGTGTTGATGTTTGACTTCATGCCCGCAAAATCTAAACCGACGGTTTGCATTTAATTCATTACAAAACAAACTCTGTCGTTCACAAAAACACACAAGAAAACGAGAAAGGAGAGAGAGAGAGGAGAGAGAGAGACAGAGAAGAGGAGAGAGAGGAGAGAGGAGAGAGGAGAGAGAGACAGAGAGACAGAGGAGAGAGAGAGGGTGGCGGAAGTTAGAGAGAGGATAAAATATTGCGCCCCAAGACCAAACAAAGAAGCCAGACCAACCCACGTTCATCAAAAGAGGAAGGAAGAGGAGGAGCCACCGAGCTGGAAGACGTCGGGCGCGGCGTCGTTTACCGCCGGCATCGGCCCGAACAAGGGGCTGTGCACGTAACCCTCCTCGAAGAAGATCTCACCGCCGGACACCGGCGAGCCCGACCCGCTAAACTCCCCCGCGTCGCACCACATCGCCCCCTCCTCGTCCCCCCCAAAAGCCAACGTCTCCACAGCCGGAGCGCCCGGCTCCAAGCCGAGCTGGGGCTGGGGCGGAGGAGATGGAGGGAGGGGAGGTGGCGCAGAGTAGTAGAGCTCCTGGTGGCCCCCACCACCGCCGACCGGGTGGTGAGCGGAGCCATCGGCCACGTAGAAGGCGGGAAGGTGGTGGTGGTGGGCGGGGAGGTCGGGGGAGAGGAAGGGGGTGACGGAGGAGCCCGGGGGGAGGTCGGGGAAGGCGAAGTTGGTGCGGGCGCGGGCCCCGCGGAGGGAGCGGGCGGCGCGGTCGTACGCGACGGCGGCCTCCTCGGCGGTGTCGAAGGTGCCCAGCCAGTGCCGCTCCTTGGTCGCAGGGTCGCGTATCTCCGCCGCGTACCGCCCCCACGGCCGCCGCCTCACCCCGAGGTACTTGGTGCTGCCTCCTGTCCCCATGCCGCTGTTCTCTTGCTGCTGTTGCTTCTTCTTGGGTTTCTTCTCCTGCGGCGCATCCGATGCAGGGGAGGAGGAAGAAGAGGAGGAAGAGAAGAAATAGGAGAAGTCCATGTGTATATGGAGAGAGAGAGAGAGAGAGAGAGAGAGAGAGAGAGAGAGAGAGAGAGAGAGAGAGAGAGAGAGAGAGAGAGAGAGAGAGAGAGAGAGAGAGAGAGAGAGAGAGAGAGAGAGAGAGAGAGAGAGAGAGAGAGAGAGAGAGAGAGAGAGAGAGAGAGAGAGAGAGGTGGTTAAGTTGCAGTTGTTCGGATTTTCCGATGGTGGCATTTATATAGGTATAGGAGGAGTGAGTGAGGTTGTGGGTACCGAATCCAAGTCTGAACCCAATAAGCTTGTTGGGTCTGGTTTGGGTATGGAGATAACGTAAGAATGTATCAACTAGTACTGTATATAAATTATATATATAGTCACATATGATGATTTTTTTTTTTGATAAATTATACATAGACCTCTTGTAGTTTGATCGATTATCACTTACACTCTCTTATGTTTAAAATCCTAGAAATATCCCTCTATAGTACTTGCACCCCCTCCAGAGGGGGTCTATGTGTATTGCTTTTCAGATTATAGGGAGTCGTTTGTAGGGTTTTAGAAATAAGAGGGTGTAAGTGATAATCGATCAAACTAAAGGGGGTTTATGTGTAATTTAATCCAATTTTTTTGTTTCTCAAAATAAAAAAAAATCTGATTTGCATAAATTTATGATATCATAGATTTAGATCAGAAGCATGTTAACCAAGGTAAGACTGGATAGCATACATGTCCATGTAAGAGCGGCGCACTTGTAAGTGCCGCCACACGGTTGCGCCAAAGAAACCATGGTTCGAAGCCTGCCGATCAAAGATACATAAAGTTTTCTATCTTGCCAAAGATTGAGCCCTACTTTTATCCACTGCCGCACCACATTATTTATATGCCACACGATGTAAGATATATCCGGGATTTGATCCTGCGACTTCCTAAGAGGAAAACATCAGGCTAACCGTTGGGATACAACCATGGTTGTGAAGATGATTGGGAAGTGGTTTCCAATTAGGTTTCTTATGAGAGGTCTACTGGGATGGAAAAAAAAAAACTGGTTTTCAGATAAACCTTCAATACATAGAGTTTTAATTCTCTCTCATTTATCTTGTCCAAAGTACAGGTGTCGACACTTGCTTTGTATTAGAAGAAAAGTCATCCAAGCAACATTGTAGGTAGAGAGAGGTGCTAGAAAGCTGCCTTTAACAAATCTGAGGATGCGCATGTCAGGTGGGGGATTAAAAGGGCAATGAGTGGTTCAGATGGATAATAAATCCCTGATGATCACCAGGGATCTTTCCAATCCCTGATGATTATTCTCTGATGAAATGGAGTTTCTAATGATTAGGAGATGTCTTCACAGAACAAATGTACCCACATGATTAGATGGCCCAGAAGAAATCATTAGCATGTGCCATCTCTTCCCTTTCCATTGATGCCTTTAATGAGAGAGAGAGAGAGAGAGAGAGAGAGAGAGAGAGAGAGAGAGAGGATACATGGAATAGGTTGGGGATTTATTTTGACGAAATGGGCAGCCATCCATTTAAAACTCCTATGAGTCTTAGAATGTACTGATTTTTTGTGAGCATAAGCATCTTACCTTAGATAGCACACCCACAAAAAATCAGCACATTCTAAAACTTTTAAGGACGTCAAATGTTATATTTCAAATTAACAGCTGCAACGGATGTTCGATAAAACTTCTAACATTTGATGCCACTAGGAGTCTTAGAATGTGCTGATTTTTTATGGGTGTTCTATCTAAGATAAAGTACTTATACTCACAAAAAATCAACACATTCTAAAACTCCTAAGAACTTCAAATAGGCGGCTGTCTATTTCGCTAAAATAGACTAGTAGCTTATTTCCCGTTTCATATATATATATATATATACAAATAATTTTTCTTGATAGTAATTTGTTTACTAGATTATATACCCCATTTTTAGGTATATTTTAAGCAAGAATCGAAATGAAGGTTGTTGGATTGGTACTACTCATAGATTCATTGTACCCATCAAAAAATTATAATCACTCTTAGTCTTTCTTAAATTAGCATTACTTATGGTGTTAATCACTCTCGAGTTTTGTGGGTGTCAAAAATACTAAGATCTCCGTCAAATATATGGCCTAATCGGATAATGATGTGTGGTCAAATCAAAGGCTGACACACGACACGATCGGCCCAAGATCCGGTCGACCTGGAACGAGCGCTTCTGGCAGGTTGTAGACAGTCGACTAGCGGTGAAGTCGAGTCCGATCTTTGCACCTAAGAGTCGGCTCCGATCGTTCGAAATCTCGACCGTTGTCAGGTTAACACTAGTGTCAATCCTGTTACACAGACGACACATGTACAACTGTCGGCCTCTTCAAGGGATCGTGGCGTGATAAGCGATAGGACTTAATAGACGGCACATCGTACAAGAGCGTGCATGCTCTTCGATACATCTATTTATGCTGGTTACCCCAGAAAGAAAATTATTGTCATGCAATATTGTTCACGAGAAGGATTCCTTTGTTTGGTGGTGAAGCCGAGCAAACCCTAAGTTGTGAAGCCTAGATCTCCTTACCCTCCCCTCTTTATCCCAGCACTCTCTCCCCTCTCATCTATGTGTATATGTTTTCTCTCCCTCTGTGATCTCTTAATCTGTAACAACTAGTACAAAAACATTTAAATTAAAATCATCGTTTACCAAAAACCTGAAAATGCCTATAGTTAAACCTTAAGAACTACCAAAACCCTATCAAACCTTAACCAAATCCTTCCAAATTTGATCCTATAGAAGCCTCACGAAATTCCAAGACATTCCCATACTAAAAGCCCCACTTCTTATTCATGAAATGAAACCCAATTACACTCAATCTAAATTTGGACTATGCAATCTAAATCTGGAAATCATTTAATATCACCCAATCCAACAAGCGGATCGGCACCAAACTTATTCCCAAACTTTCTTAAATCTAGATCAACCTCTGTACAAAATTTGAGCCTCAGCGGACTTCCTGATTTTCTCTAGACAACCAAAACATGGTCTTGTTGTGAACAAAATCTGCACTTTCATCTTCAGACCTGACATGATTATTGCAATGGGCCATACTTTTGATCCGCTCACCCGATTCGAAGTGAACCATATACCGATTTTGAATCTACAAACGAGGTAGATCCACTCGTACTCTTTATGCTCTGATCCAGCATACCCATAAACGATAAAATTATGATTTTTCCCAACTGTCTTGCATCACCGGCCATCTTTATGAAATACATGTTGGTCACAACGCAATGCGAGACTTGTCACTCTTAGGTGGAACAATCACCTCGATTCGCGACATCCAACTCCGTCGAAGCTTACCATGGTAGCTGAGATACGGCTCAGGGGAGCAGCTCCCCCCCTTACCTGAACTTTTGAGAAAAGTAAAAGATAATAGTCTGAAACTTGAAACCAATGGGTAAAAGCATAGTTACCAAGTTGGAAAACGGAAAAAAAAAACAACAAGGAAAAAAATCGGAAAGATACGATGAAAACGAAAAAAACAGAAAAAAAACGTGAAAACATCGAAAAAAAAAAAAAATCTTAAAAATTATACCAAGTATGTATATATGTCATTTTCCAATATTAGGTAATCAAAAGTTCAAAACATATAGCATATGCGTTTATTAAGTACGAACAAATAAAACCCGAACACGTACAATTTAAACTTGAACCAAACCCGACATGTTTTATACGCGTTTTTTCCGTTTCAAACGCGTATAAAACACGTACGGATGTTTTTTTTTCAAAAAAATGAGTTTTTTTTCTTGTTTGCTACGACTTCGGATCGATACGCGTTTTATACACGTTTTTTTTAAAAAAAACACCCGATTGTGTAACTATGGTTAAGAGACTTACTATTTTTACAGTTGCCAACTCTTGTTGTAACGCATTTTTATTTTACTGCTCTGCACATTTGTCAAGTACATGGACTGCACAATTAGTTTAATAATTGCACTACATCTCAAGAATGAACCCTAAAAATATATCTTTTATAATTGGAAAGTTTTTTTTCAATATAAAAAATATTCAATGATGTATTTTACTTTTAATAACTATTTATAAAGTCAAATATATTTTTTTATAATTTTGAAATGTATAAAAGTAATTATTGACATTGTCAAGAGACCATATCGGACTTGCACCTTACCCCCCATACATTAAAATCCTCGCTCCGCCCCTAAGGGCAATTAAGGACTCAGAGATAACACCAAACCAAGAGCGCGCTTAGCCCCCAATGGGAGCATCCGTCCCGGGTGGAGGGACGAGAAGCTCCATGGGGTCCAGCCTTCTATGTCCATTGGGATGGCACCCACTATCAATGGATCAATGACAGGTGTCTCAGCTAGCTCACCCTGAGTATAGCCATACGTTGTAACGCCCCTTCTTCTACCCTTTTGGGACCTTTATAAAATCTTACTTACCGTTAGGAAGACTACCCAACTTCGTCAAGATTCAAGAAGATCGACTCGTCAAGATTCAAGAAGATCGACTCAAGCTCGGTTAGGAAGACAACCCAACTTCTTTCGCTCGGGTGAAAGGGGGTGTTGGTGGTCTCACATTTTCCCAAAGTGGCAATTTAATCATTTTTTTTGCCATTTATTTTTTTTCATAAAGGATGGGTCCATCCTTATAATGGTTGTGTGGCTCTCTTATGTTTTGAAATAACCATCGTGGAAGTACATCAGTTGTTAGTGCAGTAGGTACCAGATGGACTAGGGTTCAAAGCTCGCCATTACCGATGAAGAAATTCCGTTATTAATAAATACCCCCCCCATCGGAAAGTCGCCATGCTACAACACTGGGAAGAGAAAACGGGCCGGGTAGAACTTGCGATCCCTACAGAAGGAGGTAGATGTCATGCCATCAAGATGCAACCATGGTTGCGATGTGTGACCTCTTTAATATGATCGATGGTATTATACGTGTTAGCAAATTCCGCATTGAGTTGTAATTGCGTGGTGTGTGTTCGAGTCACAAAGTTTATCAAGTGAAAGTCCAAGAGAAAGAAGCGCATTGGTCGAGAGCTATACCAAGTGCAAATTCAAGCTCCAACAATTCAATCAATGCCTCACCTCAGGATTCAGATAACGTGGCATAGATACCTTAGATAGCCTATGATTAGATATATTGTATATATCGTGTTGCATCATAGTCTCTATATTGTATTCACATGCACTCACACAGCACATATTGAGTTTTTTGGATATCAGATTTATGGTGTTTTTCGTGAAAATATTTTCTCAAAAAGTTAATTGAAACTTTAAAGAATTTTCATTAAAAACTTTTTGAAAAATTAAGTTTTTGAAAACTAGCCAATCAGAGGGTTCTGTCTGACCAATCGGATTCATGTTCAGGCTTTTGTGATAAAAATAAAAATAAAAGTTTCTGGCCGTCCCATTGGAGGATTTTTCATACCCAATAGATTTCCGTTTTCGTGAAGAATCTGTCAATTAATCCATTGGAAAGACTTTCAGACTCATCGATTTCAAATCGATCAATCAGAAAAGACATTCCGAACCATCGGTTTCGTTGTTTTTGTAATACTAATATGATATAGACTGGGGGTTTTTAGAACTTGTTTCCAACTTTGTTTAGACTTTTCTTAAGCTATAAATAGGGCATGGATATTGCTACACAAAATTCCTAGACGTACTCTCTACTATTTTAAGATTATATTTTGAGAGATATCTTGGTGGCTTATGCTTTGATTTCTTAATCATATTATATCATCTTCCTCTTTTGCGAAGAGGAATATAGACTTTCCTTGTTCTTCATGCATAACGTATAGGAATACTCTAGTACCTTCTCCATCACATTTGACCTACATCAAGGTCGGGAGCTTCTTCTTTGAGAATAATCCGAGGTTGTGTGTCGACTTCGAGGCGTGCTTTTGGTGATTGGTGAAAGATCTCACTATTGGAGAAGATGATCGTTGTGTGTCGACTTTCTCAAGCACTTTGATATAGAGGCTTAAGAAGTCGGTTCTGTGGATTTAAAATTATGAGGCATCATGGCAACAATCCAACATACAACGATGACAATAAGTCTCAAAGGTAAAAGATATCGAGTTTGTAACCTCTTATATCTTGAATAGTTCACGAACTCGGATATGGTACTTTGGATGTAGGAATCTGTGTGGATCTGAACCACATTAAAACTATTGTGTGTCACTCTGTGTTTTGTATTCCTTTTCTCCGTGATTGCGCGCATGCGAGTGCTTGTGAGGAACATAATTTAAAACTGGTGATAAACTTATTAACCCTCTTCTAGGTTTACTTATTAGGAATCCATATCAAACTAATTCCCCCAACAAGTAGTATCAAAGCATTAGTCTCTGGTTCACCAATTCTAATATTTAAGGGAAGTCGGTTACGTTGGATATATGACCCTTTAAGGGCATTTATTGTGGACAAGGATATTTCTTCTAATGAGCTAGATGGTCTATTATAGGATCCACTATAATGGATTTACCGATGTGAATGGCAAGTATTAATTAGGTTGTCTATGGTGAAATACATCGGGCTCCCTCGGATTTCAACTTGAGGCTTGCATTTGTTTGGAGTATGCTCCCTTAGTTTTGATTCCTAGTATCAATTACTCTCCTATTGGAACCCAAAGAGTTCCATCATTTATGTGGCAATGGTTTGTATTATCTCGCACCCAAAATATGGGACTTCATGACCATTGATCCAAACGAGTCCATACTGTTATGGAACCTAGAGTTCCCTTGTATTTGCGCATTAGAATGTTCAATGTCCATTGAAACCTATATAGTTCACTTTGTTATGATCATAAGGCTCGCATTTTGGTTAAAATCCCAAAGGGGATCCAAAGGATTATAAAAGGAAAGAAGAGGAGAATCCCTACATACTTTTTTTTAAAAAAATCCACCGTCTAGCAAATTGCTATTCAAGAGAGAAGAAAAGCATCATCGTTTCCTAGGGTTTTGTTACTTGAGCCGCAAAAAATCTCCCTCTACATTCTTTGAGAAACTAGATTATCTCAGTGCCCGACAGAGAAATGCACTACAGATGAGGGTAGAAAGTACCTTCTTAATGGAGGGATAGTCGACGTCTATTCAATTATTTCCATCTCTAGAGTACTTGGAACTTGAAGTTGTGAGCTTCGGTTTGTAGGTGTTAAGGCAAGGCATCCCCTGACATCAATATTGTGCTTGTTTCCAAGCAAAACTCTATATAGTTAATGATTGAATCCCAACGAAAAGAATTTCAACATATAAATAATTTCTGTAATAGAGTTGGCTTCCATGAAAATCTTGGTGAGGTCTAGAGTAGATCTTGAAGAGTTTTATGAACCATCAGAGAAGAGAGCCATGACAACAAACAGATAATAGAAAATATGAGAGAAGATTTTTATTCGTTAATTGATTTGTTTTAAGGTTTACAATGATTTGTATAAAGAATTAATAGAAACTTTCAATATCTTATATTAAATCTCTTATATCTCACATATCTCTCCATCTGTAATTTATCTCTCAATTATATCAAATCATATAATTATATCAAATCTTATAATACCTGTCACAATAATATTATGGATATTGTTTAAAATCATACATGTGTTTATTTTATTGATAAAGTTTTGCAGATAATTACTTTGGTTTATCTGTAACTTGTATACTCTTGTAACATCACGATACATTTGGCGTGAATAAGTCTAGGAAGATAAAGATACCAATATTTTTAAATTTCTATATATAATATTAAAATTAAAATTTCCTTTTACAATTTTTGAGGCAAAAAGAATATTTAATCTTTAATGATACAACTAAATTTTAAAAACATTCTCATTCCACTCCAAGTAGAAAGACCTATCACTTAATGTTAAGCAACCAGTCCATTACTACATTAGTTGAGCTTATAGTTATCTAATTTCACTTTACATGACCAATTGCTAGTTCATATAAATAAAACAAAATGATGATCGATATTGTTAAATTTGATGTTAAAATTTTATCAAAAACCCCTTATTCCTCTTAAATTTCTTCGTAGAAGTCCTCATAATCCTCTCAGAAACTAAATGAACTCACGTAGAGCCATTTAATATGCTTATTAAGGAAAGATGTAATCTCCCAAGTTATTGTGTTCACAACTTCACATCCTATCTAATAGAGTTATGCCCTCTATAACACTGGCATAATGGTTTTGTTCAGCTCATTATTACATCAATTGTGAGCTTATAGTTACCTAATTTCACTTTGCATGACCAATTGTGAGTTCCTATAAATAAAACGCAATGACGATATTGCTACATTTGATGTCAAACCCCTCTATTTTCTCTTAAATTTCTTCATATAAGTCCTCATAATCCTCTCATAAACTATTATGTTCACAACTCACATCTTATCTAATGGAGTTATGCCCTCTCCAACACTTTCTCATGGATTTTGTTCAGTTCATGTGGATACAAGGAAAAACAATAGAGGATTCCTTCCTTTCTGATCTAGTAATCATAATGAGCAATCTGAGGTCCCAAGAGTTTGGTAGTTATCAAATTAAACAAGTTAGGTGCACTTGATTTTTTATATGGGGGGGTTTAAATGCAGATCATGTTCCGAACCGCACGTATAATTAATTTATTATATTTGAGGATTATCATTGCTCATCCATGTGCTTCCAATTTGAACCAAATCAATGATAGGTTCCACAAGCCCTCACCTTTTTAAAGCCAATCACTCCTTTTAATCTCTTCAATCTCATGGGAGGGTTACATATAATATTGTTCTATATTGGTTTTGAAGGCCTATGGAACCCTGAATGAGTCAAAAGACATGTTGGGGTGCATGTGAGGGGGGGGGGGGGGGGGGGGGGGGGAGACTTGTAGGCTTATTTTTCAAAAGGAACACAACGTATAGGCACTTAGAAAAATTACATGCCTTGTAGTAGAGTAGAAGGGGGATCTTGTAAACACTTGGTCATATCCCATTATAGCAAGGAGGCTTGTCATCTTAGACTTTATTCCCTTGATCAAATGTTAGGCTTTTAGAGTCCTTACTAACAGAATCATGGACCTTCTCTGCTTAAACTTTGCATTGAACTGAGGCTGTGGACTATCCCACCGAATAGTCCCACAACGGTAAGTGGAGCAGGGTGGCCTCTCTTAATATGCCTGATGTGCTAGCAATATGAGTGTTGTCACATAGTATCAGAACTGTGCCTGCTCCGAGAGTGTTGCCCGATTATACCTTCCCACACGTAAGGGGGGTATAGACTATCCCATAGGAATATTCCCATATCGGTAAGGGGAGCGCGGTGGCCTCTCTTAATATACCCAATGTACTCTCCTCACTTTATAAAGTTGGTCTTTTGGAGCACACTAGACTGTTGAGATATGGCTCGATGGTACAGGTCGTGCGTATGACCCAGCCTCTGACTTTGTCGACATATCCTTGAAAAAGGGTGTGTCTATCCCCAGGTGATCATGCGCACGACTTGTCTAGGTCGTGCGCACGACCTGGAGCCCAAAAAATTCGACGCAACCGTCAGCGAAAGACGAGAGTCAGCACAGGCGATCGTGTGCACGACTTATCCAGGTCATGTGCACGACTGTGCCTGATAGACACGGGGTTTGACCCATTCTTGCATGATTTGACTTTCCAGATTTGGCTATTTTGGGGGAATCTTGAGATAAAGCTTGTATAACCTATTCCCTTGGTATAAAAAAGGGTCTAGGGTTTTGGGGATTGAAGAGTTTTAAAAAGGAAACATGAGAGAGGTTTAGGAGAGGGTTTGGAGAAAAAGAAAGTGCTCTTGGCAAAGGGAGTTCATCTCGTTGGAGTTGGGCATTGCTTGTAACTCCTTATCGTTCTTCGTTCTAGTGGATCGATCGATCGTCTTCGCCCGTGGTTTTTCTCGCAAGGGTTTCCATGTAAATCTCTCCTCTCTCTCTCTCTCTCTCTCTCTCTCTCTTTGTGTTTTGGTTTCTTTTTGCTTACTATTTCTCTATTATGGTTGGATTGCTTGTTCTGCATTGATTCGTTGGAGAATCGCTATTTGCAATTGATCTTTGTTGACCCACGTGGTCGGAGCGATTCGGTATCGGATTGTTCATCTAGTATCGTCGAGAAGGATCCGCAGCAAACTGGTATCAGTGCAGATTTCATCGTTCTTAATCAATTGCCATGGCAACCAACCATTCGAATGTGTCGAATCTCAAGATCGACGTTGAGAAATTTGATGGGAATACTAACTTTGCCTTATGGCAAGTTAGCGCCAGAGATCTGTTGAGTCAACAAAGTCTTCACAAAGCTCTGTATAGTCTGAAGGCGAAGCCTGCAGATATGTCAGTGGAGGATTAGGTGGAGCTTAATCTTCATGCCTATAGCACAATCCGATCTTATCTAGGGAAGAAGATCAAGTTTCTCTTCATGTATGAAAGTTTCGCAACGACGTCTGGATGAAGCTAAAAAGCCAGTACATAAAAAAATCTCTTATAAGTCGGTTGTTCTTGAAGCAACAACTTTACAAGTTTTGCATAAAGGAAGGTACTTCCATCCACTAACACCTTAATGAATTCAGTCGGATCATGTCTGAATTACTGAATATCAAAGTAGACATCAAAGAGGAAGATAAAACTCTTATCTTTCTCTTATTTTTATCGAAGTGCTACTAGCACCTCGTTACGACGATGCTCTACGGGAAGGACACCATTGAATTGAAGGAAATCACGTTGACCCTTTGTATGCGCAAAAAAAGATCCGAGTCGTCTTTATTGCACAAAACAAGATTACAGTGTGCCGGGACCCGGGGACTCGGGGGTGGTGAGCCGGGTATGGCGAATATTGATCAGGAGATTGTGGAAGAGATCCTCTGGAGGGTCCTTTTGATCCGCGTCTCCACATGGTATTTGTGCGAGAGCTCTGAAGGGGTTGCCCAGGACAGAGGTCTTTACAGGGTGAGGGTTTTTTGAGAGGCTAAGGAATATCCGCCGTTACATTTGTCCCTTCCGTGCTTCATGCTTTCTCGACTAGGGGTTTTTGGCGTCGCTCCTCGGTCTTCGTGTCTTCCTCGATCCTCGCTAGACCTTGGTGTCCTTGATCGTCGGTTCGCGGCGTCGATCATGCTTTTGGCATCGGCTTTGGCTTTGACTTTCAGCTTTGGCTTGGCTTTGGCGTGGCTCTGGCTTTTGCTTTGCTTTGGCGCTTGCGTTTGGACGTAGACGGGGGGAGACTTATGATGCTTTCGTTCTTCCAGACTTCGCGTCGTATCGGCTAGAACGTGCGGTGCTTTTGCTCGTGACCGGCGTAGTCGCTTGGCTTTGGCACTTGCGTTGCTTTGGCGCGGGCTTTATCGGGGCTTTTGCTTTGGCATCTTGTGTGGGCTTTTGCTTCGGCGTCGACTCGATCTTCTTCTCGAAAGGCAGTGGCTACTTTTTCAATGCTTTTGGCTTCCTTGACGGTTAGGTGCCGGCTCGACTTTTCTTCTTCTCCAGGCTTCTTTGGCGTGATCGGAGTCGAAGGGTTCCTTTAAAGACGGCAAGGGTGGCATCGATCTCCGTGCGATAGTTGTAGCGTCGGCTTTGCTTTGAAGACGATGAGTGTAGCGACGACTTTGCCTCTCTTCTTCTCCGGGCTTTTTTAGCGTGATCGGATTCGAAGGGTTCCTTTGAAGACGACGGGGGTAGCACCGATCTCCGTGCGACGGTTGTAGCATTGGCTTTGCTTTGAAGACAACGGGTGTAGCGATGCTTCGGGTGTTCCTCTCCAAGCTTTCTTCTTCATGGATGGAGTGGACGTTTGTCGAAGGCGACGGGTGATGACGCTTCAGTTTTCTTCTCCGGGCTTTTGGGCTTGATCGGAGTCGAAGGCTTGTTGGAGATGACGAGGTGGTGCTGCTCCGATCTTCTTCTTCGGCCTTTGCTTCTGGCGTCTTCGGAGTCGAAGGGTTCTTCTTCTCCAAGCTTTTTTCTTCGTGCACGGTGCCGAAGGCTTGATCTTCTTATGCAAGGGTCTTCACGTTGATGAGGGCTTTCAATGGACTAAGCCGGTCCCGAAGGGATAGGCTTGCCCATGCCTCGTGAAGCCTTGGGTTGATGAAGAGCGCGTCTCCTCTTCTGAAGAGCTTCCTCGCTTCGTCTTCAGCTTCCGACCTTTTGAGCCTTCTCCCTCCCCCTCTATTTATAGGTGAAGGGGGGAGGGGAGAGATATAGGAAGTTTATTTGGATCCCTTTAATATCTCTCCAATAACTACCCAAGATTTATTCTTCAATTGAAGAAGGGAATAAACCTTTATTTGTTTTCCTTTTCTGGCGGGGTAATTATGGCTCAATCATTTTTTGGATTTATTTTGAATCTTGCACATAAAGTCGATGGCGACCCGACTTTGTTTTTTGTCCGTGGGATCGAGGGATCGGCGCAGATCCACACTTACGTAGATGTCATACGCAACCTCCCTCCACGCATGTCGGTATTTGTTTCCTTTTTGGTCTTTTCTTTCCTTTTCTTTTCTTTCCTTTCTTTTCTTTCTTTCTTTCTTTTCCATCTTTTCTTTTCTTTTCTTTTCTTTTCTTGCATGGCCAGCCACCCCCCTAAGGGGTTCGGATTTCTATAGGAGGGCCGGGTGGGCCCCATTTGGGGATGGACCCACCCGGCCCCTTGTTTGGTGCGGGTCGGGTCCGGTTTGCGTGTCGGGTTTGCCTCCGAGTCGGTGCATGCGAGTTGGGTCCGAGTTCGAGTGCGTGTCGGGTTTGCCACCGCATTGATGCATGCAAGTCGGGTTCGGGCCCGAGTGTATATCGGGTTTGCCTCCGAATTAGCGCATGCGCGTCGGGTCCGGTTTGGGCACAATTTGTGTGTCTACAAGTGCCCCCTCAAGGATGAGTGTGGTGGCGGAAACGCGGAGTACTTGTATACGTAGGAAATGTGGAACACTTGTCCTTGATTTCTTTCTTAGATGGGCTTGGTGGCTTATTTAAGGGCCCCTACCCTCTTCATTCAACACCTTGCTCTTGTGAATACGATGCTGGCTTTTGGAGACCGCCGTCGGAAGAGTGCTGCCTGGGATTGCACGTGACTTGCTCCGTCTTCCCGGTGTCGCCTCTTTCATCGGCGGCGGCGGCGATGGTGCATGACCTGAAGATCGTTGCGAAGGCGGGTTTGAAGCGACGGGGTGACGACGACGGCGGCGAGGAAGACGGAGGATCACGGCTGAGGTGTTGATCACCTTCGTCTTCCTCCTCTTCCTCCTTCTTCCTTCTTCTTCTTCTTTTCTCTTTTCCTTTTCTCTTTTCCTTTTTTATTTCTCTTCTTCTTTTTTTTTTCTCTGGTTCTGGTTCGTGGTGGCGCAGCGGCAGCGGCGGGCGCGGGCGGCGTTGGCCGGGGCGCAGGCGGCAGTGGTAGCGGCGCGGGCTGCGGTGGCGACGTGCGGGGGTGCAGGCGGCAGCGGCAGCGGCAGCGGCGCGGGCTGTGATGGCGGCGCACGGGGGCGCAGGCAGCAGCGGCAGCAGTAGCGGCGCGCGGCGCAGCAGCATCGGCCAGGCGGCGCACGCGGGTGCCGGTGCGAAGGCCAGAGCGGTGCGACACGGTTGTCGGCGTGCATCGTGGAGACCGGGGTGCATGCGAGGCCGGGGCGCGGGAGCGGGTGGCGGTGGCTGCGGCGCGGAAGTCGGGGCCGGTGGTGGTGGCCCCGAGCGAGTCGGCTGTGTGCGCGAGTCGGGCAGTGGCGTCGCCGGTTCGGTCGGGCGCCCCGTCTGGATAGGAGAAGAAGGAGGGGGGCTGCGCCCCCCCCCCCCCTCTCTCTTTTTTTTCTTCTTCGCTGTTGGGTGCTGATTGGGGAGAGGGGGCTGCACCCCCCCCTCTTTGTGCGGAAAGGGGCTGCGGGCTCGGCTGCTGCTGCTGTGTCCCTTTTTTTTTTGGCATTTTCTCTTTCTTTCCTTTCCTTTTCTTTTATGTTTTCCTTTTCCTTTTTTTTTTTGCCGGTCGGGTGCGGAGGACAACAGTAGCAGTAGTGCATGGCGCATGAGCTGCGACGCAGCGACATCCGACATGGGCGTGGGGTGCGATGCAGGCACGGGCCGTGGCCGGAGTACAATAGCGGTGTATGGTGCGGGCGCGGGACGAGGCGACCGGCGGTGCGACTCCGAGACGGGCGGGCCCTGATCGGGTCGGAGAAGGGATGCGGTGGCAATGGCGGCATCTCCGGCTTGGCCGGGCTCCGAATCGGGCAGCCTCTGACTGAATTGGAGAAGAAGGGGCTGTGGGTTCAGTGCAAGCGGGAGTTCCGAGCGGTGGCCGGTTGCATTATGCCGGCTATGCGAGGTCCAATACGGGCGAGTGGCGGGAAGGCAGGGCGCAGTGGCGTCGTGGCTCTGAGTCGGGCGGCCCTGATCAGGTCAGAAAAGGGATGCAGTGGCGTGAGCCAGGCGGTCCTCCTGACAGGGGCCTGTGGGCCCCTCGGGTTTCAATTGTGAACCCTTTTTTTTTTTGCGCAGCTTTCCCCCGCTTGTTTTGACTTGCTTCTCTTTGTGTCCCTTGAGGATTCAAATTTTCAAGGGTCTGACTTCGCCGGGGTGGATAGCTAAGGACTTCTCCGATGGGAGTAAGTGCCTTCGCTTCCCCTTTACTCGGGTGTACTGCTACCGTAATTCGAGGAGAGAAGACCTTCTGTCGTTGCTCCGGATTTTTATCCACGAGCGTGTAACAGAGGATGGAGTCACCGATGCGACTTGCGGGATGCCAAAGCTGAGCGAGAAAGTCTACGCCGATGAGGCGATCTCTATGAAGCTCCTTCGTCCAAGCTTGAGTACACCTTTTCACCATTGTAATGAAGATTTCGTGCCCACACCGGTAGTTGCTTCGAAGATCTGCTCCTGCTTGACCCGATGGGGTACCGACTCCTGGCCTCGGGGGGACATCCAGTACCTCTACGGCTTTCGTGAATGGATGAGCGAGCTCTCCGAAGTCTTTGGGGCAGAACCTGAGATGAAGCTGTTGGCTAAGTTTCTAGCGCCAGCTCGTCGAGAATATAGCCGTCCTGAGAGGAAGCATCGCACTCTTTGTAAACTCTGGTGCCCAGCCACCAACACTTTTCTCACTGGAGCGGGAGTAATAGGGATCTCCCTCCGCGACGTCCACATCGTTTCTGGATGTCCTGAAGTGCGAAATTATTATCAAGAAGAGGTGCCAGCTTTGAAGGACTTGCTAGATAGCAGCTTTGTCCCGAGCTCTTGCCTTCTTTTGTTCAAGGCGTACGCCATCATTGTAGCGCGGGATCAGTCAGACCGAGTTCGCCATTCTTCCTGGGTCGACTTCTGGTTCAGAGGCGAGTACAGATCCCCGGCACCTTCAGCTCACCCGTTGTGGAAGGTTGCTCAGATGAAGAGGCCTCCACTGCGTTCCTTTGTGAGGCCTATTGAGTCCTTGGCCCGAGTGCGGCATTCAATAGAGGGGAGACAGAGCCCTTGGGAGATCCTTGGTCTGAGGCGCGACAGCGAGGAGTGGCGGGCGGTTTACCGAGCCGCCGGGTTGGTCATCTTCTTTTACCGGTTCGTGCTTCCTTGTATCGGCGAGGTCATCCATCCGGGGACCTTTCTTGCAGCATCCTGGATGGCGACGGGGGAGCTTTTCAATCTGGCTCCGGTAATCTTATGCGTTTTGTACCAAGGGCTAAGTGGTACTTACTGGAGCTTGTCCAGCTCAGACAATACCAAAGGGGAGCTCGGACGGTCTAAAGCCTTTGGACCTCTGCACTATCTGTATGGCTGGATGGCTCTTCATTTTCCAAAAGGGATCTTCGCCACACGTGGGCATCTAGCCGACTTGCCATTCTTGCCGGGCGTAGGAGAAATCTTAAATGCCTTTATCAGCTGGGAGCGCCCGAAGGAGTGTGCTCGCACTCTTTTGCGAAGGATGGGAGGCACCGACTTCGAGTTTTTGTCAGGGCACTCGGTGCTACCTTTAGAGAGGTCGACGGTCCACGACAACGAGGAGCTCTCGGATGGCCTATATTGGAATATGGTCAGCTGCTGCCCCGGCTACTTGGTTTGGCACCGGGGGGATATAGTGGAAGTGGAACAGTACTCCCCTCATCGCTTTGCTCGTCAGTAAGGATTTCAGCAGGAGGTACCCGGTATGCCGCAGTAGTTGCAGGGGCGCATCAGCCTGCAGGAAGGTTATCGCCTCTAGGCTTCTCTTTATACTCGGCTGACTGGCGACAGCTTCTTCCCTGGGACCAAGTCAGGGTTTTGGGATGTCGCCACTCCAAGCTACTGCAAGTGGATTGAAGAGCGAGTATCCCCGTTGCTTGCGAGTCTCCCAGTTGATGTTCTAGCGAGTAGTGAGTTCAAAAATTTTAGCTTTGATCCTTCAGCAGAATTGGAGGATTGACTCCAATTGGGGATTCAGAGGACCGAGAAGAGTTGCAGTCATCTTTCCAGTGCCCGTCGGGTCTCCGTGTTAGAAGCTGACATTGCGAATGCCCCCGGGCCGTTCTTTCTCCCAAACATGGCTACTGAGAGTGCCCCGTCCAAAAGACGAAAGGTGTGCATTCCCCACGGGGTGACTTCGAGGGTTCCTTGTTCGGTTGAGGATGTCGAGGAGCCCGACCTTCTAAGAGATAAGGTGATCCCTCCGTCTAGGACAGCTTCATCCGATCTTGCAGGTAAGAAGTTCTTCTTGTTTCGCTTCCTTTCCACTTTCAGGGGGTCCCATTATGTTGAGTAGTGTGTTTCTTTTGGGCAGATTCCGTTATGGTGGTGGACCATGAGGCGAACTCTTCGAAGGCATTTCACGGGCATTCGTCTACTGGGGCCGCACAGGAAGTGCCTGGGAAGTATGGGCTAGATGTTCCTCTGGACGATCTGGACCTCCTCGGGGTTTGCGGGGAGAACTTTCCTAGTGGCGATATCGATCTAGATGGCATCGACGTCGAGGCTTTGTCTTTCCACGAGGAGGCCGAAGTTTCGAATGTCGACAAGCGGCATCCCCCGATTGCCGTTCTCTCGAGCTTGGCGGAGGAGACAATCGTTGCAACAGTGGCAGCAGTTTCTCCGGTTTTGCCGGCCTCGTTGGCGAGGGCAGCTCCCGTGGCGGCCACAACAGAAGGGAATGTTTTGCCAACGTACTCTGAGGCACCTCGCCAGAGTCTAAGGCCGAGGAGCAGAGTTTCAGAGTTTTTTCTTGCAAGTTATCGACAGTACATCAGGTCGACGATGGAGCCCTTTCAAGACGCGGGTTTTGGTGCCCTCCAAGACTGGTGGTCTACTAATGTGGCAGAGTTTTGTACGAGACTGGAGGAGTTCAAGGTGGACAGTTCTTCTTTTGTAACCCAGATGAACTTGCTCGTGACTGACAGTGAGGCTTATCGTTCCCAGCGGGCTCTATTAGAGGGGAGTACTCCTTCTGAGTTGGCGACCGCCGAGGTGAGTTTGTGTCAGTCGGAGCACCAGCTTGCGGAGGCTGCTTCTAGTTTGTCGAAGGCGCAGAAGAAGGTAGAATCGGTGCGCGCCTTGCTTCGTAAGGTAGAGTCCCGTTTGGAGCGAGCTGAGGCTGCGGAGAGGGCTTTGATGGCAAGCTTCCTGAAGCAGCAATCAGACTTGGCGGCCCATCGCGAGCTTTTGGCCACACGTCCTTTGGAACTTCAGCGAGTAGAGGCTACTAGAGAGGAGTTACTGTGCCGCCTTCGAGCTTTGGATACTTTCTTTTAGCTGCTTCTCGTCTTGTCATCTTGCATTGTAGTTTTCCTTTAGAACTTATGCCATGTACCGTCTTCTCTTGAATTATCTACTAATATCACTATATTTCGCAACTCATTTGTATGGATCATTGTTGCCTTTTTCTTTTGGTCGGACTGAATCTGAAGTGACTTCTCATGCAGGCTGCCTACGTACCCCCCTAAGGGGGATCAAGTTGCACGTAGTTCATTTATTCCCCCCCCCTTTTTTTTGCAAGGAGTGTGGCCTTGCTTTAGGCATAGTACCTTTTGAGGTACTTGCCGTTGATATGGCCGAGTGTCAGCCCTTCTGGCGTGGTGAGGAGGTAAGCGCCATTGGAGTAGACTTCTTTGATGGAGTCCATCCCATTTGGCGTCGAACTTTTTCCCTCCTCGATGCGAGAGAATAATGGGGCGTTTGACTGCAAGCACCAGTTCTCCTATTTGGAAGAATCGAGGGCGGATCTTCTTGTTGAAGGCGCGAGTCAGTCTGGCCTGATAACACTCCAGACGTTGCTGTGCTTCGAGGCGCCTTTCATCCAGAGCCTCTAATTCTGCTAGGCGGAGCTGGGCGTTGTCGTCGCTGGTGAGGCCTTCCTGGATTGCTATCCTGAGCGATGGGATCTGGAGCTCGAGCGGAAGAACGGCTTCTACTCCATAAACGAGGGAGTACGGAGTTGCGTGTGTTGGAGTGTAAAAGGACATGCGGTAGGCCTATAGTGCTCCGCCCATGTGTTCGTGCCAGTCCTTCTTCGTCTTCGAGATAGTTTTCTCCAGCAGCTTGCAAAGAGTCTTGTTAAAGGCCTCTGCCAGACCGTTGGCCGGAGATTGTTGAGCATTTCATGTCATACTTGGCGCAGAATTGGCTGACAACAACATTTTTGAATTGCTTCCCGTTGTCCGTTACAATATAGCGAGGGATTCCGTATCAGAAGATAATGTCATTCTGGATGAAGCTGATGACGGAGTGCCTTGTAACTTTTCGTAGAGGTATTGCTTCAGCTCATTTGGAGAAGTAGTCCGTTGCTTCCAGAATATAAAGATGTTGCTTGGATGACTTAGGCAGGGGACCAACAATGTCGAGTCCCCATCCATCGAAGGGCCACGACGCGATTGTTGGGTGTAGAGGCTCCGGCGGTTGACGGATGTAATCTCCGTATAGCTGGCAAGCGTGATATTTCTTTGCGAACTCCAAGCTGTCCTTAATCATGGTGGGCAGTAATAGCCCATCCTCCTGACGCGAAAGTGGAGCTTTGGACTGGACTGGTGCGAGCCATATATTCCAGTGTGTACTTCTTCCAGTGTTGCTTCTGCCTCTTCCTTTGCGAGGCACCTCAGGAGTGTGCCATCATAACTTTGACGGTACAACTCATTGTTGAAGTGGTAGAACTTCAGAGACCGTCGACGAATGTCAACTTTGCGCTTTGGATCTTTAGGGAGTTTACCATGGACAAGATAACCCACGAAAGGTTGCCTCCAGTCTTACTCTTCAATTTCGAGGACGTGCACCGCGTTGGCTTGGATTGGAATTCTGATAGGGCCTTCTTCTTTGGTGATCACGATCCTTCTGCAGACGGGGACGATGAGCTGATGTTCTTGTGGAAATGGGAGTGTAGCCGCTAAGTTTGCGAGTGCGTCGGCCTGCTGGTTGAGGTTTCTTGAGACGTGCTGGATAGAAGCAGCCTCGAGTTTGCCGAGGAGTTCCAAGGCTCGCGAGTGTAGTGGCACTAGGTCTTCTTTGTTGACTTCGTATACCCCCCAGACTTGCTGGATGACGAGCTGAGAGTCACCAAAAATCTCGAGTCCCTGAAGCTTCATATCGTTAGCGATTTCGAGGCTGATGAGTAGAGCTTGATATTCTGCCACGTTGTTAGAGCATGGTTCCGACAGTAGAAATGAGAAAGTGAGTATTTTGTCGTTCGGAGTGACGAAGATAATCCTGACTCCCGCTATGTCTTGTCTTGCTGCGCCGTCAAAGAACATCTTCCAGGAGGGGGCGATGTCGATGGAGAAGACTTCTTCGTTGGGGAGTTCTTCTGATAGTTCCCATTCCACCGGGAGGGGATATTCTGTGAGGAAGCCCATGAGAGCTTGCCCCTTAACTGCCTTCTGTGGCACGAAGGTGATATCAAATTCGAGGAGAAGTAGTGCCTATTTGCTAGACGTCCGGAGAGCACTGGCTTTGACATGATGTATTTGAGGGGGGTCGGCCTTCGAGATGAGTCTGACGGTGTGAGCCAGCATGTAGTGTCGCAGCTTCTTTGTAGCGAAGATGAGTGCCATGTAGACCTTCTCAATTTGGATTTATTTTGAATCTTGCACATAAAGTCAATGGCGACTCGGCTTTATTTTTTGTCTGTCGGATCGAGGGATCGGTGCAGATCCATACTTACATAGACGTCATACGCAACCTCCTCCTGCGCATGCCGGTATTTGTTTCCTTTTGGTCTTTTCTTTCCTTTTCTTTCTTTCCTTTCTTTTCTTTCTTTCTTTCTTTTCCTTATTTTCTTTTCTTGCATGGACGGCCACCCCCTAAAGGGGTTCGGATTTCTATAGGAGGGTCGGGTGGGCCCCACTTGGGGATGGGCCCACCCGGCCCCTTGTTTGGTGCGGGTCGGGTCTGGTTTGCGTGTCGGGTTTGCCTCCGAGTCGGTGCATGTGGGTGCAAATTTTGGCAAGAAATCTGCAAACAGCGGGACCCACCGGCCCTGCCTGGTGGGCCCCCGAAGACAACAGCGGGACCCACCGGCCCTGCCTGGTGGGCCCCCGAGTACCACAGCGGGACCCACCGGCCCTGCCTGGTGGGCCCCCGAAGACAACAGCGGGACCCACCGGCCCTGCCTGGTGGGCCCCCGAAAACAACAGCGGGACCCACCGGCCCTGCCTGGTGGGCCCCCAAGTACCACAGCGGGACCCACCGGCCCTGCCTGGTGGGCCCCTGGAGACTACAGCGGGACCCACCGGCCCTGCCTGATGGGCCCCCTAAAACGGCAGCGGAGCCCACCAGCCTTACCTGGAGGATCCCCAGATACAACAGCAGAAAACCGCCATTTACCACCAGAGAATCCTATAAATAGCAGAGCCTTCAGGAGGAATGGGGATCGAAAAAACTCAGATCCGAAATCCGAAATTCCAGAACCAAAACCAGAGCTCTGATAATAGATCAGTGCCATCAGTTGATATCTATTTCAGAAACCAGAACCCAGAAATTTCTAACTCTTTGATCTTCTTCTTCTTGTCCTTGAACAGATCAAAGAGATTTCAGTGACACTCGGACTGTCGAGGTCACTTCAAGTAAAGTGTTAGTGAATTCGGGTTGCTCCCTATAGCACGGAGACGTAGGCTTCGGCTGAACTCCGAGATCACTTCTCGTGTCAACTCTCTCTCTGATTGCATCTCTCTGTTTACATATCAAAAACTTCAACTTCGATCAACAGATCGACCAACGATCTTCAACGTCAACTTCAACTTCAATTGACTGGTGCTGCGAAAGTCTTCGGGTCGGCACGAAGATTTTCCCCCACAGTGCATGCGAGTCGGGTCTGAGTCCGAGTGCGTGTCGGGTTTGCCTCTGCATTGGTGCATGCAAGTCAGGTCCGGGCCCGAGTGTATATCGGGTTTGCCTCCGAATTAGCGCATGTGCATCGAGTCCGGGTTAGGCACAATTTGTGTGTCTACACCCTTTTATCCAATAATGTCCAAAAGAAGCTTATGATTACGGAGTCACAGGTAGAGAGTTCTGGCTTGTTTGTGGAGAGAGGAAAGTCAGAGAACAAGGGCTCTTCCAAGAAAAAGTCAAGATATAAGTCTAGATCAAGGAAAGACATGGAGTGCTACTACTGTCATAAGAAGGTTCATTTCAAGTCTAACTGTCCTAAGCTAAAAGCGAAAGTAAGTTCGTCTGGGAAGAGTGCATATTTTGAGACGTTATCTGACGTAACTCACATAGTGGAGGATCTATCAGATGATGTAGTTTTATCGATTACAGTTCGAGGGGATCTGAATAATAAGTAGATCCTAGATTCTTGTTGCTCCTATCATATATGTCCCAATCGGGATTGGTTCTTCTCCTATTAGAAGGTGAATAGTGGTTCGGTCTTGATGGGGAATGATTTTGCATGCAAGACCATCAGGAATGAAAAAATCAAAATCCGTATATATGATGGCTTTGTTAAGAATTTGATCGATATTCGGCACATTCCAGATTTAAAAAAGAATCTTATCTCTTTTGACACTCTTGATTCCTTGGGATGCAAGTTCACCACTCAAGGTGGAGTTCTCAAGGTATCTTGATGGATTATGACTGTTATGAAGGGTAACAAGATTAGGAGCCTCTATATTCTTTCTGGAAGCACTGTTAACGATGGTGCAATGGTATCTACTTCGGTGGAAGATTAGGAGACAGTTTCGTCGCAATTGTGGCATAAACGTCTGGGCCATATAAGTGAGAGAGGACTTTCTGAGTTAAGCAATCGGGACTTGCTCTCAAGTGGGAAGAACATCAAGCATGACTTTTATGAGCACTATTTGTTTAGGAAGTAACACCAGGTCAGGTTTGGTACGACAGTATATTGCACGAAGAGGACACTAGATTATGTCCATACAGATATTTGGGATCCTTCTAGAATTGTTTCTATGGGAGGATCGAGGTTCTTTGTTTCTTTTATGGATGATTATTCTAGAAAGGTCTGGGTCTATATGTTAAAGACCAAAGATCAGGTGTTCGAGATATTTCGAAGATGGAAGAGTTTGATAGAGAAACAAACTGGCAAGAAGTTGAATCGTCTTCACAGCGACAAGGAGACACCTCAGTAGAATGGTGCTATAGAGAGGATGAACCAGACTTTACTCGAACGAGAACGATGCATGCTTTCTGAGTCTGGCTTGGGTAAAGAGTTTTAGGCAGAGACCGTACACACGACATGCTATTTGGTGAACCGATCACCAGCTACTACGATTGCTTTGAAGACTCCGGAGGAGGTTTGGTCGGGCAAACCGGCAGATTACTCGATTATACAAGTGTTTGGATGTCCGACTTACTATCATGTCAAAGATAGTAAGTTGGATCCGCGTGCGAAGAAGGGCATATTCTTGGGGTATGCCTCCGGAGTTAAAGGGTGCAAAGTTTGGTGCCCTGAATCGCGTAGTTTCATCACTAACAGAGATGTGACTTTCGATAAGACTTAGTTATAGACTTCCAACTGACCGAGGTTAGAGATCGATCTTGAGGGCAAAAATTTTGGTAATCAGTTGCAGGTGGAGCTACAGGCTCCTGTAGTTTTTACAAAGGTAGAGCAGACTACTTTGATAGAGGTGATTACGTCAGATGAGGCAGTTCAGATTCTAGTGCAGTAGTCCGTTATAGCCGGTAGGCATAAGTGGACTATCAAAGCTCTCGTCAGATATGGGTACGAAGAGTTAGTTGCTTATGCACTAACCCTTATTGATAGTGATGAGCCGACCATTTTTGAGAGGCAATCCAAGACAAAGACTACCTTGAATGGGGCACAACCATAGGCGAAGAGATTGAGTCTCTTTATGAGAATCAAATTTGGAAGCTTGTTACAAGACCTAGAGGACAGAAAGTGATCGACTACAAGTGGGTTTATAAAAAGAATCAGGAGGCTCCAAGCGGTATTCAGTATAACGCGTGATTGGTATCTAAAGGCTACTTATAGAAGGAAGATGTCGACTACAACGACGTGTTTTCACTTGTGGTAAAGCACACCTCTATTTGCCTTTTGTTAACTATGGTGGTGGTGGTTGATCTCGAGCTAGAGCAGTAAGATGTGAAGACGATATTCTTGTATGATGAGTTAGAGGAGCTTATCTACATGCAGTAGCCTAAGGGGTTCGTGATAGAAGGTAAGGAAGACCATATGTGCCAATTGAGGAAGTTCTTGTACAACATCAAGCAGTTATCGAGACAATGTTATAAGTGATTCGACACATTCATGGGGGATCATGAGTATGCCAAAAGCGAGTATGATCACTGCATCTACTTCAGAAAGTTTCATTATGGTTCTCTGATATTTTTTTTTTATATGTGGATGACATGCTTATTACTGCAAAGAGCATGTCAGATATCGATGTCCTTAAATCTCAGTTGAGTAATGAATCTGAGATGAAGGACTTGGGCAGTGTGAAAAAAATCCTTGGGATGGAGATTCACATGAATCGAAAGCATGGTACAGGTCGTCGTTTGATGTAGAGGAGCTATCTTTAGAAGGTAGCCAGTTTCTCGTTATATGATGGGTGGTGCTAAGACAGTTAGCATCCCCCTTGCTGCACACTTTCGATTATCGGAGAGACAGTCTCCAAGCACTAACGACGAACATGTTTACATAACTTGTGTGTTGTAAGCAAGCACAGTGGGCAGTTTGATGTATCCATATGTGTACCTGTCCAGATATTGCATAGACAATCAGTTTGGTAAGTCACATGATAGATTCGGGGAAGAAGCATTGGCAGGCCATGAAGTGGATATTACGGTACCTTTAGGGTACACTGGACTTGGGATTACTCTTTCAGCGGGATGGTGATCCAGTCAGAGATATAGTGGATTATATTGATGCAGACTATGCTGGTGACCTGGATGGGCGTCGGTCAATGACAGGTTATTTGTTCATACTAGCAGGTAGTCCGGTGAGTTGGAAGGCCTTCCTACAGGATATGATTGCACTATCGACTACAGAGGCTGAATACATGGTCATTATGGAAGGCGCGAATGAAGCGATTTGGCTCTGAGACATTTTGGGCGAGTTCGGTCTTTCGCAGCTTAGCATGGAGATATTTTTGGATAGTCATAATGCTACCTATTTGGCGAAAGACGATCAGATCCATCACTCACGGACGAAGCATATTGATATCCGTTATACCTTTATTTGGCAGCATATCAAGCAGAAGGCGGTTTCTTTGAAGACAATTTCCACACATTATAATCTTGCTAACATATTGACGAAGTCGGTTCCAGTAATTAAGTTCAGGCATTGCTTGATTTTGATCAAGATGATTTGAGGAGTTTTTTGCACCTTCAGAGTGTTGGCTCTATTAGAGTGCTTTGAGCATCTTCGGGATGTGTTTTGGGATGCCTAGAATGCATCTTTGTGCACTGTCAAGGTGCAGGTGAAGACGACGATTAGATTTGAATTCGGACTTCTCACCAAGGTGAAGATTATTAAAATATGGCTCGATAGTACAGGTCATGTGCACGACCTGGAGGATTCATGCGCACAACCCAGCCTCCGACTTTGTCCACACATCCTTGAAAAAGGGCACGTCTGTCCCCAAGTGATCATGCACACGACTTGTCCAAGTCGTGCGCATGATCTGGAGCCCGAGAAACTTGACGTGTCCTTCAGCGAAAGATGAGAGCCAGCTACAGGCAAACGTGTGCATGACTTGTCCAGGTCGTGTGCACGACTGTGCCTGACAGACACGGGTTTTACCTCGTCTTGCACAATTTGACTTTTCAGATTTGGCTACTTTGAGGGAATCTCGGGATAGAGCTTGTGTAACATATTCCTTGGATAAAAAGAAGTCTAAGGTTTTGGGGATTGAAGAGTTTTAGAGAGGAAACTTGGGAGAGGCTTAGGAAAGGGTTTGGAGAAGAAGGAGGTGCTCTCAGTAAAAGAAGTTCATCTCGTTGGAGTTGAGCATTGCTTGTAACTCCATCTCGTTCTTCGTTCTATTGGATCGATCGAACATTTTCGCCCATGGTTTTTCCCACAAGGGTTTCCACGTAAATCTCGTCTCTCTCTCTCTCTCTCTCTCTCTCGCTCTCTCTCTCTCTCTCTCTCTCTCTCTCTTTGTGTTTTGCTTTGTGGTTTAGTTTCTTTTTTCTTGCTATTTCTCTATTTGGGTTGGATTACTTGTTTCGCATTGATTCGTCGAAGAATCATTATTTGCAATTGATCTTTGTTGACCCATGTGGTTGGAGCGATTCGGTATCGGATTGTTTATCCAGTATCTTCGAGGAGGATCCGCAACACAGATGTTGTCACAGAGGTATTTGAAAACCTCGTGGAACTTCGAGTTCTCATCCCATCATGAGCTCTTGGCCATCTTTATTTCACTTCTTTTATTAGTGAAGATAGTTCTAATCCATACATAGAGACATTTTCTCTTCAATATTTTTTCGGTTTTAAGTGATTATTCAATCCGTATAATGGGCACTAAAAATGTCCTATAAAATTATGAAATGGAATAAAGCTTCTCGAGAGATTGGTCATGGATAGCTCAAGAGATACGCTATTTAGACTGAAGTTTTTTCGATTCCGCTCAGCTCGATTGACGTGACTGTGTACAAATGATGGTGATAGAGATTTAGATGTTTCTATTGAGATTCAACCACGACTCGTTCACGGCCACTCGTTCACGGCCACTTCTATTAGAGTGCTTTGAGCATCTTCGGGATGTGTTTTGGGATGCCTAGAATGCATCTTTGTGCACTGTCAAGGTGCAGGTGAAGACGACGATTAGATTTGAATTCGGACTTCTCACCAAGGTGAAGATTATTAAAATATGGCTCGATAGTACAGGTCATGTGCACGACCTGGAGGATTCATGCGCACAACCCAGCCTCTGACTTTGTCCACACATCCTTGAAAAAGGGGACGTCTGTCCCCAAGTGATCATGCACACGACTTGTCCAAGTCGTGCGCATGATCTGGAGCCCGAGAAACTTGACGTGTCCTTCAACGAAAGATGAGAGCCAGCTACAGGCGAACGTGTGCATGACTTGTCCAGGTCGTGTGCACGACTGTGCCTGACAGACACGGGTTTTACCTCGTCTTGCACAATTTGACTTTTCAGATTTGGCTACTTTGAGGGAATCTCGGGATAGAGCTTGTGTAACATATTCCTTGGATAAAAAGAAGTCTAAGGTTTTGGGGATTGAAGAGTTTTAGAGAGGAAACTTGGGAGAGGCTTAGGAAAGGGTTTGGAGAAGAAGGAGATGCTCTCAGTAAAAGAAGTTCATCTCGTTGGAGTTGAGCATTGCTTGTAACTCCGTCTCGTTCTTCATTCTAGTGGATCGATCGAACATTTTCGCCCATGGTTTTTCCCACAAGGGTTTCCACGTAAATCTCGTCTCTCTCTCTCTTTGTGTTTTGCTTTGTGGTTTAGTTTCTTTTTTCTTGCTATTTCTCTATTTGGGTTGGATTACTTGTTTCGCATCGATTCGTCGAAGAATCATTATTTGCAATTGATCTTTGTTGACCCATATGGTTGGAGCGATTCGGTATCGGATTGTTTATCCAGTATCTTCGAGGAGGATCCGCAACACAGATGTTGTCACAGAGGTATTTGAAAACCTCGTGGAACTTCGAGTTCTCATCCCATCATGAGCTCTTGACCATCTTTATTTCACTTCTTTTATTAGTGAAGATAGTTCTAATCCATACATAGAGACATTTTCTCTTCAATATTTTTTCGGTTTTAAGTGATTATTCAATCCGTGTAATGGGCACTAAAAATGTCCTATAAAATTATGAAATGGAATAAAGCTTCTCGAGAGATTGGTCATGGATAGCTCAAGAGATACGCTATTTAGACTGAAGTTTTTTCGATTCCGCTCAGCTCGATTGACGTGACTGTGTACAAATGATGGTGATAGAGATTTAGATGTTTCTATTGAGATTCAACCACGACTCATTCACGGCCACTTCAATCGGGTTGCGGAATCAGAAAAGCTGAATAGCATTTCTCATAACCCAAATGCAATGTTTAAGATTGGAGAGTATAAAATAGCAAGACAAAGGAAAGTTTCATTGGGATTTGGATTGGTTGATTCTCATTACCTTCACTGTCCCTAGGGTTTGTCTGCATGCAATTTGGTCAATGTTTCTCAAGTGGGTTGTCATACCTACCCCCATGGGGGGCAGGGAGAGGGTCACATGGCATATCCAAGGGCTTCAAGTGTTTAGGTTATCTTCTTTTATTTACACTTATAATAATGTACAATGGTAGGAAGAGGAGAATCCTTCCTCCAATTACATAGGTATGTGAGACCTGCCCTCATGGAAAAATCCACTATTTAAAGAGTGAAGATATCTTTGTTTCAGGTGATATCTTAAATCTATTCCAACACTTTTTAAATATAAAACAAGTTGCTAAACATTAACAATCTCTTTAAATGACCATACTGAAAACAGAGAGGAACTGTGTTGCCTACTGGGGTCTGATTTGTGTAGGTGTGTTCTAGCCGTCGGTGGCGGGTCTTTTCTTTGCAGCGACGGCATGTGGCACGTCCTAGGGGTCCGATTGTAACCTCTCCCTTCAATGAACCAAAAAACAAATTGTGTTGTCTACTGTTGTTGAGCAACCTGTTGTACTCTGGGTAGTAGATGTTTGTTCAAAATGCCACTGAGGGCACTGTAGGTCTTGCAAGAGTTCTGTGTATGCTCCCTCTGCCATTGGAGAGGCTCAGATGATGTAGGGGATGATCCTCGTGCCATCTCGAGGACTCCGCCCAACAATCAATTGATTCGAGGCGTTGGTCTTTCGACTTGAACTTTGAAGTTGAGGAGAGGTTCTGTGGACTTAGGTTTAGAAGAGAGATGAGTAGAGAAGAATAGACAAAAGTGTGGTCTCGAAGTTCAGCCGAAGCCTACGTCTTCATGCTATAAGGAGTAACCTTAATTCACTAACAGTTAAAATGTAGTGACCTCGATAGGCCAAGTGTCACTAGAATGTCTTCGAATGAAGTAGAAAGAAGGGATGTCAGAGCTCTGGTTTTTGAAAGTTTGATCTGAAAATCAAAAGATCGATCTGGAATATTCATTTGGTCTGCTATTTATAGATATTTATAAAATATCTGGGATCCGGGGTGGTTTCTGCAACCGCTTCGACAAGATCCAGGCAGGGACGGTGGACCCCACTATTGTCTTTGTGGACCCCCAGGCAGGGACGGTGGACCCCACTATTGTCTTTGTGGACCCCCAGGCAGGGCTAGTGGGTCCCGTCTTTGGACGTTGGCCAAATTTTGCACCCACCATCATCTTTGTGGACCCTCAGGCAGATGACTGCAGCAGAATTCTCAACTTGTAGTTGACCTTCATTGAGGTCAAAGAAGAAACCCAATGGGTCCCCTAAGCCATATCATGCAAGTCTAGTGAGAGCATCTTGAGGAACAATACCTAACCAAAGGAACATGAACCTCATGAACCTGAACTCAGTTGTTTGGCTTATTCAAACCCCTCAACTTTCCATGTGCAAGCAATGTGGGATGAGTTTTCTATCTAAAAACCCTAACAAACTTGCTTCCACAGCATAGGTGGAGAGACACAACTCATCTTGGAACCCTAACCCTAGTTCCCTAAGTGAGGCATATGGACTACACCCCAAAAATTAATATGGAGATGCAATGGATCTCACAAGACTAAGGGGTGCTATAGGGCTTTTATATTCATCCTCCCCTCTCTATAGAGAATAGTAAGATAGTAGCTTATAGTGCATCTTTGATTGGGATATGGCACATGTAGGCTAATGACTAGCCTCATTGGACTGTTGTTAGTGCACTAAGCCTAACAGATATGAACAAGGCATAGCCAAACCAAGTTGAGATCTTAGCAACCTCTCTGTCAAATGAAGGGACTTCTGTGGATCATGTCTTCAATAGCCTAGTGCTAATTGTGTCTGTAAGTTTGCGATCTTTGCGTGATATTTGGGCGATTTTAGGGCAATCTTTTCTTTTCCAAGAGCTAGGGTCCGACAGTAATGGAGGATTAGGAGGGCTTTCCACTTGAGCCCTCGTGGCCACCTGATATTTCGATAGAAGCTGCGGGGGATGGACCGGCACTGGCTAAGCGGCTATGGGCAGATCTATTTAAAAGCTTTGGGTGGCAAAGGGTTTCGGATGAGTACCCGGCTTCCTTACCTCAGGAAAATGATGGTCGTTTCTTTCTTTCTCCTCAGTTGGTGGAGCAAGCTTGCTCTCCTTGGCATAATTCCTTGATCGATAAATTCATTAATAAGGGTTTTCATCTTGATGTGGTGTCGCGGTTCCTACCCAAGATGTGGTGCATCTAGACAACACGGTGGAGGTAATTTTCCTAAATTATGGGTTTTTCTTGTTTCGGTTTGTGAATGGTGAAGACCTACTCCATGTCTCTACTGGCAGTTTCAAACCCTAGCTTTGGAACAATGGAAGCCATGGTTTCGCCCACCTTCAGATTTGTCAATCAAGGCCACTATTTGGCTTCGTATGGTGGATCTTTCCTTTGAATTTTGGCATAAGGATCTTCTTCTTGCATTCGCATCTGATGCTGGCCATCTGGTTTATGTTGATCTTTTTATGGGGAATGTTTCTCGTGGAAAATTTGCTAGGGTTTGTGTGGAAGTCGACACCTCTTGTCCCCTTACGCAAGAGGTTTGGATCGATGGGGTTTGACCAAATGGGGATAAATTTTCGTTTTGGCAAGCATTCCAATATGAAAGTCTTCCGATTTTCTATGGATCATGTGCACGTATTGGGCATCTTTCTTCTTCTTGTGCTTTTCAAAGTTCATCTTCGGTTGGTGGAGTGCATTTCGCGCCGCTACTGATAAGGTTTCTTCTCTATCGCCCTCCGTTTTTGTCCACCCTGGTGCAGTCTCTATTCAGCTCCAACCAGTTGGTGCTGATTGTGGGTGGATGGTAGTGCAAAACAGGTGGCAGAGAGTTGGTGGTCAGGGACCTCGGCCTACGGTGGGAGGTGCATCGGGCTCTTCATCTAGGCGGCTGGGGGGTCGTTAGATTCCTTTGGCTACTGTTCCGAGCAGTGCCCATGTTGGTCCTAGTCCTTTTTTTCGTTCTAGACATGGCATCCCTGTGGTGATGGGTCTAGTGAAGCTGGGGCGTCTGCAGCTCCTGCTCCTTTTATTTTTGTATCTCTAGATGGTGTTCTTAATACGGAGGGGACTGGATATACACCCCCAAGTCGACGTCTAGGTGACCAAGCTAAAGGTCGGCGACATAAAAGGTAGCATCAATCTCCTCCTAGGTCGACTTTAGGGAGGGAGGGTGCTATTGTTGGTAGGGTTCTTACAGGGGAGTTAGTGTCTTCGCAACATTTAGCCTTAGTTAAGTTTGTCTCGGAATCATTTGTTGGTGTGTCTTCTTCTTCTCCTAATTCTAGTCCGATGAATCCCTCAACAACTGGTATCTCAGGGGATATTCCGCTGGGGACCTCTGAGAAGGTCACTGTTGAGGATGGTCAGGGTAAGCGTCGAAAGGAGATTTCAAAACATACTTGATGCTCTCGTTGGTTCTGGGTTTTTTGGCATCTTTGTTGGGTTGGTAGTTTTGTTGGTTTTGTCCCAGTTTTCGATGAAGATCGCGACTTGGAATTGTCGAGGGGCTAAGAAGCGATCGTGTCTGAACCATATTCATCAAATCTTGTGGGTCACCAAACCATCCATTATTTGTTTATTGGAGACTCATATATCTCTTGACGGCGCCAGATGGGCTGTGTCTCATATTGGGAGGGATTCGCAATTCTTTTGTGTAGCTGCAACGGGACGTGCGGGTGATATCCTAGTTTTGTGGTTGGATTCGGTGGGAACGGTTTCTGTTCACTCTCCTATTTGTCAATTTGCGGTGGCAGTCATCTCTGATCTACAAGGGAGACACTAAGTTTTGGTTGTCATCTACGCTTATGTTGATTATTTGACCCTCCGGACTCTATGGCGGCTGTTGTCCTCTTTGTGCTCCCTCCGTACTCCTATGCTTTTGTTAGGTGACTTTAATGTTATTATCTCTCTAGAGGAGAAGCAGGATGGGTGATCATTTACCTTGGATGCTGCTGTTGATGACTTTCGTCAATTTATTTTGGCCAATGGTCTTTATGACCTTGGTTTTTCTGACTCCCTTTTTAGTTGGAGTAGTAATCAAGCCGAGGACTCTCAGATTATTGTGCATCTGGATCGTGTTCTATCTACCTCATCTTGGTTGGACCTCTTCTCGGATACCCATTGTACTCATTAATTTGTCGAGGGTGGTGTCAGATTATTGCCCAATTCTTGTTAATATCGACCCAGATTTAGATTTTGGTCCATGGCTGTTTCGATTTGAACATTTCTGGATGGATCATCTGGGATGGATTCTCTTATCACTTCACTTTGGCGTCATACTCTGCCGACTCATCCATATTGCCATCTACACGCGAACCTGGTTGATGCGCGCAAGGGGATTCAGAATTGAAATAGAGAGGTGGTGGGGCTGTTAGAGCATCAGGTTAGCCTTCTTTCTCAAGAAATTGATTCTTTGCAAGGGCGCGAATAGATTGGTCGCTTAGTTAGTGATGAGGATTGTGAGCTTTGCGCTTGGTTGTGAGCTATCACAATTATCTTGCCATGCTTGAATCTAAGTGGAGACAAAAATTTCGGATTCAATGGCTTGTGGCTGGGGATAGAAATACTAAATTCTTTCATCAGACTACTATCTCTCGACGTCTTGTTAATCGTATTACGTCCTTGTGCATGGAGGACGGTGGGTTTTGCGCGACCCGAAGTGAAATTGAACAACTTCTTACTAAATTTTTTGAATCTAAATGGACGTCCTTTGCTCTATTGGGTCATGATGACCTCCTAGATCCAATCCCTGCTCTTATCACTGTGGCGGATAACCAGCTCCTTACACGGCCTGTCTCAGATTGTAAAATCTGCACTACGCATTTTGGAATGACCAAAAATAAGGTCCCGGAACCAGATGGGTTTACCGTTGATTTTTATGTGCATATATAACTGGTCAGTTGTGGGGGATGTTGTTTCTCGGGCCATTGGAGAATTTTTTTGGTCGTGTACTCTACCAAAGAACTGGATGGCTACATTTTTAGTGCTAATTCCCAAATATCACTCGGCTGAAAAACCTCAGCATTTTTGGTCCATTAGCTTGGGTTCAGTCCTTTACAAACAAGTGGCTAAAATTCTTGTCAACCGACTGCAACGGGTTCACCCTAAACTTATTTCACCTGCTCAAACTGCATTTTTTAAGCGTCGAAACATTTTAGAGAATATTTTATTGGCTCAAGATTTCTTGCATTCTACGAAATATCAAAATATTAATGGGTATGTTATGGTACTAAAAGTTGACATGGAATAAGCCACTTGGCGTCGGAACATATCAAACATGCCTTGTTGAACTGCCCCCACTCTAAATATGTGTGAGATTGGTTGAGCCAGTTCGCAAACATTTCTATTCAGTCTCTCTTGGCACATCTATTATGCATATTGACGAATCAATTGCCAAACTCAATTTTGAGGGAGGATTTAGGGGCTTTGTTGACTTCTGTTTGGGAAGTGTGGAAGACATGTAATCGGGCTTGCTTTGATGGTGTAGTGGAAATACCGAGCACTATCGCACGTCGGATTTGGGTGTTGCTTCAGGACCTTTGTCAATTCTCCTTCTGTCATACGCTTAGGCCACGACAGGTGACATCAGTAAGGGTACGTTGGTGGCCACCTAATTCAAGTGAATACAAGCTAAATTTTGATGGATCTGTAGCCCAAGAAGGCCGATTGTCTGGTGGGGGTTTTCTTATTCATAACCATCTTGGTCAGGTTCTTCTGGCATGGTATTTCTTCTCTTACTCTTCCTCAATCCCACTAGCATAGGAGTTAGCACTGCTTCGTGGGCTGCATACATTTACTACTCATTATCCTCACCATCCTATCTGGATTGAAGGTAATTCCTTATTGGTAATTCATTGCCTTTCAACCCTCTCTCCATTTGATACGATTATCAGAGAATGCCACACACTCTTGCGGCGTCTCCTAGGGGCTAGGTAGTCACTCATTTTCAGGGAAGCTAATGGGGTAGCTGATTGGTTGGCGAGGCATGGTCATTGTCAAGCTGGGGTTCAGATTTTTCAACACGATGCCTCTTACACTCAAGGCCATAACCATCCAGGATGCTATGTTGGTGTATTACCCCCGAACAATCTTTGATCTGTGTTGATCTTGTCTGTTGGTGGATTTTTGGGTCATGTTTGCAGTCTTTTTTTGCTATGCAATATATATCCATGACAAAAAAAAATTGTGTCTGTAAGTTGTATGGAAGCTTAATTGTCTGCCTTCTCATTGCCAACTTGAATATAAACATTCAATAATCTTTGGTTTCTTTAGGAACTTCAAGAGAATCACTGATTTTGGCTTTTTTACCACCCCTTTGGATCTCCCGAAGAAGTGAAAGAGTATGATTTTCATCAAATGGTTATTAGGTTTCCATTAAATCTCTTGATGCCAGCTCGAAGGTGTCCCAAATGGTTGATCTCGAAGTCCAAACTATGCAACACATGTTGGAGAGAGAACCAACTTGCTTGGAGAAACCTCGGTATTCTCAAGGTTGGAGTACTCAAGAACGAGCACTCAAGACGAAGGCGTCATCGCGGCCAGTCGACTTGGCGCCACTGTTGGCTCCTTAAGCAAAAACCCGAGCACACTAACAGGCAATTTCACCCTGGGCTAAATTTTGGTGCCTATGGCGCCAAACCTGCTGCTAGCGTGACGGTTTCCTGTAGCCGGCGCCCAGGGCAAGATATTGGCTGGAGGCACGAGTTTGGAAGATCTTTTATTGTTTCTCTTGGGGTTTAAATAGGCTTTTTATAGCCGTTTTTGCATGGGAGTTGAGGGAATTATTTGATGAGTTAGGAGAGCCGTCGGAGAGCGTCTGCTAAGGGTTTGAAGAA
This sequence comes from Chamaelirium japonicum, assembly GCA_947650365.1. NCBI lineage: Eukaryota > Viridiplantae > Streptophyta > Magnoliopsida > Liliales > Melanthiaceae > Chamaelirium > Chamaelirium japonicum. The sequence goes on from OX393559.1 coordinate 53,302,652, forward strand.
CCCTATTGTCATTCCTTCATCGTTTGATAGTAGATCTCTCTTCGTGCCGCCGGTGGACGTAGGAAAAATTACCGAACCATTTGAAATCTCTGGTGTTCTCTATGGCGTGTGCTTTTTTTTTTCTCTCGTTTGTTTGTTTGATTCGCTTGCATCTTTTCTTTAGTTTGTTATTTGTGTTGTTGGATTGGGCGAGTATTGATCGCCGCTTCCGTTGCGCACAACAACGTAATTTCATAATGTACAATATGTTTCTCTAGTTTCAAACCCTAAATCCAAATTTGGGCAACTCCATCAACTTGTTGGCCAGCACCCAAAGCATGCACTTCTAGGTTTACCAGTTGTGTCCAAACATTGCACTTCTGATTCAAGTAAACAATCTTGTCTCTAAATGTCCCCATTCATACCTATTAGATGGACTGAAAACTGTGCAAGGAAAAAAGACCAAGAAGTGGGAAAAGGCTAACATGGATGGAAATGCAAAGTTTTTTTTCCAAGGCCCTAAAAGGCCATGGTATCAAAAGATGTGCTTCTGTTGATGAGAGTCAAAAAGAGGCAGCACCCACTACTGCAAGTGCCAATTGGGTAGTGGGCCCCTCTCATGGGTTCAGCACAAATAAATGTTAATTTTGGTGAGTCATAATCATGGGTTACTATATGGGGGCCACCCTTCTAGAAAAAAACCCTAGCCCTACAACCCATTGAAAGTGCCATTTTTTTGCCAAATTTGTCTTCAAAGAGCACTGAATTGGCCTGATATTTTTTGTCTCAGTGTGCAAATGGCTTTAGGGAATCTAGTGTAGAGTTGTTGTTTTTTGTTCTTTCTTCTCATTAGACAGGAGGGGGGGGGGGGGGGGCTCCTCCTCTGTTGAGACTTACCCACCAACATGTCCTAGAATTTCTCAATTGGTGGGGTTGGAGAGGAATAGAGCTGTCTGATGTTTTGGGTTTTTACTTCTTGAGTCAATGGTTTGGATTTTAGTCCACCAACCGCTGCCGCATCCATCATCTGCTTCCTCTCCTCCTCCTCCTCGCCAAAACCCTAACACTAGTATCAGCGGCTATAGGTAGACTCTTTTTTTTTTTATGTTCGAGATCGTTATAGTGGTTAGTATATCATTTGTTAGTGCACCGGAACAAGATAGACCAAGGGTCGGGACCCACTATAGGGGAGAGAGATTGTTATTAACCCCACTGGTAGGAAAGCTCACCACTAAGACAAGGGGGAGGCTCACCACAACAGAGCAGGAGGAAATTTGTCTTAGCACTTATTATTGCCATTTACCAAGGTCACGGGTTGCTTGTCTTACCAACTGAGCTATCAGTTGAAGACACTACAGGCAGACATTGCTCCATGTAGGAAGACACGAAAATGAGTCCACGGTGAATAGGGGTTTCACCAAGGAAGATGGAGGGAGGTAATGTTGTACGTTTTCTCCCTATATAAGGAGAGAGAGTGTTATATAATATGAAAATCAATACATATAGTATTCTCTCTCTCTCTCTCTCTCTCTCTCTCTCTCTCTCTCTCTCTCTCTCTCTCCCCCTTTGAGAAATCCCTCAGAGACAAAAGAGGGGGGGGGGGGGGTTAGGAAAAGGCCCCAACCTGTATATTAAAAGCAAACTAATTACAAAAAGCTAGTCAAAAGAAAGGAGAGAAAAAAGAGGCAACAATTACCGCCCCTCCTCGCCTAACCAGTGGGAACCATTCCTCGACCAACAACTCGATCTTGTGCAGAGTAACCTCCCAATCCACCGCCTTACCCGAGAAGATCCACATATTCCTCTCCAGCCAAATAGACCAGACGATTGCCACCACCAACAAATCCCAGCCTTCTCGGCGCTCTCTAGAAATGCACCGTCGCCACCAAGTTGTTTAGAGAGCGAACAACGGAGAAGGCACCTTAGAAATATCTAGTTTTCCTAGGATAAAAGCCCAAATCCGCTTAGCGAAAGGGCAAGACAGAAAAAAAAAAAAAATGATCCATGCCCTCCGGGACCGCTCCACACACCGGGCAATCTAGATCCATGATCTCTCTCTCTCTCTCTCTCTCTCTCAACTGTGAATGAGGGTTTTGTCAAGGAAGATTGAGGGATCAGTCGACTGGGACGCTTTGGGGACACAACAGGTGTATGATTTTATTGTTATGATGACAGGGGGTCCTAGTAATTTCGTGGGTGCGAATAGCAACATAGGTGGGCTTGCATCCGGACGTGGCCCAATTTGGCTAACCCGTTGAAGATTGGACGCATCATCGTATGGGCTTGAGCTCAATATGGGGTGTCACCCAAATAGGCCCAAATTTATTCAGAGGCCCAAGTGTGTGCTTGCTCAAGACTGGGCTCTTGTTTCAATAGTCAGTGATCTGGCGATCAAAACTTGCTTGATGCTAAGCTGTTCTCCAAAAAAAATTGTATTAACCTGACAATCTTGCACTTACTATACAAATTCTAGTGAGAACAGGCTAATATATACACGAGGCAAGTAGAGTGAGATATAAACATCAAGTGTGAGATGCAGAACAGAAAATGAGCATGAACTCCTAATGACAGCCGTCGGATCGACCAAGCGGACCAATTCCAATTGATCAAGCACCTTACGATTGAGATTCCGAAACACATTTATAAACGGTCCCGAGTTAGTACACGATAACAATTCACCAAGTTCCAGAATGGCAAAGCCAAGGCTCCAACTTAGCCGATGAAGGACGAGGGAACGTCAGCGCAGGTGCTTCGGTGAGTTGGAGAGCCAGTTCCCTTCCGTGGCTGTCGGCCTTGAACACTCGGGTTTTTGTAGTTTCTGGGTCTGGAATAACCTTGATTAATTTACATTTCTAATGTAGGGGGTCTGCCTAATTGCAGCTGGTTATCGAACCATCAACAGATTACTGTCTATGGTGCGCTCGCTCACGGTAGGCTTCATCAGACGAAAGGCTGGTGGCTCAGATAGCCAGACAGAACTCGAATACACGCTTTGAGAGCCTGGCACATCCACTCGTACCGGCAGAGCTGAAATGCCTCCATCACGGTTACCTGTTTCGAGAGAAGGAAAGATAAGTAGGAAGAAAACAATGCAGTAGATGAAGCGGTGGAGCAGTGTTTGGATGCTTGCCCATCTCCGCTCGTGGCTGGCCTGCTCCGGCCAACACTCAAGCGCCTCGGTGACCTCCAATGCAAACATGTATCCCCTACAAATCCCTTCTAAGCTGCAACTCTTCTGGCTACTCTTGCTTCTGAACTCCCAAACTCCTAATGTGGTTTCCTGTACAAACACTTAATGATTACTACAATGAATTTATCGATGGCGAGCGATTTCAATTCTGAGCAATCAACTTAATAGATTTTATATGAAGCGTCCGACTCCGACTTAATAAACGATACATTGAGAGATTCTAATAGGCTCAATGCCGTCATCCATGGCGCAGGGGTAGGAGCAGAAGGAAACTCTATGCCAAACAAGAAAATTGATCGAGATGAACATACATTGATGGTACCTCGCACTCCTGCTTCCTCCAAAGCTTCACGGCATGCTGCCTCATGTACAGTCTCGTCATTCTCCCATCCGCCCTAACAACCAAAATCAACCGTCGATACTACAAACCTCTTGGAGGGGAAGAGGAAATACAGAATCCAATACCAAAAAAAAAAAATGTTAAAGGGATAACTAGGTCCTCCTCACCTTTGGGAAGACAAGGTCATGTCGATTTGGCGAAGAGATCATAAGGACTTCTAATCTATCTATCAAATCACCCGTGTAACTCTCAACATTTTGTTTTAACCTGTAAGGAATGCACCTGTTGGGATCATACGAAACAACTAGTAAGACAACAAATCCCTCAAATTACCTTAAAAAGGCCCACCGTTGTATCGTATTCTAGCATGAATGAGAAATTGTGATACAAAACACTTTCATGCGCCCAATTGATGAGCACAAGAGAGAGAACATACATGGTATAAATCATAGAGTTGATGGATATATAGAACACCTATGTACTCACATTTCCTTTACCGGTGCCAATCTAGACCGATTGATCACCTTACCATTATATGGAATTAGCTTTATGGATCAAAGTGTGATCTTATCCAAGTCTAAAGTTGTATGGACAATTGGAAAGAGTAACTTGTGAAGGAAGAAGACAAGTATAGGAAATTGGACTCGTCCTTGACGCAACAGCTATAAACCAAAGAGGTAGATCGAAACACGATCCGCTGAGGACCAGTCAAAGATAAGATAAGGCCTCCGATGAGGAACATCAGCAGTTTCTCCTTGTTAGGAGATGACGGCTAGGGTTTGGAGAGGAATAGAATGCATTCCATTGAGGGACTCAAGCCCAATATATGTACATGTATATCTATACAATCCGACCCGACTGTACAGTAAACCCGACCCGACTGTATGTACATTAACACTCCCCCTCAAACTCACGGTGGATCATGAACCGAGAGTTTGCCTAGAAAATGTCGGAAGCGAGCAATCGTCAGGGGCTTCGTCAGAAAATCAGCAGTCTGCTCCGATGAGGAAATGAAAGGCAGGGAGATGGTGTGGTCGATAAACGCCTGGCGAACATAATGACAATCCACTTCAATATGCTTTGTTCGCTCATGGAGACCGGGTTGCTAGCAATCTGAATAGCACTCCGGTTGTCACAGAAGAGTGGGGTGGGGCCGGATATCACCACTCCCAAGTCGAGCAGAAGGCGGCGAAGCCAGACAATTTCGGCGGTGGTGGAAGCCATAACCCTGTATTCGGCTTCGGTGCTGGAGCGAGCAACAGACTCCTGCTTCTTGCTGCGCCACGAAATCAGTGAATCACCCAGAAACACACAGTATCCTGTAGTCGATCGACGAGTGGCTGCATCTCCTGCCCAATCTGCATCGGAGTATGCACGCAGCACCAACGGAGAGGTGGAGGGAAACAGTAGTGAACGGGTGATGGTGCCCCGGAGGTAGCGGATAATCCGAAGAACAGCGGCATAGTGTACTGACCGTGGAGCCTGAACAAACTGACTGACAATGCCAACAGCATGGGCAATGTCTGGCCGGGTCATGGTGAGATAGACGAGCATCCCAACCAGCCTCTGGTAGCGGGAGACATCCTGGAGCGGCTCACCGTCTGTAGCGAGAAGCTTCAAATTGAGCTCCATGGGTGTATCAGCAGTGCGCGTGTCAGTAAGAGCAGCATCAGCAAGGATGTCGGAGATGTACTTCTGCTGGGAGACCAACAGACCACGAGCTGACCGGGCAATCTCAAGGCCCAAAAAGTAGCGAAGAGATCCCAGATCTTTCATCTCAAACTGACTCTGGAGGTGCCGCTGGAGAGAGGCAATGGTGGCACTGTCATCCCCAGTGATGATCATATCATCCACATAAAGGAGAAGAACTGCAATGCCCTGACTGGAGGAGCGAGTGAACAAGGCATAATCGGAGTAACGCTCAACAAAACCGGCGGCCAGAACTGCACTGCGAAATCGCTCAAACCAGGCACGAGGGGCCTGCTTGAGCCCATAGATGGCTCGGCGCAACCGACACACGTGCCCTGGAGGAACTGAAGTGCCCGGAGGAGGAGCCATGTAGACTTCCTCGGAGAGATCACCGTGGAGAAACGCATTGGTGATATCCATCTGATGGAGAGGCCACCCTCGAGCAGCTGCCACAGCTAAGAAGGTGCGCACAGTAGTCATCCGAGCAACTGGAGCAAACGTCTCCTCGTAGTCAATCCCATACTCCTGGGAGAAACCGCGAGCAACGAGGCGAGCCTTGTGCCGCTCAATGGATCCATCAGGTCGAGTCTTGACCTTGAATATCCACTTGCAACTAACAGGCACCACCCCGGAGGGACAAGGCACCAACTCCCAAGTCTGGGTCCGCTGAAAAGCCTCAAGCTCAACTGACATGGCCTGTCGCCACTCTGGATGTAACGCTGCTTCACGGTACGATTGGGGCTCCCGATGGGTGTGTATAGCAGTAAGAAAGGCCTGAAATGATGGTGAATAGGAGATACTGGCAGAGTAGCCAGAAGAGTCAGGAGAGTCAGAAGGAAAAGCAGAGTAGCCAAACCTGTCAGGAGAGTAGTCATATCTGTCAGGAGGGTGATGTTCGCGCGCTGGGTAGCGTCGAACAGGAGCAGGATCTACGACCGGGGAGGAGGGGTTAGCAGCATCAGGCGAGGGAGTACCAGTGTGAACCGACTCTGGAGGGGGAGCTGCAGACCGACGGACATAGACACGAGTAATGGGTGGTGGTGGAGGTGGCGTGGGAGACTGAGGAGGTGGTGGTGGTGGTGGTGGAGGTGGCGGTGGAGACTGAGGAGGTGGTGGTGGTGGTGGAGTAGGCGTGGATGGGGCAACAGAAACCGGGGGTAGAACAGGGATGTGGAGATGTGAGGAGGGCGAGAAGGATGACGAAAGAGGCAAGGAAAGATCCCGAGACTCCAGTGCAAAATACGGGACATCCTCAACAAAGAAGACGTGACGGGAGACACGGATCCGACGAGCTAAGGAATCATAGCAGCGATACCCCTTGTGCTCACGACTGAGCCCCAAGTGAACACACCTAACAGACCTCGCAGAAAGTTTGGTGCGCTCATGGGGAGGAAGAAGAACGAAGCACGTGCAGCCAAACGTGCGAAGAAGAGAGTAGTCAGGTGGACTAGAGTGAAGACGCTCGTGAGGGGTGGCACCGGACAGAGCAGACGACGGAGTGATATTAATGAGGTGGACAGCCGTCATGACAGCTTCAGTCCAGTAGGAGTGAGGAACAGACGCAGAGAGAAGCAGGGCTCGTGCAGTCTCAAGGACGTGACGATGCTTGCGTTCAGCAATGCCGTTCTGCTCATGGGTGTGGGGACAGGACTGCTGGTGAAGAGTGCCGTGAGACTGAAGGATCTCACGCATCTCAGAAGAGAGATACTCCTTGGTACAGTCAGACCGAAAGGTCTTAATGCGCCGACCAAACTGAGTGTGGATCATAGTCGTAAATCTCCTAAAGATGTGAGGTACTTCAGATCGATGACGCATGAGATAGACCCAGGTGCACCTAGAATAGTCATCGATAAAACACACATAATACATATAACCCGATAGAGATGCAACAGGAGCAGGACCCCAAATATCCGAATGAACTAAATCAAATAAAGCATTAGACTGGGAAGTACTAGCAGAAAATGGAAGAGCTAGATGCTTTGCCAGTCTACAACCCGTACAGACATATAGGGGGGAGAAAGACGCTCGACCCAAAGCGCCCGAGCGAAATACGCTTTTGAGTCGATCACTCGATATATGACCTAACCTTCTGTGCCACAGGTCGGCATCAGAGGTGACAGACATGACAGACGCAACTGAAGACATATGGAGATGGTCCAACTGGTAGAGTCATCCTGCCCTACGGCCCAGCCCAATCCTCTGACCCGTCCGCGAATCCTGCACAACACAAACAGAAGGGGTGAGGTGACAGTCAGGCCAGAGTCGCAAAGAGAACTGATAGAAATCAGATTAATATTAAGACGGGGGGCATGATGGACATGGGGTAGGGTCAGACGACCAGAAGGGTCAGAGGTGGTGGTGATGAAGCCACATTGCGGAATAGGGACAAGAGTCCCATCCGCAGTGCGAACCTCCTGGTGGGTGGTAGTGGGAGAGCAGTCCGTGAGGACAGTAGAGTCAAAAGTAAGGTGATAGGAGGCACCCGAGTCAAAGATCCATGGAGCAGTAGTACCAGAGGTGGCAGACAAGCCGTGCGCAGTCGCGGAGCCGGTGGAGGCTAGGTGGCGGAGAAGGAGCTCCTCGAGGCGCTGAAGACGGTCCGGCTCAGGCTGAGAAGGTGCTGTAGTAGCAGTGGGGAGCGTCGAGGCCTCTACAGTAGCCGCTGTACCACCAAAGTGGCGGAAGGAAGACGAACCACATCCACGGCCCCGTCCACCTCGACCGCCGCGTCGATCGTCGCGAGAGGTGGAAGCCCAGCGGGGGGCTCTCTCATCCGGACCCCAGCGGGGGTTGCGTGGAGGACGTGTAGGGCAGTCGCGCTTCATGTGATCGGGCTCCTTGCAGTAGTGACAGAAGACAGCCTCATCGGAAAACCCGGCTGCCAGGACAGAGTCGGAGCTAGGAGCAGGTGGAGGAGGACGAGCGCCCTGAGTCTGAAGGCGGGTCTCCTCGTCGACCAAGGCGAGTAGAGCATCCTCGAGCCGAGGGAGTGGCTCACGGTGCAGGAGCTGGGCAGTTATGAGACCAAAGTCCGGTCGAAGCGCCGCTAGGAACTGGTGCAGGTGGCCATCGTCGAGGTAGCGCTGGAAATCCCTGGAGCGGGAGCAGGCACACCGCTCCGGGATCAGTGAGTCCAGCTCATGCCAGTAGGCACTCATCTGACTGAAGAAGTCCTGAATGGTGCGCTCCCCCTGACGGACAGACTGTGAGTCGCAGATGAGCTGATGCCGGCGTGCGCCTCCGCGCGGGAGAAAACGGTCCCGAAGATACTCCCACATCGCGCGCGCTGTCGGAAGGCGGCCGATGGGAGCAAGGAGCGGACGAGCAACCGAGTCCAGAAGGTACGCCTGGATTGCCTGATCGTGGCGGCGCCACGTAAGAGCAGCAACGGTGATGGCCGTGGTAGCAGTCGCTGCAGAAGACGCAGCATTGCTGGTGACAGAGGAGGAGCCGGAGTAGTCAGTGTGAGGAGGATCCTCGCCGGTGATGTGACAGCACAGATCACGACTGGAGAGGGCGGCCTCGACGGTGAGGGACCAGTCAGGCCAGTCGCTGGCCGATGACAACTGAAAAGCGACCGCCTTCAGCGGTGGAGAGATCGCAACGACGGACGGGACGGCTGGAGAAGCCATGGAGGAGGCTCAAGAGAGGGGGGGGAAGTAGGTGGTCGGGAGGGTCTGTAGGGTTGTAGGGAGGGGATCGGGGGGGCTGTAGGGCTGTAGGGGGGGAATCGGGGGAGCTGTAGGATGACGGGGGGTGTCGGGGGGGTCTGTAGGGGGGTCGGGAGGGGTCGATGGGGGCTGTAGAGGGGTCGGGGGGGTCGGGGGGGGGCTGTAGAGGGTTCGGGGGGGGGGGGGGGGGGTCGGGGGGGGGCTTTAGGGGGGTCGGCGAGGAGCTGGAGGGCGGAGGAGGGGCCGGGGGGGTGGCCGGTTGGAGAAGGGGGGGCCGGCGGTGACTGTAGGCCGGAAGGGGGGTTGGGCGGGTGGAGAAGGGGGGGCCGGCGGGGAGCTGGAGGGCGGAGGAGGGGCCGGGGGGGTGGCCGGTTGGAGAAGGGGGGACCGGCGGTGGCTGTAGGCCGGAAGGGGGGCCGGGGGACTGCCGATCAGGAGAACGGAGGCCGGAGGAGATGACCGTCGTCGACGTCGCCGCGAGGGAGAACCCTAATGCTCTGATACCATGTTAGGAGATGACGGCTAGGGTTTGGAGAGGAATAGAATGCATTCCATTGAGGGACTCAAGCCCAATATATGTACATGTATATCTATACAATCCGACCCGACTGTACAGTAAACCCGACCCGACTGTATGTACATTAACACTCCTTATGACTAATATTCATGCTTTGGTGAGGAAGTTGTGGCTGGCTTTCTCCTCATGACCTATACCCATCAGGGTATAGGGTAGTTGGTAAGCAATTGATGCTTTGGTGAGGAGCTTGTGGATTCAATCCCTCCCCCCCTTGAGTTACCCAAGAGTGTGTATGGGAACTTCCGAGTGGGTTAGTGCGCATTCCCGGAGGGATTAGTCCGAGCCCGAAGTGGGTCCATTACCGAAAGGTTTCGGGACACTCGCCAATCTAAAAAAAAAAAGCTTCCATCTCGTTGCACCAATATATAGCATACCATATTAATACCATGGATATAATGACCAGAGATTCCCTTAAGAGCAGCACAAATACTAAATTACGAATCCATTAACGAAGAATAACAAGATCTGAACAAGTGGTTGTAGCAAATACCCAAAACAAAAATTACTTAATGATACATATTCGTGACTTGTAGGCCGTCGGCTAATGATGTTGACGCCTTAGCTGCCGGCATTATCACAATGCTTGAATCATTGCAAACACATCCAGATGTGGTTTTGGAAATACCAGTTAGCAACAGAAGTTAATCTAGCAAACAGGTTAGTTTACCCAAATTCCAAATTGGATTTCACCATTGTATCCAACCTCCATCTCCTTAGTACAAGATACCTTCACCCAAAACCCGGGTTGTAAGGAGACGTCCACTAGAGGGTATATGAAGACACGACCACCTAGCCTCTTGCCGATGCGGGACTAATCCCAACAATCCCCCTTCGTCACACCAGGCTAGGGTTGGACATACTCCGATGGCCGCACGAGCAACTCATCTCGTGTGGTTTCACCATTGTATCCAACCACCATCTCGTTAGTACAAGATACCCTCATGCCCCAAAACCCGGGTCGTAAGGGGACGTCCACTAGAGGGTATATGAAGACACGACCGCCCACGTCCACTAGAGGGTATATGAAGACACGACCACCCAGCCTCTTGCCAATGTGGGACTAATCCCAACAATCCCCCTTGTCACCATAGTTACCAAATCGGGCGTTTTTTGAAAAAAACGCGTATAGAACGCGTATCGATCCGAAGACGTAGTAAACAGGAAAAAAACTCGTTTTTTTGAAAAAACTTCCGTACGCGTTTTATACGCGTTTAAAACGAAAAAAACGCGTATAAAACACGTATAAAACACATCGGGTTTAGTCCGGGTTTAAATTGGGTTCGGGTTTTATTTTATTCGTGCTTAATAAACGCATATGCTATATGTTTTGAACTTTTGATTACTTAATGTTGGAAAATGACATATATACATACTTGGTATAATTTTTAAGATTTTTTTTGTTTTTTCCGATGTTTTCACGTTTTTTTCCCGTTTTTCCCGTTTTCATCGTATCTTTCCGATTTTTTCCTTTGCCGTTTTTTTCCCGTTTTCCGACTTGGTAACTATGCTTGTCACACCAGGCCTCTTGCTGATGTGCGACTAATCCCAACAATCCCCCTCGTCACACAAGCTAGGGACGCTACGAGGGTGCACCTTACACAAGGCTAGGGTTGGACATACTCCGTCGCCCCCTCTTGTGCGGAATGAAGGACTGGACATACTCCGACGGCCTCTCACCTCTCGTAGGGTACGTGGAAGCGGTACAACCTGGCCCTTCCTAAATTTGGGGGCTGGGCGGCACCCAACTCTGCTACCATTTTCCGATACCCTCACACCCCAAAACCGGGGTCATAGGGGGAGGTCCACTAGAGGGTACACAAAGACACCACCGCCCAGCCTCTTGCCGATGTGAGACTAATCCCCAACACTTATTTTGATTCCGGGCATTAGCACATAAAGTTCCGGGAAATCCAATTCAAAACAAGATCTTAATGAGGTGAAGTAAGTAATAATGCAGATAGAAGAGAGGGAGAAAGGCGCCGTATACCCTGCGACAAGGCGAAACTGGTTCTCGTAACGCTGCCGATGGCGCCCGGTTCGAGCTGGCAAGGCCGATTCCATGATCCCTGAACAAATACTCAAATCTTCACAAGAAAAGATAAACCAATGAAAGAGTTAGAGAGATGAGAACCAGATCGAACAACAGGGGGGGAAACTCAAAAGAAAGAAAGACATGTGAGCTCCAATTCACCTGAGATGCCACAAACTTCAGAAACCCAGGACCAAAACAGCACTTGATCCTCACACCCACAACCACATTACAGATAACGAGATGAAGGAGAGCAGAGGGGAGGAAAACAGAGAGGTGGGTGATGGAACCCAGAATTCAAACCTACCCCCTTCAGACCAAAGAGATGGGGGGGGACAAGGAGGGAAGGGATTTCAGCGGCCGACAACCGGATGCGGCTGCTTCCTCTTCCCGCCGAGTTTAATGTTTCCCGGGTCAACCCAACCAACCCATTTTCGAAATGAAAAACAATCCGGAACCCTAACCCTAACCCTAGAGAGAAGATGGGCTACCTACCATACCATACCCCTTTGGAAGAAGAGAGAGGTTTGGATTTTAGCACCCGTGGGTGGGCAGCTGAAATCTCTTCCACAGAAGCAGCGCCTGAGCTTCCTTACCAGTAAAACAGAGCGAAATCAACGGCCCTGTCGTTCCACAGTAGTGTTGGGATATCCAGGTATTTTTAAATTAGTTTTTTTTGCAAATTAACCCCTGTAATTATACCTAATTTTATGTAAGCCTCTCAAATTAGACTATTTGTGTATTGACACCTATAAACTAGGGGTGGGACTCGGGCAGGTTGAAGGGTCTGCCCATACCCAACCTGATCTCAACACACATCTACCTGTTTTTGCATGTGGAACTCGGGCAAAACGTGGGAACCCAACCCATGTTTGCCTATGTCAGGCCGATTGGGTTGCCCAATTTGCCAAAAAATGGATGGGTTTGGCAGATTTAATATGTGTTAGATCAATGATGGATTTATTATTATATTCAGTGAAGTTAAAGAAGAGAAACATATAGCTACTACTAAGTTGCTGAAGGCTCCAACCGATACAACAATCGAGACAAAAAAGTCTCCAAAATACTTCCTCATGGTTACATACTCACAGGTACCTGAGCTGGTTACTGCTTTTAGTTTCAAAATATTTCATATCAATGACAAAACAAAAAATCCTATAAAAAGCTAGTGATAATCAGTAGTATATCATAAGCATGATAGGAAGCTTTAATCTCACCAAGCTCACGCTAGCAAGTAAAAACATCAAATATAAGATTGAAATCGTCTTTGTTTGTATCATCATAGTCATTGAGGTATCCCATACCACAAGTTAATTCTTACAAAATACATAACATGTTTTAGAATACAGATGATGAATCATCAATGAATATATAATATACCACAAGCTGTTGTACTTAGGTTCCTCGGGTTGGTTAAGATCGGCGGCCAAACCCGTCCAAATTGAAATCGGGCTGATCTTTTTTTGTCCAAACCCATCCAAGTTTTTAACCAGCTTCACTCATGCTTGTCCATTGTTCGGGTTGGGCAAGTCGGCTTTGGGTCAGACCCTCCTAAGTCCCACCCCTACTGTAAACATGTTAAATTGTGCACGTTAGCTCTTCTATCATAATATGTTACATTTCCGTCAATTAACCATGCTTTATAATTAACCACAGGGATAAATAATTAATTTACTCCTAAATAACTTAAATGACTCTCTCTCTCTCTACTACCATCATCCACTTCCACCACAACAGCCCACCTCCACCACCACCATCCACTTCCACCATAGCCGCCCACCTCCACCACCACCACCACCACCGTCGCCCATCCACCCACACTACCCACTTCCACCACCGCCGCAAACCACCCATTGCTTACCACCCCACAACCACTACCCACCACCATCAACACCGCCAGTCCACTAATTTTATCGCTTTAAATCCTTAATGGTACTTTCGTCCAAGAAACCCATACTTGAAGCAAATGGGCAATCATAGAATAATCATCTAATATGGAATTTGAAGAGAATTTGAAGAGAATGAAATAATTCTCATTAGAGGACCAAGTCAAGTTTATATACATGCGTACAGGAAAACTCGACATGTCTATCCATATGTTTAACAATTTTCTTCCCAGATGATTAGAATAAATATTTTTAAAATTTGACTTAAATATACAAACACGTCCTAAGTCACCAATTACAACCCCAAAAAAGCTGACATGCTTCATTTTCACTAATTAAATATACTTAGATTCAAGCATTGCCCTAACTGATCTTAGGTCGGGGACTTAATTGACTGGAACGTCCTCACACGTCTTATTCTTTCGTGATAATCCAAAAAAAATTGTTGGGGGGTCAACATCCTTGTCACCTTGTATGTTCAATTGGCTACCAGATATCACCCCAGGTTAGAGAGAGAAAAAGAAACTTAGAGAGAGAGAGAGAGAGAGAGAGAGAGAGAGAGAGAGAGTTTATTCTTGTACTGTCGGTTGCCTTATCTGTTCACCTATGACTGTTCTGACGTGGAAGGCTAACCAGTCCAACCACATGGCACGTGTGGAAAATTTGTCCCAGTTCAGATGTTGGTGGGCCCCGGTCGGTGGGGCCGGCGTGCATCAAAGTTGCACAGTGGCAGGTGATATCAAATCCGGCAACAATCCAAGGCTGCCAAAAAAACACCAAACACATCTGGCAGCCAACATCCACCCGGTTGAAAAAGATGAGTAGATCCGGCGACCAACCAACGCGGCCGAAAAAGATCATGCAAATCCGACGGCCAACATCTAATCGATCGAAAAAAATGAATAAATCCAGCGGCCAACAAATACCGCTGATAGAGAGGTGTTAGAGAGGGAGGAGGGGCTGAACGCCCTCCTCCTTCGTCACCGTTGTGCCTGCTCAAAACTCAACAGAAGACTGATCATCCTACTAAAAAACAGAAAATAGTTGTCGTTCAAAGGTTAAATATAAATAATCCCCATTATTTAGAAGTTTTCATAGAAATGAGGGTTGGTAATGTGGGAAGTGTAATGCCTGCCTGACCTTGGATCGAAGCTGGATGATCGAGCTTCCAGTTATCCTTTTACTTTTTCATTTTGAGAATTTTCCCAAAGTGACCACCAGGTTTGTGGTATTGCTGAAACTAAGTACAGAGCTCGAAAACGTTACTTTTTTGAACTCCTACACGTGTTGTTTCAGTGGCACGCGTGTTTTATGATTTTTTCTGACCATTTTTTCTTTAACCGTAGTAAAAAGATTGATTGAGTAATTTTATTTTCGTTTAACCTGTAACGATGGCGTCAGTTTTGCGTCTACTCATCTTCCTCCCCGCCGACTATCGCCGACGATCTTCGCCACCATCTCTGTTGTCCAACTTCTGAAAGCCACCGATTACACAACCGTTCTTCATCGCCGATGATCGTTCCTCATCGCCGACGACCGTACATCCCGAAGACCCAAACGAAAAGAGCCGAAAGATCGATTTCGTGCAGTTAAATCTTCATCTCCTTTGCCGGAAAGCACACACCAACATAATTAATGTTGTTACGAAGAGAGAGGGAGAGAGAATAGGTTTGGGGAGAAAAACTCCTTGTATTATATCATCAATCTCATTTTCATTACATAAGACTACCTCTCCTTATATAGAGAGAGAACGCACACCTTTATATTACCATAACCAAGGTGGGACTAATAGAATACTAACACACTACATCTAATACCCCCCGTCAAACTGATGTAAGGTATAAACCGATATTAGTTTGCTTAATAAAAGAAAGGAGAAAGAAAAAAAAGAAAAAAAAAACATCAAATAACCCATTCTTTTATGCTGCAAAGGAAAGATAGTGCCAGGATGAGCTGCGAGTAAATCGTCCTGGAAACCCGATTGACCTGCAAGCAAGACAACCGGGAAAACCCGGCCAACCTGTAAGCAGGTCAACCAAGGGAATTGGCAATAATCACTAAGGATCGGAGCGGAGGAAGCCAACGGTGATGAAAGCCGACAATAAAGGAGGCCGAAAGGAGAAAGATCGATCGGCTAAGGAAATGTGTGGATGCGTGAGACCTCATAGAAGGCAAGCACCCGACCGAAGCAAGCACTTGACACCTCCTAGAAGATCTCAATCATCACAAACAAAGAAGAAAAATAGAGGAAGAAAAGAATGTAGAGTTAGAACTCTGATAGGGTCACATGACCAAGGAAAGGAAGATGATCCAAAAGGCCGGCACAAGTGTGACCAGTAAGAGAGAGGATCCAAAGGCCGACACAAGTGTGACTGGAGAGAGAGAGAGAGGATCCAAAAGCCAGCATAAGAGTGACCGGAAAGAGAGAGGATCCGAAGGCCGGCACAAGTGTGTCCAGAGAGAGACAGAGAGAGAGAGGGGATCCAAAAGCTGGCACAAGAGTGACCGAAAAAAGTAAGGATTCGAAGGTCGGCACAAATATGACCGAAAAGAGAGAGGATCCAAGGATCACATGACCAAGGAAAGAGAAAGGATCCAAAAGCCGGTACAAGAGTGACCGGAGAGAGAGAGAGAGAGAGAGAGAGAGAGAGAGAGAGAGAGGATCCAAGGGCCACATGACCAAGAAAAGGGAAAAAAGGATTTGAAAGCCGGCAAAACTATGACCGGAGAGAGGAGATCCAAGGGTCACAAGACCAAAGAGAAAGAGGATAAAGCCAATCGGCTAAGAAGAGAGACACAAGAGGGAAAGAAAACTCGATCGAAAGGAGGGAGAAGATCTCGATCGGCAAGAGAAGAAGGGAGTAGATAGACCGGTAGAGCGTCGAGCGCTAGGCAGGTTGGTAAAGTGCAGGGTGTAGGCAAGCGACAAGGTGTAAGACGCGGGCGGACTGACAAAGTGCAAGGCGCAGCGGGCCCATAGAGTGTAGGGCGCAGGGAGAGTACAATAGGTCAGAGCGTAAAGCACAAGGCTTAGGCGTAAAGGCGGTTGCGAAGATCCGGCCAGGTACGGATGGGTCGGGGCTCATACAGCGAGCGTAGGATCGGGGCGGCACAAGAAGAGAGTGGACCGGTGGATGAAAGGCCGACCAGATGGAAGGTGAGGCTGACCAGATAGAAGGTGAGGCTGACCAGATGGAAGGTGGACCACAACCATTCGGTGCAGCAAACCACAACAAATCACAGCTATCCGGTACCAAGTAGAGTAAAAGGGAGAGAGGGGGATTCAAGAGAGAAGAGAAAGAGATCGAATGCACATGTGCAGAAATTATAAAGCACAACCATCCGATGCAAATCGGATGGATGTGATTAGTTATATAGAGAGAGAATAAAATAAAAGAGGGGATAGAGAGAGAGAGGACAGAGAGAGAGTCGGAGACGGGAGAGAAAAGAGTGGAAGAAATAAGGAGAGAAAGAGAGAGAGATGCTTTGGGATGTGAGAGGGAGATAGACTCTTGGGACATGAGAGAGAAGATCGGAAGCCGGTGCGAGGGGGGTCGGAGATGTGGTCGGCGTGAGGGCTCAGGGCGCAGATCCGGGCCGGGATCGGGATGCAAGGCCGAGTGGCAGCGACAACGAGCGACGGTGAGCGGCAGCGACGATGGCCCCACGGTGACCGGGGCACCGGGAGGAGGCTAGCGTGGCAAGGGGATGGCCGGGAGCGCCAGATCTGGCCCCCCGTGCTACTGTGCCGGAGACAGGACACAGGTACAGGTCTCGGGCAACGGGCGAGTCAGATACGATGACCGGATGCACGAGGCGCGTTAGATCTGGCGATCGAGTGCATGAGCTCACCGAGTCTGGCTGGGATCTGACGCTCCCCATGAGCAGGTGGTGGTCGTCCAGACGGTGTGCAAGGGTGAGGCTGACGGGCGCAGCGCAAGGTCAGAGAGGAGGTGGCACGGGCTCGGGCTGGCACAGGCTCAGATCAGGGAGGAGGAGCAGGTGGCCGACACGATCGACGCGGGCAACAGAAGATCTGGCAGGAGGTGGCACGAGCTTGAGCGGCTCGGCAGCAACGTTGGCAACAATGCGAGGGGAGTTGGTGCACAGGAGGTGGTCGGCCAGTGAGCACGACGGAGGTGGCACGGGCTCGACGGTGAGCTGCTACTGCAGGGAGGAGGCCGGCGTGGCGATGGAGAAGGTTGGCGTCTCCTGTGGGTTGCGCTCCAGGAAGGAGACACACCGGTGATAGGGTCGTCGCGGAGGGGTGGCTGCCCTGGCGGGACAGGTCGTGTGGCAAGGCTCACCGGGCTTGCACAGGGGAAAGGAATTTTTTTTTTTACTATACCTGGCATCCCCAAGGTCGCCGGCGGTGACCGAGGAGGTTGAGGCTAGAGAAGGATTTTCGAAACCCTAAGCCAAGAAGGTTGGCTCTGATACCATGTGACAAAGAGAGAGGGTGAGAGAATAGGTTTGGGGAGAAAACTCCTTGTATTATCTCATCAATCTCATTTTCATTACATAAGACTACCTCTCCTTGTATAGAGAGAGAACACACACCTTTACATTACCATAACTGAGGTGGGACTAATAGAATACTAACACACTACATCTAATAAAGGTAAAAACCCTAACCTTTTGAGTTACATTTTGGTGACAATGGTAGTATTCTGTAAAATTGGGAAAACCTAAACTTTGCATTTGTTCGCTTTTATATTGCGTCAATTTTGTGTCTAGTTGGGTTTGTATTGCATCGCGTTTGCATCTTTTTGTGTTTTTATTGTGTTCTTTTGCGTGTGATTTGTGTTTATTACTAGATACATATATGAGCAATAAAAGAAAGAGAACTGGGGATGACAAATCTGATGAAGAAGTAAAAGAGAAAAAATTGCAAGAAGAAGAAGATGATGCACAATAGGAGGAGGAACAAAAAGAGGACAAAGCCGAACAAAAAGTGAAAAATTCCAAGAAGAAGAGAAAGGTCCAAATTGCATTTGCGGACATTTTGACATTTGATTCTCAACACTCACGCAGGAACAGTGCCACTTATGACAATTATGTCATTCAACTATTTACTAAAATTGATCATCGTTCGGGCACAAACCTCCTAAGTAGACTGAGGAATTCATATTTTGGTTTTTTATGCGATTTGAGAATATTGACATGTATGTTTTTACTTGGGTTTGCCCATTATTTGTGGCAGAAACATTTAGGTAGGTTGCATTTTAACATTAAGGGGCAAGAATGTCATATTACACCTAAGGAGCTTACCCAGATCCTTGGTGTGATGCCCCACACTCCGGACCACCCAGAAATGCCCATCTAAGCCGCCCAGACTACGGTTCGTCAATGTGAACATAAAGTTAAAAGAGGTGCAGCTGGAATTACACAAGGTAATATATACATAACCAACTAAAATTCTTTATTATATTTCCAAGGAGCATATTATATTGATATGTTAAATTGCATCCACACCCTTGCCATATAGTCCACTTATATTTAAATTCCCAAATCCTGGCGAGTCCTGGGCTCATATAAGCAGCTCCGATCTCAATATCACCATCCTGAAGGTATGTTTGCTCATGGGAATGAGCAACCCCCAAAAACATACATATTTGGAAGATTAGCTAATGACGGCTAGTGACGTCATAACAGTTCTTAATAATAGGAAATAACAAGATTACTTGATATTAACTAGGCTATCAAAATATACAATAGTATCATTTCATGATTTCTACACTATCACAATAATGTCAAATAATTGCATGTCAATAATATCATAAGGTAATAATAATTAACTTGCCACATGATTTATTGTATTTGCTAAGTTATCAATTTAATTGCCAATAATATATATATCATAATACGTTTTTCTATCATATTGTGAATTCTGGTATTATTTTGTTCATCCTGCCCCCAGTAGGCATTACTATTGGGCCTTTCTTTCCCACCAGAGGGCCAGCTCTATCTCTGCATGGGATCCACTCATGCAGACTTTACCCAAATGACAAGTGGGATTTTTCGTCTTTCACGGCAGAGCTTACAGGCCCATATTGCTATTCTTCGGGGGCTGCCGAGACCCCAGGTCGGGGCACCCAACCAGGTCCCTTTTCTGAGGGTACCAACCTGGCGCCATGGTAACCCTTGCCTGTGACTCCATACCTACTTTTGGCTTTTGGTACATACCACCGGGAGGTTCACATTCCCGGTGTGTGTGGGGTCCCTAGCTCTATAGAGATTATCACATTTTTCTTTATATTCATTCTGTCATAACATGATCATCAATATTTTCAACAAAATTTCTCAATATATATATAAGAAAGGCTTTATATTGTTATACCCAAAATAATTTATGCTTAAGTTCTTATTTATTGCATGGGTCGGCGGAATCGTATCGCACATGCAAGGCAGGACCCATTGATAGCATGCTAAGAATCCCAAGGATCGGCATGCAGTATGATGGATGCATAACCCTAAATTTTATTTTACTTTATTTCTTATTATGAAAAACTATTCCCATAAAAGGATTAATGTCACATGTTGAGGTTCAAGAACTCCCGCTGCTCTTACTGGGCTCCAATGTGGAGAGAGGGATTTTCTGGAGAAAGAATAAGAGAGATTGAGATAAAGAAGGTGCAGGAGAAGAAAACACAAACTTTTATTTTCTCCATTCTCATTCCTTCTTCCTCACAACCCCAACACCAACTTTCATTTCCCCCTATTATAGCATATAATTATCATTTATATTTATTCAAAGATGATCAGTTAGTTAGAATATGAATTTATACTTGCTTACCTACAAAGAAATAGACTAAAGAAAGTCCTAAGAAGAAGAGGGACTATGTCATCCTGGAGCTCAAGATGAATCCTATAGAAGAGAGGGGTCGTTTTGCCCTGAGACTCCCCCTAGTTTAGTTGCACTCTGATTTCTAAGACAGAGCTAGAGATGATTTTAGATGTTATTAGTTGTTACTAAATAAAAACATAATTTTAAATAAGGATGAAAAATAAATAAAAAGCACTGGAATGGACTAGTATAAAAGAAAAATAAAAGGCACTGGAAAAGGACCAGTATAAAAGAAAATAAAAGGCACTGGAAAAGGACCAGTATAAAAGAAAATATTGAAATGAATGTTACAATATTCAACTGAAAAGCGGATCAGTTCATTGTTTCTTCGGATGGGGACCACTCTTAATGATCGTCGGATGCTGCTGGCGGCTCGGCTGTCCATTGCTTTGTCCGGCTTTCATTAATGGGTAAACACTATCCGAAGTATTTACAGTAGATAATAATAATTTGCCGATAAGAAGAATTAATCAGATGGTCATGACAACCACCTTCGATGATCATCAAAATTCAGGCGGCTTTGCGGACCATTGTGCTATCCGACTATCTTTAATAGGTGCTCGTCACCAAAACCAGCATTGTTATCACCATCATCATTTTGCCTCTCACACCCTCCCTCGCCAACCACCACCATTTATCACCACCTTCTACTTTGCATCTCTCGTTCATCACGTACACATACAGATTTTGAGAAAGGGAGAGAGAGAGAGGGAGAGTGAGCGTTATAGAGAGAGTAAAAGAGGGGAAAATGGAGGCAGGTTCACCTTCAACCATACACACACCTGTGGAGATAATTAGTGAGGGTTAGATAGAGAAAGGAAAGAATTTGAGAGAGAAAGAGAGGAAGAAGGGTGGTTGGAGCTTCACCAAGGGCCGACGGGCAAGATCGGAGGCCAATAATGGGTCGATCGGGTCGAAGATGGAAGGACGCGGAGCTGTGGGTCGATGGGGGTTCGTCGAAGAGGATGTCGGAAGTGGGCCGATCGGGGTGCCGGTGGTCGGGCCGTCGGTTCGTGAGGCCCGAAGGAGGGGTGATGGGGTGGCGGCCATCGTCCACCCGCGTGGATTACACACACACTATCGAGAGAGAGAGAGAGAGAGAGAGAGAGAGAGAGAGAGAGAGAGAGAGAGAGAGAGAGAGAGAGAGAGAGAGAGAGAGAGAGAGAGAGAGAGAGAGAGGTAGTGGAGGCCGGTGGGCCTCACTCTATTTGGGCGGCGACCATTAGGCGACAACACCAGCTGGACCCGTGAGAGGGAGGGAGAGACACAGAGAGAGAAAGAGAAATAATCAGTTAGCCGCAACTATTAATCCGAAAGTTGGATTCGAGTGAAATAATATCCGTTGAAATATGACAAGGCCATCATGACACTAATTTTATTTACGTATATTTAATCTAAAATTTTCTCACAATAGGGGCAAACTGGTAATTTACATCATTGGAAAAATCACAGTCGTTACATTCTCCACCCCTTAGGAAAATTTCGTCCTTGAAATTTAAATAAAATTTTAATCGAATAAGGATGGGTATTTGGACTGCATTTCAGACTTTACTTCCCAAGTGGCTTCATTTTCACCATGATGCTTCCATAACACTTTCACCATTCGGATAGTCTTGGTACGCAGAACCTTATTTTCGGTTGCAAGAATTCAAAGTGGTTGTTCCTCGAATGATGCATTCGAATCAAGTTTCAAATCTTGCCAATCTAGCACATGTGATGGATCTTGCTCATATTTTCGGAGTAGCGATACATGAAACACATTGTGGATGCCAGAGAGTTGTGGGGGAAATGCAAGACGATATGCCACCACACCAACTCTCTTCAAGACCTCAAATGAACCAGTAAATCTCGGAGCTAGTTTTCCTTTCTTCCCGAATCTAGTGATGCCTCGCCAAGGTGAGACTTTCAAGAAGACATGGTCGCCAACTGCAAATTCAAGTGGGTGTCGACAATTATCAGCGTAACTCTTCCGTCGACTTTGAGCAACTCAAAGTCACTCCCTGATCAACTGAATTTTCTCAGTTGTCTCCTGAACAAGCTCTGAACCGAGGAGATTGTGTTATCCTACTTCTGCCCAACAAATAGGCGATCGACATGGCCTTCCATATAATGCCTCATACGGAGCCATACCGATACTAGCTTGATAACTATTATTGTAGGCAAAGTATACAAGTAGTAAGTGGTCTTTCCAACTGCCTCCGAAGTCGACAACACAAGCTCCGAGCATATCCTTAAGAGTCTGGATTGTCCTCTCTAATTGGCCGTCTGTATGAGGGGTGAAAGCAGTACTAAAACTAAGCTCAGTCCCCAATGCTCTCTGAAGGCCCTCCCAAAAGTGGGAGACAAATCGGGGGTCTCGATCTAAGACAATAGAGACTGGAGCTCCATGCAGCCTAACGATCTCCCTGATATACAGCCTAGCCCAGTCCATGCTTGGCATTGTCGTCCGCACTGGGAGAAAGTGTGCTGACTTTGTCAAACGATCCACTATCACCCATATAGAATAATGCTTGCTCTTGGTAAGGGGCAACTCGAAAATGAAGTCCATTGTAACATGCTCCCATTTCCACTCTACAACAAGTAGAGGTTGTAAAGGTCCGACAGGTCTCTGATGCTCTGCCTTGACCTGCTGACAAATCAAGCACCTTGCCACAAATTCTGCAACACCCTGCTTCATACCTTTCCACAAAAATTGTCTCTGTAGATCTTAATACATTTTGGTGCCACCAGGGTGGATTGAAAATTTGGATCGATGTGCCTCGGACAGAACCTCTGCTCGAATGTCTTGATTTATGGGGAGACACAGTCTCCCTAGAAACCTCAAGCCATCGTCAGCACCAATAACCCAATCCTGATTAAGCTCTCCTTGAAAATACTGAGCTCAAATTTCTTCTAGCTCGGAGTCCAACCTTTGCGCTGCAATCACCTTTCACAATAGACTCGGTTGTGCTCTTAAGGTACAAAGTACTGTGCGTGAAGGTTCCCATTGAACCCACAAATCAAAACCATCTATAGAAAAGTCATGCCTATCGATTATCAATCTGGCGAGTCTATTATGACCCTTCCTGCTCACGGCGTCAGCAACCACGTTCGCCTTTCCTGGATGATAGAAGAGCGAATAATTATTGTCTTTCCGCACTTCTACCCATCTCTTCTGACGCAAGTTCAGGTCCTTTTGGCTATCAATGTATCGTAGACTTTTATGATCACAATACAACTCAAATTCTTCTCCGTAGAGATAGTGTCTCCAAATTTTCAAAGCAAAGACTACTGCAACCAACTCCAAGTCGTGAGTGGGATAGTTCCCCTCATGAGACTTCAATTGCCTGGAGGCATATGCTACGACCCTACTATCTTGCATCAGTACCGCTCCAAGTCCTAACAGAGAGGCATCAGTGTACACAACGTACTTCTTCCCACTAACAGGGATGGTAAGGACTGGCCTGAGGTTAGAAGTCGCTTTATCTCCTGAAATGCTTTTCACACTCTTTAGACCACTCGAACGTTGCACCCTTCTTCGTCAGACGACTGAGTGGTGTAGCCAAACAAGAAAATCCTTCTACAAATGGTCGATAGTAGCCAACTACCCTTAAGATGCTCCTTATTTCAAACTCATTTTTTGGTTGGTCTCAACCCAAAACTACCTCAATCTTTGCTGGATCAACTGAGATACCTTCTTTAGAGATAACATGTTCGAGGAACTTCACCTCTTGCATCCAGAACTCGCACTTGCTGTGCTTGCCATAGAGCTAATGATCTCTTAGGATCTGTAAGGCTGCTCTTAAGTGCCCCTGGTGCTCCTCCTTCGTCTTAGACTAAATGAGGACATCGTCCACAAATACCACTACGAACCTATCCAAGAACTGACTAAATACCTAATTCATTAGGTCCATAAAAGCTGCTGGAGTGTTAGTTAGACCAAAGGGCATCACCAAGAATTCGTAATGCTCATACCTTATTCTGAAGGCTGTCTCGGTTATATACTCCGACTTCACTCTAAGTTGGTGGTATTCGGTATGAAGATCAATCTTTGAAAAGTGGCACGCTCCCTTCAGTTGGTCGAACAAGTCATCAATCCGAGGCAAGGGATATTGGTTCTTGATCGCGACGTTGTTTAGCTTGCGGTAATCTATACATAGTCTTTTGGTTCCATCTTTTTTGGGGCGAAAAGGACGGGAGTACCCCAAGGAGATGTGCTGGGACGAATGAAACCTTTGTCCAGTAACTCCTCCAATTGAACCTTTAACTCTCTCAGCTCTGTAGGAGCCATTCGATACGGGGCTACAGAGATTGACATAGTACCCGGTACTAGATCGATAGTAAACTCCACTTCTCGAGGCGGGGGCAAGCCCGATAATTCCTCGGGAAAAACATCTAGATACTCACAAACCACTAGAGGTAGTGTTACGACCAAGATCCAATAGGCCAATAGCTAAGAGCCAAGACTCCTGAGGTTGGGATGCCAAGATGGATGAGGTGAGGTGAGGTGAGGTGTACAAGGCCATGAGTTAGCCCCACATCGCCTGGAGAGAAGGAGATCCTGAGCTACTTATATAATTTCCCCTCCCAAATATAGAAGATGCGTTCTAGATGGTTCGATGGTAACCATGCTAGTGCAAAACCTTGAGGTTGAGGGTTCGAGTACCCAAGAGACCAATAGAGGACAATATCTTGTGTTTGGGGGCTCACCATCTTTCCTGCCAAGACGCGTTTTAAAATCGTGCGCCGCTACGGATTTCGTAAGAACTCCGTAGTTAAGCGTGCTTGGGCGAGAGTAGTACCAGGATGGGTGACCTCCCTGGGAAGTTCTCGTGCGGGCACGGGCAATGTAACGCCCCGATATTTTACGGATTAATTCAACCCGTATAATACTGGGGTGTTAGGAAGAAAACTTGATATAAATAAATTCCATCAAATATGGAAAATACTGAGCCATTATATTAAAACATCATTATCTGATACAATTTATTGAAAACGAAAGCCTAAAACTAAGACTTTCCATATTTTCACATCATAATCCAGCTCCGTCGTCGTCATAGAAAGGAGTGTAGAGTGGGTCTTCAACTCCTTCTGGATCGCATCCCGATCGCTCCTCATCTTCTCCGGGTACTGCAGGGTTTGTCTCTGTAGGGTGCACATCATCTGTAGGGGGGTGAGTTCTATCCACTGACTCACCAATGACTCAGTTTTGTTCATGCTAAAAAAATATGTATTGAAAGCAGTAAACATGACTACGAAAAGTAAATAATTAAAACATTAATCACCCGATTCCCTTTTTGGCTCCTCCGGCCAGGGTAGGAATCTCAATCCTTACCCGGGTACTTTTAGTCCGCAACAAGGCTAGCCCCACACCTAGGATTATCTTTTTGGCCCGCAGCCAGGGACAGCCCCACACCCAGGATTTATCTTTTTGGCCCGCAGCCAGGGACAGCCCCACACCCAGGATTTATCTTTTAGGCTCGCAAGCCAGGGACAGCCCCACACCCAGGTACTTTTTGGCCTTCCGCCAGGGCAAGCCCCACACCCAAATAAGTGATTACGTATTTCAAAATTTACCATTCCATATCAAATTACCGACATTCTATAGCATATACTTAGCATGAATAAACTGAGTTTAAATCCCCTACCTGAACTGTTGCAAACTCTTATTCTTGATGAGGAAGCCTTATCACGCTCGAAACCTGAAAATATGTTACTAATATTTTGTTAGTTTTTCCTAAATTTTTCTGGGATTTTTCCCAACATTTTTCGATGTGAATTAGTGGGGTTTTCTCTTTTAAGGGGTATTTTTGTAATTTTCAAAAATACCTTAAATCTATACTGTTGTGTAGATCGTTTCATTATGGACCCGTGGCCGCAAACGGAACTCAATTCCGATTTAGAATGAAAAGGTTATGACCATTTTACCATAGGGGTAAAATGGTAAATATATTTTTTAATTGTCGTTTGTGGAATTTTATGATTTAAGTAGGTGTATTTTGTCATTACGAGTCCAACGCCGCTGACGGAACTCAATTCAGAGTCCGTATGGGCAAGATACGGTCAATACAATTTACATTGATAATCTATATATTTATTACTAGTTGATTCTTAGACATAAAGTGTAATTGGAACTCTTGGTTAGTCCAAAGGGCTTTAAATTGGGTTTAGAAGAGGTCGGGGGTTCTAAATCAAATCTAGTCTTTTTGCATAGCATTTTATAAATGGATTTAAAAATCCGAACGGGTTAACGGGTTTAAATTACATACCCGACCCAACAACCCGGGTGGTGTGAGGCGGCGGCGGCGGCGGCCGGAGGCGGTGGTCGGCCGGAGGTGGTGGTGGCGCCGGAGGTGGTGGCGGCGCCGGAGGTGGTGGCGGCCGGAGGTGGTGATGGTGGCGGTGCCGGAGGTGGTTGCCGGCCGGAGGTGGTGATGGTGGCGGCGCCGGAGGTGGTGGCCGGTGGTGGCCGGCGGCTGTTGGTGGTGGTTGGCGAGGAGGGGAGGGGAAAGGTTGGGTGGCACGGATCCCGAGGTGGGTTGGAATGAAAAACTCTTGTAGAGGGGGGGGGTTTATATAGTAGTTTTGGGAATTCTAAAAGTCACAGGGTCTTTATTGCAAATCGGCCATTTAGTGCGTATCGCAGCTGTAACCGTCCGATCGGGAATGAAAGGTCGCCGACTTCGGTTACGTCTGCGCGACTCTTTCCGTCCGATCGGAAACGAAGGGTCAACGACCGTTGGTCTCCCCAGTGGTATGTTTATTAGTTATATTAGCTGTTTTTAATACAGAAAAGCACTACGGGTCTTTTGGCTAGAGGAAAGTCTTTAAGAGTTCAAATGAAGGGTCATAGGTTCAAATCCTTCTATCGGCAAAATATGTATACATATATATATATATTTTTTTTTTTCACAATTTTTAAATACTCTAAATGTGTCCAAATCAAATAAGTTTGTATAGGTTTTTCGATCGTCTCGGCGAGACGAACGCAATGGCGCCATCCGTTTCATATTTTAAATTTTGTATAAAAATTTCGTATAACGACCTTTTAAACTATTATTTTATTTTGGGTATTTTATTTTGGGTTGTTACAGGCAAAGCGGACAATATCTTGTGTGTTTGGGGCGGATGTTACAGGTAGCTTAATGAGATCTCCATCTATGTTTTCTTCCTGAAATTGTGCCAAGGTACTGAGGCTTACATGTTGTATTGGCTTCGGGCATAGAGGTTTTGACTTATCCCCCAAGAAGCTGGAAGCCTCATTGCCTAGCGGTTGGAAGGTGACCTTCTTGGCGAAGCAGTCTAGTGTGGCGTGGTAGGCGGTCATCCAATCCATCTCGAATAGAACATCTATACCCTCTAAGTCTAAAATGATCAGGTCCGCCGAGAGTTCCATGTCTCCGATGTGGACAACACATCCTCGACATATTTAACTCACACCAATACTGGCCCCAAGCGGTGAGAACACCGAGAGGGCATAGTCTAGCGGTACTGGCTCTAGCCCTAAGGTTTCAATGAAGCTGGGGATAATGTACGAGTGCGTAGAACCGCTATCTACATTCGAGAAAATGGGGAGGACACCTACCATTATTATTAAAAACATAAGGGACAATACTACAACTACTATAATTACAACAATATCAGGGAGGACTACTCTTCACCACCCTAAATAGTTGGGTAAGGATTAGGGTTACCTTCTATCGCCCCACCAGAAGCCTCTGGGTCCTGACCAACTAGCATATAAGTTCTTCCCTGGGCTAGTTTGCCTCCTCCATGCTAACGGGAAAAAGGCTTCTGCTGCTGAGGCTTGGGAGGACGGTTCTGCTGGACCGGAGGAGGTGGTAGAGTAGACCGAAATGGGGGATTAGGTAGAAGGGGTAGCTGTTGTGGGGCAAGACAAGGGCAGTTCCTCTTTATGTGGTCATGAGAACCGCATTGATTGCATCCTTGTATCTGCGGTCTAGGAAGCAGATGACCATGTGGAGGACGAAACTGGCGAGGATGAGGTTGGTATTCCGTGTTCTTTTGCTTCTTCTGAAATGACTATTCTCCACGGCTACTACTACTCCAGTTTTCCAGAATCTTGCAGGAATCATCTATCTCCTGCTCCACCGATAAGGCTCTGGTTACTACCTCTTCATATGATTGCCCAATTAAGGAAGGCTGCTACTTTCCCCCGAATTGTTGACTTCAAACCATGCTCAAAGTGCATGGCCCTCCGAGCATCCGTCGCCACTTGGTGTTGAGCGTAGTGGGCTAGCTCTGAGAAGTTGGCCTTGTACTATGCAACACTAAGCGTCCCTTGGTATAATGTCAGAAATTCTTCCTCTAGCTTGTTCTGAACTGTTAACAGGAAGAACTTCTTACGGAATATCTCCCCAAACTCTTCCCAAGTAATGATTCCACGACTAGCATCCCTTGGACGCCTAATGGACTACCACCAAAAGTCCGCCTCTGCCTCAAATTGGTTTAAGGCAAGGGTGACTCGACGGTCACCAGTGACCTCTAAGGCATCCAACACCTTCTCTATCTGTTGAAACCATCAGTCAGCTTCAAAGGGGTCTGGCTCACCCTTGAATGTCGGAGGTCTCATTACCTTAAAGTCTTTCAATAGCTTTCCCTGCCACTTACTCTCAGCCTGCTGATAAGCCTGGGCTTGGGCAAAGGCAACCTGAGCCAAGTTAGCCTGTTGTTCGGCCACTGTCTGCTGTTAAGCAATGGCAGCCTGCTATTGCTGAACAATAGCAGCCATCCCCTAGAGCATTTCCATCATCCTTATTGTGCTCTCAGGTTCAAAAGATGAACTGGCTCCGCTACGAGCACCATTATTACTCTTAGTACCCGCCATCTAAAATTTGAATTTCTATAGAACATTGGCCTAAACCTAAACTTCCATATATACAAATCTAACCCTTAAGATAATATAACCTGGTTCTGATACCAGCTATGACGCTCCGCACTTCGGACCACCCAGGAATGCCCATCTGAGCCGCCCAAACTACGGTTCGTTAATGTGAACATAAAGTTTTAAGAGGTGCAGCTGAAATTACACAAGGTAATATATACTTAACCAACTAAAATTCTTTATTATATTTCCAAGGAGCATATTACATCGATATGTTAAATTGCATCCACACCCTTGCCATATAATCCACTTAAATTTAAATTCCCAAATCCTGGCAAGTCCTGGGCCTCATATAAGCAGCTCCGATCTCAATATCACTATCCTAAAGGTACGTCTACTCGTGGGAATGAGCAGCCCCCCAAAACATACATTTTTGGAAGATTAGTCAATGACGGCTAAGGATATCATAACAGTTCTTAATAATAGGAAATAACAAGATTACTTGATATTAACTAAGCTATCAAAATATACAATAGTATCATTTCATGATTTCTACACTATCACAATAATGCCAAATAATTGCATGTCAGTAATATCATAAGGTTATAATAATTAACTTACCACATGATTTATTGTATTTTCAAAGTTATCAATTTAATTGCCAATATATATATATATATATATATATATATATATATATATATATATATATATATATATATATATATATATATATATAGAGGGGTGTTAGGATGCGGCGTGCGGTGCGTGCGGCGCACCGCAGCAGCCGTCTGATGCACTGCTGCGTGCATCGTACTCACCGCAGCAGTGCATCAGACGGCTGCGGTGCGACGCCGCACGCACCGCACGCCGCATCCTAACATTCCTCTATATATATATATATATATATATATATATATATATATATATATATATATATATATATATATATATATATATATATATATATATATATATATCATAATACGTTTTTCTATTCTATTGTGAACCCTGGTATTATTTTGTTCATCTTGCCCCCAGTAGGCATTACTATTGGGCCTTTCTTTCCCACCAGAGGGCCAGATCTATCTCTGCATGGGATCCACTCATGCAGACTTTACCCAAATGACAAGTGGGGTTTTCCATCTCTCACGGCGGAGCTTATAGGCCCATCTTGCTTTTCTTCGGGGGCTGTCGAGACCCCAGGTCGGGGCACCCAACCAGGTCCCTTTTCCAAGGGTACCAACCTGGCACCATGGTAACCCTTGCCCGTGACCCCATACCTACTTTTGGCTTTCAGTACATACCTTTGGGAGGTTCACATTCCCGGTGTATGTGGGGTCCTTATCTCTACAGAGATTATCACATTTTTCTTTCTATTCATTATATCATAATATGATCATCAATATTTTCAACAAAATTTCTCATTATATATATAAGGAAGGATGAATATTGTTATGCCCAAAATAATTTACGCTTAAGTTCTTATTTATTGTATGGATCGGCGAAATCGTATCGCACATGCAAGGCAGGACCCATTGATAGCATGCTAAGAATCCCAAGGGATCGGCGTGCAATATGATGGATGCCTAACCCTAAATTTTATTTTACTTTGTTTCTTATTATTAAAAACTATTCCCGTAAAAGGATTAATGTCACTTGTCGAGGTTCAAGAACTCCCGCTGCTCTTACTGGGCTTCGATGTGGAGAGAGGGATTTCCTGGAGAAAGAATAAGAGAGATTGAGATAAAGAAGGTGCAGTAGAAGAAAACACAAACTTTTATTTTCTCCATTCTCATTCCGTCTTTCTCACAAACCCAACACCAACTTTCATTTCCCCCTATTATAGCATATAATTATCATTTATATTTATTCAAAGAGGATCAGTTAGTTAGACTATGAATTTATACTTGCTTACCCACAAAGAAATAGACTAAAGGAAGTCCTAAGAAGGGGAGGGACTATGTCATCCTGGAGCCCCCCTAATACATTTGCATTTGCACTTGCACTTGCCTTACCGAGATAAAAGGGACTAAATATGAATCCTAGAGAAGGGGAGGGGTCGTTTTGCCCTAGGACTTCCCCTAGTTTAGTGACACTCCGATTTCTATGACAGAGCTAGAGATGATTTTAGATGTAATTAGTTGTTACTAAATAAAGACATAATTTTAAATAAGGATGAAAAATAAATAAAAATCACTGGAATGGTCCAGTATAAAAGAAAAATAAAAGGCACTGAAAAAAGACCAGTATAAAAGAAAATAAAAGACATTGAAAAAGGACTAGTATAAAAGAAAATACTGAAATAAATATTACAATATTCAACTAAAAAGCGGATTAGTTCATTGTTTCTTCGGATAGGGACCACTCTTAATGATCGTCAGATGTTGCTGGCGGCTCGGGCATCCATTGCTTTGTCCAACTTTTATTAATGGATAAACACTATCAGAAGTATTTACAGCAGATAATAATAATTTACCGATAAGAATAATTAATAATAAGAATTAATCAGATGGTCATGACGACCACCTTCGATGATCATCGGAATGCAGACGGCTTTGCCTACCATTGTGTTGTCCGACTATCATTAATAGGTGCTCGTTACCAAAACTAGCATTGTTATCACCATCATCATTTTGCCTCTCGCACCCTCCCTCGCCAACCACCACCATTTATCACCACCTTCTACTTTGCATCTCTCGTTCATCACGTACACACACACAGATTTTGAGATAGGAAGAGAGAGAGGGAGAGTGAGCTTTATAGAGAGAGAAAAAGAGGGAAAAATGGAGGCGGGTTCACCTTCAACCATACACACACCTGTAGAGATAATTAGTGAGGGTTAGAGAGAGAAAGGAAAGAATTTGAGAGAGAAAGAGAGGGAGAAGGGTGGTTGGAGCTTCACCAAGGGCCGACGGGCACGATTAGAGGCCGGGAATGGGTCGATTGGAGGCCGGGAATGAGTTGATCGAGTCGGAGATGAAGGACGCAGAGTTGTGGGTCGATGGGGGTTCGTCGGAGAGGATGCCGGAAGTGGGCCGATCGGGGTGCCAGTGGTCGGGCCGTCGGTTCGTGCGGCCCGGAGGAGGGGTGATAGGGTAGCGGCCATCAGCCGATTACATACACACTAGAGAGAGAGAGAGAGAGAGAGAGAGAGGTAGTGGAGGTCGGTGGGCCTCACTCTATTTGGGCGGTGACCATCAGGCGGCCGTGCCTGCAGGACCCGTGAGAGGGAGGGAGAGACACACAAAGAGAGACAGGCTTTGAGAGAGAGAGAGGGCTTGAGATGAGAGAAGGGTTTTTTTTTTCAAAAAGAAACCAACCCCTCCATATGTATCATCCACATTCTCCCCCGACACTGGGTACCAATCCTAACGGGTTGCCCAGAGCCAGTGGGTCCGAGTAGAAAGGAGGGGATATCTATGGAATGGTGGAGCATTCATTAAGATTTTCAGTAGAGTCTTTACATAGGACCTCTTCGAAAAGAGGTGAGATACAACCAAGGGATGGACAAAGAGAGGAATTAAGATTACAATAAAGCGTGTGAGAGGCAAACACATGGGCCGCCTGATTGCGTTCCCTAGTCACATGGGAGTAATCGCAAAATGCAAACAGCTGTGAGAGTCTCTTGCATTCCATAATTGAGTTATGGATCTTCTAGGGGGGAGGGGTGTCCTTCTCCAATAAGAGCGTAATCACTGAAAGGTTGTCTCCTTCCAATACTACGTTGTTGATTCTGAGCTGTAAGTAAAGTTAATACCTTCTACCATTGCTAAAGCCTCCGCTTCCATCGGTGAGCAAGCATGGAGGATATTACCAGCAAACCAGATTGGGTGGCTTAAGAAATCTCTGATGATAAGGCCACATGTTGTATTCTTTCCACCAACTGAGGCTTCCACATTAATCTTGAGAGAGCCTTCTGAAGGTCGCTTCCACGTCGGTTTGGTGCTATCCTCTGTCCTTGTTCTATTTTCCAACGATGGTGTAGTAACAAAATCCTTTGATAATTTTTTGGCTTTGAATAGTATATGTTTCAAGCTAGGTGCAATACCCTCAAATATGGCACTGTTTTGTTCTTTCCAAATACTCAATAGAATATAAGTACTAATCTTTAAATTATCACGAGTCAAAGAGGATGAATTCCATAAAACATTCATATTGGTGGTAAGATGATCAGTCATACTGCCTCTGGCCAAAGGAACCCAGCCAAAGCCCAAACTCTCCGGGATAAGACACAATTGAAAACAAATGACACTTATCTTTCACATTGAGGTTACAAAAAATACAGGTAGAAAGGTAGACGAGGCAAAAAGGATGCTAACCTTGCTCGGAGTGGGAAACTAAGAGCTAGTAATCTCCATAAAAGATTTGGACCTGCGACATAATATCTTTAATCTTCCAAATCTTTTTCCAATCATAGAGATTTCGATGAGTATTAATTTAGTGAGCAGAGGAACTCAAGGTCCGCTTTAGTGCTTGCTGATAACCTAACCCAACAGAATAATGCCTAGATGTAGCCCAAGTCCATCCCAAGCAATCTTGTTCACCTGCTGGCTCTGGTAAAATTTTGTTAATGGCATCACAAGATTCAAAATTCACTCCAATATTGTGAAGCAGATCCCGTTTCCATAGCCTTTGGGACTGATCAAACAAATCAGTCACTCTAAGATCCCTGACTCGTTGGCCATCAACAATGAGATTTGTTTGGTCTTACGATAAGATAATGCGAAAACCTTGTAGGGTCAGCAACCAAGGATCAATGAAGGCTTTGGTTTTCAACCCGTCACGCACGAACCAACAACATCCTTCTCTAAGAATCTCGCGACTCTTCAAAAGATCCACCCAAACAGAGGAGTGGTACGGTTGGGCCTTACGGCTCCAAAAATCTATCCCTCAAAGACATTTTTTCTCCAAAACTGTAGCCCACCACCTATCATTGTCTTTTAGAAATCTCCAAGCCAATTTCATGAGGAACGCCATATTCATGACCTCAAAATTCCGGATGCCAAGATCACCCTCTTCCTTGGGTAATAGGAAAATCTTCCAAGCCTTCAAATAAATATGTCAGTTATTATCGGTGTAATCCCACCAAAAATCACGAACTGTAGCATTGAGGAGCTTTGTAAGGCGTTTGGGCAGTAAGGTTGTTGCCATAAAATAAGGAAGAATAGAGGATAAGGATGATTTAATCAATGTTGTTCTCCCCGCATGTGATAGCATCTTGGATTTCCACCCTTTGAGCTTCGATTGAACTTTGTCATGGATGAAACTATATGAGGTATACCGGAATCTACTAATAAACAATGGGCTACCAATATATCTTTCGGATCTACCCATTTCTTTGACCTGCATAAGTCTTGCAAGAGAGTTCCGAACATTACGGTGAATATTCTTACTAAATAACATGTTTGATTTTTGAAAGTTCACCAGCTGACCTGAATACAACGAAAAGGTTCTCAACACTTCATGGATTGCATCTACTTCCTCCAACTTGGCTTGGCCAAAGATTAATAATTCATCTGCATAAAGAAGATGGGTAATAGTTTCTCCTCCACGCCCAAGGCAGATACCATGGAGTCTGCCTTGGCATTGGATATTAGCAAGAAGTCGAGAGAGAAATTCTGTGCAAAATAAGAATAGATACAGTGACAGAGGACAACCCTATCGAATACCCTGCTTAGGGACAATAAATCCATATTGCTCTCCATTAATAATCACAGAGAAGGTCGGAGACGAGATGCAACAATAAACCCAATCCAGGAATCGATTTGGAAAACTCAGGCCCTTCATGATAGAAATAAGAAAGATCCATTCCAGTCTGTCATAAGCCTTGGTAAGATCCAGTTTAATGACCATATAGCCCCGATGACCTGAGGTATGATTCATTGTATTAAGAACCTCTTGGGCCATAACCGCATTGGCGTCCTTGGACAAAGGCTCTTTGTTGAGGGGAAATACACCTCTTGAGCCATGGTTTGATTCTGATGGTTAGAATCTTCGAGATAATCTTATAATAAACATTACACAAGCTTATACGTCTGAAATCAGTCGGGGTTTCTATCATCCATATCTCGAATAACCAATTCCATCTCCTCCTTGGTAGAAATAGTATACATGAAAGAAGTCTCTTCCCTTGTCAACAGAGGAGTAATAGCGAAGTCGGCAGGATTGCAATGGGGTGGAGAGGAGGTAGAAAAAAGATCGAAGAAATAATGCGTAAAACAATTCCCAATGGCCTCCTTTTATGTAATCCAGCGGCCTTTGAAATTTAGTAGAAGAAATAGTGTTCTTCCTCTTGCGGTTCAGAGTTGCCATGTGAAAGAATCTGGAATTTTGATCACCATGTCTGATCCAATGGGCTTTAGAGTGTTGTTTCCAAAAAATTTCTTCTTTCAACAGAAGGTCTTCAATCTTTGTTTGGTATTTCTTTTCCATATGGATGTTCTCCTCACTAGGCTGATGGCTTTGGATCTAACCCAAAATATCCCGAGTGGCTGTAATGAGATTTGGGAGATTTTTGAAAATTTTACCATGCCACTTCAACAATTCACTTTTGATAATATTTGTTTTATGTATAACAACAGAGAGATCAGAAACTTGTCCTAAGATGTTCCAAGCATGAGCCACTACCTTCTTAAAATCAGGGCTCTTAGTCCAAAACTGTTCAAATTTGAAGAAGGTTCTTTTTTTTTCTACGATGAGCCAAAAGAGTAATAAGAATTGGGCAGTGGTCACTACAGATCTGGGGAAGGTGTTTGACTGCAGCCCTAGGGAAAAGTAGTTTCTACTCCGGAGAAGCAAACGCCCGATCCAACCGCGCTCTAACATGGGTGCGAGAAGATTGGTTGTTGGACCAAGTAAATGCAGGGCCCTTGTACGTAACCAAGGTCCATCAGTCCCGGATGATTGACAAAATATCTTAGACGTTGAGTTTGAGGAGCAACTAAATCATTTCCCCCCCATTTGTCAGTAGTATTCAAAACATCATTGAAATCCCCAACGCAACATATAGGTTCACTAAATGGTGAAAGCTGAGAAAGAATCGTCTCCCAAACTGCTACCCTTTGACTCCTGTGAGGGTTGCCATATATACAAGCCATAATCCAAGAAGAGTTAGCATTTGTAACCCGAGCTGTAATGAGATTTTGAGATGCCGATAATATAGTTAGATCAAAAGATGCCTTCCACATAAAGGGTTATGATGGGGGATTTAAAGGGTAAAGGGAGGGTTTTGGGCAGTTGGATTAGAGTGAAGTGGACGGCTGCGATTTGGGAAGGTGGGGACCAGAGCTTCTTCCGCGAAGCTTCTCTCTTCCACTCATGCTCTAATCCATTATTTTATTTAGGCAAAGTTTGACATAAGTCATTCTTAAGAGATGACTTTTAGTTGTAGGACATGTTAATTTCGAATTATAGCTCCAGTCCCTCCCGACAAATATATTCTCTGTCTAAAGACAAATGTATACTTGTAGGGACCTTAGCTAATATAGCAAATTATGATGTCCTGTGGGTAATATTGCAAAATATTTAAGTTAAGGACCTACACCTAATTTGCCGTTTTATTTATTTATTCATCTTAATAAATCATATTATGTTCATTTCGCATCTGAAAAATATGATTTTTCTTTCTAAAAATCCAAAAAAACTAAACGGTTGTTATGAGTCGCACTCGGGTGACTGAAATTGGGTTTGGATCAAATCAGGAGAATCTGGATCTTATATTCTGGTTGAGAATAATCAGTTAGCCGCAACTATTAATCTGAAAGTTGGATTCGAGTGAAATACTATCCGTTGGAATCCTACTGATGACAAGGTCATCATGACGCTAATTTTATTTACGCATATTTAATCTAAAATTTTCTCACAATAGGGGCAAATGGGTAATTTACATCATTGCAAAAATCACAGTCGTTACATTTGGCCTTAAATATAGTTACCCAAAACCTACCCCACTTCGTGATGATGAATATGGTGGTCCTTTGAAAGCTCGATTTTTCCAAAGGACTAGTGCAACCAAAGATGCATTATGGGTTGTCATTCAAACATGCAGCAATGAAGATGATATTCTGAATTTGTCATTGGTCTTGATACTGGAGAGCTACTTTCTAGATACACACAAAGTAATGCCAGTAGTTGATAAGTTCCTACAGATAGCGGATGACCTCAGTGCATTCAATAACTACCCTTGGGGTAACTATGTTTATGAAGATTTAGTGGAGAGTTTAGAAGGTGCAATAAAGGTCGAAAAGTGGCCCATTAAGTATAATATTTTTTGTCGCGCTCATGCACTTCAGGTTTTCCTTCTACCTTCTATGCTATTCATTATTACCACTTAGAATTATCAAATTTACACATTTCGTCATTTATTATAGGCTTGGGGATTCGAAAGGATCCCCTATATTGATAAATTTCTTGATAGGCGGGAACGAAATGACAAATTCCTGTGTATCCTAAATTGAACTGAATGCAAGAAGGGATACACTTGGTAAGTAATAAGAAGGGAAGTTGAAAAGGAAGAAGTATATACTTTGATTGATATAATTTGATTTGATTGGTATAATTGAAAAGGAAGAAGTAAGTATATACTATGATAAATGATGAGACATCATGTCTTGATGCTAATTTGGAAAGACTGGTGCAGGAGAAGGTTGAAAGAATAGTTGCTTCAGTGATGGAGAAGTTTGAGGCGAGATTCTTCATCTTGGAGAAAGAGATTCAAAGATTAAAAGAAGTTCAACAAATTTTCACACATATGCCCAAATCCCCACCTCTCAAAGACCTCCCCTCTTCCCAGGGAGCCATCCCCTCCTCTTAGGGAGTCATCTCCATCTCCCAAGGACCCCTCCCCTTCCCGTAGGGACCCCTCCCCGCCTCCTAAGGAGCCCTTCCCTCCTTGTAGGGAGTCCTCTCTACTCCCAAGGACCCCTCCCCTCCCCTCCTCCCAAAAAAGAGGCCATTGTCATAGAATCATCCATGGAGGGGAAGAAGCCTCCCTTGAAGGTATAATTTGATTTATTTATTTAAATTTAATTGATTCTAATTGATTGAAATATTTTTTTGTTAATTAATTAGTTTCTAACCATATGTTGTAAAGAGATCGAAACGGGATAAAAAATTCGGACCCCAAATAAGGACCCTATTTATCGATCCCATCGATAAGAAATTGTATAGGAATTTTTTTTCCAAAGAGGGTTATGGGTTCTCTTGTAGCAATGAAGAGGCTCTCCAATGATGAGAGAAATGAAGTTATATCATTTATGGATAATAATCAAAATGAAGTGTAAGTACTCTTTTTTTATATACTTCATGTATAGATTTGATTTAATTTTATTACATATGATATAAAATTTTATTTTTAATTCTTGTAGGGACATGCCTATCCTTGATGGAATTAAGATAATACATTCACTTGTTTCTGAACTATATGATAAATGTTCCTGGGTGACCTCCGATGTAAGTTTAGTTATTTATTTAAAAAATATTATTTACCAGAGATATTCATAATAAATGATTCATGATAAACTTGTGTATGTGGTAGCAAATCAATTCATATATGTCATTGCTTGAGAAAAGACTTCTAATATTGCGAAGTCCGAGATAACCCAAGAAGTACAAAATGGAGTTGGCGAAGATATACTTTTGGATAATTCCTCTACTTTTTATGTCAAACACAAATACTTTTACATCCATATTAATACAATAATCTTACTTTTGATATACTTTTTTTTCAATCATTTGTGCAATTGACCTTTAAGAATTTTACTCAATTTGTCGAGATGCAATCAATGGCTCATGCTCTTTCTGATTTGGCCAAAACATTCCATGCATCTGGTCAGTAGAATAACAGTCTCATTACCGATTTAATTAAATCTGAATTTCGTGTGAGAGATTTTGACACAGATATGCCTATACTAATATGGAGATGTTCCTATATTGTCATCTCAGTAAACTACAATGATATACACTAGTGGCTAGCTCTCATAGATGTAAGAAAACACACATTAACTGTTGTTGATTCCTTTTATGAAGATACAATAGAGAGGTACAAGACAGAAATAAATATTTTTATAAGGATATTACCTCTATTGTTTCATTATTTGGGAGATTCCAAGGCCATCGATAATGAAAATCCATAGAAGATGGAACCAATAGCATCCACGGTACCGAAGCAATCAAAT
The DNA here is from genome assembly GCA_947650365.1 of Chamaelirium japonicum. NCBI lineage: Eukaryota > Viridiplantae > Streptophyta > Magnoliopsida > Liliales > Melanthiaceae > Chamaelirium > Chamaelirium japonicum. The sequence continues at coordinate 53,341,862 of OX393559.1, forward strand.
GGGTAAGAAAATATTTTAATATTATTTTATTGCTATTTGATTTTATTAAACTAAAATAATTTAATGATCTTGTAGGCATAACTGTGGAATATTCCTAATGTCTTATGCCAACTATGCCACATGTAACACAAAACTTGATTTTGGTTAGGTAGTTTTTAACTTTTTATACAATTCTTCATATTAAAAGACCCAACTATGCCTCATCTAACTATATTATAAAACAAATCCAGATGATGAGTTTTAGGAGGCACATTGCGCACGAGTTAATGAAAGGGCATACTGAAGTTTTAGTTCAACCAGATTCTCCATGATAATCTATTTTGTTGTAAATATTCATGTAATTATAAATTTGGTTTGTAAACAGTTCTGACTTGTTAATAGTTTGTGTTTAGTAAATATTCATGTAATTATAATTTAGATTTATAAATATTTATTTGTGTTTAGTAAACAGTTCTGACTTTTAAATAGTTCTGACTTATAAATATTTATGTAATTATAATTTTATTTTGTAAACATTCTTTTTATTTGCGTTTAGTTTGTGTTTATATTTACTTTGCGTCAAGTTTGTGTTAAGTTTGCCTTTAGTTTGTGTTTAGTTTACGTTTATGTTTGCGTTTAATGTTATGTTTGTGTTTGTGTTTATTTTACGTTTGCGTTTAATCTTGTGTTTAATTATGTTTATGTTGTAAACAGTGAATTGTAAACATTCATGTAATTATAATTTTACTTTATAAATATCCATTTTGTTTACGTTTAGTTTACATTTATGTCTAGTTTGAGTTTAATATTGCGTTTGTGTTTATTTTATGTTTGTGTTTAATATTGTGTTTGCATTTATTTTATGTTTGCGTTTAATATTGTATTTAAATATATTAAATTTGTATTTATTTTATGTTTGCGTTTAATATTGTGTTTAATGTTTGCATTTATTTTACGTTTATGTTTAATGTTGCATTAATTGTATTTATATTACGTTAAATTTGCTTTAAATTTACGTTTATATATGTAAAGACCAGACCTGTATTTACCTCTTTCATATTCATTTCATTGATTCATTCATTCATTCTACTCAAAATAAATATGCAAAATAATTACAAAACATGAAGATAATTAATTACAGTCTTGTTCAATTAGATTCTTACAAGCACTTTTATTATACCCTATTTTTTACATCTTTCATATTTAACAGTTTTGAGTTTTTCACATTGTGATAAAATTCTCTTTTTCTTTAGCCTTCTTACTAGTTTCCTGCCCAACAGTGATACCAATTATTAGCTTGAAGAATATCATCTGGAGTTTTCCACTGACTTTTATATCCGATTGGGTAAATTGATTCCTGATACATTGATCTGTAATTTTTAACTGTATAGTAGTGTACACAATATAAGTAAGCATCCATTTTAAAATATGCAATTCCAACAAAGGCATGTGAGCATGTCATCGCCATCATATCAAACTTAGGACAAATACAACTTCATTGGCTTAAAGAAACTTGATCCTTATGTTCCATAAACCTAACCAATAATTCACTGTGATTGATCGATAACATTCCATCCCTCCTGCAACCTTTATTTATTTTTCTAACTTCTTTTTTAGCCTAACTTGTTAGATTTGTTGTCAATGTCGTTGAGATATTTCTACGCTTGAACCATATACCTTGAAGTTTTAGGTGGAATTCCTCAGCAATTATTATAATTGAATACTCTCTAACATCTTTCAAAATATTATTGTAACTTTCTGAAGTGTTTGTGGTGATAATGTTATATCTTCTCTCAGAAAAATACACTGAAGTCCATCTTTCTTTATCTATCTCATTTAGCTAATCGTATATCTCTTTATTTACACCTTTAATTATTTTCATTAGCTGATGAAACTTTGTCAGTCTTGTCACCTTTGCAATTGTGTAAAAATATAGATACAACTAAGTTTGCTTGAATTTAGCAAACATATTTTGTGCTATATAGAATACACAATAATTATAAAATACATCAGAAAAAACTTAAGGCACTTGAGTAAGTAAACCCCTATATCGATCTGATATAATCATCAACCTCTCAATAAGCCCCAATGCATCCCATAATTGAGTTAAAAACCATCTCCAACTGTCGTTGTTCTCAGATTCTCCAACTCCTATAACGATAGAAAATATATGATTATCACTGTCTAATGTGGTCGCTGTGAATAAAGTACCTTTATATATTCCCTTAAGGTGTGATCCATTAACAGAAATAATCGGTATTAAGGTATGCCTATGAAAACTCATTAAACAAGGACCGAGAGCTATAAAGAAATGCTTGAATCTTTCTTCTTCGCTTTATATATATATATATATATATATATATATATATATATATATATATATATATATATATATATATAGAGAGAGAGAGAGAGAGAGAGAGAGAATACGGGGTATGAGCTGACAGCCTATTTGACAATTTGGGCTGTCAGCTCTTAACCACCCGATTCAAATCAAGAGCCGTTCATTATTTAAAAAGAAAAAAAACTGTAATACACCCCCGTCTCTCTCTCCCTCCCTCTCTCTCTCTCGCGATTGCAACCGCAGCCCTCCACCAACCTCCGATCACAGCCCCTCCGGCACCGGCTCCCCTCCGGTGGCATCATCTCCGGTATCTCTCCCTCTTCCTCTCTCTCACGAGCGGCAGCGGATCTCCGGCATCTCTCCCTCTTCCTCTCTTCATCTCCGGCACCGGCTCCCCCCTCCGGCACCGGCACCGGCACCGGATCCGGCCGGGGGACGGCACGCAGCCGCCGGGGTCGGAGGGGACCGGGGTCGGAGGACGGCGCGCAGGGCCAGGGACGTTGGAGGGGAGCGGGGCCGGTGGCTGCTGCTGCTCCAGATCGGGTGGGCGGTGGGCCGGTGACCGGAGGGAGGGAGGGAGAAGCAGTGGGCGCAGGGAGGGAGGGCGGTGGGCCGGTGGCCGGAGGGAGGGAGGGAGCCGGGCCAGAGGGAGGGAGGGAGGGAGCCGGAGGGAGGGAGGGAGCAGCGGCGGAGGGAGGGAGGGAGCCGGAGGGAGGGAGGGAGCAGCGGCGGAGGGAGCAGTGGCGTCGGAGGGAGCAGCGGCGTCGCTGGTGCTGGAGATCGAGAGAGAGAGAGAGAGAGAGAGAGAGAGAGAGAGATCTCGAGAGAGAGAGATGGTTGACAGCTGTGTTTTGTTTTGTTTTTTGTTTTTTTTTTTAAACGGTGGTGATCATCTGATCGGACGGCTCCTGCTGACAGCCCATTTCAGCAAATGGGCTGTCAGCTCATACCCCGTATTCTCTCTCTCTCTCTCTCTCTATATATATATATATATATATATATATATATATATATATATATATATATATATATATATATATATATATATATATATATATATATATATATATATATATATATATATATATATATATATATATATATATATATATAATACGGGAAATAAGCTGACAGCCCAATTCTTAGTTTGGGCTGTCAGCACACAGCCGTCCGATTGCCCATCACAGCCGTAGATTAAAAAAAGAAAAAAAAATGTGTTGGTGTGTCTCTCTCTCTCCCGATCTTGAGCTCGAGCTCGAGCACCAGCACCAGCCCGACCACCTCCGGCCCGGCTCCCCCTCCGACACTGGCTCCCCCCGACGCCGGCCGGATCCTCCGTCCGGCAGCAGCCCCGACCCGATCGACCGACCCACCTGATCCTCTCTCTCTCTCTCTCGCCCCCTCCGGCTCCGACTGTCCATCCGACCACCGGCCCCCTCCGTCTCTGTGCACCGAAAACCCCCGACGGTAGATGCTCCAGCTCCGACCACCGGTAGCCCCCTCCGGTCTCCGACCACCAGCAGCCCACTGAGGGTCGGTAGTCGAGGGTCCTACTGGTCGGGGGATGCTGGTCGGAGGGCTGCCGTCGGGGGCTGCCGGTGGACGGAGACAGAGGGGGCAGGTGGTCGGATGCACGGCCGGAGCTGGAGGGGGCGAGAGAGAGAGAGAGGATCATGTGGGTCGGGTCGGTGGGCTGCTAGTGGCCGGAGACCGGAGGGGGCTGCCGGTGGCTGGAGCCATCGGGGGCTGCCGGTGGACGGAGACGGAGGGGGCCGGTGGTCGGATGCACGGCCGGAGCCGAAGGGGGTGAGAGAGAGGATGAGGTGGGTTGGTCGGGTAGGTGAAAGATGAAAAAGTTGTTAACAGCTATTTTATATATTTTTTAATTTGGACGGTTTGATCAACACGATCGGATGGCTGCCGGTGACAGCCCATTTGAACAAATGGGCTGTCAGCTCATACCCCGTATTCTCTCTCTCTCTCTCTCTCTCTCTCTCTCTCTATATATATATATATATATATATATATATATATATATATATATATATATATATATATATATATAATTGTATCTGGATTCATCTTCTTGATCTCGTGACAATATGCTGGAAGTATCTTAAATAATTCCTCTTATGATTCTCTTAGAAGTTTTATTGCAATCTCCCTTACCCTTCATACTTTCTTGTAACTTATTTTTACACCAAGCTCTTTTTGGATATCACAGATTATTGCCTTGGGAGTATATGATATATGTGCCTCCAATCTATGCTTTACATACTCACTGATTAACAAACTTTTAGCTTGTTGATGATCCTCACTATGTTTCTCATTTAAGCAATTATATCCATTAGTTATGAAATTAATCTTGAATATTTTGATTCCTGTTAGCATCGATGCATATAATCTTCAACCATACTTTTTCGACTTGCATTTTATGGTATATATTGTCTTAGTTAACTTCAAAACCTTAAATTCAAAATTTTGATATAGAGCATGCATATTTAACATCTTAATCAGAGTTCCCTTATCCTTAAATATTTGATATAGGTGAATTTCGTGACAATCAACATGAAATTCTATATCTGTAGGAAAATCATTGCATCTGAATGTATCAACAAATCCCACTGATTGCTCAATCTTGACCTTTTCCAACCAATCACAGTCTCGACTACCTTCTAGTTGAGTCAAATCAATTTTGGAAGGCCTACAAAATAAAAAAAATAGTAAGTAAGTTATAAATATCTAAAACAAGTTACATATATTCTAACTAATACATCATAAAATGAAATACATTTACATAAAATCAGATATTGTAGGCATTGAAGCTATGCATCAGAATTCAGTAAGCATAGGGCCTTTGCTTCGAATGTACATCCCGAAGAGGATTTGTTTTACGAGAAGTCTTTTTATAAGAAGTTTTCATGAATATATTTAGCACATCACATCCATCATTCGTATGGTTGACATTCAGATCAACATTAACACCAATATCTATTCTTTTAGAAAAACTCTGATCATCAGAAGTAATCAGATCATGATTACATTCATTGAGAACCCTTCTGGAAGATAATTAGTATGTATTATTATCAGATGGAATATAAAGAATATTAGATGAAGATAAACACATATAATTAGAGAAAGATAAATACATATTTTTCATACATGAACTCAGATGTTGTAGGTATTGAAGTCTTACATCGTGATTCAGTAAGCATAAGCATTTGGTTCGAATGTAAATCTTGATGAGAAGTCATTTTACAAAGAGTTCCTACGAATGCATTTAGTACACCACATCCATCATCCATAGGGTTGACGTTCAGATCTATATTGACACCAACAACCATTCTCTTAGCGAAACTCTGATCTTTTACACTGTTCTCTATCACAACATCTAAAGAACATGGCACAATATCTATGTTGTCCGCTGAAAATAATTCTGTTTTTTGTTTCGTAGTAGCTGATAAATGATAACGACTAACTTTGCTCGGAACTATTGTCGATTGATTTAATTTTCTCTTACAAACAGATGAAAGTGAGGGTATGGTATAGATAGAATGAGATCCTTTAAGCACTCGTGTTATTAGTAATGGAATATTTTTGTTCATATTACAAACGTTATGGGCGATGAACAAGGCTACGTCATCATCATTCACAATTTCTATAGGAGGACACGATATGGTATTAGGATATAATACTTTAATAGTAATGTGCTACTCTTTGATAAAATCATTCGTGATCTGATGAATTTTGTCAATGAGTTGCTCATAACTAGTAGAGGTACACAACAGAATCGTTCTGGCTTGCCCGCCAATATAATCGTACTTATGTTTCTTATATTTGAACTCTCCATCATAAATGCAAATGATATATAGTGCTAAATCCATTGTTTCATAATTCTGCACATAAAATGTTAAATCGCAATTAAAATGTAAAGGCAAATATAAACGCAATAAAATACAAATATAAACATAATAAAACGCAATTTGGACGCAATAAAACCCAAAAATCAAAAAAAAAAAAACGTAAATAACGCAAAGGAAATAAACGCAAAAAAACGCAAGACACTACACGTTTTGCTACAGCAAGTTTCCGACGAGGAGATTTGTACCTGATCTACCGAGATGGTGAGGTTCCAACGAGTTTCCGGCGAGGATTTACGCCAGACCGTCCGACAACCTGATGAAGAGATTCCGGCAGGGTTCCGACGACGTTCAGGCAAGGATTCTCTTCAAGAGATCGTGAGCGAAGCTTATGAGAGAGCTAGCGAAGTGATGAGGTTTCAAAAATGAGGGATAGCAGTAAAGAAACGGCGAGATAAAATGTTAGGATTGTGAGTCTCAACACGAAATAAAGGCCATAAAGATAAGGGTGTCTTAATCCGAAAACTTTCCGAAGGTAAAAAAAGTAATGTTTTGGAGCTCTGTACTTAGTTTGAGCAATACAACAAACCTGATGGTCACTTTGAAAAAATTCTCTTTCTTTTTTGGGTTATTTTGACTTTGCCCCCCCTAATTTTGCTTGGATTAGACTTTACCCCCCATATTTTTCATTAATTAGACTTTACCCCCCAAAACTAAATGTTCCGTCAGTCACCCTCCAAAACTTTATTTCTTTTCCGTCAGCTCATCCTTTCTCTTAGATGGTGAGCTGGCGGAACAGTTAGTTTTGGGGGGTGAAATCTAATTCAAGGAAAATTTGGGGGGCAAAGTCAAAATAATCCTTTTTTTATACAGCTTCGATGACCGAGCTTCCAATTATCCTCTTTCATTTTTATGCAGCTGTGCCGGTCCAATCGCAAAAGAGGCAGGGTTGGCCGCCGTTAAAGCATCTCTTTACCTATCCTTATCACTGAACCGATCTCGATCTGGTCTAGAATCTTAGGCACGTTATCCCCAAAAGATTAACGGCCGTGCATGGTCCTATTTATAGGAGCGTCGCGTCCGACTTCATTCACCCACTTGCAAGGTAAGGTGGGTGGACAAGTCGCTCGCACGGACAAGCAGCAGTTTATCGGCGATGGGACAAGCTCAGTCGCCCCTTTGCTCGCCGGTTGCAACCGAGTGCCATTCACCGGTCGGGTATGGATGCCGCAGTGGACCGCCGTGACATGGGGTGCAGACAATGTAACAATTAAAGGGGCAGAATTTTTGGGTTTATTGAATTTTATGTGGTTTTTTCATTAATACAAAACCGGGCTACATGCTGTGGGCTCGTGACCTTTCAAGTTGGATGAGGGTGGGAATTCGAATCCGTGATCTTGTTCAAAGGCGAGGCAAGAGGAGGCAGAAAATGGGCCCAGGCTGGGTTGGGCCTGGCCCAACTGAATATGCTATTTGGGCTAATATCCAGAACACTCTATGTCGTAACTGAAGTCGTTCTGGTTCGCCGGTCGGACCCAGCAACGGACTCCTAGGGTGTGTTTGGCATGCAGAACAGCTGTTTCGCTGGAATCTCATCCGGATAAGGATATTTTTGTAAATCATCTGTTTTAGTGTTAATTTAGTGATTTGACGACCGGTTGGCAGAGAAACTGACGGAACAACTTCAGTCCACCCGAATAAACACTAGCTGTTACTTTCAAAATCCGGAACCGGGAGTAGAAAAGGGCGGTTCCGGATTGATGCCAAACACCCCCCTAGCCTCCCACCATTACAAGTCGTGTAAGCTGTTTGTGATCTGCATTACTCAATAGAGAGAGAATTTCGTAGCTAGAGGAAAATTGTTGGAGAGAGAGAGAGAGAGAGAGAGAGAGAGAGAGAGAGAGAGAGAGAGAGAGAGAGAGAGAGAGAGAGAGAGAGAGAGAGAGAGAGAGAGAGAGAGAGAGAGAGAGAGAGAGAGAGTGTCTGACTTAGTTTTTGGGAAATTATATTCACACCCCAAAAATTATGAACATACCTGGCTTCTTTGATTTCTCATTTTTTGTGTGGGGATAATCAGCATATCCTCCATTTTCCAGCATACGCCATCTTCTTCCCCCTTCCATCCCCATCCCCTTTGAACCTCCATACCCCATCATCTCTATGCTGGCATGTCCATCACGGCACATGTAGGTGCAAAATCTGGCTAACGCCCGACAGTGGGTTTCGCCGGTCCTGACTGGGGCCCACGAAAACGACAATGGGACCCTCCAGCCCTGTCTGGGGCTTACGAAGACGATAGTGGGACCCGTCAGCCCTGCTTGGGGTCAACGGAGATGAAAGTGGGACCCACCAACCCTGCCTGGGGCCCACGGAGACGACAGTAGGACCCGCCAGTCTTGCCTGGGGCCCACCGACACTATCTGGGGTTTGATAAATCCTCTCTGAATATTTATCGAAACCCCATGTATTCCCAAAACTCTATAAATAGCAGACCCTGTAAATAATCCAAACCGGAATTCATTATTCCCAACTCCACTTTCTGTTTTCTATAGCTCCTCGAGCCTTCTGGTAATCAGACTATAGTCAAGCCTACTCCACCTTCTGTCTACTCGTATAAGCACTCCTCGGTCTGTCAATAGTAGCTCTACTTTTTCAGCGTTAGTGGATTCAATGATTGCATCTTACCGCACGGAGACGTAGGCTTTTGGCTGAACTTCGTCACCACATCTTGTGTCAACTCTCTCTCTTTCTCTATCTCTCTTGCTACTCAACAATGTCTGCGCGACAGCTCACCATGCGACAGCTTAGCACACTATAGTGCATCGCACCAAAACTCCACCTTTAATCAACTTTTGGCGAGAAATCGTACGGCGGCCGTAATTTCCCCCCACAATTTGGCGACATCTGTCTTCCTAATCGATATGCGACCCCCGAGCTTCTTAGCTTCTTCGGTCAAGCAGCAACTACTGATAGCCTGAGCAATCCGTCTATACCATCGCTTACTTAGATGGCGAAGACACAACCTGTGGACCAGGCGGAGGGAAGCAACCTGCCTCCAAAAGTTCAAAATCCTATGACTCGTACAATGAGTCATAGGTATGCGATGAGTCAACACCTTGAACAACAACATGCTGTAGACTCGAGGAGTCATCGGTCAGTCGACCGTGCCACTCAGACTCAACCTCGGCAATCTCCTCAGCTTGCCGACACAACTCCTCAACACCTGGGGAAAGCACACATCTCACCTGTCGCTAGCCCTTAGGCGACGTATTAAATCTTAGCGGAGGACTTCCAACTCCTCACTCTCATTAAGCAGAATGTTGCTCTCATGGTCGAGAGAGACGCCATCCAACGGATCATCGTCGAAGCAGGGGTCAACCTTCCACGATCGACTGTCGGTATCAACGACAAAGCTGATGTTTGTCGGTCGATCGACCTGCCTCTTGCTCTTTCCAGACGGTCCATCATCGACACTTCTCGACGGTCTCTCTAACTCCTTATTGGTTTGGTGCATCGGAGCGCGCGGCAGAACGATTCACTTGTCGAAAATTAATACGGATCGTGATCATGCTATATTCTTTTACTAGATTGTGAATGGATGGTTTTCAATTAAATTAAAAGAGCATGCAACTATCTAAAGTCTATCAGAGAATTACCTCTCGGGTCTTACGAATGCTCGAGGTGAAGAGCCGCACAAATTCATCTTGGTAGAAGATGAATTTGTCGATGAAGCAAGAACGCCTTGCAACCCGTCGAGAGTACTCCTATTAGCATTCTCATCATGACTTGGATAGCTTATGGGAGCCGACTTTCAGATCCATGTCCTTCTCCGACGAGGAAGACTCCGTGCGAAGTGCCTTTCTTTTATCTTATTTTCTTCCTCTCTTCTTCTCTTTTTCTATTCCCTTTTTCTTCGCTTCTATCTCCTTTTCTCCTTGGTCGAAATTCACAAAGCTTAGAGCCATAAGAGGGGCGGGTAGGGTTTGTTAAAACCCCCATAAAGACATAATGATTGAGATTGAGATAAGGATAGAGATAAAGATAAGGATGGTGGAGCAGATAAAACTCCCCCAACCCCTTATTCGAAATCCCTAGAGATAGGGATAGAGATAGAGATAAGAATAAGGAAGTGGATAAAGCTCCCCCAACCTCTTTATACGAAATATCTAGATATAAGGATTGAGATAGAGATAGATATAAGGCTCATTCCCCCTTTTTTTTGCAATCCTAGACTATAGGCATAAAAAAAAGAAGGGGGAGGGGATTTTTATCAAAGGAGAGAAGAGATCCCCTCTCCATTAATTGGCCGACCACCTATGGTGTGGGCCCTACATGGCCAGCCACTTAATGGAGAGAGGAGTGTCTCTCTCTCTCTCTCTCTCTCTCTCTCTCTCCATTAATATGGTCGACCACTATGTGGCTCGCATCACTTGGTGACTAATTCCTGAGGGGGATGGAATCCTCGCCAAGCTTGGATCCCTCCTTCTTCTATCACAAGGTCCAATGTTGCACATCTCATGTGCACATCCCATACGGCATAACCATCTTTCATTTGGCACGCTTTATGGAGCATGGTCACCTACTTAAGTAACCCTAGTGGGTCCTTCTAGTGGTGCCACCTGGGATTCCTAGTCCGATTAGGATTCCCCAAGAAATGGACTTTAGAAGGTCCGATCAGGTAAACCTGACTCAAGTAAACCCTAATCATCCCTATGCACTAGAGTCGAGCAGCTCATTTATATAGATAAGCTAGGAGATAGAATCTATGGGAACCTCCATGACCTCGGCTTCAATTGAAGGTGTGCGCGATCATCTTATGACCACACCATCCTCAGTTAGCCATAATCACAACCATTACTAGGTCATGACTACACTCCGTGGTCCATTGGATATTATGCAAGAATCCTTCTCCACTGTGTTGCACTTAACCCCTCCTATTTCCAGTATCCATGAAACTATCCGAGATCAAAGACTGTCCCTCCTGGTATAGCACACCCACTTGATTCCTAACTTTCCAAGTTCTTGTAATCATCATCTTTACTTAGAAGCGTCTGGCCAGACTTGATGATCAGCCTTTCATGGAAGTTACTCAAGGAGACACCTTGCTCCGCTCGGGAAGTGAGGAATTCTCAAGCATGCCTCTATTCCCCAGTATCTAATGCAAGTCACCCAACCTACACAGATTTAGGTATATGATAGACCGCACTGTTTGGCAGATTAAAGTGACAAGTACCAAATCCAGAGTCCAAAGGACATCCTGAGATCTCCTTCATTTCCTCATTTCTTTCTCTTTCTTCTTTCTCCTTTCCTTGGCCGAAACCACAAGGGGAGAGAGAGGTAGGGGGCCGGATTTCTCAAGAGAGGGAGAGAGGCATCAAGGGCCGGCCCCTCCCCCTTCCTTATTCTTTTATGGGGTGGCCACGAAGTGACTTACGCAAGCGTAAGCCATTTGTGGCCAACCCTATGAAGGCCACAAGAGGAGGGGGGGGGGGAGTTCCTAGGGGATAGCCTAGGGTTAGGGCATCCCCCTTATCTTTCATGATGCATTGGACAAAAACGCCCTCACGAAAGGGGGAGCACTATAAGAGAGATAGAGTGAGGTGCACTACTTGGAATTGAGTTCCACCAGCGCCTATGAGCTCCTGGAATTATTCCACTCATTTTAATATTGATATTCAATATACTCTGAGCCATATTTTAGTATTTACCAAAATACCCCTATGGCTCTTTAACACGTGTGAATTAAGTTCTTAGGCTTTCTTCTTTATCCCCTGGTTGCCGGCTCTAACTGAGGAGACTTCCCCTTCTTCTCGGCTGCCCCCGACTCTGGGCGAGTCTATTGCCCTTCTCCTGCAACTTCACCTCAGTATGAGGGTTCAAACACTCGGCTTTCGACAGATCCTTGAAAAAGTCCTTGACCCCTTCTTCAGACGAAGGATGGTCCTTTACTATCCCATCGATTAAGCAGCACCCTCAGACAACATTAAGCAAAAAAATGAACGGGAGCTCGGAGAATTTGAGAGTTAGGGAGTTAGGAAATTTAAAAAAATTCTCAGCACGGTGACAAATGAAGAACCCTCGAGCTTTATTTATAGACTCGAAGGATTTTCTCGCAAAAAATTGGAGTTTTTGTTAGGTTTGATGTGGTCTACAGCTCGTAAAACCCTAGGTTTGGCTGTATATGGTTGATAGTTTATTTAGGATTGTATAAAGGTACGTATTATTATACGTGTTCTATTTAAAGAACTTAAGGAGCTATGGCTATATAGTAGTCCATCTGAGTGGGAGACTCAGTGGATCGGTCCTATGAGCCTAAATCGTTCACAGCTCTGATTTGGGTTGGTCGCCCTATCAGGATAAGCTGTTGGAATGACAGAGCATGAGAATCTCCATAATGGTTATTACCAGGCACAGTGTCTGTGGCCGAACAGAACCAACACGGTGCACAGATCGGTGAGCAGACACCGGTGCACATAGCCGTGTTTCTGCTTAGGGTAATCGGTCCTAAACCCTGAGGAACCGTGACCGATGGACTAACCAGTTGCGTGTAACTTTCGTTCACCAACGTGTGAGGGATCTAACCACGACCCAAGACCACGGTGCGCTGGGTTACCGGGCTGACGTTGCATCGGCACGCCACTCTTGCAGGCCATCCACATCTTTATCGGTAGGTGCGTTCCTTGGTATGTCATACACCGCACTAAACCCAGGCCTGGTGGTCAGCAGTTGAGCTGTTGACCGGATCTGGTTGCTTGGCCAAAGCGATCGGAGGTGCGATGTGATAGTCAACCTGGAAGGAACCTAGTCATATGGTCACTCGAGTCTGACGGTGCTCTCCACCGCTCGAGTTGACTCATGGCACCAAGTGGAGGGACATTGTATTACCAATACTAAGCGGAGAACAGGGGTATGCGAGAGAGCTTAATAAGTCTGGGAGAATTGGAGTGCAGCCTGCGTCGCACTCTGGGTGGCCACGCAGGTTAACCGGGACCTAGAGGATTGACAGGGACACTCGGGTAGTGTGTCGATCGGGTTCGGTTGGAAGCCATGAATCCTAGTCCCTGAAGGTTCCACCCTATCCACGATCATTACGGATCAATACCTTTTTTCTTGTCTCACAGCATATTATGAGTTGAAGAAATAATGCCTAATCGTCCTGTGTTCCGTGAGTGCATCGCACTGGAGCATGGTGGTAGCACAGGACTAAGTGTGTTCACTAGGGGGCAACCCCAGAGTAGTGTAGAGACATACGATGTTGCCATTATACCATGAGGAGTCCATTCCGTGTGTGCGTGTTGCACTAGAACGCAGAATGCGAGTTTAGTAATTTGTACTATGGGGCACCCCACCTTTTACTAAGGGCACCCTAGTAAATAGTAAAAATACTATTCATCATCCCATGGTGTATTGACTTGTTGCTGATGCCGATGAGGTGCCCTAAGTGTTAGGGTGCATTATCGTGCACGTAGATAGGCCATACATTGTCCCGCATGAGGTGAACGACCACTAGATGCATGGGGGCATTTTGGTCATTACAAAATGTCCCGCATGCCCTAGTGGCCGCCATCCTCACTAGGGCTAGCATACATGGCCATCAAACTTATAATTAAGGGATTAATTCATATTTGAATGATTTTGAATCATCTCCTTAATTGCAACAATTCTAATATGGCAACTAGTATTAAAAAGGGACATTGAATTTGAGAGTAATGAGAGGGAGAGAGAGAGGAACGGTTTCAAATGACAAGAGAGAGTGAGGGGCACGATTTTCAGATCTGAAATGGTGCATCCTTCTCATATTTTCCGATGAAGAACCAAAGCCCCTTCGCTTATGGTTCGGATTTTTGTCATCTCTCTCTCTCGGGTTCATCTCTTCTCTCTCCCTCATCTTCTTCTCCAAGTATGTGTGTGAGATTGATGGAGATCGCTTGCACTCTGAGGCACTCATAGATTAGAGTGCAAGGATCCGGGATGATATGTGAGATCGGGTGAATCCGATGAGATTCATTTCTCTCTTGCATGAGGATCCGGCTCGAGATTGCTGCCCAGATTTTACGGGTAGATCTGCATTGTTTTGATCACTGAAGAAGCTATAGAAGTCCAAATGACTTCAAACCAGTTGCAAACTCTTGGCGTTGAAGTCTTCTTTCCGGCAAATTAAGTTTCGCTCCGTTCCGATATCGGGATAGAAAGTTACGACCTTTGCACTAAAAGGTGTTCGTGCAGATCCTAATTTGTCTTCATCAATATTGAAGCAATTTTTCGCGGTGTTAAATACCGCACGAAGGTATAACCTACTAACCCCTAGATCTATCATAATGCATACATATGAGATATGTCAATCATTTCAATAGATGACTATAGGGGTTCGATTCGTATTTGTTTTATTATTTACGCATATGATTAATATGAATGAAAATTTTAAAATGTACCGCACACCGAAACGATCCTCGGGATCAACTCCACCTTCCGCTGCACCTCCGATATCATTCCAACAAATGGTATCAGAGCCATTTTGGTGTGCGATTCATGAGAAAATTTTTCATGGAACGAATCGTATGTGCATTTGATGAACGAATGCGTCACCGGGGTTTGCGTAGATCATATATTCATATATGTCGCATGTTATGCATAGTGTGTTTTGCAGGGCACCGCTATAGTGTGATTGTTTGCTTTCGGGGGTCGGACCCCAAAATATAATTGCATGGTATTTCGATTGTTTTTGTGATGGATGAATGTAAGGCCTAATGGGACAAGCGCGTGGAGGTTGACCACGGTTTGGTTTTTCCCGGCCCTTATTTCTATTCTTGTCTTTATTCTTCTACCTAGGAAAATATGTACGAACGAGCAATTGCTCGGAGCGTACTAGTATTTTCAGTTACAGGTTGAAGTTTTGGAGGACAAGGATAGATCAGAGATTCATCACTGGAGGACCGAGTGCGGTGGCCCAAAGTAAGGAATATTTGGAAGATGCCATTGAAGAAATGTCAGAGCATTGCTAGTCAGGTTCAGGGGTCGGACCCTGAACTTGATATCAATGGATGTTTGTTTTTTCTTTGGTTGGATATTTCTTTAAACCCCGGTGAAAGAATATAATCTGATGCAGTATGTGTTAGATTGTGGGATGCCCTTTCCCCACTATTTGTGGGATGCCTTTTCCCCACTTGGTCCATGCGACCATTAGGTTAGATCTCCATTTATTGACACCCGTAGTCTAATTGGTGTTTGATGGTAGTTGGATCCCATAACACTCGGTTATGCCACCGTTAGGTAGAGGTCCGACGGAGGTTGTCGGATGTCCCTAATTGGTTTGACATCGAAACCAATAGTGATGTGGTGATCATCTACGACATCAGACATCAAGTTACATATGAGGAGTCATACTAATGGGAGACCTTTCCTAGTATGTCTAGACCATAGGCTAGGCTCTAGAGCACAAAGGGTAATGATCATTTTATTTAGTATCGAAGGCTTGGAGAGTACGTAATGTGATTCTCGGGAGAAAGGTGATAACTGAGTATCCACGGGATATGAACTATGGTCCTTTCCAAGTCTATCTATACTTTATAAGAGGTCTTAACTCTAGTGGGAGCGCGGTATGACCAGGGTCTAGGTCTAGGTTGTTGCAACCTAGGAACTAAAATACTTGCATTAAAATAACCCTCACTATAATTAAGGGATGTGAAAGAGGACTCAGTGTGAGTGCCCCTGGCCTCCACGGCCAATTGCTGAATTTCTGGGTGATAGGGTATGACTCAACATCCCCCTCGGGTGAGAGTTATGTTCTGTCATGCCGGAGGCTTAGCAGTCTCCTTCGGGATATGGTGGTCACGATGCCAGGAGAGAAGGGCTTTTCCCGCCCTCGCGGGGGCCGCATGAACTCCCGTGTCGTGATTGCCTAGGCTAGTGGGTAAGCATCCGAAGCACCCGTGAGGCTACCCGTTGCGTCGCATGGAGATCACGGGGGGCTGGCCAAAAGGTACCATGGTCCATCATAGTCCGGTTGTGGCAGATTTGGATTGGGTCGGAAAGATCCGATGTGAGCGGAGGACGATACACACTGCCCCCTCGGGCGGGTGTATCCGAATCTGAGATCTCGCATACATGGTAAATTACTCCATGGAAATGTCTTCGCTTTGAGGGTAGCGTTGGCATATGGATGTAATTAGCTTGTTTTAATAATATCCTTAAAATAAGTTTTAATACAATCTATATTCAACCATAGATTCCCTGTTCGCTATCCCATTAGAGAACTAGATAACGGGTACCGACTTCGTAGACCGGTAATGCCATCATGATCTTATATTTAGGGTTAGTAAACTACAATGGCTATAAATCTTAATGTCCCTAAACCAGACCTATCGGGTCTAGATGCCACTGTAGTACAGGATAGGGCATATAACGACTAACGAGAGTCTGTAGAGATGTGCAAGTGCTATGTCATAGCATACTTGCAGACAACTCTTCAGAAGTAAGTCAGGCATATGTCGGGTCCTCTGATGTAATGTTCTGTTACAGCATCAGATGTCTGAGGGGCGCAGTCAAATGACTCGCTATCTCACCATCAAGAAACTCGTCAGCACTAAGATGTTTGATGGAATACTGGTTTGGAAACACATTCTTGGGTTCCAGAGCAAACTGGTTTTCTTTGAAATAGTGCTAGATGTCGAGGTGATAGAGAACATCTGTCTTGCATCCTTATATGGAACCTTTGAAGGCTTTGTCAGAGACTTCAGCCTTACAAGCTGGAGATGACAAATGCGGAACTTCTGGGAGCTATTCAGGTCACTAAGGATGGGATCAAGATTAAAGGTAATTCCTTTAGTGCGTAACTTAGGCTTTCTATGAAGTGCCTAAAAGTAAGAACTGATCAGAAACTAAAAACAATGACTGTATAGAATCAGGAGCGGACTCTTAAGTTTGGTGAAGCCTAGTGCGAAAGTGCTTCCGATATAGCAACAGAAGGGGCATTGGAAGATTGAACATATGGTCTCAGGGTGCTAGGACAGGTAAACATCAACTCTTGGTAGAGTCGAATTGCCATCTAGTAGCAGTGCTTCTGCTTCTTGAAATATGGACTTCGTGTCTATAGAGATTCAAGGAAAGTAGAAGGCTACTTATTGGTAAGGTGGTCCTAACATAGATACTGATACCATAACAACTGCAGAAGCTATTAATATGTTATCTTAGATTTTTCGATAGAAGGATTTTGATCCTTAGAGATTTAGTTATGTTTCCTCCAAGCTAAATAAAGGTTTTCAGTTCTAATCGATGGCTTTAGTGCATCTCTTAAACTGAATAGGTACCTTCATTGCTAAAGGAATAGTTCATAATAATCTCTTTGTATTAAAATCTAGTTTGAAAATAGATTACATGATAGCTGTAGTATCTAATTCATATTCATCTTATTCCTTGGGATAACTTAATCCAATTGTGGCTCCTATGACTTAGATATATTGTCTCAGACATAATTCAAAGGTTAGTGAAGGCTGAGTTTCTAGATACAGACCCCTTGGAGACCCTTCCGACCTGCGAGTCTTGTTTGGAAGGCAAAATAACTAAAAAGGGCCACTGAGGTATTGGATTTTGCCCATTCTGACGTATGTGGTTCCAAGAGCATCCAGATGGATGATATCCATTGGATGAGTTCCATAGGTACCTGATGGGGCATGGGATGATATCCCAGTTAATTGCTCCAGGGACACCATGCCAGGAATATCCAAGAGAAGGAATCAGACCCTGTTGGACATGGTCTAAAGAATGATGAGTTTTGCCAAGTTTACTACCCACCTTCTATGGGTTACACCTTGAGACACAGTAGAGTATATCTTGAATAATATCTCATCTAATCAGTGCCTCATACCCCTGAAAAGCTGTGGTCTGAGCGAAAGCCTATACTGCGGCATTTTAGTATATGGGGATGTCCTGCATATGTGCAGAAGGACAAGAGGGATAAGATGGAGACTAAGTTCAAGGTGTATCTGTTTATAGGTTATCCTAGAAAAATATAAGGTGGACTATCCATGATCCTGAGGAATAGAAGGTGATCGTTTCTACGAATGCCATTTACCTAGAGCGGGATTCTATTATAGACCATATGTTCACTAGTAAGGTAGTTCTGGGTGAATTACTGGATACTAGTGGAGAGCGCATGATCGGAAACGTAGTGGTAATAGATAATGCAGACACTAGTATACCAGAAACTGTAGAAATAATTTGATTTGTACCATAACCATCTTGTCGCAGTGGGAGTACCATTAGAGCTCTTGAAAGATTTTGTGGACAAACTTTGTGAATTAGTCCATAAATTCAAGAGGATGGCCCCTTGAGCTACGACGAAGTACTGAAATTTTTTGACAGAACTGTCTAACAGAAAGTCAAGGAGACAAAGCTTGCATCAGTGTTCAGTGATACTCTTTTGTACCAGGGTTCATCATAGCTTTATTAAAGCATATTTGGATTGGGTCAAAGTTAAAGACCCGTGTAAGCGGATCACTGTGCGCACCCTCCCTCGAGTGGGCGTATACTGAATCTAAGGCTTGCGCACCTAGCAACTTAGCCCATTGGGTAGAAGTTGGCAGAAGAGAGGATATATGATACAGTTTCCAGGCTTAGGAGTTAGCAGGTCAGGAATACCTGGCTTACAGAATTGCAAAAGGTTCATTTATGAACTAAAGCAAGTATCCAAGAGAAACAATATCTATCTTGATCAAGTATGATCTATTCATACAGATTTGATCAAAATAAGTCAAGTGTGTACAAGAAGAGCGATGGAAGTATAGGGGTGTACCTAGTACTTTACATAGACGATGTTCTACTGATTGAAAATGAAGTAGGAACGTTGCCTAAGTTAAATGTCTGTTTATTATCTTAATTCGACTGAAAGACCTTCGTGAGGCGAGTTATGTTCTGGAGATCATGGTAACTCGAGATCATCAGAACAAGATTTTCACGCTATCACAGGCTATGCATAGAGATATGGTTCTAGCCAGAATCAATATACAAGACTCCAAAAGGGGTTTCTTGCTAAAGCTTGAAACTATCGAATGATATAAATCATTTGACACCTAAGGAGATGGCAGAAATACAGAAGGTGCCCTATGCTTATGCAAAGGGTAGTCGTATGCCATGAATGTATAAGATGCTAGTTATCTGTTGCGCAGCAGGAATGGAGGGTTGGTTTTAGTCGAATCCGGGTCCAGTTAGCTGGACTGATGTGAAGAGTATACTCGATATCCTCGTCAAACAAGGACTACGAGTTAGTTTACACTTCACAAGACTTGACGCCGATTGGATGCACAAGATCTGATTTAGCATCAGATGTGTAATCTAGAGAATCGACTTCAGGTATAGTTTTTCACCTTGGGATGAGAAGCGGTTAGTTAGCAGAGTGTGAAGATATAATGCATCACGGGCTCTACTACAGAAGCCTAAGCACATTGTAGCGTGCGTGACAGGAAAATAGGTGGTATGGCTCGGTAAGTTTATAGTAAACTTGGAAAGCATACCAGAGGCTCAGTTTTTTTATTGTAATAACAAAAGAGCGGTAGCAAGAGCCTAGGCACCACCATAAAGGGGAAACATATCAAATACAAATTCTACTTGATCTGGTAGTTTTAGGAGGAAAGGCAAGTGGCGGTAATCGAGTTAGCATATACATATAATGTTGCAGATTTCTTTAGGGAATTCCTGCAAAGGCTTTTGGGCAGCATGTAGAAGCTATAGAGCTCATGACCGTTTTTCCTCGCTAGACCAAGTGGGAGATTGTTAGGTTTGATGTGGTCTACAGCTCGTAAAACCCTAGGTTTGGCTGTATAAAGTTGATAGTTTATTTAGGATTGTATAAAGGTACGTATTATTATACGTGTTCTATTTAAAGAACTTAAGGAGCTATGGCTATATAGTAATCCATCTGAGTGGGAGACTCAGTGGATCGGTCCTATGAGCCTAAATCGTTCACAGCTCTGATTTGGGTTGGTCGCCCTATCAGGATAAGCTGTTGGAATGACAGAGCATGAGAATCTCCATAATGGTCATTACCAGGCACAGTGTCTGTGGCCGAACAGAACCAACACGGTGCACAGATCGGTGAGCAGACACCGGTGCACATAGCCGTGTTTCTGCTTAGGGTAATCGGTCCTAAACCCTGAGGAACCGTGACCGATGGACTAACCAGTTGCGTGTAACTTTGGTTCACCAACGTGTAAGGGATCTAACCACGACCCAAGACCACGGTGCGCTGGGTTACCGGGCTGACGTTGCATCGGCACGCCACTCTTGCAGGCCATCCACATCCTTATCGGTAGGTGCGTTCCTTGGTATGACATACACCGCACTAAACTCAGGCCTGGTGGTCAGCAGTTGAGCTGTTGACCGGATCTGGTTGCTTGGCCAAAGCGATCGGAGGTGCGATGTGATAGTCAACCTGGAAGGAACCTAGTCATATGGTCACTCGAGTCTGACGGTGCTCTCCACCGCTCGAGTTGACTCATAGCACCAAGTGGAGGGACATTGTATTACCAATACTAAGCGGAGAACAGGGGTATGCGAGAGAGCTTAATAAGTCTGGGAGAATTGGAGTGCAGCCTGCGTCGCACTCTGGGTGGCCACGCAGGTTAACCGGGACCCAGAGGATTGACAGGGACACTCGGGTAGTATGTCGATCGGGTTCGGTTGGAAGCCATGAATCCTAGTCCCTGAAGGTTCCACCCTATCCACGATCATTACGGATCAATACTTTTTTCCTTGTCTCACAGCATATTATGAGTTGAAGAAATAATGCCTAATCGTCCTGTGTTCCGTGAGTGCATCGCACTGGAGCATGGTGGTAGCACAGGACTAAGTGTGTTCACTAGGGGGCAACCCCAGAGTAGTGTAGAGACATACGATGTTGCCATTATACCATGAGGAGTCCATTCCGTGTGTGCGTGTTGCACTAGAACGCAGAATGCGAGTTTAGTAATTTGTACTATAGGGCACCCCACCTTTTACTAAGGGCACCCTAGTAAATAGTAAAAATACTATTCATCATCCCATGGTGTATTGACTTGTTGCTGATGCCGATGAGGTGCCCTAAGTGTTAGGGTGCATTATCGTGCACGTAGATGGGCCATACATTGTCCCGCATGAGGTGAACGACCACTAGATGCATGGGGGCATTTTGGTCATTACAAAATGTCCCGCATGCCCTAGTGGCCGCCATCCTCACTAGGGCTAGCATGCATGGCCATCAAACTTATAATTAAGGGATTAATTCAGATTTGAATGATTTTGAATCATCTCCTTAATTGCAACAATTCTAATATGGCAACTAGTATTAAAAAGTGGCATTGAATTTGAGAGTAATAAGAGGGAGAGAGAGATGAACGGTTTCAAATGACAAGAGAGAGTGAGGGGCACGATTTTCAGATCTGAAATGGTGCATCCTTCTCATATTTTCCGATGAAGAACCAAAGCCCCTTCGCTTATGGTTCGGATTTTTGTCATCTCTCTCTCTTGGGTTCATCTCTTCTCTCTCCCTCATCTTCTTCTCCAAGTGTGTGTGTGAGATTGATGGAGATCGCTTGCACTCTGAGGCACTCATAGATTAGAGTGCAAGGATCCGGGATGATATGTGAGATCGGGTGAATCCGATGAGATTCATTTCTCTCTTGCATGAGGATCCGGCTCGAGATTGCTGCCCAGATTTTACGGGCAGATCTGCATTGTTTTAATCACTGAAGGAGCTATAGAAGTCCAAATGACTTCAAACCGGTTGCAAACTCTTGGCGTTGAAGTCTTCTTTCCGGCAAATCAAGTTTCGCTCCGTTCCGATGTCGGGATAGAAAGTTACGACCTTTGCACTGAAAGGTGTTTGTGCAGATCCGAATTTGTCTTCATCAATATTGAAGCAATTTTTCGCGGTGTTAAATACCGCACGAAGGTATAACCTACTAACCCCTAGATCTATCATAATGCATACATATGAGATATGTCAATCATTTCAATAGATGACTATAGGGGTTCGATTCGTATTTGTTTTATCATTTACGCATATGATTAATATGAATGAAAATTTTAAAATGTACCGCACACCGAAACGATCCTCGGGATCAACTCCACCTTCCGCTGCGCCTCCGATATCATTCCAACAGTTTTCTCACTCAAAAACTTAGGGACAAAGTGGGAAGAATCTCAATAGCCAGCCACATGGCATCCTCAGGGCTTGCCACGTCATACTCCACATGAGCCATTGCTATGTCGCCCTTCAAGGCGATCCTCCAAAGCTCGAGCAGACCAGAGGCCCACAACCAACCGGCCACCCGGTCGATCAAAATACACTACTTTTTGTAGCCAGAGTAACCCTGCAACCGACCACATTATCTGTGATCGGTTAGTAGCGAGGCAACTTATCGACTGATCGTTCGCTTCGGCTGACTGATCGCACCAACTGACCACATATAGTGTGGTCGGTCACGGGTGCACTGCAAGCGGTTTCTAGAGGCACCCAATGACTGATCGTACCTACCGCGGTCGGTTGGCTGCTACCAGCCGGCCAATCGACCGATCGCCCGACCAGCCCGTTGGTCGCCGATATACTGCGATCGATCGCCAGAGGCACCCACCGACCGACCAACCCGTTGGTCGCCATGCACTGCGATCGGTCGCCGGAGGCACCCTGCGATCGACTGGCCCTGCCGCGGTCGATTGGCTACGATCAGCCGATCGACCAACCCCAATCGGTAGGTCGTCCTTCCTATCGACCCTTCGCCCATCGGCTGACCCCCCCCCCCCCCCCCCCCCCAAGGGCGTTGCTCGAATACTCTGTTGGTCGGCCCTTGGCAGGGGTCGGTAGACATGACGGTTGGCCCCGGACAGCAGGTCAGTGATGATCAAGATACAATAGCCAATAGCCCCACATCATCAGGAGAGAAGGAGATCCTGAGCTACTTATATAATTTTCCCTTCCAAACATAGAAGATGCGTTTTAAAATCGTGCGCCGCTACGCATGGTAAAGCGTGCTCGGGCAAGAGTACTTTATAGTTAAGCGTGCTCGGATGAGAGTAGTATTAGGATGGGTGACCTCCCTAGGAAGTCCTCGTACGGGTACGAGCACGGGCAAAGCGGACAAAATCTTATGTGTTTGGGGCGGATGTTACAGGGTCGGCAAACAAAATTTTGGTCGGCCCTTGGCAAGGGGTCATAAGATGCGACGGCCGACCTCGGACAGCGGATTGGCAAACGGACCTCTGATTAACCCTTGGCAGGGGGTCAACAGAAGCATTTCAAGGAGCATATCAATCTGAAGCGGTACTCCTCCAAGAACCTTCAGACACACTCATTCGATGTCCGCGATCAAGACGCAATCATCATCTTCTTCTCCAACTTGGGGTTAAGGATCAGATACATACAAAACCGATGCCTCTCGTGATCAGCCCTCTCTCAGGTTTCCGCTTGATGGGTCATTGCAAAATAGGAAGCTAAACAACATATTGACATCCAAGCTTGAGAATAATCATCTTCAGCAATAGCTTTAGAGTGATCATCTTCGGCAACATCAACTCAAGTGTAGTCACTAGCTACGAACAAACAACAGGCTCCCCCTCTACGGTCAGCCCTTGGCAGGGGGTCGACAAATGCTACGCTCAGCCCCGGACAACAGGTCGGCAGACAGAACTTTGGTCGACCCTAGGCAGAGGGTTGGTAGGTTCTTTCCATCACTTGCCAAGCTGCCTCAACATTGATAGTCCAATTTTGCACCATAGGAGTCCCAGCCAGCTAGGTTAACACCTACCTAACTGGGAGGGGGTAACTATGGGTGCAAAATCTTGCTAACGCTCGACAGTGGGACCCGCTAGCCCTATTTGGGGTCCACGAAGATGGCAGTGGAACCCTCCAGCCCTGCTTGGGGCTTATGGAGATGACAGTGGGACCCGCCAGTCTTATCTGGGCCCACGAAGACCCTGTAAATAATCCAGACTGGAAATTCATTATTCCCAACTTCACTTTTGGTTTTCAAGAGCTCCTCAAACCTTCTGGTAATCAGACTCTAGTCTAGCCTACTCCATCCTCTGTCTACTCGTATAAGCACTCATCGGCATGTCGAGAGTAGCTCTACTTTTTCAGAGTTATTGGATTCAAAGGTTGCATCTTACCGTACAGAGACGTAGGCCTTCGGCCAAACTTCGTCACCACATCCTGTGTCAACTCTTTTTCTCTCTCTATCTCTACTCAACAGTGTTTGCGCAACAGCTCACCAGGCGATAGCTTAGCACACTACAGTGCACCGCACCGAAACTCCACTTTCAATCGACTGTTGGCGGAAAACTGAACGGTGGCTATAATTTTCCCCCATAGCATACCCTGCCGCCTGATGCCTCTATCGCCCACTTCTTGCGCCATTGCCTCTCCTCCTATTTCCCCCCATCCCGTCCTCTTTCTCCACTACCTCTCCTCCTCCTCGCCATCAGAGCCGTCATCGCCTCCTTTTCCCCTTCTCTTTCCCACCGCCCAATGTGTTCAGTATTTCAATGCCGAACATGTTTGGCATTGAAATACCGAACATGTTGAGAGATATTCGACAGTTAACTGCTGAATATTATTTAACATGTTTGGACAAGCATTTTGACGGGTTTTTTTTTTATATCCCATCCACCCTGGCTAAGGCGCTTGTGAGGTTCCTAGTTGAGGAGAGAGAAAATATGTAGCCAATAACATGTAAAATACCGGAAGGATCGCACATCTAGGCCACAACTCGAGTACATCAGCTACCCATTCCATGAGGAATACTTCGAGCCGTCCCTACTAGGAAAGCCAAGCCCACGCTCCTGGATTGGAGTGTGAAATGGGATTCAATGTGGTTCATTGATCTAGGTGTCTAACAGAAAATCCATCCAAGGTTTGTGGGCTTGGCGTCCCTAACAACGCCTCCCCATTGAAGTTTTTTTTTCTTTTCATTCCACGCTTTGAAAGGCCCACATCGATAGAAGTAAGGGCCGAATCGTTTAAAACTAGTGAATGCCCATGTGCCAATTGGCACAGGCGCCTTCGGCTCGACCCCCCCCCCCCCCCCCCCACCACCACCCATTGGGGAAGAGAGAGAGAGAGAGAGAGAGAGAAATCGTGAGGAAGAGAGAGAGAGAGACCGGAATGGGAGATTGCGATGTGTTTGATCCATACGATTAGATCGGACGGATAACTTGTCTCTGTGCGATTTTGGCCTAATCAGCACAATACCGCCTTAACATGTTATATAGATAAACGGGACCTATCAAAAGTGCAACATAGAAGCAGAGGCAGACACTAGTCTAACACCCATACCCTTTTTATATTTAAATATGGCTACTCTTTTTCCTTGTCCAAGGACCCGATAGGAAATGGGACTCGTTCATATCCATATTGCAAGTCAGAACAAGTTATCGGGATTAATCACCAAGCCCCCGTAAAAAAAATTAATTTATTATAGCAAATATTGTTATTTTTCCTTTCGAGTTCTAAGATTAAAAATTTAATGTGATATATAAATTTATATTGAAGTTTTTTTTTTTTTCATTCTACGCTTTGAAAGGCCCACCTCGATAGAAGTAAGAGCCAAATCATTTAAAACTAGTGAATGCCCATGCCGATTGGCACGGGTGCCTTCGGCGCGAACACCCCCCCCCCCCCCCCCCCCCCCCCCCCCACCCACACACACTCAGCCCACCCATTAGGGGGAGAGAGAGAGAGAGAGAGAGAGAGAGAGAGAGAGAGAGAGAGAGAGAGAGAGAGAGAGAGAGAGAGTGGAATGGGGGAGATTGCGTTGTGTTTGATCCATATGATTAGATCGGACGAATAACTTATCTTTGTGCGATTTTGGCCTAATCAGCATAATACCGCCCTAATATGTTATATAGATAAGTGGGACCTATCAAAAGTGTGACAGGAAGCAGAGGCAGACAGACACCAGTCTAACACCGATACCCTTTTCACATTTAAGTACGACTACTCTTTTTCCATGTCCAGGGACCCGAGGGAAAATGGGACTCGTTTGCATCCATATTGCAAGTCAGAACAAGTTACCGGGACTAATAACCAAGTCCCCATAAATAAATCTAATCTATTATAGCAAATATTATTATTTTTCCTTTCGAGTTCTAAGATTAAAAATTTAATGTGATATATAAATTTATACTGAATTTATTCGCTGCCACCAGGCGTTAGAGTCTTAGACTAGAGAGAACCCCAGGATCGAACCTCTGACCTACAAGGGGCGGGGGAGGGAAACAGAGAACTTATGCAACCACCGCACCGAGCTCCCGATTGAGCACACCAGCCTCTGGTTGCATCGATGGCCGGAGACGCGGGCGGCCCCCTCTCCGCTCTCTCGATCTTCCTCCTCGTCGCCGCCGTGCAGATCGTCGACGGGTTTCTCGATCACCTCAAGAAGGTAAGCGGATTCCAAAGGCTTCTGCGTGCTCTCACGAATCCCTTTCTGCTTTCTTACCCAGTTCTCATGATTCTTTTCTCCTTCAACTCGGCCCTCTAGCTTCCATTGTTTGATCCGGTAACTGGGTTCACTCCCCAGAAGGTCTCGCATAAGAACCCTAATAGCTTGGCATCCAGAACAGGAAGATATGGATTTTGATCCAAGGGACAATGTATCAGGGTGCAAATTGATAGATAAGTGAACATCATAGATCTATAGTAGAAAATGGGAGCTCAGTTTGTATTGCACTCTGTCAAGATTTTGATTGAAGGGTCGATATTGCCGATCGAAATTCCACGGGTATCCGAGCGAGTATTGCCGAGCAATCTGAACAAACAAAATGCCGCTGGGTAATGGTCTGGGGAATGCTCTAATGGTTGGTATCCTAATGAATTGGTCCGAATGTGTTAAATGCCTTTCATGGATTTGATTGTATTTCTTGTTAGTTTTTTTTTTTCCTTCTTAGGCGTCGGGCATGCAAGACTTGAATGGTGCGTGTCCCCTTATTCGTTCAATGTCTAAATCCCTAGACATTGGAACCGACTGGATATGCGAGAATGTTGGAATACTATCTAATTAGGACAATGCAAATCCATAATAAGGAGAAGGAATTTTTTGCCTACCGGCTCCAGAATTCCTCCTTATCTGCATATCTTTTTAAACCTATACATGCGTTACTGCATATTGACACTTCAATTTAACCTAATATGTAAATATCCACCCCTCTGTTTACGGTCGTTAACCGAATTGAGCGACACTATGATATGCTATTAAATTATTAATCCAAATGTCAAAGGACCAATGTAGCCTCAGGTTTAACTACTCAAACTGGCCCATCTACTCAAACTCGACCCATTACTAAAAATCGACCCCCTAATGATCTTTATTGACTTGCCAATTAAATGAATTACCCCTATTCTAACTTATATTCGAAAATCTCCCATCTTTTCAACAAGTCATTTTTTAATCGCGTTACTACACTACTCTTTCCCGACTATTTGAAAAGGACACATTTTTTTGAAAAAAATCCTGACTTTTCTTCTTTAGCTTGATTTACGCGTTGGTCGTGTTTTAATTCCGTCATGTACTGTTCAAAAAACTTGTTGGAACATCTATATATACATATATTTTTATCATTTTTATGTTTCCCCGACTCTCGATTTTTCCAAATTCTCCCCGAGCCTACTTTTCCCGACTTCCAACTTGGGAACAATGATTCTAACCCTAAGGGGTCGTTTGGTTGCCGTGCAAACAATGTGCGTACATCTACTTGCACATGTGACATGTGCATTTAAAATTTCATGTGTTTAGATGAAATTTTATGTGCACAGTTTTATGTTCACAAGTTGTACAAGTTAGGTAAGTGTGCATCTATTCACACACATCACGCCCCCATTAACCAAACAACCCTAAACTGTTTGCACATATGTTTTCAGAATCACAGACTAAAAACACAGAAACCAAACGACCCCTAAGGGACCATTGAAACACTCATATTGCCATTATCTATATTAGTCATTTTGTTAATCCTCCCACATTGTTCCCATCCACTTTGTAGGACGCTGATGGAGCAGATAGCGATATTTTGCCGAAGAGTCGGCCCAAACGCCGAGGTGATTACTCTTCCATTTACTACCATGCGCTTCAATCCTCCAATGAAGCCTCCATTCCCGAATAACCTTCTTCCTCATGAATCCTAAATCATTGTTAGAGCTGTTAGATCTTCTCCCCGACGACCCTGTAGCAGCATAATGCCATTGTCGCAACCCTCGGACCGATGGAAAAGCCGCTTGAAGTTGAACCCACTGTTAGAGGAGACTTGCAAGAAAAATGCTGAAGATAAGGGTTGTGGATGAGGGGTGTCAAGTGGATTTGGAGAAAATAAGGGTATAAAAGACCTAAAAAATAATTAATTAAAATTAATAGTCTAAACATGTATATTCCAAAGATGTTCCTTCAATTTGGATGTTGGTTAACTCCAAGGGTGAATATGCATAGGTTTGGGCAATTAGAGGGGTCGATACACAATTATGGGCTTGACAAGATTTATATACAAATAAGGAATAATTCAACAATCAATTTGTGAAAATCTTGTATTTTGGCAAGACTTGATAATGTTGAATATGAAAAGGGTTATAAATCACAATATGGGTATGATTTAATATTTAACTTCTTCACATTTGTCATTATCAAGTTGACTAATGTTAGGAAGGGGCTCCTTGATGTAGGCTATGTCAGTGTTGTCAAAGGCGCGAGGCGCAAAGGGGTTGTGGAGCCTAGGCGCGAGGTGCGCGCCTTTTTGACGCCAGGGGCAATTTTTTTAATAAAATATTTATATTTATTATGTCTTAAAATGAAGCAAACAAGATAAATATAGCATAACTAAAGCAAAATAAGAGTGCTACATGTCTTAAAACTCTCATATTTTCATATACTACGTAAGTAACGTAATTACGCAAAGCAATAAACATGCATCATAGAACAACCATCACAAACTAGTCAAAGCACTAAAGAGTACAACAGCTACAACTCAAAGAAATAAACATTCAGTCATCCACACAATCCTTAATGTCTAAATATCATCATCAAAAGACATGATCAAAAATCCATCACAGGTCAAGCATCATCATCGCCATCCGAGAAAGGCTCAAAAAAGCTAACTCATTGTTTTCCTCATCATTGGATTTAAAGCCATCATCATCCTTTTCTGTGTTCTCTATGTCCTCTAAATCAGCTTCTTCTTCATCTAAAGTGTGCAATGGGGTGGAAGAAGAGGATGCACTCGATGCAGCTCTTGAAGCACGAGGAGCTGATTTGGATTTTACTTGGCGGCTGGACTTTTTAGATTGAAGCTGGTGGTCGGACTCGTAAACTCCATAAGCCTTAGCAATATCTCCCCATGTCAAAGAATCATCCTCAAACACACTCTCATCTTCTGCATATAATTCAGCCACAGTTTCCGTCTCCAATGAGGTCATCTTCCCCGTCAACCATTCATTGCTATCATCAATGTCTTTCAAGGAGATGGGGTCGATGGTGTCACACAATTGATATTGATGCATAAGTGCTCGGTTGTACTTGACGAACACCAAGTCATTCAATTTTTGTTGATCAAGTCTGTTTCGCTTCTTGCTATGGAGCTGTAACAATTAATGAATAACTAGTGAGCATAAATTTTGTTTGAAATACATCTACTTTTCTCCCACAAGAGTGAAGATTGAAAGCTGCTTACGTGCTCAAATGTACTTCAATTTCGTTCACAGCCTGAAGCACTGTAAGTGAGGCTAAGAATCTTTATTGCAAATATTTGCAAATTTGGAGTTGAATCATGTATTACTGATTTTATGTTGCTTGTCATGTTGAAAATTTTCAGAAATATGTGAGCTGAATTGTGGCTTGAGAGGATCAGCCTCCTGTCCCGAAATCGTTTAAAGTTCCTCTATATTTATTCCTATATCTATTTATCCTTCAACTTAAGAATGTTTTGTGCAGTGTATTAGAATGTCACGATTTATTTTCACCCTTATTATATTTCTTTTTCTTTTTTCACTTGTCTCACGACATGAGCATGTTGAATCTTGAAACTGGCAGATTAGTTTTTTTCTCTTCTAAATATCTTTAGGCTGATTATTTGACTCAACAATTACTTTATAGAGAGGTATAAGGAGCAATGAAGAAATGCAACTGCGACAAGAAATAAGACAATTATTGAAAGAGGCAAGCTCCCTGTCAACGTAGGTGATCAAACCACTTCAAATGGGGTCATGTTTTCAAATCTGTATTATATTAGTCTGTTTATAGTTTCAAATGTGATCATACTTTTAGTTGTCATCTATCTCATGTCAAATTGGTCAATATGTATATTCTCTACTTTTGCACATTCTTCATGAGCGTAACAAACATTGCATTCTTTATCAGGATGTACATACCCATTGATTTGTTTCTGATTGTAGGCCCTCCACATTTGCTCAAGCTGCGAAACTTAGACGGTTGGCCGCTGCTAAGGAGAAGGAACTAATAAGAAGTATGTGCACTGCTATTGGATTAGATTTTTTCCTTCTTTTTTTTCCCTCATAGAAGAATGCTCTTAAGGTTAAACCAAAGGAATAAGGTTGTGCAGGTAGAGCTATCTGCTGTTAAATGTACATGTAGTATATTATATATTGTATATGTTTTACACTGAATGTGGCTGTTACATGTTCGGCACTCTCACTATGTTGATGACCATATCTTTTGTGTATTTTTAAATGTTTGGGCTGATGCCTTCATCAATGAACATACCTTTCCTATTTATTTCTCTTCAAGTTTCTTGGTTACATAGGTTGAAGTTTTTTCTATGTTGATCCATGACTACCTGAAAGTTAAGAGTTAAGACTATTCATGGCAGATCTGATCGTCTCCAGACCACATCAATTTGATCATTTTGGTATCCTTTCGAGTGTGATTCACTGGGTTCGTCGCATAATTGTTGTGACCTACCTTTCAGCAGCGACATAAACTTCAGGAGAGGTTTCTGTAGAGTTTTTTTTTTTTAAAATTTGTGGCATCAATGTGCGGGTTCTATCCCAACCAATGTAGTTAATCCGATGTGGCCAATGTGAACTACGGGGCAAATCACCTATGCAATTGGGCGGGTTTTGTTTACGAATTCAGTTAAAAAATGCCAAAATAAACCAAAATAAATCCTAAAAGTCTAAATAATCGCCAATAGATGTGCATAAAGATAACCAAACAATTTCATTTATTTGATTGAAACTGATATATATATATAATGTGTACAATAATTAAACAAATGATGAACATCATTAAAAATTTAAAGTGACCACCAAACGATTAAGTTCATTAAAATACAAGTATAGCAAATAATAAAGCTAATTATCTGCTAAATTTCCTATTTCCCACCAATGGTGTCTCCAGTTTCGCTACCATCGTGATCATCAGAACCGTCGGCTAGCCCGTCATCTTCCAAGTCATCTCCTCTTCTATGGATTGATTCTCTTCGTTGGCCTCTTAATCATCCATCTTCATTTGCTCATCCTCTATCTGTTAAAGCTACTACGCTAGCATTTGTTCTTCTATCTCTGTAATACCATGATCCCAATGCTCCATTCCATTAAGTCATACATGACTACTACTACCTGATCTACCACCATCTTTGTTGCTACTACCCCTCAAATGTTGTCTTATTTGTCTCGATCTCAACACTCCTCCTTCCGCACCATAAGCCGCTTTGTCTCGAGCACAACACTCCTTCTGCACTATACTGACCTTGGAAGACTGACTTGTATGTATCAAGTATCAACTGTCTATGGGTGATCTTCCTCTAGCTCCTTGAGCTAAATGGTATCGCAGAATCTGGACTTCTTCAATCTCTCCATAAATCGGTCACACAACTTCTGATTGTACTGCATGAATTCTGAGTTTCTTTTTCTCCAATTTATTCCACTGCTTCGCATGGAGCTACGTGGCATACTTTTTAGAATTAGAGTTGATTACATTATCATACTAAAGTTACTAGATGCATGGCTTGTAGTAATTTGTGAGGGGATGGATGGCTTGCTGACAATATAGATAACAATGTAAAGTATGCTAACAACACAAAGAGTGATATGCTTTTCAGCTAACGCTTCCACGAGACTGGGTTTCTTAGTATTGATTAAATGAACAGCTGGAAGGATATCACCAATGTCTCCTTTCGGAAGTTTACTCTTCTTTTAAGACATATTATGATACCCATTGTGTCGGTGAGGCTACCTTTTGATGAATCTCCCATGGAATTCCAGGTCTCTCCTGCATTTGGAGAGTTAATGAAATTGTTATTGGGATGTTCGCCTACAAGGAATATAAGAAAGTGGAGGGCCTAGAGGCTTACGCGTTCAAGATTGGACCAACATTGACAACTAATCAGTTCGTGCATAATCTTATAATCAAAGGTGATTCCTAGATAATTATTAGTTGGGTGGCAGCGGGGAGGGCATAGCGTATTTGACATGATTTGATACTTGTTGGCTGAAGTAAATCGTGCTTCCTGGGTCATTGTCATGTAATCAAGTTTGGTGTAAATGAAGTGACAGATCTTGTTATGGACTGAGTAGTGAATGTATGGAGTGTCTGTAGGAACTGCCTTTACTTTTTGATTTTTGATCATCCACTTCTTATGGAAGATCCTTTTGGAAGAAGTTTGCCCCTTTTATTTTTTCTTATTTTTCATATAATAGCATCTTGCTTCTATATGCATGGAAAGTCGATTACATTATACATTTTCATGATACTATTACTATTATGCAGAAGACGTATTAGCTATAAACCAGTTCCCAATTACTACAATATTTTGGCAATATACCATCATATAAATTGCCTCCACTTGGTAGAAAATTAACTTTTTTAATTATTCTATGCAATTGCAGAACAGAAGGAACAAGGAAGGGAGATAAAATGTTCATATGATTTGTATACAAGAGCTCTGCTTGTCTTCAAGGTGCCTCTTCATGCATTCAAAAGCTTTTATGCTCTTGCCCATGTTTTAATCGTACTTTCACTGGGTACTTTGATAGGTATTCTCATATGCTGGACTTAGTTGGTGGTTTTGGGGTATTCCAGTCGCAAAAGTTCCTCAACATCTTTTGCAGCCTTTTGGTAAGATTCTGGGACAGTTTTTAACTTTAATATTGGAAATTTGAATTGTTCCCTCATCAGTAAGTGGCAGCTTACTGATGAATAGCATGTTTCTATTTGAATATTCTTGCCTATATCTAAAATTGATTTATTTCATTCGATTGACCTATATACTATTTACTCAGGAACATCGTTAAATATATTTTCCTTCTTCATATATAGGGGGGTTATCTTCATTGTTAATATTCTTATTCTGTTAGCGATGTGTAATCCATGAGAAGGAAAAAATTGGGGGCGTATTACATCCTTAATTTGATTGTCAGATGCTTCCATTAGATATAAAAAGAAATGGCGTGATGGTTAGGGAGGGAAATGCATCTGGTTGGCTGACCTTTGTTTATTTAAATGCCCATAGTAATCTTGAATCATGGGATCAAACCTAACTTGCATTTATCCAATTGTGTTTTAAGTGGACCAAACCAGGAAAAAAAGACTATATGTTAGGTATATTAGCTGTTGTATTGCCTTGGAAATCAAGATACTTTGGTCGAAGTTCACAATTTGTGAAGTAAAAAGTGTCAAGATCAAGGACAATTTCTGTGATACTTCTACGACATTTCAGTTGATCAACACATTAAAATGAATGAAACTTGGATTTGATAGATTGACTGCTAGGATCTATTGTTGTTCTTTGGTGCTGGTTTCAAGCTAGACTTATTCTACAACCAGCATGAGGGAAGGGTCATTGCCTTGCTTCCTTTTATGGAGGTTTTTTTTTTTCCAGTTTAAGAGTGGTTTGATTTCATTGAAAACACAAAATGCACATAGAGCTCAACTTCTAATACACCCTAATGTCTAGCCTCTTCTAATATCACATTTAGATCATGGGAGAAGACCATAGTTAAATTAGCTAAATTGTGTTTAAGAGGGGTTGGCTGCTTGATTGTCCAAACTTGGTTAGCAAAGCTAGATTGTGCCAAATCTTCAGGAAGATGATCTCAACATTCAAAGTATCTTCTAACTTGCGGAAATCCAACTAACTCTAATTTTTTAGACCATTTCAATTCATGATTCACTCACTGCAAATATTTAAGGCTGATAATTTTGAACCTGACACGGTAGAACCAACACGAAATTAGAGGGTCTCGGTTTGGGTACGGGTTCGGGTCGTAAACGGGTCGACACGACTAACCCGTTTAATAAATGGGTCGGGTCTTGACACGGTAGACCCGAGAAAACCCGTTTAAAATTCAACGGGTCGGGTCGGGTCTACGCGCAATCCGATACTGTAGTATATAGGATAATATTGTAGTATGTAGTACCAACGAGTCTTATCGGGTCGAGTTTGGTCAACTGAATAGACCCGTGTGGTAAACATGTCTAACTGGTCTTATCGGGTCTACCCGTTTATAAGTGGGTCGGGTATGAGTTTAGGGTCTAGACATGATTAGTTAAACGGGTCGGTTCCGGGTCTAGGGGTTTTGGACACGACCCGAAAGTAGACACGACACAAACACGACCCGACACGACCCTTTGCCACCCCTACTAATATTCAAGAAGTATCGTGGTGTATATTGTTTGCATAGTGTTAGCCGATGAGACAAGAATGTGGTTAAATACTAAATTGGACTAATGGAGGAAAACTTTGAAAGATAAGGGCTTAAAAATAAGTCAAGCTAAAACAAAATATATGGAGTGCAATTTTAATAAAAATAATAATGATATTGAAGCTCGTTTCACACTTGATGGTCAAGAAGTACAACAATGTGATTGTTTTTGGTATCTTGGGTCTGTCATACAAAAGAATAGAGAGATAGATGATGATATATCCAATAGGATTAGAACATGTTGGATGAAGTGGAGAGGGGTCTCGGAAGTGCTATGTGATCGACGCATGCCTTTAAGATTCAAGGGTCAATTTTACAAGACATCAATTAGACCCACAATGTTATATGGTTTAAAATATTGGCCCTTAAAGAGAGCTCAAGCTTATAAGATGGGCGTGGCAGAGATGAGGATGCTGAGGTGGATGTGCGGAAAAACTAGGAGGGATAGAGTGAGGAATGAGTGTATTAGTGAAAGTGTTGGAGTGGCAATTGAGGACAAGATAATGAAGAATAGATTAAGATGGTTTAGCCATGTACAACTAGAGCAAAGGCAGCCCCAATATGGGGAGGGTCCTAGATTAGTGTGGAAGGTCTAAGGAGGAGGGGAAGACCTAGAATAGCATTGATGGAAGTTGTTAGAAAGGACATAGAAAAACTTTCATTGACAACAGATATAACCCTAAAAAGAAATAAATGGCAAAGAAGGATTTATAAAGCCGACCCCAAGTAGATGGGGCATGGCTTGAATTGCTTGATGATTATGGTTATGATTTCACTTCATGATTCACGTGTCTTCCATAGGTTTATCAGATGTGCTTACCAACCATATCCCCATGAACTCAATATCACCTCTAACCTATGATACTCGAGATGGATTCGGACACGTAGGAAGACATGACTCGCATTTTTGCATATTCTAAGACACGGATACAGGTATGTGTGTCCCGTATATGTAGAAATAGAAATGCACACCCCACCCAACCTTTACTTGTTAAATTTGTGCACATGAAAACTGACATGGTAGAAATATTACCTGAATTCTCACCTTAAGTTGGTTCAATTTGTTCTACCTTTATGTATTATCCACTTTTTACGTGGCTCCTGCATATGGCAACGTTTTGTGTTATTTCAGAGACATTCAAGTGACTAATCACCATGAAAAGGTAAACAATGTCATGAGCAGGTCATATATTGGATTTTGAGGGAAACTTGTGAAGCCTTATAAGAAAACATGAGAAACGAATGGTGATTGAATGGAGTTATTGGGTAGCGTGTTGTATCATGTCAACACGGGTACATTAAGAAAAGTGAGGTACTCTTGGTAAGTTGGTATCATAATCTCTAACAATTCCAATACCTGCATCCTTTTCAGGTCCTCCATCTTCAGCATTAACCAACCATTTTCATGTCTTGGCCATTTAAAATCCATAGCGTGCTTGACTGCTGAGTGCTGGCTGAATAAAACAACGCCAACAATGTAATATTTTCCTAGCTGACACTTAATTGTTGGTCTTCTATTTGCGAGCCAACATTTTGGCCTGAACAATAAGCATGATATTATGCATATATTGAATTAGGGACAATTGCCTATTCTTTTCGTGTGGTATATTGCAGATTGTGATACCTAGAATTGCTATGGAATACAAGCAGAGTTGATCTTTGGAAGCCTGAAAAAGGGTACATATAGCTATTGGATTTAAATCTAATAGATTTTTTAGACATGCAGTGTACGAACATAAATAGAACATGTGAGCATCGGATTCCACTTCAGCATTGCATGAACAGCAAGTGTATGAGTCCTGATGCATTCTTATTCCAAGGAGTCTTTGCTTGGCATACAAATGATCTTTAGATAGTTTTAAGAAGACAACAAGAAACATTGGGAGGTAACCTACACCAAACAACATTGGCCCACTCCACTCTTGGGGGATTGCTTCTAATCAGATTTCCAGCTGAATAGAATGTAAAAGAACCATTGGAGCTGAAACACTAGGTAGATGCCAGTTTTCTTACGGGGAGAAGTCGTTTGCATGTTCTTAAGGCCTACCAACCTGATGCAACACATTCCAACCTAACCAGTTAAACCAGTCCTGAACAAGCACTTCCTCGGTAATCCTTTCTCAAATCAAAAACTGCTAGTTTGACCATTAACATTTGAGCTATAGGCCAACTTTCCAAATCTGCCAAACTTCTCATTCCGAGCGGAGATTCTTGGATGTCCCAAATTGATCTGTTGTGAAGGTACCTATGGTCATCCAATCAGCCCAAATAGAGGAACAACTGGTGTGAGATTTCAAAAGCAATTTGCATTGAAACACCATTGCAACCAGTCAGCCTCCTATTGCCGGGTTCTCCTTATGCTTTCATTCTGCATATCTTTGCCTAGCTAGGTGTGAAACTTGCCTTTCCAAAGGAAATTACGTGAGATTCTCCTTATAACTTTCAGCATATCTCTAGGAATATTAGAGGCTACTCCCAAGAAGCTTGAATATTATATAACAGTCGTTATAAGCTGAGCTCTCTCAACAAGTGAAAGTAGCTTGCTTTGCCTACCCGTAGAGTATTTATGCGAAGTCGGAGCAACAAAGTCTAATGTGCGAGATGAATGGGAGACTTCCATTCGTCCACATGTCTTCCAACAATCCATAGGCTTGCCATCCGCCACACTTAGTTGGTGCTCTAGAAAGAGAAACCATGGAGCATTGATCATTGGAAGCACCATAAGAAGCAGCAACTAATCAGATCCTTTTCAAGGAAATCGACTAAGGGAGGGGATGCAATCCCTATCCCGTCCATTAATCTCCGAAGGTGAAGTATCAAGTATGGCATGCTTTCTCTTAGGCTAATTGGCCATGTTGTCAAGCACGATGTGTGATCGCACAACTTAGACTGAGTTGCTTGCATGTGCGATCGCACATCCATGTTGTGTGTTTTTTATTGTGCGGCTGCACAATGTAGATGTGTGGTCACATAACTACATTTTGTGGCCATGTATAATCTTATGCGGCCACATAGGATACTATGCGCATTTGCAGTCTTTGCACCTCTTTAGTTGCACTTGCACATGAAATTGTGCAACCACAGAATACACTATATAGTCGTACGACTGCATTGTGTGGCCACACATGCTCCTATACGCATGTGTGATCATCGCATAACCAAAATACTGGTCTCCTTTTACATATGCGGCTGCACAATTGCATATGCGGCCACACTTGACTACAATGCTCATTGGAATTCCTAGGAGTTAAGTTTGCCGTTTTGGGTTCGTTTTCAGGTTTGGCATGACCCTAAAACAAAATTTTTGGATCATTTAGGCTAAAATATAGAACTTTTACATTAAAAAAATTAAATTCGAAAAGAAAATTGAGATATGAAAAAGAGTATTAGAATTAAAAGGCTCATTTCGCAGTATTGCGTTCTATTGAGGGAGTAGTGCATTTTTCTAGTCTTTATGAATGTTAAATTGATAGATATGGTGAAGGATACCAATCAGCTACAAAGTCATAGCAATGACTTAGCATTTTGGTCAATGTTAGCTTGATACCATGTTGGTCCATTCCCTCATGGTTTTAAATTTCGGTTTCGTGCCTGGTTTTGTTCTGACCTTTTATGGTTTTAAACTTTGGTTTCGTGTCTAGTTTTGTTCTGACCTTTTATATGCTGAAAGTTAATGTCTCTCATTATGTTTGGTAGGGAAGTTCTTGACCTGGAAAGCGGTAGATGTTACGACCGGTGAAATCATGGTAGTGAGAGGCTCGATTGTCCTGCCAAGTCCACGTAACGATTACGAGTTCTTATTTCGGAACTTCAAGCTCTAACTTATTCTCCGATTCAAATGCAGGTAGGGATAATACCATGGCTAGTTTTGACCTCCAGAGTCAGCAAGTTCTTACTGCAGAAGCTCCCCCCGACGAATAACTCCCAGAACCGATCCAACATGACATAAATGGGTCGGGTTAGTTCGGCTATTTTGACGAAATGGGTTGGTTTGTGGTCCCGACGAGATACGGGCCGGGTCCAGTTTCTATGTAGTTGTAATTATCGAAATTGAAAATCCATTGTTTTGTTGAATGTAGTTGTAGAGGTGGAATTCCAAATCGGCTGTTTGGTCTGGTGTAGTAGTTGTAGAGGAGCGACGGCGGCGGTGATCAACGGCAGCGGTGGCGTAAGTGGAGGCGGTGATCCGTGGTGGTGGCCTGCACTAGCTGTGACCAACGGCAGCGGCATGGGCACTGACGACATCGGCAGAGGCGGTCGCCGTCAGTAGCTGTGACCAATGGCAGTGGCATGGACACTGACGATATCGGCAGAGGCGGTCGCCGGCAGTAGCCGTGACCGACAGTAGCGATGTGGTCAGTGACTCAGTGGTAGAGGTGGTGGCCGATGGATGTATTTTGGACTGAACAGCTGACAAGTATCAATAATACTTTAAATGTTGTCTTATCCTCCAAACCAAATGGAGCCTATTTTTTTGGATGGAGCTTCCGTGCTCAGGTGGCTCCCTATTAGTAGGGATGACAATGGTGCAGTTTTGGATAAAACCGAAATCGAATCGTCACACCGAAATCCCATCGTACTGTGACAGTGTACCATTATGCAAAACCGAAACTTCACCATGCGGTGTGGTGCGGTGAATTGCGGTTTATCGCTAGAATGGTCTAACTGATGTGGTTTTATGTGATTTTGGTCAAAACCGAAACCACACTGCTACACCGAAAACCGTATCGTACCGTGACGGTTTTATATTTTGGCAAATTAAAACTGCATTATGTGGTGTGATATATCGTAGTTTTTGGTTTTAAACCGCACCGTTGCCATCCCTAGCCATTAGAGTGGAAGAAAGCTCTAAGATCTAACTCGTGTCGAAGCCTTTGTTGTGAAATTCTAAAATACTTGCTAAAGGTATGAAAATTTTACTTTAAAAGAAGGGATCCATAATTCTTTGTAATCTGGGACTGAATATTAAGGAAACATTAAATTTTTAAAAACTTCACTTAAAATGCAAGAACAAAAAGTATGAAGAACTAAAGACCTTGGACTTGACAAGAAACTAAGGTTGGAGGGAAAAAAATGGATTTTTTTGCAAATCGACCCATATAAACTAATCAAATTATGTAATAACCCTTGAGACCTTATATTTGTATATCGACCCTCCAAAACATAATATTGACCATCCAAAACATATAAAGGTGAATATATTCATCCCTCCATTACTATCTATTAACAAAGAGCGATTTAAACACGGTGAGATTCTAATATGAGGCACAAATGGCCATTTTATCTATCATCAAATGGTGACTTACCACCTACATCGGCTAATTTTAGTTATTTTTAGTGCAAGTATCATAACCCTAACTCTACTTTGGAGTCCCCCTATACTCATCCAGCCCACCATTCTCGTCCGGCAAGTCCTATAACCCTCCTTGTTTACACCCAATAGTCAACATGAGAATATTCCTGAGTATGTTCACCCTTTTATATGGTAGCTAACCAGAGGGGGAATATGAATAACTTTATATGTTTATTAGGGTTGGTAAACAAATATAAAGTTTCCAGGAGTTAATACTCAATTAGATTAGTTTGTAGGAGTTCGTTTAAAAAAAAAACATAAAAATGGTAAATTACATGTATCTCTCTTGAGGTTTGTCTACATAACATGGACCTCCCATGCGTTTCGAGTAATTACACTGCTCTCTCTTGTGCTTTGATTGTCGGTTACAGATTTTTCCCTCCATTAGCCATCAGTTAGTTGCTCCAATGGCTGGTACTGATATCGGCCAATAAATTTTTTAAAAACCTGAGAATGCCCTCATATTCCGTCTCCACCGGCATCTCATCCTCCTCCCCCACCTCTTCCACCTCCTCCTCCTCCCCCTCCACCTCCACCGAGGTGCCGGTGGAGGAGGAGGTGTCATCGGAGGAGGAGAAGGTGCTGAAGGAGGAGTACCGATCGCTCTTTTTATATGAGGACATTATTGTTGTTTTGTCTTATCCATTAACAGAGTTGGAGGGATAACTCTGACAAAATAGTGCAGTGTAAAAACTGAAATCACAAGAAAGATTCATTTAATTTTGATAGACCTTGCGGAAGGTTCATGTAATGTACCCATTAAAAAAAGAAAAAAAAGAAAAGAAAAGAAGAGAAGGGAAGGGAAGGGAAGGGGAAGGTTCATGTAATGTACCCATTAAAAAAAGAAAAAAAAGAAAAGAAAAGAAGAGAAGGGAAGGGAAGGGAAGGGAAGGGAGGAAGAAGACATAGGAGGCCAAACACATGGGCCCAATAGACAGCACAGCACACCTTCTGCATTTGCTTTTCCAAGTGAGAAAATGTGGTTGGTGTGGCCCCTCCGGCTCTGAACCCCCCCCCTGCTTCGCTCCATAAACAAAAATAGGTTTGTTGGTGGTACCACCCCCCTGCTTCGCTCCATAAACAACAAAAATAGGTTTGGTGGTGGTACCATCACATCATCCCCCCCCCCCTCTCTCTCTCTCTCTCTCTCTCTCTCTCTCTCTCTCTCTCTCTCTCTCTCTCTCTCTCTCTCTCTCTCTCTCTCTCTCTCTCTCTCTCTCTCTCTCTCTCTCGTTTTTTTTGGAGGCTTTTCCATAATGGCCTCCAACTCTGTCGTATTGTTGGAAATAGACCCAGTTGTTTTTTGTATTATTTTTCTAACCATTTTTTTGTTTCGTACTAAAATACCCACGAGGCTTATAAAGGGCTTAACTCCCAATTTTAAAGGGTTTTGACTCTGCTTCACTGATGATTTGTCTCCCCTTTCGATTGCTGACGCTTTAGGAAGAGACACGTGGTGCATCCCATTTCAATGGCCACGATTGGGCCATGGAATTACTCCTAGAGGGATGCCAGTACCACAACCGATTGCAACCTACCACCGGCCATCGTCGACCACCGGCGAGCACCTCCCGCCGTCGACGCCACCCTGTCAGCCACCACCCGCCGCCGTCGCTGTCAGCCACCAACCCCACCGACCACCAGTTACCCGCCGTCGCCGCCCCGTCGGTCACCACCCACGGTAACCAATGGGGAAGCGTGGGTGGTGGCCAACGACGATGGCGGCGAGTGGTGGCCGATAGAGCGTCGGCCACCGTGAAATGCTCTGGCGCACATGGGTCGACCCATCAGTGAAATACTTCGGATCATTTCAATGATGTGCATGTGCGCCGGCGCATTTCACTGATACACCGACGCATCATGTGCGTCGGAGCATTTCACTGCGAGCCGCAATAGAATGCTCCGGCATATTTCACTGCGGGCCGCAGAAGAATGCGTTGGTGCCTTTCATTGTGGGCCGTAGTAGAATGCACCGGCGCCTTTTACTGCAGGCCGCAGTAAAATGTGCCGACGCCTTTCACTGTGTCCGACAGTGAAAGGCGTCAGTGCATTCTACTTCGGCCCGCAGTGAAAGGCGTCGACGCCTTCAGTGAAAGGTGCCGATGCCTTTTAGTGAAGGGCGTCTACGCCTTTCACAAAGGCGCCGGTGCCTTTCACTGCGTGCCGCAGTAGAATGTGTCGGGTGGTGGTCGATGGGGCGGTGGGTGGTGACCAATGGAGCAGCGAGGGTGGTGGCCAGCGGCGATGGCGATGGGTGGTGGCCAATAGGGCGTCGGTCATGCCGAACCTGCCTCCAACTCTCATTTCTTCCATTTTTTTCACTGTTTTTACATTACATCCATCCAATCTTCCATTAAAAACTATCAGAGATACTAACTTCATTTTATCCTCGTCTCTAAATGATCTCGTAGAGGATCACCAAAGGATCATAATGCTTCCAGAATCACTAAATTCTGATGAGAAATGAAAAAGGTACACCGTGCCGAACTAGCCTCTGGCTCTCATTTCTTACCACTTACCACTGCCACTGGCTCGACGGTAATGACTCAATAAATACTTTACGCTATATAAAGATGTCGGGGACGAAAAATGACATCATCTCAACGATCTTGCCGAGATGCAATTGAAGCGATAAAAAATTCAAGTGGAGAAGATGAACATACTATTTATTTATTTTGTTTAGTCTTTAAGGATAAACTGATCATAAAAATATAACAGCCGTTCGAAAATAACATTTGGTATGTGTCGAGGGCTAGAAAAATAATGCAAATAGAAACCGAGTCTATTTACAGTAATACGTGTGAAAGAAAAACCTCTTTTTTCTGGTGCCAGCCAACCATCCCTTTCCCACTATAATCCAAAAGCCAGACAGAGCATATCCGGTTGTGGGCATAAGGAAACCAGACTAGAGACATATAGAAGATACATTGTACTTGTGAAGTTGTGATTATAAACTAGGGGTGGCAATGGGTCGGGTCGGGTTGGGTTGGGTTGAGACATAGGTATAAAGGCAAAACATCTAATCTGGATCCGACCCATTTAATAAATGGATCAAAAACTTAAACCCAAATCCGACCCGCATAATAAACGGATTGACCCGACCCGACCCGTTTAACCCGTTAACTAAACGGGTTGGTTCGGCTTGGGTCAACAGAACCCATGTAAACTTGTCGGGCTGGGTCAAGACAGGTCAGATTGGGCCGGATTTGATCGGTTCGGTTCAGGTTGAGTTGGGTTGGCTCGGGTTGGGTGGGGTCGGATTGACACGACTCATTTGGTAAACGGGTGGGTCAATCGGTGATAAATACAAACCCGAACCCGACCCATTAAATAAACGGGTCAAACAGGTCGACCCTTTTATGTCCCGAACCCGTTTAGGTCCAACCCAAACTCGCTAACTTCGGGTCGGGTTCGGGTTGGGTTGGGTTGGCGGGTCGGGTCAAGGATTGCCACCCCTATTACAAACTAGGGATTTTTGCAAACACACCCCGTAACAGATATTGATATTGCAAATAACTCAATTCACTTTTAAAGTTTTATAAATAAACCTCTCAAATATCTTAGTTTTGTGAAAAAATAGTTAAAAGGATAACTTATAGGATCATTTTATCCTTCGTCATCATGGGTGCTCGTGCAAGACACCGTCGCCGTAGGGGAAGGAGGAAGGAGGGGACAAGGACAACGATGAAAAGGAAGGATGACGATGACCTATATCGGGACCGATGATGACATGTACATAGATCTAGAAGTCAAAGGATAAAATGGTCAAAAAATAGCTACATTTTTTTTTACAAAAACTGAGATATGTTGGGGTATTAATAAAACTTAAAAAATGAGGAACTTGTTCATAATATCAATAAAACTCTCTCTCTCCCCCCTGATGGATTAAATAGAGTCGGATCTCCTCCAGTCGATCGACCTGATCGGTGAACCTGTGCACATTACAGTCGCACGATGGCAGATGACTCGAAGTGAATCGTACTCCAACCTGACTGCATATAGCCGTGATGTGTGCTGGCCGACTGGAGGAGATCCGAACTCGATTAAACATGTCCACACAACTGCCATTGATGAACAAAATTCCTCAACCCCATGTAATCCTCCCCTCATCGCTATCACCTTCACCATCACCATCCATCAATCTCACAATAAAACTGAAACCATTTAAAGAACACCATGTAATTTATCGGGTATTATGCGAAGTATTTGAAATACAGAAAAAAAAAAATATCATTCAGGTTTTTTTTTTAACAAAAGGGAAATGATGTTCAAATGATAAATACTATACAAATAGTTTAGGAGTAAAATAATCTGAACTATGATTCGTATATAAACCTTATTAGGGAAATTTGCATATCAGTCCCTGACAAATACTGATTTTACATAGAATAATGTGTACACCCCACACAAATATCAATTTTTGCAAAAAAAACACAGCAATTTTTAGTACATTTTTACCCTTGCATGACCGGAAGGTGGCATCGGGAGCGTGGCAGTATTTTAGCATATAGCCCCCTGACAACTATTGATTTAACTCATGCCCAGACTAGTTAGGGTG
The DNA here is from genome assembly GCA_947650365.1 of Chamaelirium japonicum. NCBI lineage: Eukaryota > Viridiplantae > Streptophyta > Magnoliopsida > Liliales > Melanthiaceae > Chamaelirium > Chamaelirium japonicum. Next base: position 53,386,622 of record OX393559.1, read on the forward strand.
GGAAAATACTATTTAACCTGAATGCTTTACGGTAAAGGGATGTTGTGATTAGACCGATCCATGGACCTGATTTTGATCATCGAATTTGATTTGTTAAGTCAGATATTGATGGGTTTTTCTAATTCAGATGATCCGATAACGGTTTGAATCCGATATCGCATTTACTTATCAAATCGGATATGTAGTTAGGTCAATCTGATCTGTTAATAGCCTTATCCAACAAACTATAACATAATATATTAAATTTACTAGTACATGACCGTATCTGTTGGTACTGCAACGGGTCGTCTTCGGCGGTAACACATCTGAACGTCTTCGGCAACAAAACGATATTCATAGGGACACCCTTTCCTCGTTCGTGCCGATTGGTACGAAGCGGGAGCCTTCGGCGCGACCAACTCCCCCTTCCCCTACAATCAATCAATCACAGCTGTCTCTGTTTGAACAGATTCCTCAAGATCGACCCGATGGTTTGAGACGGCCAAAACTTCAGCAGGTGGGTTTGTAGCCGTTGATGCAAACAACGATCACGGGATGAGCGATCAGGTTTAGTGCAGTTTCAATGGGCTGAGATTTTAGGGGTTTAGTGCAGTTTAAATGGGTTGGGATTTGAAACCAAGAAGAGATCGTGCGTTGATTTTTGAACGAGTGGTTAGATCTATTTGGTTCATTTTTGTCCAATCAGCTTGTCATAGTCAGCTTTTTTATTCCGTTTTATCTAATCAGCACAAAATCGACGTCCCTTGTTGTATAGATTGATCATTATATTACATTGCTTTAAATCTACGACCCTAAGGATCAATATATAAAGGATTCGCCTGATCCCTTGATTGAGACTCATACCTTTTCATAATCCCTCTGAGTCCTAAGTTCAAAATCGACTGATCTTTTACAAATACGATGCTCAATGTCGTCCGATATAGACCTGTTAATGGACCGGATCTTGATCCAAATCCGACTCGATCCATACTTTAACAAATATAGATTGAGTTTTTTTTAATATGGTGATCCGATAACTAGGGCTTGCAATTTCGGACCCGACACAAGGTTAGCGGGTCTGGGTCAGGGTTAAACGGGTTCGGGTCGTAAACGGGTCGACACGATAGACCCATTTAATAAATGGGTCGGGTCCGGGTTTAGGGTCTGGACACGATAGACCCGGGAAGACCCGTTTAGTATTCAACGGGTAGTGTCGGGTCGGGTAGGGTCGGGTCTACTCGCAATCTGATATTATAATATATAATACCAACGGGTCTTTCGGGTCAGGTCGGGTCGAGTCGGATTGGGTCAGATCGAGTCAACTGAATAGACCCGGGTGGTAAACGGGTCTTACCGGGTCTTATCGGGTCTACCCGTTTACTAGCGGGTCGGGTACGGGTTTAGGGTCTAGACATGATTAGTTAAACGGATCGGATCCGGGTCTAGGGGTTTTGGACATGACACGAACCCGACACGACCCGACCCATTGCCACCGCTACCGATAACGATCCAAATCGGATCGCCCTTTTACTTTAACGAATCGGATTTGGATATTTACCTAATCCGATCTGAATCCGATCCATTAACCACGTCACTGGTTAAACACTCGGGTTGAACGTTCGGGTTGAATAGGGGGATCAAACCGAGGGGTCGCGGGGCCATTCAGGAGCCAGCTGTCCCGCCTCCGAATGTGAGGCTGTCAGAACGGGCAGCTGACCGGCCAACAAACGCTGACCGAAACCCCCCCTGGCTCCCCCACTATATAACCCCTCCTCCTTCCCCATTTCCACCAATCCAGCCCCCAAACCCTAGTCTCTCGAAAACCCCTGACGGAGAGAGACCGAGAGAGAGAATGGCGGCCTCCATGGACTCCAGGATCGTTTCCGCTGCTCTCATGGCGGTTCTGGCCGTCGTGTCCTTCGCCTGCGGCACCGCCGCCGCAGCAGAGGCCCCCGCTCCGAGTCCCACATCTGGTGCCGTGGCTCTCTCCTCTCCGGCCGCGACCGCTCTGCTCTGCTCCGTCGCGGCGCTCCTGATCGCATCTCTCCGCCGCTGAATGACTCCGATGCGGATCTCCTTCGTCCTCCAGTCGTCGGAGCAGATCTGGAAGTATCCAGTGCCATTATGTAGGCCTATTAGTCTTTCATACAGTCAGTCGTCTGAGCCTTGATACAGCATTGTTTGGATCTTATGGTCTTCGTGGTTCGATTCGTGTCTTAGGCATTAGAATATTCGATCTTTATGAACATAATATGGATGGATTCGCTGCTGCTTTATGGATTTCATAAATTTTAATCTGTTCTTGCTCGAAATTCTGTTGGTTGATGAATTACTTGGGTTATTTTCAATTTGGTCTTTGGTCTGTGAAGTTGAAACTATTTGTGGATCCCCTCCTATACGCTCAGTGAAAATTTGTCATTTAATGATCCTAATTTTTTTTTTCTTCTTTTCTTGGTTGAGGAACAATGGTGTTCAAGAGTTGAGCAAAGCATGATTAGCTGGATGCTTTAATCTCCAATCCCCCCCCCCCCCCAATTTATCAAGAACCCAACTCCTGATCTCATGAGCTCATCCAACATAATTTATGTTGAAATATAGTTTTTCTCCACCGAAATCTTTGAAATATCTGTATTTTATTGCCATTATTTGGATTGGCCGAGCACCTAAATGGTTTAGGATAAATTAGGATATCCAATGTATCAAAATGATTGCTTGGACAAATAATGTCTGGTCCGTGGTGGGTCTACTGTTTTAATTTTGGTGGGACTCTGTGCGTCAAACTAGGAAAAAAAAAAAACAATTAGTGAGCCGTCCTGACAAAGAGATCGGATAAGCCGAAGGACTTAGAAATGCTGTGGATGAAATTGCTTTTGCTAGTAGCTATCGAATTGAACCTAAACCTAATCCTAATTCTGAGATCTACATGCCATGGGATGAACCCTACACCTAGGATCCTCCATCAAACCGAACGTTGCTGTCGGAGCTGCTGGCCACTGCCCTTGTCGTCTATGCTACAGCCATCGTCGCCGGAGCTACAAGAAAGAGCTGGGAGAATTAACCGGAGAATAGTTTTGTGTTTACCAAAAATGACAGGGACCTTAAGTTAAATAAAACTTTAAAGGAGGGCTGCAACTTGGGCCGGTTGGGAGGTCAACCCGAGCCCAACCCATGGTGTTGAATCCTCAACCCAAGCCCAGCCCATGGTGTTGAACCCTCAACCCAAGCCCAACCCAACCCGAGGTCGGGTTGGAGTTGGCTAGCCCAAACCCAACCTAAGCTTAACAATTAAAACTCGGGTTAAGATCGGGTTGCCCATGTTTTGTATGTGGGTCGGGTTAGATCGGGTTGAAAGGTAGGATCAGGTTCCATACAGCGTAGTTTTGGATTTCAAAAATATTAAAAGATTATAGCAAGCTCTAAAAACTACCAATATAAGAAATAAACTAAAAAAGAGATTGTCAATAGATTCAGAAGCAGAAAGTGAAACAAAAGAAAACAAAGTTGAATCGGATTGCCCGATACCCCTAACCATGCCCAACCTGAATTCAAGTCGGGTTGAATATTTTGAACCCAGGCCCGACCCAGGAAGGCAAAATCCCAACCCAAACCCACAAAAAATCGGATAGGACTCGGGTTGGGTTCGGGTTGGCCTGACCAAGCTGCAGCCCTAATTTAAAGTGTTGTTCATGGATGGATTTGTTGTCAGGGGACCTCTCAGGCACTAGACAAAATAACATAGCACAAAATAAAATTACCCGGATAAATCAATATCCGACTTAATTTATAATTCATAAGATTACATTAATGACTTGATAACGGAAATGATCAATAAATTAAGAGAGAGAAACGAAAAAAAAAAAACTGTTCAATAAATTAAAAGAGGAAGATGGACTACATGAACCAGTCACACCCTCACTGCGTGTGTTTTCATTGATACTTTTCACATTCAACAATTTTATAGAGTTCTGGTAAACATGATAGAACCCATCACAATACAGTACAATTCAAACACCACAGGAGAAGAAAAAAAATAGAGCCTACAATTCATCATGGACCTTCTCTTTAGATGTTGAAGGCACCACCCCAGCTTCAGAAAGATACCGCGCCGCCAGGGACCCATGGAGAGCTGCACCATAGGGGAGTGCCTCCTCATTAACCGTGAAGTACGGTGAATGTGAGCTGTGCAGCGGTCCGAGAGAGTCATTCCGCATCCCCACAAAGTAGTAGCATGCAGCGGGGACGACCTCGGTGAAGAACGCAAAGTCCTCTGCTCCCATCGACGGCTGCTTATCTCTGAGATTCTCAAATCCGACCATCTCCCCGCCAACCTTCCTGAAGTGCTCGTGGAGGTCCTTGCTGTTGACCGTCACGGGGAAGAACGGGCGTTCTTTCGTGAAGAAGTCCACGGTTGCAGTGCACCTCTGCACAGACGCTTGACCCACAATAACCTGCCATCCCCAGAAACCAGGAGCATTGTTAGATGATGGGGTTTTTTTTTTCATAAAAACCTCACCTGAACTATACTGCATCTGCATTTAGCCCCCTCCATCAATTTTTTATTCCGAAAATACCCTTATAATAGTAAGTAAAGTTAAATATTTCCAAAATATTTTGAGGTGTCCTAGTAAGTATAAGTTAAAATATTTTCAAAATAATTTGAGTCTTATTGAAATTTGATAAGGGTATTTTCAGGATAAAAAATTGAGAGGCGGCTAAACGCAGTTGAGGGACCAATATGAAACGAGGTGTATAGTTCAGGGGAGGTTTTTTTTTTGTAATTTGCCCTTGAAGCATAGTTGGGCTTTGTGGTTGGCATTGGGAATAATATGCTGATATTGTTTTCTGGTAGTTGAATCACCAATCAAGTCACATAAACAATCATTGGCATCCGCAAAACAGCTGTTAGGGTTACCCAGGATGCTAATTTATTTAATTGACAATGATAGTTTATCAACTTTGGTGAGAAGCCTTTGGAGTTTTAATTTATGGCCTCGTTCGTGGTGGTAGGTACACGAAAGGCAACAGAACTGTTCAGATTATAATTCCAGCTATCCGTTTGGACCTTTAAGAGAACATTTTATAGGTTAAAGCTCTCTTTTTAGTGTTCAATCCAAATGGTTTTTTAATTCTAGCATTAGATGGTTTTATTTGACCAATTGAGATACCAGGCCTAATTCATCCACTGGACAATGTAGGCTAATAACAGCTTCTTCGCTATTTAACCCAGTTATCTACCAGTCTAAGAGCATCTCCAACCAACTCTGAAGTTTGCTCTGATCTTGACAGCTGTGGAGCGGGAGCCATGGGACACGCTCCAACCGACTCCGATCTCTTGCTCCGACACCACGGAGCTCCGTCTCACTCCACAAATGCATTGAGCAGAGCTTTGCTCCTATCCTAGGAAGCATGGACACTTCCCCAGGCCTCCCGTACCCGTGTCGGACACGTGTCGGACACCGACACTCGTCGGACACTCGTCGGACACGCACCGGACACGCATGTGCCGTGTCCTACGTGCTTCTGGGAGCCGGACACGGTCGGACACTCCTCGGACACTCGCCGGACACTCCTCGGACACTTGTCGGACACTCCTCGAACACTCGGGACACTGCGAGTTGATGGACTGTTCGATATAGGGTCGGGTTACAAGCTGTGGTGATTCAATTTTGGCTTCAACCTATTTGATCCTCTGAGATTATAACCTCAGAGAATCAGATAGGTTGAAGCCAAAACTGAATCGCAACCATTCCTTTGCATGCCGTTTGGGCCTAAGTGTGATTCACTTGTCAGAATGGTTATGATGGACGGTTACGATTCAGGTTTGACTTTAACTTATCTTGTCTTCTGAGGTTTCAGATAGGTTGAAGTCAAAACTGAAACACAACCGTTATTTTCCATACCATTTAGAGATGTCTGCGATTTACCGATCGGGCTGGATGTAACTAACGATAGCGATTTAATATGTATTAAATTTTCATTTTAGTTGTTTTCTATGAGGCTTTTTCGGTTATTGAAATATATATGAATTGCAAACATACATAAAATATAAATTTAAAAATATTCATTTATTTTGCCGTGTCCCCGCCGTACCCGTGTCCTCATTTTTTAGGATTTGCCGTGTCGGCGAACCCGTGTCGTGTCGTACCCGTGTCCCCGTACCAGTGTCAGTGCTTCTTAGCTCCTATCCCATGGACCCCATGTGACAACTCATGCCAACCAAAGCCAACTTTTACCCTTCGACATGGGAATTGGGGCAGTCAATGGATTATCCAAGGGTATGTTGGACATTTTAAATAAAATAGATATAGAAAATAGGAGTCGGTTGGAGTGCTGCTGAACTTTGGAGTGCTCCTACTTTGATGTGGCACATTTGGCTACCTACATTTCGGGCAAAACTGGGACTCGATTGGAGATGTTCTAACCAACGTAATCATCTCATGCATGCAAGAAGTCGCATTATTTGTGCTTAGATGTCGTACCTCCTCGATTCGCTGCTTGAGTTGGAAGAAGCTTTCCTTCGAGAAGGCCCGGAAAGTTCCACCTATGGTAACAGAATCTGGGATGACATTAAATGCGCCACCTCCTTGGAATTTTGCTACCGTTACCACCTGTATTAAAGAAGCTTAGATGAAACCAAGTTTGTAGGATGGTCACAGACAAGGTACAAAAAATCAAAATACTTTGTTAAAAAATCGTGAAATGTTTCACTTTTTCCAAACACCGGAAATTTCACAATATTCCACAATATTTCACGAAATACACCGTTTTTTGGAGGGCTCAGAATGAAAATTTTGAACCTCGGTCACGAGGATAAATGTTTCATGAATAAATGCCGAAGCTTGTTTACGACATGAAAATCATCACCAAATGATTTAGGTGGAGCAGCATTGTTGGCAATTCTTAGTAATTGCTGTGAAATAATGGCAAGATGTTTCAGGCTTGTTAAGATGCAAACACATTTTGTTTAGCTAAATAGGGTTACAATCAATCGCAAGCCCTACAAGAGAACCAGCTCGCCTCAATGGTCAGAGATTGGCAACAGACATGTACTATATTTGTCTCGATTGTCTTTGATATTTCCCGTAATTACCTATATGACGGGATTAGCGGTTTAATACAACCCTGTAGACTGAAATGAAGAAGGATTGCTCATTGCGTTGAAAATTGAAATATACATGCTGCCTTAAGAGAATACAAGCGACAATTGCTAGGCTCAAAGTAAATATATTTGCTATATTTGCATATCTACTTAGTTTCTGTGATATAAAAATAAGGGACTAAAATGAATACCTGCGAGTCCAAGGGATCAGCTTCACGTGAAACAAGATGCTGCAAGCTCACGATCACGTTGGATGCAGCTAAAATAGGATCGATCGTGTGCTGAGGAATTGCAGCATGTCCTCCCTTCCCACTTATTACTGCCTCAAAGAACCCACTCCCAGCCATCACTGGTCCAGGTCTGGATGCCACTACACCAACAGGTAGATCCGAAGAAATATGAAACCCAAAAATGGCGTCCACGTTTTCCACAGCTCCGGCTTCTATCATCTTCTGCGCCCCACCACCGCCTTCCTCTGCTGGTTGGAAGAGAATCACCACCGTTCCCTGGTGCAATCAAATTACATGTCAGATTCCCTAGAAATTCTACAGTATGCTTGTATTGAGATGAGGAGGTTCTCTTAGTCCGAAGCACGCGGCATCAGTGAAATAATGACTAGGTCCAAATCTTTGAAGGCAAACTAACTGAAGAGGTTAACTTTGATATTAAGAAACCTTATCCATATGAATCCCTATGTTGATTATGTCAACCACATAGAATGAAGAGAGATGATCTATTTGTTTTTAATAGAGAGATATCACCAGAATTCTAGTAATAGTTTAAGAAACATAAGGCTGGCTTACAGAAGATAACAGTGCTTATGAGATTGAAGTAACTTAGGGGCTTGATTTAACCTATAAATCACTCAACCAGCTTGCAAATAAACCATGGACGTGTCATTTTTCAGAAAATTGTGATGGCTAATCCATGTAAACTTCCATGAGTTCAAAAAATGTATTCTTCAAACCAAGCTGAAATAGGACTACTGAGAAGCAACCACATGTGCAAGAAAAAGAATCAATCAGATTTATCCATTTTAACAAAGGGATTTTTGCAAATCAACCGCTGAAAACATGCTGTGTATTAACCCTTGCAAACTCAATTTTTGCATATCAACCCTTGCAGTCTGTTGTAGTAATGTAAGTTCACCCCTGAGGTTAACAGATATCAAAATCAAAGGGAGCATTTGCTTCAAATGTTGGATTTTCGTAGACGAAATTGCCCTTACAAAAAAAAATGTCAAACTAACATTCATTCCCTAATGTTAACCTTCTCCTAACAGTCATCTTCTCAATTCCCCTCCTCTCCGCAGTCGTGGTGGCATGTGGCAGTGGTGGTGATTTGGGATGAGCGGTGCGTGATGGGTGATTGTGGTGGCGGTAAGAGTGTGATGGACTGTGGTGAATGGTGGCATTGGGCAATGGGTGGTGACTGAGCAGTGGGCAATTTGTGGTGGCTGAGCGGTGGGAGATGGGAATAGTGGTGATGGATGTTTGTGGTGGTGGTGGGTGGTAGTGGTGGGCGTTGGGATACGGTGGCTATAGAGGTAGTGGTAATGGTCGGTAATGCTAGTAGGCGGCGATGTGTAATGGTGGTGGTGGTAGTGGTTGGTGAGCGTTGGTCCGTGGTTAGCGGTGGTGTTGGGCACTGGGTGGTGGTGTTTGGTAGTGAGAGGTGGTGGTGGGCGATGCTGGTGGTGGTGCTGTGGCGACTGAGGTGGTGGTGGGTGGTCGACAGTTACAATAATGGTTGTGGGGAAAAAGACCAGCAAAGATTTGGTTTTTTTTTTCTTTTTTTGCTGGACAAGACTGGGATTAAGTGAAAGTCAAGACAACCATGAGAGTAAAATAGTCATTTAGACCTCAAGTTATTATTACGCGGTGATCATAGTTAAGCTAGCTTCCATCGATGGATGGTAACAATGGGATGGATATGCATAACTTAATATGTTTATAAGAATCAATATGTAAATAACTAGTGCACTGGGCACGTGCGTTGCACGTGCAACAGTTGCTGATCTATGGACCCCTTTACAAGTACACAAATTAAAAGTCATTTTAGTATAGGGTATGGACACATGAAACAATGATAGGGGCATAAGGGTATATTGGTAATTTTTGTAGGGCCACAATGGGAAGTGCAAGAACACTTCCTTCCTGGATTGTGCTTTAATGACATAGGATCCAAATATGAGGTATATGTACACTATATATCTGTCAAACTGTATTAACTACACAAGTTAAAGAGACAATCGAGTTTCGGGTGTCAGATTTCAGTATTGAGGTACCCATACCTGACAGTTAATCGGGATGAGTTCCTATACCCATACCTTATAAAAAGTATTAAGGTACCCATACCCATACCCAAAAGTTTATAGGGTAGAGTTCCTATATCCATACCTTACCCAAACCTTGTACAACCCATATCATACCCAAGCCTTGTAAAAATCTTGTACAACCCATACCCATTCCTGAAAGTACATTTGTACCCATACCCGTACCAAAAGTTTCGGGTCAGGGTTGGGTCATAAGTTAGAAGGACAACTGGATTTCGGGTATGGGTATTGGGGTATTCATACCCATACCCGAAAGTTAACCGGGTAGAGTTCTAATGCCCATACCTTACCCAAACATTTTCCTTGAAGTTGTTTTAAAACATAGGATTGAGAAGGGTAAAATGGGGAACAAAATGTAGGATGGAAGGATGAATGGTTTAGTGGATTAGTAGGATTTTTCTTCCCATTATAGCCCTTGTTTTTTTAATGGATAAATAAGATTCAATTGATTAGTGGCAAAGAAAAAAATGGCAAAATGGGAAACAAAAAGTAGGATAGAAGGAATAATGAGTTAGTGAGATTTATTCCCATAATAGCCCTTGGTTTTTTAAATGGATAAATAAGACTCAATTGATTAGTGGCAAAAGGGTAATATTCTTGGATGGTATTTGTGATTTGTGTAGGGATAGAATGGGAAGGGCAAAAATGGTATATTACGGTCCTAACCCTTGTGTTTGTTTTCATGACATAGGATTCAAAATACTGGGTATGGATTAATATATAAAGTGAAGGGTAAAATGGGAACTCATGCAAAAGGATGGAAGGGTGTAAGGACCCAAAACTGCGGATTTTTTTGGGGGGTATGGATGACATTGCAAGGACAAACACACAATTCGGTGAATATTTCGGGATCGATTTACAAAAATCCCTTCAACACAATTTTGATTGTGCCCATAATCAATCCTCACTGTTGACTATGCAACTATTGAAAACTACCATACATATATTTTGGATCAGTTTGAAGCAATAATATCTCAAATGCCATGTTGCATATTTGATCTGATGTAGAGCAGAAATTGTTCATGCATGACAAGGACTCCTTGAGGATCTCATCAAACAAAACAAAAACGAGCAGTTCCTTCGAGTTTTGGTGTAGAAGAAAGTACCAAGAGCATGTGAGAGCATCTCTTGAGTGCATGTAAAAGTAGCCTTTCTAATAGCAACAAGAGCATGCTCAAATAAAACTGAGGAACTGTCGGACATGGAACATAAAATTTTCTTCCTGCGAACATTTCAAGTCGAGATGTAGATATTGGATTTGTCATACTATAACCAACGGAATCATAACTGAAGTTGTAAAGTATGCTGAAGTTACAATGGCAAAATTAGGAAGTTGATGGGATTTAGCTTTGGGGTAGTGGTTTGGCTGATTTGTGATATCATCACAACTTTCTTAATATGCGCTCAAAAAGAATATGAACCATAAAGACAATTTTGTCAAAAGTCAAATCAACAGCCAAAGATTTTTATAGAAAGATCAATCTTTTATTTTCTTGTTACAATCCAGGATCACTTTTCAAGAAAATTTCTCATGAATTATATCTATATGTTCAAAGCATAAACCATCAAATACCCAATATAGGACTGATGGCAAGAGTTGATAAAGGAGTTTCAGATCAACAATGGATGTTTATAACCACGACATGCACTAGTTAATGAAATGCCGGTCCACATAAAGAATAATGACTGAATGGACGATTAAGAAATAAGGATAATATCTTTTTACATACCCAATTTCTGGCATAGTGTGGAGACAAAAGAACAGTAATTGAATACTGTAAGAAAGACGAATTGAGGATAGCTTAAGAAAAGGTCGTTCAAGTGCAAATTATACACTCGGGTTCTCTAATTACAGATCTATTTATCTTAAGATACAGTTTCTTGTGTTTTATGCAATAAATGTCACTCTATATGGCATCCATCCAATCATGGTCAAGTTGTAAGAGAAATAATAGCTGACAAAGATCATCCAAGTGCAATTCATTAACAAGTCCACATCATTGTGATGTGTTTTGAAAAACATACTCATGTACTAGTAATACTAATGATATTGTCCCACAAAGTCCCCATGCGGCCATGCCCCGATGCCTTGTGATAAATACCATTAACCAGTGACATACATGGGTAGGCTGGGTCCAGTATGGTGGATAGCCATAGAACTATAGAAGAAGCTGGCTATAGGAGCCATATATGTAGTATCCCGTCAAGTCAGAGAAAAATAACATCATACCATTACCATCAAGCCTTCTACCATCTATATCGGGTCGGGATTATAAATCCTTTGCCATTCACTTTTTATTAACATCTACGGTGTCAATGAAAGCCTTTTCATATCTTTTCTAATAGCCTCCGTCAATGTTCTTTTAGATCTTCCCTCCTTCTTGACCACCCTATCCTTACCGGGGACTGGCTCTGATGTTCGTTGTACAATTACATGACATGTTAATCTGCTCTCGATCACTTGGTCCTCAATTGGTGGAACTCTATGACTTCCTCTAATATACCAAGTCCTCACTCTATCCTCCTAGTTTTTCTGCACATCCACCACAGCATCCTCATGTGTGCCATGCTCAACACATGTGCTTGAGATCACTTTATAGCCTAACATTCTGAACCATATAATTGTGGGTGTTATTATTGGCTTGTAAAATTTAAATCTTAAGGGCATGTTCGATTACCTAGCTCTCAAAGCTCCTCTCCACTTCATTCAATCAACTAACTCTGTCAAGGATATTCTCATCTATCTTTCCATTTTTCTATATAATAGACATAATATCCCTAAAATACTAGGCTTACTAGCATCGTTGTAATTCTTGGTCTTCAATTGTGAAAAGGGATCCATTATCATTACTGTTCCCATTGAAATTGCATTCCATATACTCCTACTAAATTTTAAACCCTTCTTTCATTCCATCGACTAACGCTATATCATCTCAAATAGCATACACCATAGTAATAAGTTCATCAATGACATAAAAAGATATGGACATAGTGTTGACACTTGGTGAAGTCCCACCATGACTGAAAATTCATTTGTTTCACCGTGGTTGCTTCTCACTCTAGTAATTGCTCCTTTATCAGGTCAACAATTCCAATAAACTGTGAGACATGCATTCCTTCTTAAAACCCATCAAATAACATTTTCTTTCTATTTTTTATTAGTTGCCTCTGCAAGACAATAGCCTCAATTGTTGATCTTCGTAGCATAAGTTTGAATAGGTTCTCCGAAATTCTTGTCAACTTTCTTAACATTCGTTCCACCATCATCTCCCACAATTTCATGACGAGGTTAATCACATGATAATTGGAGCAAGTTTGCAAATCACATTTATTCTTATATATAGGTACCACATTTCTTCTCCTACAATCACTTGACATCCTCCTTATTTTCATGATTTTATTAAATAAACCAGCTAACCAAATTTATCCACTTCTTCCTAAGGTTTTCCAAACTTCAATCGGTATACCATTGAGGCCATGTGCTTTACCCATATGGATCGTTTTCATAGCCGCATTTACTTAAGTTATTTTAATTAAGCAATATTAAAAATGCCAACTCCTTGATTGTGGTGCTCTAAATACACTCATCTAGCAGAGTTTTCATTCGATAATTTCTAAAACTTTTCATCTCTCTTTAGTCACTTCATTCTTCAATCTTCACAAATATTGTATTATCCTTACTTTTGATGCACGTAAGTTGATGATGTTGATCTATATCTCTATTTTTTCTTTCCTCGGTATAGCTAATTTGTCTATATCTTCTTACCACTTTTGGAGCCTAGCTTATCAGATAAGTTATCAAAAGTCACAATCTTAGCCTTACTAACTTTTTAGCATTTTCTTAGCTTTTATACATTTTCATATCCTCAATGTCATTGTTTTTTGTCATTTCTTAAAATATGAAAACTTTTTCTTGATTCCTTTTGGACCTCATCATTCCACCACCATGTTTCTTTATCTCCAAATCGTTGCCATTAGAATATCCAAGAACTTCTCTATCAATCCTCTTAATGCAATTTGTGTCCGATCACACATCATATGTTGTGTGTTTCACAAGATCTAGTTCTCCTCCTTTACTAACTTCTCTTTAAGAACGCCATAGTATTCCCCTTTAAAATGTATCTCGGATTCTTGTGCTTATTGTTGTTTCTTTTCTACTTGATCATCATATACACACCCATAAGCACCAACCTATGTTCTGTGGTCAAACTTTATCCTGGCACCATCTTACAATCTTTGCATGTAGACCTATCATGTCCTTCTCAAAAGAAAATATTGCATATGTGACATATTTGATCCACTCTTATCGATAACTAAATCCCCATCTCTCTTTTTAAATAGGTTTTATGTTACTATAGGCCACTGCAAATTCGAGGATTAAATCTTCAATTGCATTCCTACTAGTGTCTCATATATTCTCTATCATTTCCTCGATGCTTCTCCTAACATGACTATTTAAATTCGTAAAATTCTCATTTAAAATTTGTTTTATTTCCAACAGTCTATCACTTAGCTTTTTAACCTCGTCAATGTTCTCCTTGGTATCTTTATCCACCAATATTTCAACTCCAATTCACCTTCCATGCATATATAAACTTATAGTTGTAACCAATTTCAATAGATTTTTCTTTTTCTATTTGGTTTCTTGTAAGCAACTTCTGCATTTCCTTCTCTTTACCATATCCACTAATTTTGTACTTTTTCTTGTTAAAGTTTCAATGTTCGACAAAATCTATCTTCTTTTGTGGGGCTATCTCCATTGCTCACCCTCATTCCATTTGTTGTGGAAATTCTTGCCCTATTAGCACTTGGATTGGCCGTCATTGCAACGTACCACTTTTAAAAGACACCCTAGCCTTATCCAAACTTGCATATTTCTCATCACAACCAAATTTTGTGGTGGCACATTGATTACATGGAACTCCCTAGCTTATCCTTGCCCATTTCTCATCATAATCAAGTACTAGATTTTTTTGAAAAAATAACATAATCCATTGTATCCATTCTCGTCTCTTTGAATCATCAACATTTCTAATAAAATGGGGCTGGAGAAAAGGAGCCAGGGAGGAGGGAGACAAACCTTTCTAACAAAGAGCATCAATTCAAATGTCGTTCTTACCTAAATCGACCATTGACCAATCGACTATTACACCATTGGATGAAATCCAACAAAGAAAATAGGACAGCAACATGACTTTTCCCTCACTCCTCATAGCCATTAAAGGCAAGTAATATGCAGAGTAAGCCTACTAATGTAAAAGTGTGTAATTGTTTCTGATTGCATCCACAATTAACATGTGCAAACAATTGATATAATAGAATAATATGTTTTAATAGTAAAATAACTACGCATTTAATTAAAAGAAGAGCAATATATTTGAGGAAAGACAAGAAATATTCCATCTATGATATCTAATTCCATTGAGATTGACCCTTTCAACGGTTCTGAGATAAATGAAGCGTCTCAAACCGATAGCTCAGTTGGTAAGACAGGCAATCCGTGGGCCTTGGTCAAGGGTTGAATAAGTGCTACGACATATTTCCCCCCGCTCTGTAGTGGCGGTCCTCTCTCTCTCACCTTAGTGGTGAACCTTTCCACCTGTGAGGTTAATAAAAAATCAGGGCACTTCTCTCACTTTTGTTGTGAGTTTCAATCCTAGATCTATCTTGTGCCGGCACACTAACGAGTGATGTATTGACCACTTGGTCCCTTCCAAAAGTGTGTGTGTGTGTGTGTGTGAGTTAGAGAGAGAGAGAAATGAAGCAAAATCAAATTACCCTTTCCGTTTATAGAAACAATATGTACAGGTTTGGTACCCTAGCCTATATGGGAGGATAATTAATATTTAAAGAGCTGATAGGCAGGTTTAACAAGTAGAGTGAAGATTACCCAACAGGCAGAACACATCTTCCAACTGATGGAAGAATCACTAAATCAATCTTGGCCTGTAGAAGAAAGATTCTGAGATAATTCTTGGCCATCTAATTCAAAAATTGATTACACACAGATGTTTTACTATTTTATTGACGTTAATGATGTACCCCAAGGGGAAAAAAAATTTTCTTCACACACATGGTACGCAAATAATTTCCAAAACATACATCCAGCATCAACGATTTATCTCAGAGGAAATACTAAAATAGTATTCCAATTTACCATTTAATATAATTAACTATAACATGCGATGCAGTGAAAAGTATTCTACCTTATTCTTATCTTAATCAACTTTAATTGCTAAATAGCAAATTAATGAATGGTTCAAGATAAAACGGAAGATCCTAAACTAACAGCGAACCTTCAACTCATCGCTATGCTCCTGAAGAATCTTTGCGGCTCCTAGAAGCATTGCAACATGTGCATCATGGCCACAGGCATGCATCTTCCCGGGGACTTTACTTTTGTGCTCCCACTCCACACTTTCCTATCCATTGTCACAGAGATGGGATTCAGGACAAGGGCAAACAATCGGGCCAATAGACAGAATTACGAAAGCTAGAACGACAGGAATCAAAGAACACGAAGCAAATATACTCAAATCCAAGTAAATTAAGCGGATACAACTATTTGGATTGTCGGTTAAGATGAATCAACATTCCGCAGATTCTCCAATCAAAACTTTGTGCCAAAATTCCTCGCAAGGTTAGGGGTTTCTCTTCCTCAACCTTTGCGGAAGAGTTCCCAAAAACCAAACAATCACACAAATCCCCTGGACGAAGGCAACTAACATTGGGAATTTGAAATTTTCAACAGGATTGAAGATGATGGAGATTTCTTGAAAACCATACAGTACCCAACTTACACAACACTCTAAAGATCCCAAAAATCATACAAGGAGTAATTAAGATCAAACAAGAATCTATCAAATATATATACACTCGCACAAGATTGGAGGCAGAAAGGGGGCAACCTGTATGGCGAGGGCATCCATGTCGGCTCGGAGGGCTACAAAGGGGGGCTTTCCAGAGCCGATGAATCCGACGACACCGGTGACGGCGACCGGGTGCTTGTAGGGGACGCCCATCCGGTCCAGCTCCCGCCGAATAAGCTCACTCGTCTGGAACTCCTCGTACCCCAGCTCCGGCTTCTCGTGGATCCTCCTCCTCACCCCGACCATCCAGTCGAGAAACTCCGGATCCTTCGCCCGCCGGAGGAATCCGGCGGCGTCCGGCGCGTACGAGGCGGCCGGCGCCGCGTTCAGCAGGTCGAGGAGGAGGATCAAAGCGACCCATCTGGAGATTCCCATGCTGAGGTCTCAATTCTCCTCACGAACGTCGGAGGAGTGGGAGGGGGTCTGTCGGGTATTAGGATCCGAAGGAAGCCATGGCCATGGGAGGTGCGCAGAATAGTGGGCGGTACGGTCGCATGTTGGTTCTTCCTGTTTTGTCCGGTGCGTGGCGAGCTGGAGATATTTCGTGGTACGCCAGTGCCAGTGCGGTACGAAAAGGCAATGAATAAGCGGCACGTGACAACAAACTTGTGTACGGTTGTACCGCATAGAAGCTTTTATGCCGGTTTCCGGCCCCGCGTCCACGTCACCCAGGCGAGTGGGGTTCGTCGGGTGGACGGCCGATGGGAATCCCGCACCGTGCGGAACACACCGGGGGAATTTAAATGGCACGTGCGACATCTGGGTGGGGCAGGCGGTTACCGTGGAATCTGATCTGATGGGCCATCCACCAAACATCCCACACTATGACAGTGCCAACAAGTTGCTATCGACATGGTGTGGAATTATTTTGTAAACAATTATCAAACATTTATTTGCACGTTACCAACATGATAGGAATTTCGACAATGAAGAGGAAGAGAAAGGACGGTGGTGGAGTACCGACGGTGGTCGGTTGCATGAGACCGATGACAGTGAGATGTATGGGACCGACGATGGTGGTGTCCTTATCAATTGGCTTGGGTAGCCACATGAATATATTTGATTTTTTGTTTTATTTGGGTGTCCTAAACGACACGTGCAAATAACAATATTCATTGACAAAGGTTGGACGGTTTTTTTGTTTGAAATAAAGCACGGATAATAAGATCAAACGAACTAAAACAAATTATCTATACTATAATAAAAAGCAGATCGAGTGTCCATATGTGGTACCCTCCGTCTTCGAGAAAATTGACCACTCGGCGGCCTACTAAAGGTGATTATTATTTTTGGCAACATCCTATCCTAGCATGGTAATCAACCACAACTTCGAGAAAATTGACCCATTAATAAAGGTTAGATTATTATTTTTTGTTAGAAAACACTTACAATACATCGATAAGAACAAACAAACTAGGGCAAATCATATTATAGCCAAATAATAAACAAAAATAAAATAGATTAAATATAACCAAATTAATTTCTATAAATCATGATTAACCATTAGCACCGGATTTATATATTGCTTGTCTTAGTTTAATTATTACAAGTAAATCAAATAGGCGATACAGTCAGCAGTGGCAATGGATCCAGCCCAACTTTAACCCGATCTGAATTTTTTTATTGGATTACTAATTTTTAATTCTACCTGATAAACTTTCAATTATGGGTACCTCACTACTGATGCCTCACTATCTATACTTCAGACCTAATAGTCCATTGCCACACTCACTTGTGTAATCATATCTCATATGGTAGGATTTTAAACTTATTGCTACTTACCCCAAATAATATCCGGGTGCATACCCTATGAAAATAAATCTAATCAAGAACTATAAGAGCCTTTGAACTTTGTGTACACTATTTTTTCATCGAGTAGTCAAAAATATGGATAACTAGTAAAAAAAAAGGCAATACAATTGAAATTTTCTTAACCCCCAATACTCGAGTATTGAGGGAAGGTCCCCGTCTGATATTTAAGAAAATCTTGAACTCCCCATAACCGGTATGAGACTATACAAATAAACGTCACATGCCTCCTCACGTGAACAACAAACATGACACACCCCCTCACGTGGACAACTCTTGGACAACAAATAAACGGATAGGGTCCGCACAATGGGTTGAGTCGGGCAATCTCTTGTACCAAATTGAAATTTCCTTAACCCCCCAAACTTGAGTTGTAAGCTAGGAAAGGTCCCGGTCTGATATTTAAGCATACTCCCGAATTCTCCATAGACCATAACCGGTATGGGACTAAGCAAACAAACATCACCCGCCCCTCACATGGACAACAAACGCCGACACACCCACTCAAGTGGACAACAAATAAACGGGTGGGGTCCCCACAACTGGGTGAGAGTCAAGCTAGCTTTGATACCAAATTAAAATTTCCTTAACCCCCAAAGCTCGAGTTGTAAGGTAAGATCCCAGTCTGATATTTAAGCAAACTCCTAAACTTTTCATAACTAGTATGAGACTAAACAAATAAACGTCATATGTCCTCTCACGTGGACAACAAACGCCAACAAATACTGCACTCAATACATACCCAAGATCTAAAAGGATAAGATAGGTACTGCGGATACCATTTATTATACTGCCATGGACATTCATCGTGGCTACTTGTTAATCTTCGGTCCTCTCAATTCCCCAACCGAGGTGACTGGCTCACTACCCCTCAACTAAAGCCCATGGGACCGAGCCCCATGACATCTACTCATCTGCATAAACCAGGGCTACACATGTCCATTCTAAGAAAACCGAGGCAAGATTTGTACATACTAGAGTCTTCCCAATGTGTGATAATCACCATCAACTATAATAATTCATGCTATATTGTTGACACTTGGTAGCATCTGACTTGCATTTCTTTTTTTTTTACCTCCACTTTTCTGTGTCGCTCTGACCTCTAACTCATTTCCAATATCATCCCATCACATCTCAAAAATTATTGCAAATCTTTATTGATGTGTCCATCCTTCGGGTTCAAAGAGAAACCACTGGAGGAAGGGTTGAACTGGAAGGTTTAATTCACATATTGCTCTTTTATTTGGGATGAATAGGCTTATCCCAAATTGATGCAGGTGAAAGTGTAAAAATAAAAGGATTTAATCTTTTTGTAAATACATGAATATCTTTCGATTTGATATGAAGCTTGTCGGCCATAGTCACAAAGATAAGGTGAGTTGTAACCTAAGAATGTTGGGGAATACATCCATCTATGAAAGGTAGGAAGGGAGCGGAAAGAAGATTTTTAAGAGACCATGGGAATGATGTGAAGATGCAATTGACATAGAAAAAAATTGCTAGCATGCAAATGCTATAAGAGGACCGATCTTGCGTGGGTAGCAATGGCTAGTATGCTCTGATACTAACTTGATGCATGCAAGCTCGAGCTAATATGATGAGAATAATAAGAGCCTTTAAATAGAGCTTGAATATCTGATTTCAACAATACTATAAGGTATAAATAAATATTTGAATAACTACGCGTACAAGTCTCCAAATAAGTAAGCAAATTTAGCTACTCAAGAGATTAACAAATAATATTTAACTTTATATAAAATTTTGACAATAAACATGTAGAAATCGACACAAATATAATAAAAAAATAGATACAAACGGTTGATAAGTTTCTCAATGGATGGATTCTACTTTTTTCATGCAATTAGGATGAATCCTAAGCCAAAAGAGGACTGTTGCAATGGAATGATAGCAGATAAAAAATTCAAGTATAGAGCAATAAAATGGCCGTAGAGACAAAAAACATGGATTTATTACTAAGGCTACCTTGGGATAGAAGTTACTTGAACGTAGTCTGATAAAGCCCGATTGTGAGATGAACGCCTGAGTGTTGAAATAAAGTAACAAGGGGTTGAATGTTACCGCGAGAAGAGGGGGATCCGAAGCCGAGACGATCATGATCTTTGAGGAAGAAATATTCTAGAGCCGATCTTTCACTAGAAACGATACAGGGGAACACGCCTCGCAAGGCCCCAAACCATACGGAATCCGTACGATATGAAAGGAGAGAAAAGGGTGCGGTGGCTTGGTGTGTATGGAATCCGTTTAGGATTTTCTCCGGGCTTTATTGATCCTATCCATCCATTTTTGAGTGCATTAATCACGGCTTTTAAATGCGACTTAAACCATCTATAATCCCACCCCTTGATGAGGCCCATCCGATGATGCATGTTTATTTTATTAATTGACCACTTTGATAAATTGGTGCAAGCACACATTCTCACTTGAGTAAGCCTACAATAAAAAAACTATCATATCTTCTAAATTAACTATCGGATCGATATGAAACAAGAACAATAAATGTTCAGAAATAATATTGTACTATAATGGACGAATAAAATTTCTGTTTTATTGCATCAATATCCTTGCAATGTTGAAAATAGCAATAAGTTTTTCTTTGCTGTATCAAGAAGTGTCTGCCGAATAAAACTCAGACTCTAGTTTACAGCGTTAGTTATGAAAGTATTCACATAATCCTCACCCCACCTAAGTAGTTGAAAAGACATCCACCGATATAACATTTATCAACAATTACACTATCAACGATCATCTTCCCTTCGATATCTATGGATGTACGAGTAGTGGTGGCAATGGACTCCAAAAATTCGTCCCGAAACATTGGGTATGGGTACAATTTTTGTACCTGAAATATGATTGGGATTGATTATGGGTATAGGTGTTGAAATTGGATCTACCTATCAGAGTCGCAGCGGAAGCAAAAGATAGATCCGAAGATCATACGGTGTATGTTTCATTACAATTAATTCTACAAAACAATCTACATGCAAATCTATGATCTTAGCATATGTGCGGACATCCTAGAGGCATACTACGATCTACGGAAGACATGCATGCATTTAGTTAGGTGTTTAGAATCATTATACCTTTTTGGATCTATGATCCAGAGAGAACGGAACGATGATGAACCGCACGTGAATCGTAAGGGAAGCTGTCGGATAGCACCTTGTCCTTCGCGAATTGAGGAATCCTCGAAATCCCGTCTCTGAGTGAAAGGATTACGAGCCGACGGAGGAATTCGTTGCGAAGACGATGGCTAGCCGCGAGATCTCCTCCTTCTCTTTCTCTCTTCTTCCCTCTCCTTCCTTCCTCCTTCTTCTTCCTTCTTCTTCCTCTTTCTTCCTTGGCCGAAACCTCAGAGAGGGAGAGAGGGAGAGGGGGTCGGATTTTCTGAGAGGGGAAGAGCATAGGGCCGGCCCCTCCCTCTCTAATCCTCTTATAGGGCCGACCTCCTAGTGCTACAAGCAAGCTAGGGCCGGCCCTAGATGGATAGGGATGAGGGGGGACGGTTTTCAGGGTTTCCAAGTGTCTATCGTGAAGCCTGGACGAAAACGTCATTCATGAAAAGTAAAAAACTGAAAGAGAGATTGAGTGAGGTGCGCTACTCGGAATCGAGTTCCGTCAGCACCTATGAGCTCCTAGAATTATTCCGCTCATTCTAAGATCCATATTCAATATGTTCTGAGCCATATTTCAGTATTTACCAAAATACCCCTACGGCCCCTAACACATGTGAATTAGGTTCTTAGGCTCCGGGCTTGTGCTCCATCGCGCTACTTCGCATCCAACGTATCCAACTAGGTTGGGGAACAATTCCTATATGCAACGACAGGGTGGAACCATCAAGGTTCGGGATCTCTAGCTCCAACCGGATCCCTGATTAACTGTTCTAGTGACACACCGAAAGTTTCGTTAATCAGCCCTAATCCGATTAACCCGAGTAGCCACCCAGAGTGCGACGCGAGTTGAACTCTAGTGATCCTAAACTTATGTTACTCCCTCGTAACCCTGTTCTCTACTATACTCCGATAATCCTCAGTCCCTCCTATTATTGGTGCCATGATACGACTCGGGCGGTGGGAAGCACCGTCAGATCCCGATCAATCATTTGACTAGGGTTTGATGACTTGTCATCTATAACACCACACACCTTCCGGTGCTATGCCTAGCATCCGGAACATTGTCAGTTATATTGACAACCACCAGGCCTAGGTTAAATGTGTGGACAGATTGACTCATCAAAACGTACCATCCAACACTGGACGTCGGATAACATGTAGGGATTACATGTCACTTAAGTGCCAGCCGGGTAACCCAACGTACCGTGGTATTGGACTATGAAAGGTCCGCACACGTTGGCACATCAAAGCACCACACAACTGGTTGGCCTACATGGTCCCTCAGGGTTAAGGGCAGATAATCTATAGTAGTAAGACCGTTTATGCACCAGTGTCTGAATCACTGAACTGTGCACAGTCTTGGTTCCTGTTCAACACGATCATCGTACTTGGTCAGGTGAATGGGAATCCCACGTTCCCGTGGTGAAGACTTCACCACATCCTCTACCTGCCAACAGCATGTTCTTGGTGAATCGACCGGCATCACCTAAGCTGTGAACTAGTTCTAGGTCTATACATAACTGGTCCACTGGGTCTCCCAAGCATGGATCCACCATGCGCCTCAGTGGCCTACTGTGTTCCCCAGGGTCCTTTATTATATGTATATTAACATATACCATAGTAGTATTCTAATTAAAGCAATAACCAAAGGTATCTTTATTAATGTTAATACAGAAAATCCACGCTCAGGACACACGAGCTACAACAATCTCCCACTTGGCCTAGCGGGGAACAACAGTCTTAACTCTCATGGCATCCACGTGCTTCTCAAAAGCCTTGGTCGGTAACACCTTTGTGAAAGGGTCCGCCATGTTATCTGTAGACGCCACCTGAGTCACTGCAACCTCCCCTCGCTTCTGCAAGTCCTGGATAATGTAGTATTTCCGCTCGATATGCTTACTCTTCTGGTGATATCTTGGCTCATTGGATTGTGCTACCGCTCCACTATTGTCACAGTAAAGGACAATAGGATCTTGAGCTCCCGGTACGCATCCTAAGTCCGTGAGGAACTTCTTGAGCCACACCACCTTTTTGGCTGCTTCGCACGCTGCAACGTACTCAGCCTCTGTCTTCGAATCCGCGATGCATCCCTGCTTCACGCTCCTCCAACTGACAGCTCCTCCTCCTTATGAAAACACAAACCCTGATGTTGATCTCCTGGATTCCAAATCTGACGCAAAGTCAGAATCCGTATATCCAATCGGCATCAGTTCCTGTGAAGAGTAAACTAACTCATAATCTCTCGTCCTACAGAGATGCTTGAGTATACTTTTCACAGCAGTCCAGTGCCCTGGACCCGGATTTGACTGATACCTGCCTATCATGCCTACTGCATAGCATATATCTGGTCTCGTGCACTGCATAGCATACATTAGACTCCCTACAGCCGAAGCATAAGGTATCTTCTGCATCTCTGCCCTCTCCTCAGAAGTCTTAGGACCCTGATCCTTGGACAACTTCATTCCATGTCTGAATGGAACCAGTCCCTTCTTGGAGTTGTGCATACTGAATCTGACCAAGATAGTATCTATGTAGGCTGACTGTGACAACGAGAGAGTCTTGTTCTGGCGATCTCGAGTTACCTTGATCCCCAGAACATAACTCGCTTCATCCAGGTCTTTCATGTCAAATTGAGAGGATAACCACACCTTCACTGTAGATAACGTTCCAGCATCGTTTTCAATGAGCAAGATATCGTCTACGTAAAGTACTAGAAAAACTACTGCAGTATTGTCGCTCTTTTTATAAACACATGGTTCATCCACGTTCTGCTCAAATCCATAAGACTGGATAGCCTGATCAAAACGCATGTTCCAACTTCTGGATGCTTGCTTTAGTCCATAAATGGACCTTTGCAACTTGCACACCAGACTTTCCTGACCTTTTGCGATAAAGTCTGGAGGCTGAGGCATGTAGATGTCTTCTTCCAAATCCCCGTTGAGGAATGCGGTCTTGACGTCTATTTGCCAGATCTCCTAATCATAATGGGCTGCATTGGACAAGAGAATCCGGATAGACTTAAGCATAGCCACTGACGAAAATGTTTCGTCATAGTCGATCCCTTCTCGCTGGGTATAACCCTTAGCGACTAGTCTAGCTTTGTAAGTCTCAACGGTATCATCCGGACCTCTTTTTCTTTTGTACACCCACTTACATCCAACAGGTTTAATATTGTGAGGTGGTGTTACAAGTGTCCAGACCGAGTTTTGGGACATCGATGTCAGTTTTGCCTCCATGGCTTCCTGCCATGCTGCATGGTCAGAGGATACCATCGCTTCGTCATAATTCAGAGGATCATCCTCCAGAAACTCTGGATTTACCATGAAGGCTTCTCTAATGTATCTATCAGGAGCACTTGTGGTCCTCCCACTACGACGAGCCTGTGGTGGTTCCATAGGAGTCAATTCTACAGCATCGTTTATCTTAGTGGTATCGGCTCCCACTACGTTTTCTGTCTGCGTACTCCCATCAGTACCAAGCAATTCTTCAAGAACTACTTTACTGGTGGGCTTATGGTCTATTAAATAATCCTGCTCCAGGAATACGACGTTCGTCGAGACAATAACCTTTCTATCCCCAGGATCATAAAATAAACCACCCTTTGTCCCTTTTGGATACCCAACGAACAGACATACCTTAGTTTTTGACTCCATCTTATCTCGCTTGTCCTTCCGCACATGTGCTGACAACCCCAAATCCTAAAGTGTTGTAGGCTTGGCTTTTGCTTCAACCACAGCTCCCAAGGATTTAGGGGTACTGACTTTGATGAAATAAAGTTCAAAGTATATGTTACCGTCTCTAGGGCATATCTCCAAAAACTAGGTGACAATGTGACATAACTCATCATAGTCCGAACCATGTCTAACAAAGTTCGATTTCTCCTCTCAGATACACCATTTTGTTGCGGTGTCCTTGGCACAGTCAACTGGGATACGATCCCATGCTCACGCAGGTACCCAATAAATTCATCCGATAGATATTCACCTCCTCGATCCGATCGAAGAGACTTGATACTTTTACCCGTCTGTTTTTCTGCTTCAGCTCTGAACTCCTTGAACTTATCAAAGGATTCAGACTTCCGCCGTATTAGGTATATGTATCCAAACCTCGAGTGATCATCCGTGAAGGTGATGAAATACTCAAAGCCTTCTATGGCACGGACACTTATGGGCCCACATACATCAGTGTGTACCAACTCTAATACCTCCTGAGATCTGCTACCTTTGGCTCAGAAAGATCTTTTAGTCATCTTGCCTTCCAGGCAAGACTCACACATCGGTAGGCTTTCTGAAATATCTGGACTTAAAAGTCCTACCTTAACCAACCTGTGAATCCTGTCTGAGGCTATGTGTCCAAGCCTTAGATGCCAAAGGAGTGTTGGATTATCTGAGGGATTTTTTCTTTTAGATGAATTAATCACACAAGCTTCAGTTATGTTATCCTGCTTATGATTGGAGTTAATTACATAGAGACCATTCTGTGTCTTTCCCTTACAAACAAAGGAACCATTCAATTTAATTAACACACCAGAAGCATTAAATAAAACTGAAAAACCTTTATTATTCAATAAGGAAACAGAAATTAAGTTTCGTCTCAAGGACGGTACATAAAATATGTCTCTAAGTAATAAACTTCTTTCATTAAGAAACTGCAAGACGATATCTCCAACTGTTTCAGCCTCTGCCACGGCCTCAGTTCTCATGCTTAGGATCATCTCCCCATCAATCAGTTTTCTTGTCTCCTTGAACCACTGCAAATTATTGTAAGCATGGTTAGTGGAACCATAATCCACAATCCATGAAACTGGAGAACAACTGGATGCTATAAGGGATTCCACAATGTGGATTTGAGATATACCTGTCTCAGCCTTCTTGGGAGCCGCGCGACAGTCGCCCTTCCAGTGCCCCTTCTTGCCACATCAAAAATATTTTTCTTTGGGCTTCACCGGACCATTCTGCTTAGGAACCTGCAATTGCACCTTGCCCATCTTCACGGGCTTCTTAGACTTTCTTTTCTGAAACTTACCTTTGTCTTTCAGAGAAGAATTTCGCTCTATATTCAGAGATTGGGCTCCTACCTTCATCCCGTCCTCTGCCACCTGGAGCGCCGCTAGGAGCTCTGTGTTAGACATCTCCAACCGGTTAAGGTTAATGTTGGTAACAAAGCCCTCAAACGCTCCTGACAGAGACGTGAGGAAAATATCGGTCTGGATCTCTACATCCAAGATGACATTGAAAGAACCAAGCTCATTCACATAGCCAAACAATTTTAGCATATGATCCCGAACTAAAATCCCCTCTGTCATCTTCGTGGATACCAATTTCTTGATGGTCAGGTAACGAGTTACCCGACTACGACCCTCGAATATTTCCTTTAGGTAGAGCATCATGTCTGAAGCGAAGGCCATGTCTTTGACTTGCTTCTGAAGGATGGTCTGCAAGGATGCTGTGGGGGAGGATTTCGGCCGTCGTACGTGACCCTCCTCCAACAGTCGATTGAAGGTTTGACCCTTTGGGATGTGGCGCGCTTCGAAGCGCTGAGTTGTGACTTGCTGGGCTGTCACACAAGCACTGTTGACTAGAATGGTAGAGGAAGAGATGACACGGGATGTGGTGATGAAGTTCGGCCGAAGCCTACATCTCCGTGCGGTAAGACGCAACCTTTGAATCCACTATCTCTGAGTAAACAGTAGAGCTATCCTCGACAGGCCGAGGAGTGCTTCTTACAAGTAATCAGAGGATGGAAAAGGAGTCTGAAAACCAGGAAACTCGAAGAGCTCTGGAAAATAGAAAGTGGGTTTCTGGTCTGGAATTTCCGATCTGGAATCATTTACAGGGTCTGCTATTTATAAGGGCTTAGTTTATCTAGGGAATATTTCAGGAATATTCCCAGGAATATCCGGGGTTTGGTAAATACCCGGGGGATTTACCAGACCCTAGATAGTGCAAGTGGGCCCCAGGCAGGGCTGCGGGTCCCACCGTTGGACTCGTGGGCCCCAGGCAGGGCTGCGGGTCCCAGTGTTGGACTTGTGGTCCCCAGGCGAGGCTGTGGGTCCCACCATTGGGCGTTTACCCATATGTTGCACCCACAGTTACCCCCTCCCAGCTAGATAGGTGTTAACCTAGCTTGTTGGGATTTCCTGGTGCAAAGTCGATCGCTCGTCTGCCGATCCTCTGTCCGGGGTTGGTCGTCATCTGTCTGTCGACCTGCTACGTGAGGCTGACCGTTGGGCCCATCGACTCCCTGCCAGGGGTCGGCCGGGTGTGCGTCTGCCGACCCATTGCGTGGGGCCGACCATCGTCTGTCTGCTGACCCGTTGCGCGGGGCCAACTGTTGTCTGCCTGCCGACCCCCTGTCCGGGGTTGACAACTGCCTGTCTGCCGACCCCCTGTCCGGGGCCGACCATCGTCTGTCTGCGGACCCGTTGTGCGGGGTCGACCGTCGTCTGTCTGCTGACCCGTTGCGCGGGGCTGACCGTCGTCTGTCTGCCGACCCGTTGCGAGGGGCCGACCGTCGTCTGCCTGCCGACCCCCTGTCCGGGGCCGACTGCTGGTGTGTTACCCCATCCCAGTTGGGTAGGTGGTAACCTAGTTGACTGGGGTCACAAAAATAGTTACACGCAAATCGGTTCGGGCTAAAAAACCTAGAGGGCGTTGGTAAAAAAAGTTAGGGATAGGGGGTTTTGTGCAAAAAGTCAGGGGCAGGGGGTTTTGTGTAAAAAGTTAGAAGCAGGGGTGGTTCGTGCCAAAAATCATGGGGCAGGCGGTGCAAAATGTCAGAGGTAGGGGGTTCTGTGCAAAAAGTTAGGGGTAGGGGGGTTTTGTGCAAAAATCTTAGGTAAGGGGTTATGTGTAAAAATTTGGGTCAATTTTGTGTAAAAAATCAAGAGCAAGGGGGTTTGGTCAAAGATTCTGGATGGTAGGGGTTTTTTTTGTAAAAAATTCTAGGCTAGGTTTATTGTCAAAAAGTGATAAAAGGGGTTATGGGCAAAAAATTTTAGGACTGGGGGGTTTTTTGCAAAAACCCAGGTTGGGTTTTGGGGGGTTGGTAGAAGTGTACAGGGAGCCTCCCGGGGTAGACCCAAGAGCACCCGGGGTGGTAGGTGGGGTTTTCTCCTAGTGGGGGTCGGTAGAAATGGTGACCATTGATCGGATTATGATTGAATCTTACCCACACGATTAAACATCAAATGAGTGCAATGCACTCAGTCCAAATCGAGCGGTGATCCTTGATGCCACCTCAGCGGGGAGGGGGTTTGTTTTGTAGTGGGTTGGGTGGGTCGGGTGTTGGTGAGACTTGAGAGAGAGGGGGGGGGTCGGGAGAAATGCAGCAGGGGGGGGGAAGTGGGAGCTCGGGTCGGACGGTGGGGGCCTGATGGATGCGGCGGCGGAGGGGCTCGCCGGCCAGGGAAGGGACAGGCAGAGGTGGGGTGGCAGGCGGCGGCGCGGGGCGTGGAGGCGGGCCGGGTAGCAGGCGGCGACGCCGGGCTCGAGCGGCGGCGCCGGGCGCGGGCGGTGTCGGCCGGGGCGCGGCGCGGGCTGTTCGGCGCGGCGCGGGCGGCTGTGGGCGGAGGCAGAAACGAAGGGGGGGGGTTGGGTTGGTCGCCCCTCCCTCTCTCTCTAAACTCTCTCTTTTACTCTCTCACCTGCTCTCTTCCACTCTCTCACTCACTCTTTGTTTCTTTCTCTTTCTCCCACTCTCTCTCACTCACTCTCTGTTTCTCTCTCACTCTCTCTCTCTCTGTTTCTCTCACTCTCTGTTTCTTTCTCACTCACCCACTCTCCGACTCTCTCTCACTCTCTCTCTCTCTCTCTCTCTCTCCCACTCT
This sequence comes from Chamaelirium japonicum, assembly GCA_947650365.1. Lineage (NCBI taxonomy): Eukaryota > Viridiplantae > Streptophyta > Magnoliopsida > Liliales > Melanthiaceae > Chamaelirium > Chamaelirium japonicum. The sequence continues at coordinate 53,415,675 of OX393559.1, forward strand.
CTAACTTTTTTTTTTCACCTTTGCAGCTCGGGGGTGTGTGTGTGTGTGTGTTTGGTGCAAAGGGGGGGGGGGAATAGTTCAGCATGTAGGGGGCGGGGTGTGTGTGTGTTTGGTGCAAAAGGGGGGGGGGGGAGTAGTTCAGCATGTAGGGGGCGGGATTGTTTGGTGCAATTGGACAAAGGAAAGGGGGGGGGGAGGGGTTGTTTGGCTTTGGTAGAAGTGGGCAAAAAAGAGGGGGGAGGGTAGTTTTGGTGCAAGTGGACAAAGAAAAAAGTCGATTGAAGGTTTTCGGTCGTCGTACGTGACCCTCCTCCAACAGTCGATTGAAGGTTTGACCCTTCGGGATGTGGCGCGCTTTGAAACGCTGAGTTGTGACTTGCTGGGCTGTCACACAAGCACTGTTGACTAGAATGGTAGAGGAAGAGATGACACGGGATGTGGTGACGAAGTTCGGCCGAAGCCTACGTCTCCGTGCGGTAAGACGCAACCTTTGAATCCACTATCTCTGACTAAACAGTAGAGCTACCCTCTACAGGCCGAGGAGTGCTTCTTACAAGTAATCAGAGGATGGAAAAGGAGTCTGAAAACCAGGAAACTCGAAGAGCTCTGGAAAATAGAAAGTAGGTTTCTGGTCTGGAATTTCCGATCTGGAATCATTTACAAGGTCTGCTATTTATAAGGGCTTAGTTTATCTAGGGAATATTTCAGGAATATCCGAGGTTTGGTAAATACCCGGGGGATTTACCAGACCCCAGATAGTGCAAGTGGGCCCCAGGCAGGGCTGCGGGTCCCATCGTTGGACTCGTGGGCCCCAGGCAGGGCTGCAGGTCCCAGCGTTGGACTTGTGGGCCCCAGGCGGGGCTGTGGGTCCCACCATTGGGCGTTTAGCCAGATTTTGCACCCACAGATGCTACTATGTAGCACTTGCACATCTCATCAGCATCTAGCCAGTCTTTCCATTCCTTCAACTGAGCCTCAGTTACACTTGGTCCCGGCATGGCCGGTTGAGGGGTACTTAGGGCAATTGTGTGTTTGCCAACCCTTAGGACGAGCATCAGGTTACGCTTCCAGTACTCGTAGTTTGGTCCCGTAAGTTTGTTATCATTAAGTATGGAGGCAAGGAGGTCGAGCTTGGTCATGATTTCTGTAAACAATGGTTCAAAGCAAAATTAGGGTTTACTACAATCTATTTAATAGAATTTAGAAATAGATAATGTTTACTCCAGCCGCTATGTCTTCACTACCTCAAGTGGAGACATCCAGAAATCTAAATTCCCTAGGCTCGAGCACTGAGACTATCGGCCTTGAATTGGAGACAGCATCTCGGTGAGAGCATACAACCGCTTCTGCCAACGGGGTTTTTACGACCCAGTCTTCATCAGAATTACCCATGGTAAACTGAAAGACCTCCCAGTCTCCTTTTGGCCAGCTTTATGTGACCCGCGTGCGCAGCAACGACGGTATCACACAAGCTTTCGGATGCTTTCCACAAATCTAGGTGGTGTCAGCAGGGGTTCATAGACTCCTGCGGTGCAGAAAAAATCCGTCACCCACTGCCACCGGCATCCTCCATGTCCCGTAGGAAACCACTAGGCGAACCAGCATGAAAGGAAATACAGCTCTCACCCGGTGGAAATATCGATCTGCGTGCCTCTCACCCAGACCCTTAGCCGATTGATTGTGGAGGCCAAGGGCTCCCCTTTGGAGGGAACCTCTTACGTATCCCTTCTTTATAAGGTTTTATGCATATCTAGAAAGGTCACGACCTCCTAGACTTAGACCCTGGTCTACTGTGCTCCCACCAGGATTACAAACCTTCCCGCAAAGCATTAGTATCCTCGGAAAATATCATAGTCCCTACCTTGAATACTCAGCTTTTGCCTTTCTTGCAAGGATCATATTACATAGATTCCAAGGATCCCGATACTTCACTAGTTTGCCCATAATCCTAAGATCTGGAGCCTAGCCTAAGGTCAACATGGAAAGGACTCCCATTAGAATAACGCCTCGTTCACAATTTGATGTCTGATGTCATAGTAGACCTTATCTTATTATAGGTTTCGATGCTGGCCAAATAGGGACATCCGACAACCTCCGCCGGACCTCAACCTAATGGTGGCATAACCAAATCGTGATGAGTTCATACTATCATCAAATGTTATCTAGAAACGGATATCACACAGTGAAATCCTAACTTAACTTGGTCGCTAGGACCACGTGGGGAAAGGGCATCCCACTAGGGTTATCATACTTCTTATGGAGATATTAGTTATCTCTAAACAAATTTAACACTGCGTCTATCTCGGTGCACAGTACTTGGCTACCTGAACTACCACGAGGGCGGTTACCACCTTTTCTTTTAGCTAGCCACCGGATTCGCACGTGTTAGAACCATATAGAGACACCGATGAATCCATAAACTTAGTACTAACCCTAAGTCTGATCTAGAGACAAATTCACAAGCAAGATAGATAATCACATTATCATCGGGGTTCTCTAAACACTAAGAAAAGAGAATCAACAGAAATAGCATCCAAACTGAATCAAGTCCAGGGTCCGACCCCTGAACCTAAATAGCACAACCAAGATTCCTGCTCTTCCATTCTGCACAATCTCTGACGACGATCCCCATCATCGCCAACGTGCACGCTTTTGCTGGGTCTTTGCACGTCATGGTACCGCTTGCCCGAACCGTGGATGTAGCATCATCTCATTCTTCTTGTGACCGAAAAACTAACACGCTCCAAGCAAGTGCTCGTTCATGTACAATTTCGCTAGAAAGAAAAAGAAACAATCCTAAAAACATGGCTAGTGAACCAAGGGTGGTCAACCTCCACCCTCGCCCATCTCGAGCCTTAAAATCCACAAGCACAATAATAATCAAAGCAAAATTAAATCCGGGGTCCGACCCCCGGAGGCATGCAATTACAGATTACTATTCAGCACAGCACCTGCAAAAAGACGATACATAACACAATCCATATGCATGATCTACGTCGAACCCCAACGAAAATATATGTCATCATATATTCACATAATGTTTTCATGAATTCATGCATGAAACATACACCAAAGCGTGCTCTGATACCACTTGTTGGAATTGGATCCGCTTATCAGAGTCGCAACGGAAGCAAAAGATAAATCTGAAGATCATACGGTGTATGTTTCATTATAATTAATTCTACAAAACAATCTATTTGCAAATCTATGATCCTAGCATATGTGCGGACACCCTAGAGGCATACTACGATCTACAGAAAACATGCATGCATCTAGTTAGGTGTTTAGAATCATCATACATTTTGGATCTATGATCCGGAGAGAACGAAACGATGATGAATCGCACATGAATCGCAAGGGAAGCTGTCAGATAGCACCTTGTCCTTTGCGAATTGAGGAATCCTCGAAATCCCATCTCTGAGTGCAAGGATTACGAGCCGACGGAGGAATTCATTGCGAAGACGATGGCTAGCCACGAGATCTCCTCCTTCTATTTCTTTCTTCTTTCTTCAACTTCCTTCCTCCTTCTTCTTCCTTCTTCTTCCTCTTTCTTCCTTGGCCGAAACCTCAGAGAGGAAGAGAGGGGGTCGGATTTTCTGAGAGGGGGAGAGCATAGGGCCGGCCCCTGTGGGGGAAAAACCTTCGTGTCGATTCGAAGACTTCACCTCACCAGTCAATCGAAGTTGAAGTCGAAGATCGTTGGTCGATTTGTTGATTGGAAGGTAGGTATGAAGGCTGGTGCCTTTGTGACTTTGAGTTAGTGTTTTAAGTATGCAAGAAGTGAGAATGACACAAAATGTGATCTCGGAGTTCAGCTGAAGCCTACGTCTCCGTGCAATAGGGAGCAACCCGAATTCACTATTACTTGGATCGAAGTAACCTCGACAGGCCGAGTGTTACTGAAGTATCTCCGAACTCTTTAGAGACAAGGAGAAGATCGAAGGGATTCAGAAGAAGATCGAAGGGATTCAGAAGATGGAAAGCTGAAATTCCAGAGCTCTGGTTTTTTAGAACTGGATCTGGATCTCAAACTTGGATCCCTTCTTCTACAGAAGGCTCTGCTATTTATAGGATTTCCTGGGAGGAAATCTGGGGGCAAATGGCGGTTTCTGCTGCTGTATCCGGGGGATTCCACAGGCAGGGCTGGTGGGTCCCGCTGTCGTCTCTGGGGATTCCACAGGCAGGGCTGGTGGGTCCTGTTATCATCTCTGTTGGCCCACCAGGCGGGGCCGATGGGTCCCGCGGTAGTCCTTGTGGGCCCACCAGGCAGGGCCGGTGGGTCCCGCGGTAGTCCTCGTGGGCCCACCAGGTAGGGCCGGTGGGTCCCGCGGTAGTCCTCGTGGGCCCACCAGGCAGGATCGGTGGGTCCCGCGGTAGTCCTCGTGGGCCCACCAGGCAGGGCCGGTGGGTCCCGCGGTAGTCATCGGGGGCCCACCAGGTAGGGCCGGTGGGTCCCGTTGTTTGCAGACTTCTTGCCAAAATTTGCACCCACAGTTACCCCCTCCAAGTTAGCTAGAGGTCGGCCTGGCTGGCTTGGATCTGGTGCAAAAAGTAACAACCCCCTGTTCGTGAGTATAGAAGAGAAAAGAAAAGCTCGTGAGTAGTAATTCTGATGGAATGATCGGTCAATTTTGACCGATCGGTTGAATTCAACCGGTCGAGTTTGAGGTGATCGGTCAAAAAACACAGTTTTTTGACCGATCGCGTAGAAATTTCGACCGATCGGTTGAACTTAACCGATCGGTCAAACTTGACCGATCAGTCAAGTTCAACCGATCGGTTGAAATTCCTACGCGATCGGTCAAAAAACTAAGTTCAACCGGTCGAGGTTGGTGGGATCGGGCAAAAGGCCAAGTTTTTTGCCCGATCCAGTAGAAAATCGACCGATCGGTTGAACTTGACCGATCGGTCAAGTTTGACCGATCGGTTAAGTTCAACCGGTCGAGGTTGATGGGATCGGGCAAAAGGCCCAAGTTTTTTGTCCGATCCAGTAGAAAATCGACCGATCGGTTGAACTCGATCGATCGGTCAAATTTGACAGATCGGTTAAGTTCAACCGGTCGAGGTTGATGGGATCGGGCAAAAGGCCAAGTTTTTTGCCCGATCCAGTAGAAAATCGACCGATCGGTTGAACTTGACCGATCGGTCAAGTTTGACCGATCGGTTAAATTCAACCGATCGAGGTTGATGGGATCGGGCAAAAGGCCAAGTTTTTTGCCCGATCCAGTAGAAAATCGATCGATCGGTTGAACTTGACCGATCGGTCAAGTTTGACCGATCGGTTAAATTCAACCGGTCGAGGTTGATGGGATCGAGCAAAAGGCCAAGTTTTTTGCCCGATCTAGTAGAAAATCGATCGATCGGTTGAACTTAACCGATCGGTCAAGTTTGACCGATCGGTTAAATTCAACCGGTCGAGGTTGATGAGATCGGGCAAAAGGCCAAGTTTTTTGCCCGATGTAGTAGAAAATCGACCGATCGGTTGAACTTGATCGATCGGTCAAGTTTGACCGATCGGCTAAATTCAACCGGTCGAGGTTGATGGGATCGGGCAAAAGGCCAAGTTTTTTGCCCGATCTAGTAGAAAATCGACCGATCGGTTGAACTTAACCGATCGGTCAAGTTTGATCGATCGGTTAAATTCAACCGGCCGAGGTTGATGGGATTGGGCAAAAGGCCAAGTTTTTTGCCCGATCTAGTAGAAAATCGACCGATCGATTAAACTTAACCGATCGATCAAGTTTGACTGATCGGTTAAATTCAACCGATCGAGGTTGATAGGATCGGGCAAAAGGCCAAGTTTTTTGCCCGATCCAGTAGAAAATCGATCGATCGGTTGATTTTGATCGATCAGTCGAGTTTGACTGATCGGTTAAGTTCAACCGGTCGAGGTTGGTGGGATCGTGCAAAAGGCCAAGTTTTTTGCCCGATCCAGTAGAAAATCGACCGATCGGTTGAACTTGACTGATCGGTCAAGTTTGACCGATCGGTTAAATTCAACCGGTCGAGGTTGATGGGATTGGGCAAAAGGCCAAGTTTTTTGCCCGATCTAGTAGAAAATCGACCGATCGGTTGAACTTGATCGATCGGCCAATTTTGACCGATCGGTTAAGTTGAACCTGTCGAGTTGATACGGTAGAAGAGCTTGTTTTCTACACGATCCTTTGGAAAATTACTCGATCGTCTGCCTGTCGATTGGGTAAAGTCTTCGAGCGGCGATCGAGTTTGATTTTTCTGCTTGAATCTGTGGCCCATCTGGATCGGTGAGTCTTTTGAACCGGCGGTTCGGTTGGACCGGCGGTCTGTTTGGACCGGCGGTTCAAATGGTTCGATGCTTCGTCTGGTCCGACGGTTCGCCTGGTTTTGCGCTTGCTACGGATTGATGCCACGTGTCTTTTATAAAAACACGGGATTTGACTTGGTGGCGACACGTGTCTTCTCGATCTGCGCATCAGTTTCCTCTGGGTATATAAGCCTCTCCGGGTTTCATTTTTTGCCTCGCGCTTCCAGAATTTTTCAAACCCCATAACTCTTTGCTCTCGATTTTCTGTTCTTCGCAATCTCCCGATCGATTGAAATGGCCTCTTCTTCTGGCTCGATCAAGATCAAGAACTTGGTTCCCTCAAAGAGGAAGGAATCGGGCAGGGCTCCACAATCTCCTGTGCAGAAAGGCAGAGGCAAAGGCAAAGGCGTCCTTGGTGAGCTTGGCAAGAGGCACCAGGGAGTGGGATTTGCCTCTGCACCGTCAAGGCCAGAGCATATCCCCAAGGCGAGCTTTGTGTTGGGCCCTCTGATGTTGCTGACGGAGGAGCCTGCCTATGAATACAATGTCGGTGGGAAGCTTACAGACGTGAAGAGGGCAAAGTGGCAGACACTACTCGCTTGCTTCACAGAGGGGAAGGTCCGTCCATCTCTTCCTGGAGTTCAGTCCGCCTTTGGCATCGACAAGCGGACTGTCTTCATAAATTTTGCCAGCAAGGAGCAAGTAATGGGAACTGTGGTCACCATAGGCCAGCTGAATTGCGGACTGCGCCTCCCACTGCTACCCTTCGCTGCGAGGTTGCTGAATACCTCAGGTCTCTGTCCCGGGCAGATTTTCCGGGAATGCGTGGAGGATCATCTACGCCTTCTGCTGCGTAGAATCTGATTTCCAAGAGGAGCTGAAGGCTTACTACTCCAGCATTCCTGAGGGCGAGGAAGCAATGATAGAGTTGGGCTATTTCTTCTACCACTATAAGTGGGCTTCAAGGAAGGATAGCCCATTCTTCAACTTGACAGGTGTCTCTGCCCTGCGCCCGATCGTCGACACCGTCGCCTCCGACAAACTCTACATCGACTGGCCGATCTCGGTTTCTAATGCATGGACTCCTCTTTCGGTTCCTGAGACCCCTAGGAGTCAGGTACACAAAGAGGTCAAAATGTACTGCACGGGAGGAGCCTTTGCTTGGACGTCCGATCGGGTTGGGGCCCTGGACAATCTTTTCTTGGAGTTGACGTGCGGCACCCGATCATGGAAGCAGTTTTCGAACTGCCCGGTCCGTCACAGCAACGCCAATCTGCTCTACCGACTGCGGGCCCGTTATGAGGATAACGAGGTCTTGTACTCCGATTATGAGGAGGATCCTCAATCGGGCAAGATCGTCAGAAGAATCTGGGCTGAGAAGAAGGCGTACGGAGCAAGGCGTCGTCTGCCAACTAAGGAGAGGCTCGTGATCAATCGCAGGGGCCAGGTGAAGAAGAGGAAAGTCTTCATCCAGGAGACGAAAGAAGAAGAAGAAGAAGAAGAAGAAGAAGAAGAAGAAAAGGAGAAGGAAGATGAAGATGAAGATGATGAAAACAAAGATGGAGGTGATGACGATGATGACGACGATAGGGATGATAATGACGGCGATGATGGAGGAGTCGGGGGTGACGGTGGAGGTGAGGAGATTCCTCCCACCCCTACTGGAGGTGATGAAGGAAAAGGGGGTGGTGAGGAAGAAATTCCTCCCACCCCCACTGGTGGTGATGAAGAAGAAGGGGGTGGTGAGGAAGAAATTCCTTCCACCCCTACTGGTGGAGAAGAGGATTCGCCGCCCATCCCCATCGACGAGGCTAAGGCCCGCCGAATGGAAGCTGTGATGGACGCCGTGGGTGACAGCCAGAAGGTACAACCCATGTACCACTTTGAGGAGTTGAAGCATCTGACTCGCATCTGGATCAGGTTCTCGGGGAGTGATGGGGTTGCAAGCAACCCCACGCCCCTCCACCAAATACCTCCGAGCATCCTTCGCCTCGAGGGTGCTTCAACGAGTGGTGGAATGGAGGTTGAGCAACCTACCCCCGCCACTCGTCGTTCGGCTACGCAAGTGGCTGAGGAGACGGCCGCACTGATGGTCAGGCTCGAGTAGCCTGGCGAGCAACAAGAAGAAGGGGAGATCACTCCTCCTCGAGGTGTTCCTTCTCCAATTCACATGGAGGGAGGAAGCCGCGTGGATGCGGGGACTCCCCAACCTCCGCCAGAGACAACCCCCCTCAAGGAGAGGTTGACCCCCAGGGGTAAGAGCTCCGAACGGGGAAAGGGTAAAGCCTCTCGAGTTGATGCCACAGGTACTCCCTCTTGCTAACTTCTCTTCTTGATTGTATTGCCTTTGATGTTTGAAATATTCTAACTCTTTGAACTTTTGTGTCGATTGTAGATGCTCCTGCTGGCATGGCTCAGTTTTTGAAGGACTTGGGTGAGGTTGACATCAACCACCCAACTCCTGTCATCCGGAAGCTCTGCAATCTTCCGGATGCTACGCTCGAAGAGGCCTACAATAGGCTTGAAGTAGTGGTAAGTGCATCAGCTTGACTTCATTCTTTGAGTTGTATCTTTAGAAATGTTTCTAACTCTTTTTGTTTGCTTGCAGAATTCGGCTGTTCTGAAGTTCGCTACAAGGCTCTTCAAGAGGGTCGGAGAGCGGGAGGCTTCATCTGAAGTTTCTCGTTTGACGGCTGAACTTGAAGCTACCAACGAGGAGAAAGTGAAGCTGAGGGAAATTTTATCTTCCAAGAAGGAGTCCTTGAAGGCCAAGATCGAGGCTCATTGCAAGGAGAAGCTTGAGAGCAAGGGCTGGCATGATGGTTATGTGGCTTGGGGTCACGAACTTGAAGAATTGAAGAATCGATTCTTCAGAATAGAGACTTTGGCTCACGACCGATCTATAGAGCTGATGGAATTGAAGAGCCAGCTTGCTGCCAGGGATGCTGCTCTTGCTACTAAGGTTGCCAAGGAAGAAGCTTTAACGAAGGAGCTTGAGGAGACTCGTGCTGAATGTGAAATCTTTAGGACGTCGGCTGAGAAGGCAGTAGAAGCCCTTAAGGCTCATGCTAGTGGCGTCCAATCTTCAAAGGCGTTCGCGGCAGGCAAGGCTCGTGGTGGATCCGAAGGAGAAAGGTCACGCGCACCAAGTGTTAGGATTGATGTGTTCTAAGCTTGTAAAACTTTATGTTTTGGTCTAATAAAGATTGATAGTTATTAATATATGAGATGCATATAGGTGCGTAACATAGTTACGTGTTCTTTAGAGAACAGAGAGCCATGGTTATATGGTAGTCCACTGAGTTGAAGACTAAGTGGATTGGTCCCGTATAACCTAAATAAGTTCGCAGCTATGATCAGGTTGGTCGCCTCATCATGTTAAGCTGTTGGCGATGACAGTTCATGGGATGTCTTCACCATGGTCATCACCAGGCACAGTGTCTGTGGCTGAACGGAACTAACACGGTGTACAGATCAGTGAGCAGACACTGGTACACTAAGCCGTGTTTCTGCTTAGGGTAAAACGGTCCTAAACCCTGAGGAGCCACGTCTGATGGACTAACCAGTTGCGTGGTGCTTTGGCGCACCAATGTGTGAGGGTCCATATGCAGTGATCCAAAACCACGGTGTACTGGGTTACCCGGCTGGCGTTGCATTAGCGTGTCACTCCTGCAGGCCATCCACACCCCTGATGGGAGGTGCGTTCCTTGGTGTGACTTACACTGTACCAAACCCAGGCCTGGTGGTCATCAGTTTGACTGTTGACCGGGTTCGATTACTCGACGGGGTAATCAGAGGTACGATGTATAGGTCAACCTGGAAGGAACCAAGTTATATGATCGTTCGAGTCTGACGGTAGTCTTCACCGCTCGAAGTGAATCATGGCATCAAGTGGAGGGATAGCGGGTTTACCACTACTAAGCGGAGAGCAGGGGTATGATGGAGAACATAGTAAGTCTGGGTGAATTGGAGTGCAGCCTGCGTCGCACTCTGGGTGGCTACGCAGGTTAACTCGAGCTCAGAGGATCGATGGTACACTCGGGTAGTGTGTCGATCGAGCTTGAGTTGGAAGCCATGAACCCCGGTCCCTGATGGTTCCACCTTATCAACATTATGTACGGTTCTTGAACCGTCTCCTCGAAACACCATAAGCAGGAGGAAGAAAGAAGTATACGCTCCGTGTGTGCTTGGCACTAGAGCACGGTAGATGCGTAACTACATACGAGTACTAAGGGTTGAGCCCGAGACTAGTGCGGAGTCGTATGTTGTAATCCCTAGCCATAAGTGAACTTCGCTGCATAGGTGCGTTGCACCGGGGTATGTTGCGAGTTGACTAGTTGACTTTGCTAGAGGCACCTTCCGGTGGCCTCAGTTAATAGTAAGTAACTAGTAGATATCACTTAAGTAATGGCCGTTAGGTATTGCACGCTAGAAATGGTCAAAATGAGGCGTCGGGGCGTTTTGGTAAAAACCTCACTCTGCCGGACCTCACTGTTGGCCGACCCTAGTGGTGGGACACCTCACTAGGGCCGGCCCTATGATGTAGGGATAAGAATCCCTCATCTATAGGGCCGGACATATGGATAGGGATGGGGCGATAAATCGGTTAAAATCGAGCCCTAAAAAGTGGGAAAACGGATAAATACGCGGAGAGATAAAAGGGAGATAATGGAGAGATAATGAGAGGGGGTTAATATCCCCTTGGATCCTTATCCAAGGGGTGTTGGCCGGCCCTATAAAGGCACCTATGGGCGCCGGCCCCATGCACTAAAAAAACCGAACCCCCCTCTCTCTCATCTCTCTAGTTCTCTCCCTAATCTCTCTCCGTTTCCCGCTTGCTACTTCGTCTTCCTCGCGTGGAGTTCTGAAGAAGGAGAAGGGTCGTTCTTCGGAGGCACTCAGAGATCCGAGAGCGACGTTCCGTGCATCGTGTGAGATCGGGTGAACAAGAAGGTAACATCTCCATTCGTACCGTCGGCATCTTCGCGAACGATCTTCCGTCTCCATCGACAAAGAAGACAATCCTCCGCGGTTAAAAGATCCGTACGAAAGGTATGTGTAATCTAACATGTAGATCTAGCGAGCATTATGATTTGCATCCATGCTAGTTAATCATTACGCTAGATTGCCGTTAGGAGTTTTCGATTCTCGTGCATACACATGCACACATATGTAGATTAGTTTCTGTGAAAAATTAAATCGTGTAACGTGCACCATGAACGGTCTTTCGACCGCCAAATCGTTTCTGCTGCGAGCCTCTGACCCGGATTAACATCCAACAATTGGTATCAGAGTCGCATTAGTGGTGTGCGTTTCACGTTTTTTCATGAAACGAACATGTGGGCGCATGATGAATGCGTGAGATCATCGGGGTTCATACGCTTAGATCATGCATATATATAGATTGTGCTTGTTCTATTAATAATTCTTGCAGGGCGCCGCTATAAAAAATCTAGATCTATGCTTTGTGCTTGCTACCGGGGGTCGGACCCCGAGTTAGCAATTGTCTGGATTTGCTTTCTGTGTGTGGATATGTAATTGAGCCATAGATTGGGCGAGCGATGGGGTTTGTCCATCCTCGGTTTCCCATGGCCTTTTTCTAGGTGTGTTTTCTTTTCTTTCTAGGAAATTGTGTACGACCGAGCACTTGCTCGTAGCGTACTAGACTTTTTCAGTTACAGATCGAGAAGAAAGACGTGCCAAAGAAATCCACCATCGGGAGCGGAAGCGGAACCCTGGAGGATGAAGACGATCCGGCAAAGTGTTCGCAAGCGCGACGGAGGAGCCGGACCGAGGAACCTTGCGAAGAAAGCTAGAGGCCTGCGCTGTGCTAATTAGGTTCAGGGGTCGGACCCTGAACTTAATTCAGTTTTTATGGTTGCTTTCTTTAATTAGTTCTTTATGCTTCATATCGAACCCCGATGAGATAATATGATTATCAGTTTTCAGAGGGATGCCTTTCCCCTCCGGTCCAAGCGACTGTTTGAGGTTAGGATCCCGCTAGATGACGCCTATTATTTAGTTGACTTTTGATGTTAGTGGGATCCCATCACATATGGTTATGCCACCATTAGGAGAGCACCCGACTAGTCGGGTGTGCCTATTTGGCCAGCATCGAAATCAAAGATGAGATGGAGATCCATTGAACATCAATTGTCAAATCTATAAGCGAGGCGCCATGACTAGTGGGAGTCCTTTCCAGTGAGTCTGACTCTAGGATTAGCTCCAGAGCATTAGCGTGATAACCAATTTTGCAAAGCATCGATACTCTTGGAATATGTAATGTGACCCTTGAATGGAGAAATCCACTTGAGGCAGGGACTATGATATTCCGAGAGTGATTAATGCTAGGCGAAAGGTTTGAACGCTAGTTGGAGCATGGTGTGACCAGGGTCTAGTATTTAGGAGGTCGCTACCTTTGCATTTGCATAAATTCATACTCGCAAAATAACCCTCAGATTTATAAGGGATGCAAGAGAGGACTTTTATAAGATCCTCTGGACTCCACGGCCAGTCGTTTTGTGTTTGGGTGGGGATGCATAACTTCACACCCCCTAGGGTGGGAGCTGTGTGTTTCCATGCCAAATTACTTAATGACCTCCCTGTGGATATGGCGATTACGGGGCTAGGAGAGAAGGGCTTTTGATCCCACCCTAGTGGGGGCCGCATGAACTCCCGTGTCGTAATTGCTTAGGCTCGTGGGTAAGCATCCTAAGTACACGTGAGGTATTCGTTGCGAAGACAACGGTGATCACATGGTACTGGCCGAAAGATAACCATGGTCCATCACAGCCCTTAGTTGGCAGATTTGGATAGGGTCAAGGAAAAGGCCCGTGTAAGCGGATTGACGCTGTATGATGCCCCCTAGGGCAGGTACAGTCGATTCCGAGATCTTACATACATGGTTAATTAATCCATAGAGATGGCTTCGCTTGAGGGTAGCGTCGACATATGGATATAATTAGCTTATTTTAAAAATCCATAAAATAAGTTTTTATGCATACTCATTATTCAATCTTTATTTTCAGATGACTAAGTTAGACCCCCTGTCCGCTATCCTAAATGACCACAAACTTACCGGTCCCAACTATGAGAACCGGAAGCTCAACCTGTACCTGGTCTTAAGAATTGGTAAACATATAACAGCCCTGAATGACCCTGAGCCGGATTTGCCAGGACCCGATACCACAGAGGCACAGTTAAAGGCGTTCACTGACTGGAAGGAATCTAATGAAATATGTAAATGCTATATAATAGCATCCTTGCAAACAACTCTGCAGAAGCAGGTCGAGGAGATGCCCGACGCTTCTAACATGATGTTGTATCTGAAGGAAATGTTTGAAGGTCACAATCGCGTTACGCGATACCTTACCATCAAGAAACTCATCGGCATTAAGATGTCTAATGGAACGCTGTTTCGGGAACACATGATGAAAATGTTTGGGTTCCAGAACGAACTAGCAACCATGGACATTGTGCTAGAAGGCGAGGTGATGACAGACATCTTCCTCTCGTCACTGTCTGGAGCCTTTGAAGGCTTTGTCACCAACTTTAATTTGAACAAGTTGGCTATGACAAATGCAGAGCTTCTGGGAGCTCTCCAGACAGCTGAGGATGGCTTCAAGCAGAAGGGCGAAGCACTTCACGTGCAACGCAGATCCTTCAAGAAGCCTGGTAAACCTCAGGGCAAGAAACATAAAAGGAAACCTAAGTCATTGCCTGTGCAGGACTCTGATGGAGCCTCTGGGTCTGGAGAATCAAAGAAACCGGGCACGAAGTGCTTCCGGTGTGGCCAGAAGGGTCATTGGAAGAAGGACTGCAAGAAGCCTCAGAATGCTGGTGAAGGTAATCTACAACTCTTAGTTGTTGAATCATTTCTTTCAAGTAATAGTACTTTTGCTAGTTGGATTGTGGATTCTGGATCCACTAACCATGCCTGTAACTCTCTTCAGGGGTTTCAGGAAAGCAGAAGATTGCTTGATGGAGAAGTGACCCTGAGCATGGGAACTGAGGCCGTGGCTGCTGCTGAAGCTATTGGAGATGTTAATCTTAGTTTTTCGAATAATAAGACTTTGACACTTAGAGATGTCTTTTATGTACCGTCCTTGCGACGTAACTTAATTTCTGTTTCTTCTTTAGTTAATGAAGGTTATTCAGTTTATTTTGATGCTTCTGGTGTGTCGTTTAAACTGAATGGAACTTTTATAATAAGAGGAATGGTTCAGAATCATCTCTATGTTGTAAGTCCTAAATTTGAAAAAGATAACATAATAACTTCAGCATTTAATGTTAATTCATCTAAGCGTAAGAATCCTTCGGAAAATTTAACCCACCTGTGGCACTTACGACTTGGGCATATTGCCTTAGATAGGATCCATAGAATGGTGAAGGCCGGGCTTCTGGAAACAGATCCTACGGAGATCCTTCCCACCTGTGAATCCTGCCTGGAAGGCAAGATGACCAAGAGGTCCTTTAAAGGCAAAGGAGTAAGAGCTACCGAGGTGTTAGAGTTAATCCATTCGGATGTATGTGGACCCATGAACGTCAAGGCGATAGGAGGCCATGAGTATTTCATCACATTCATTGATGATTACTCAAGATATGGTTACATTTACCTGATGCATCGGAAGTCGGAATCCTTTGACATGTTCAAAGAGTTCAGGGCTGAAGTAGAAAAGCAGACAGGTAAATATATAAAAACCCTTCGATCTGATCGAGGAGGTGAATACCTATCTGACGAGTTCCTAGGATATATGGTGGAGCATGGGATAAAATCCCAGTTAACTGCTCCAGGTACCCCACAACAGAATGGAGTTTCCGAGAGAAGGAATCGAACCTTGTTGGACATGGTTCGTAGCATGATGAGTTACGCCAGTTTACCAATGACCTTTTGGGGATATGCCCTACAAACAGCAGTTTATATTCTGAATCACGTTCCGTCTAAGTCAGTGCCTCTGACCCCTAGAGAACTGTGGTCAAAGCGAAAGCCATTGATACAGCATTTCAGAATATGGGGATGCCCTGCACATGTGCGAAGGGATAAGAGGGAAAAGATGGAATCTAAAACCAGAGTATGCTTATTTGTAGGGTATTCCAAGGAGACCAAAGGTGGTCTATTTTATGATCCTGAGGAAAAGAAAGTGATCGTTTCTACGAACGCCTATTTCCTAGAACAGGATTATATTGTGGACCACAAACCTACTAGTAAGGTAGTTCTGGATGAGCTACTGGGTACTAGATCAGAGAGCGCATCCAAAAGCATAGTGGGAGCTGACATTGCAGATAATAATATACTAGATACTGTAGAACCTATTAATCCTGTAACACCACCACCACCTCGTCGCAGTGGGAGAAACATCAGAGCTCCTGACAGATACTATGGAGAAACCTTATTGGTTGATCCAGAGGGTCAGGAGGATGACCCACTGAGCTACGATGAGACAGTGGGAGCTTCTGACAGCTCTGACTGGCAAAAGGCTATGGAGGTAGAAATTGAATCAATGTCCCATAACGCAGTCTGGACTCTTGTTACACCATCATCCAATATTAAACCTATTGGGTGTAAGTGGGTGTATAAGAAGAAGAGAGGATCCGATGGTACAATAGAGACTTATAAAGCTAGATTAGTTGCCAAGGGTTACACCCAGAGAGAAGGGATCGACTTTGACGAAACCTTCTCGCCGGTAGCTATGATAAAGTCTATTCGGATCCTCCTATCCATTGCAGCCCATTATGACTGGGAGATCTGGCAAATGGATGTCAAGACAGCATTCCTTAATGGAAATTTGGAAGAAGACATTTATATGATTCAGCCACCAGGCTTTGAGTCAGAGGGTCAGGAACATCTAGTTTGCAAGCTGCAGAAGTCCATTTATGGACTAAAGCAAGCATCTAGAAGTTGGAACATCCGTTTTGATCAGGCAATCCAGTCATATGGATTTACTCAAAACGAGGATGAACCATGTGTATACAAGAGGACTGATAAGACCACAGTAGTATATTTAATACTTTACGTAGACGATATTCTGCTCATTGGAAATGATGTAGGAACATTGTCAACGGTAAAGGTCTGGTTGTCAACACAGTTCGATATGAAAGACCTAGGTGAAGCGAGTTATGTTTTGGGGATCAAGGTAACACGTGATCGCCAGAACAGGATTCTCTCGCTGTCACAGGCTGCGTACATAGATAAGGTTATGGCTAGATTTGACATGTAAAACTCCAAGAAGGGTTTTGTGCCATTTAGACATGGCATAAAACTGTCTAAGGATCAATGTCCTAAGACACCTGAGGAGAGAGCAGAAATGCAGAAGATACCTTATGCCTCGGCATTGGGTAGTCTAATGTATGCTATGCATTGTACAAGGCCAGATATCTGTTTCGCAGTAGGCATGATGGGTCGGTTTCAGTCGAATCCGGGTCCAGATCACTGGACAGCTGTGAAGTGTATACTCAAGTACCTTCGTAGAATAAGGGACTATGAGTTGGTATACACTGGACAAGAACTGACGCCGATTGGATATACAGATTCTGACTTTATGTCAGATTTGGAATCCAGAAAGTCGACATCAGGTTTTGTGTTTATGCTAGGAGGAGGAGCGGTTAGTTGGCAGAGTGTGAAGCAGAAATGCATCGCAGACTCTACCACAGAGGCTGAGTACGTTGCAGCTTGGAGGCAGCCAAAGAGGCGGTATGGCTCAAGAAATTCCTTACGGATTTGGGATGTGTACCAGAGGCCCAGTTACCTATTGTGCTTTACTGCGACAATAGTGGGGTGGTAGCACAAGCCAAGGAGCCAAGACATCACCAAAAGGGGAAGCACATCGAGCGCAAGTTCCACTTGATTCGGCAGTTTCAAAAGCAAGGTCGAGTAGCGGTGACGCAGATTGCATCTACAGATAATGTTGCTGATCCTTTCACAAAGGCAATACCTACCAAGGCATTCGAGCGACATGTGGACGCGATGGGAGTCAAAACCGTTTTGCTTCGCTAGACCAAGTGGGAGATTGTTAGGATTGATGTGTTCTAAGCTTGTAAAACTTTATGTTTTGGTCTAATAAAGATTGATAGTTATTAATATATGAGATGCATATAGGTGCGTAACATAGTTACGTGTTCTTTAGAGAACAGAGAGCCATGGTTATATGGTAGTCCACTGAGTTGAAGACTAAGTGGATTGGTCCCCTATAACCTAAATAAGTTCGCAGCTATGATCAGGTTGGTCGCCTCATCATGTTAAGCTGTTGGCGATGACAGTTCATGGGATGTCTTCACCATGGTCATCACCAGGCACAGTGTCTGTGGCTGAACGGAACTAACACGGTGTACAGATCAGTGAGCAGACACTGGTACACTAAGCCGTGTTTCTACTTAGGGTAAAACGGTCCTAAACCCTGAGGAGCCACGTCTGACGGACTAACCAGTTGCGTGGTGCTTTGGCGCACCAATGTGTGAGGGTCCATATGCAGTGATCCAAAACCACGGTGTACTGGGTTACCCGGCTGGCGTTGCATTAGCGTGTCACTCCTGCAGGCCATCCACACCCCTGATGGGAGGTGCGTTCCTTGGTGTGACTTACACTGTACCAAACCCAGGCCTGGTGGTCATCAGTTTGACTATTGACCGGGTTCGATTACTCGACGGGGTAATCAGAGGTACGATGTATAGGTCAACCTGGAAGGAACCAAGTCATATGATCGTTCGAGTCTGACGGTAGTCTTCACCGCTCGAAGTGAATCATGGCATCAAGTGGAGGGACAGCGGGTTTACCACTACTAAGCGGAGAGCAGGGGTATGATGGAGAACATAGTAAGTCTGGGTGAATTGGAGTGCAGCCTGCGTCGCACTCTGGGTGGCTACGCAGGTTAACTCGAGCTCAGAGGATCGATGGTACACTCGGGTAGTGTGTCGATCAAGCTTGAGTTGGAAGCCATGAACCCCGGTCCCTGATGGTTCCACCTTATCAACATTATGTACGGTTCTTGAACCGTCTCCTCGGAACACCATAAGCAGGAGGAAGAAAGAAGTATACGCTCCGTGTGTGCTTGGCACTAGAGCACGGTAGATGCGTAACTACATACGAGTACTAAGGGTTGAGCCCGAGACTAGTGCGGAGTCGTATGTTGTAATCCCTAGCCATAAGTGAACTTCGCTGCATAGGTGCGTTGCACCGGGGTATATTGCGAGTTGACTAGTTGACTTTGCTAGAGGCACCTTCCGGTGGCCTCAGTTAATAGTAAGTAACTAGTAGATATCACTTAAGTAATGGCCGTTAGGTATCGCACGCTAGAAATGGTCAAAATGAGGCGTCGGGGCGTTTTGGTAAAAACCTCACTCTGCCGGACCTCACTGTTGGCCGACCCTAGTGGTGGGACACCTCACTAGGGCCGGCCCTATGATGTAGGGATAAGAATCCCTCATCTATAGGGCCGGCCATATGGATAGGGATGGGGCGATAAATCGGTTAAAATCGAGCCCTAAAAAGTGGGAAAACGGATAAATACGCGGAGAGATAAAAGGGAGATAATGGAGAGATAATGAGAGGGGGTTAATATCCCCTTGGATCCTTATCCAAGGGGTGTTGGCCGGCCCTATAAAGGCACCTATGGGCGCCGGCCCCATGCACTAAAAAAACCGAACCCCCCTCTCTCTCATCTCTCTAGTTCTCTCCCTAATCTCTCTCCGTTTCCCGCTTGCTACTTCGTCTTCCTCGCGTGGAGTTCTGAAGAAGGAGAAGGGTCGTTCTTCGGAGGCACTCAGAGATCCGAGAGCGACGTTCCGTGCATCGTGTGAGATCGGGTGAACAAGAAGGTAACATCTCTATTCGTACCGTCGGCATCTTCGCGAACGATCTTCCGTCTCCATCGACAAAGAAGACAATCCTCCGCGGTTAAAAGATCCGTACGAAAGGTATGTGTAATCTAACATGTAGATCTAGCGAGCATTATGATTTGCATCCATGCTAGTTAATCATTACGCTAGATTGCCGTTAGGGGTTTTCGATTCTCGTGCATACACATGCACACATATGTAGATTAGTTTCTGTGAAAAATTAAATCGTGTAACGTGCACCATGAACGGTCTTTCGACCGCCAAATCATTTCCGCTGCGAGCCTCTGACCCGGATTAACATCCAACACCAAGTGTGGCGAAACCCTGATGTATTCTATCTTCTTTTCTCTTGTTGTTGTACCAGTAGGCTCTTCACATATAGAAGCTCGCTCCTGTACTTAGAAACTTTTTGATAATAAAGATATCTTTTTGGTGTTAGAAACTGCATGTCTCTTGTGTTGAATATCTTCCAATATTGTGTTCTGGATGGTATTGGAATGTTTGAATATACATAAACACTTGAATGTAAGGGGCCAAGTCGCAACTCGATCACCCAAACTTGTTAAGTAACTTGAAAATTGATGTTTGTGTTGTAATCACAACTTGAAATCGCTTAACATTTGAATATGAGGGGTCGATTCGTAACTCAAACACCCAAACTTGTTAATCGATATTGTAATTGAAGGTCATTTAACATTTGTACATAAGGGGTAATGTCGCAATACAAACTCCCAAACTTGTTAAATCGACCTAGTGACTTGAAGGTTGTTTTGTTTCACAACCCGAAATCATTTAACATCTGCCTGTAAGGGGTTGAGTCGCAACTCAAGCACCCAAACTTGTTAAACGACCTGGTAATTTGAATGCAGATAATTTTGAAATTGAATGTAGACAACTTGAAACTACTCCAGAATTTGAATTGAGAAGTGACCATTTGAACATTTGAAAGGGATATTTATTCATCATGGAATTTACATCATATATAGAACATTTTCAGATGTCTAGCATTCCAAGCTCGTGGTAATCTGTCTTCTTCTGGCGAAATCAGCCGATAAGAACCTTTGCCTCCTATAGATTCGACGATGTAGGGTCCTTCCCAGTTGGGAGCTAGTTTCCCACTGCTATGTTCTTTTGTGTTGTAGAATACTGCTCTGAGGACCAAGCTGCCAATCGGGAACTGTCTTTTGTTGACCTTCTGATCGTAAGCTTGTTTGATCTTCTGCTGGTACTTGGCCACATGAAGGGTTGCTTGGTTCCGCAGTTCTTCAGAAAAATCTAGATCATTGACTCGAAGCTCCTCATTAGCTCTTTCTTCAATTGCTTTGGTCTTCAAAGTACTTGATATGTTTTCTGTTGGGAGCACTGCTTCAGACCCATATGTTAGACGGAAAGGCGAGAACCCAGTTGATCTTCTTGGAGTTGTGCGATAGCCCCACAGGACTTCGGGCAGGACTTGCTCCCGCAATCCCTTCTTGTTATCGAGCATTTTCTTGAGTAGACCAATGATAGCTCTGTTGGAAGCTTCGGCTTGACCATTGCGTTGAGGATACCTTAGTGTTGAGTAGAAAAGTTTGATCCCATTGTTTAGACAGAACTCACGGAACTTGTCTGAGTCGAATTGAGCTCCATTGTCAGCAACAAGAGCCTGTGGCGTGCCAAATCTCGAGAAGATGTTGTGTCTGATGAACTTGATCACTTCATCGTCGGTCTCCCGAAAGAGT
This sequence comes from Chamaelirium japonicum, assembly GCA_947650365.1. Taxonomy (NCBI): domain Eukaryota; kingdom Viridiplantae; phylum Streptophyta; class Magnoliopsida; order Liliales; family Melanthiaceae; genus Chamaelirium; species Chamaelirium japonicum. The sequence goes on from OX393559.1 coordinate 53,436,510, forward strand.
GGCATGCTTCGACCCATTTGGTGAAGTAATCTGTGGCCAGCAGCAGATACTTCTTTTTGCTTGGAGTTGGTGGGAAGGGACCTAAGAAGTCCAACCCCCATTGATGGAAAGGCCATGGGCTTGTCAATTGATGGAGCTCATCTGTTGGGAGATGGATAGCCCGAGCATGTCTTTGGCAAGGCTCGCATCTTTGAACCACTTGGTGAGCGTCTCTTGCCATTGTGGACCAGTAGTAACCTTGTAGCTTCGTCTTGGCCTCGAGAGATCTTCCTCCCGAATAATTCCCGCAGGCTCCGGAGTAGATGTCAACCAGAATTGCCTTTGCTTGTTCAGGGCCAATGCATTTGAGTAACATCCCGTTGTGAGACTTAAAATATAGATCTTCACCTTGAAAGTTATAGCACGGAAGCTTTCTTTGTAGTCTTCGGGCTTGATTTGGATCTTTAGGCACCTTGCCATGTTTGAAGAAGTCGAAGATTGGTTGTCTCCAATCATCGAGCTCATTTGTGGTGGTAAGGTTCGAGGTCAATTGTTCTCCACCCCCAGATCTTTCTGTAGTGGCGACGATCTGTTGTTCGGGGGTGGTCTTGGGCGCTTCTTGGTAATCGATTTGTATTTGTCTTCCTCCAAGCGAATCTTCAAGAACCGAAGCAACATTGGCTAGAGCATCTGCTTCTCGATTTTCTATCCTTGGGATTTGAATGAATTTGGTGCTAGCAAAACGTTGTTGAAGACGTCGTACTAGGGTCAAGTAATTCTGCATTCTTTCTTCTCGTGCTATGTACTCCCCGTTGATTTGCCTTATGATTAGCTGGGAGTCGCTGTAGACGATGATTCAATCAATCTCCAGGGATTTAGCCATTTCGAGTCCGGAAATGAGTGCTTCGTATTCAGCTTCATTATTGGTGGCATTGAATCCGAGGAGAGTGGCCTTCTGAAGATGATCCAGTTCGGGGGATACCAAGACTATCCCAGTTCCCGAATCGATCGCACTTGAAGCTCCATCAGTATAAAGATTCCATGGAGTTGGTGTTGTGGCAGGAGCCTCAAGGCTTGGATCGGCTTTTGTAGCCGGATTGAATGGAGGTTCAGCTTCATCTTCAAGACGCATATCGACATCTTCCTCCCGAGTAATGGGGTCTTCAACTGGAAAGTCGGTTAGAAAATCAGCAATTGCTTGTCCCTTGATCGAAGTGCGAGATTCGAACTGGATCCCTAGAGCACTCATCTCAATTACCCATTTGGTCATTCGACCTGCTTAACCCGCCTTGTCGATGATATCTTTGAGTGGGTGTTCTGAGATGACTGTGATCTGGTGGGAGACAAAATAGGGTTAGAGACGACGCGATGCGATGAGTAAGGCCAGTATGACCTTTTCAGTTTTCGAATAGCGAGTCTCAACCGGAAGAAGTGTATGGCTGATGTAGTAGACCGGATGTTCAACGCCTTCTCTTCTACTAACTAGGACCGCACTGATTACTTGATCGGTAATGGCAATATATAGCCAGAGGTCTTCTTTTGGAAGTGGAGAGGATGGGAGCTTGCACGAGATATCTCTTGACGTCTTCAAAGGCTTGTTCACAAGTTGGACTCCACCCAGAGGTATCCGTCTTTCGTAATTTGTCGAAAAGCGGCTTGCACTTGTCAGAAGATTTCGAGATGAACCGATTGAGGGCAGCAAGTCTTCTAGTGAGGCGTTGCACTTCTTTTCGATTGGTAGGTGATGGCATATCCAGAATAGCTCGAATTTGGTCAGGATTAACTTCGATGCCCCTCCTGGTCACAAGGTGGCCCAGGAACTTGCCCGATTGAACTCCGAAAGCGCATTTGGCTGGATTGAGCTTCATACAATATTTTTGAAGGACTTGAAAGGTTTCCGCCAGATCGGATAGATGGCACTTTCGAGTAGAGCTCTTGGTAAGGAGATCGTCGACGTAGACTTCGACGTTGCGCCCAATTTGATCTTCGAATATCTTCGTGACTAGCCGTTGATAGGTAGACACGGCGTTTTTGAGGCCGAAGGGCATTACGTTGTAGCAGTAAAGTCCCCGGTTAGTCACAAAGCACGTCTTCTCCTGATCGTCCGGATGAAGAATTTGATTGTACCCAGAGTACCCATCCATGAAAGATAGGAGCTCATGGCCAGCAGTGGCATCGACGAGCTTATCTATCCTTGGCATGGGGAATGGATCTTTGGGATAAGCTTTGTTGAGGTTGGTGAAATCGATACAAACTCTGACCTTCCCGTTCTTCTTTGGTACAACAACTATATTGGAGATCCAAGTAGGGTACTCTACTTCACGGATGAAGCCCGCTGCTAGTAGCTTACTGATCTCTTCTTGAACTGCAACTTGTAGTTCTGGTCGGATTGTACGCGGCTTTTGTTTGACAGGCTTCACTTCCTCTTTGATCGCGAGTCGGTGACAAGCGTCATCTGGATTGATCCCAGGCATATCTTCGAAGCACCAGGCGAAGACGTCGATGTTGGACTGAAGGAAGGATATCATGTCTCGCGCTTCTGCGTCGCTAAGACCGGTACCGATGAATGTTTATTGAGGGAGATCTCCATTGCTGATATTGATTGGAATGATTTCTTCGATTGAAGGTGAGGGCTCCCACTCGATCAGTGGGGGCTCGGTCAGCGGAATCTCCTTTGATTGCTATATTGAAGAGGGACCAGCTTCATCTCGTGGTCGCTTTGGAGGAGCAAGATTTATCTTGCGATCTGTCTTTGCCGCAGCCGCTTCACAGGATCGCCCGGCTTGTTGATCTCCTCGTATGCAAACAATGCCCTCTCCTGTTGCGAATTTGAGGAGTTGAGGGTAAGAAGAGGAGATGGTATTGATTTGATGTAGAAATGGCCGACCGAGGATGACGTTGTAATTGGATGTCCCCTCGACGATTACGAACCTTACCGAGACTCGAGTCTCCCGGCTAAGGTCGAGGGTGAACCTTGATTCACCCATTATGATGCTTTGCTCGCCGTTGAAGCCCGTGATCACCGTTGGGACGACATCAAGGCTTGAGTATTTATGACCCAGACGCTTGAAGTAGTCTGAGAACATTATGTCGATGGAGCTCTCGGTGTCGATGAGGATGCGATTGACAGTGCTTCCGTCGATGAGGAGTTTCAAGACCAGGGGGTCTCGGTGGGGAGTATGAACTCCTTGGAGATCGGTGTCATTGAAAATGATGGAGGGCCAGGCTAAGCCTTTGACAGGCTTCTCGATCCAGGTATCTTCCTTATTCGCCGCAGAGCGAACATGGAAGATGCGTCGAACTTGCCGATCTACTTCCTTCCCGGTCAGCGCTTGATTGTGCAATGTCCCGTGAATGCCAAAGACGTTGGCATTCACAGTGATAGACGATCGGTTGGAAGAGATTTGATGGACCCAGCAAGCCTCTTTCCCCTTTGCGGAGGTTTGATGTTGATCTTGTCCGCCCTTGGTGAACTCTCGGAGATGGCCTTCTCGCAGTAGGTCTTCAAGATGATATCTCAGTCGATAGCACCGATCGGTGGAATGGCCGTGACTCCGGTGAAAATCGCAGTAGACCGTTTTGTCTGCAGTGACCTTGGTGTCGGGCTGCAGAGGATTAGACCTCTGAAGGAATTCCTCATGTTGAATGCGGTCGAGGATCTGCTCGATCGGTAAATTCCACTCGATGAAAGTGGTCTTCTTTGATGGAGATCGGCGTCCGTCGTTTCTTGATCGCTTGTTCGCAGGGGGAACTGCTACTTCTGTGTTGTGAGCTTTGGCAGCGTACTTCGGAGCTTCTCTCTCAGCAGGCCTTCGCTTCGACTCTCGTCCCTTTCGGGCGACTTGATCATCTTCAACCTCAATCTCCCTTTGGATTTAATCAAACATGGAACCGAGGGAAGGAGGGGGATTGCGGATGAAGTCGTTGTAGATGTGGAGGTCAAAGCGGAGAGCATTCTGGAAGGCTAGCATGATAGCCTCATCATCCAAATGTCTTCCTGAGAGGGCGGCGTGCTCATTGCGGAATCTCCTTGTGAAGCTGTGGAGACTCTCATCAGCACCCATCCTCAGCCGGTAGGGGGAATCAAGTTTCTTCTCCGGCTTCAAGTTCAGCTGATAGTGCTGCACGAAGTGATTGGCCAATACACTGAACTGGGTGATGGATCCAGCTCGGAGGTTATGGTACCAATCGAGGGATGGCTCGTCGAGGCTCCCGGCAAAGGTGCGACAAATCACGTTATTTTCTTCTTCGTGCGGTGTCAGAGCTTGCTTGAAGGCGAGAATATAGAGAGTTCGATCTCCCTTGAGGCAGTTGAATTTGGGGAGAGTGAGCGTTCTCCATCCCCTTGGAAATGTAGATTCGAACAGACTTCGATGTAGTGGCCCAGCGGAGGAGTATCCGTCTCTGCGGCTATGCCCCCGACCTGAATGCAGGTCAAGAGGCAAGATCGCAAGGTCTTGTTCAGGCCTTTGAGTATCTGCCGGTTGGAGTCGTTGACGAAGGTCCGATTCGAGCCCACGTTGAAGCGGGATTGATGGAGAAATTCTACTCTTTGAGGGAGCCCCTTTCATCTGGTGTCTCCTTGGTGTGTCGGGCTTTGAAGGTGTCCTCTTGGCGCAGTTACGACCGGAAGAGGATTGGGAGGAGACATCGTCGATGCGATCCCACACACTCTATTTCCACGGGGTAGCAGAGGGAGTTGGGTCGCGACGAATCCTCTCAAGGGCAGCAGTGCCCATCGACTTTAGTGGTTCGGAAGGTGCCGATTGTCAAGGCTGATTCACCCCTCCGCCGAGTGAAGAGATGGGGAGAGCAATCCCGGCCTTGGAGGCTGCCTTTTTGAGAGCATCTCTCTCAGCGGTGATGGCGGCGTTCTGCTTAGCTAGTTATAGTAATTGAAAGTCGACCGCCGAGATTTGGTATGTGGATGGCGGGTCTTCAGCAGAAGTAGGGGCAGTTTGCCCTGTTGATTGTCGAGGGGGTTGAGGGATCGGTCGATCAACCGATCTCCCACTGCCTGAATGAGCACCCATATCGGGGACAGCAAGGGGTTGTCCGAAGTTGAGCCTTTGACTCATTAAACGAGTCTCAGGACGAGCTTGATGTGTGTTACTTCCTTCTGGTTGACCCTGATGCTTCATCCTCGCCATTTAGTAGAGAGCGAAAGGTGCAACAAGAGTGCCAGTGTCCTAACGGTTGTCTGCTCAACCAAAGGGGCTAGGAAGTCTGACTATCTGGATTGGTTATCTGCTTATCCGATCTGATAGTTGTTGTGGAGCGGACTTGGCTTCTCGCTCGATCCCACAGACGGCGCCAAACTGTGGGGGAAAAATCTTCGTGCCGATCCGAAGACTTCACCTCACCAGTCAATCGAAGTTGAAGTCGAAGATCGTTGGTCGATCTGTTGATTGGAAGGTAGGTATGAAGGTTGGTGCCTTTGTGACTTTGAGTTAGTGTTTTAAGTATGCAAGAAGTGAGAATGACACAAGATGTGATCTCAGAGTTCAGCCGAAGCCTACGTCTTCGTGCTATAGGGAGCAACCCGAATTCACTATAACTTGGATCGAAGTAACCTCGATAGGTCGAGTGTTACTGAAGTATCTCCGAACTCTTCAGAGACAAGGAGAAGATCGAAGGGATTCAGAAGAAGATCGAAGGGATTCAGAAGATGGAAAACTGAAATTCCAGAGCTCTGGTTTTTTAGAACTGGATCTGGATCTCAAACTTGGATCCCTTCTTCTTCAGAAGGCTCTGCTATTTATAGCATTTCCTAGGAGGCAATCCGGGGGCAAATGGCGGTTTCTGCTGCTGTATCCGGGGGATTCGACAGGCAGGGCTGGTGGGTCCCGCTGTCGTCTCTGGGGATTCCATAGGCAGGGCTGGTGGGTCCCGTTATCGTCTCTGTGGGCCCACCAGGCGGGGCCGGTGGGTCCCGCGGTAGTCCTTGTGGGCCCACCAGGCAGGGCCAGTGGGTCCCGCGGTAGTCCTCGTGGGCCCACCAGGCAGGGCCGGTGGGTCCCGCGGTAGTCCTCGTGGGCCCACCAGGCAGGGTCGGTGGGTCCCGCGGTAGTCTTCGGGGGCCCACCAGGTAGGGCCGGTAGGTTCCGCTGTTTGCAGACTTCTTGCCAAAATTTGCACTCACAGCCCCTCCCTCTCTAATCCTCTTATAGGGCCGGCCTCCTAGTGCTACAAGCAAGCTAGGACCGGCCCTAGATGGATAGGGATGAGGGGGGGCGGTTTTCAGGGTTTTCAAGTGTCTATCGTGAAGCCTGGACGAAAACGCCCTTCACGAAAAGTGAAAAACTGAAAGAGAGATTGAGTGAAGTGCGCTACTCGGAATCAAGTTCCGTCAGTGCCTATGAGCTTCTGGAATTATTCTGCTCATTCTAAGATCCATATTCAATATGTTCTGAGCTATATTTTAGTATTTACCAAAATACCCCTACGGCTCCTAACACATGTGAATTAGGTTCTTAGGCTCCGGGCTTGCGCTCCATCGCGCTACTTCGTATCCAACGTATCCAACTAGGTTGGGGAACAATTCCTATATGCAATGACAAGGTGGAACCTTCAGGGTTCGGGATCTCTAGCTCCAATCGGATCCCTGATTAACTGTTCCGGTAACACACCAAAAGTTTCGTTAATCAGCCCTAATCCGATTAACCCGAGCAGCCACCCAGAGTGCGACGCGAGTTGAACTCTAGTGATCCTAAACTTATGTTACTCCCTCGTAACCCTGTTCTCTACTATACTCCGATAATCCTCAGTCCCTCCTATTACTGGTGCCATGATACGACTTGGGCGGTGGGGAGCACCGTCAGATCCCGATCAATCATCTGACTAGGGTTTGATGACTTGTCATCTATAACACCACACACATTCCGATGCTATACCTAGCATCCGGAACATCGTCAGTCATACTGACAACCACCAGGCCTGGGTTAACTGTGTGGACAGATTGACTCATCAAAACACACCCATCCAACACTGGACGTCGGATAACCTGTAGGGATTACATATCACTCAAGCGCCAGCCGGGTAACCCAACGTACCGTGGTATTGGACTATGGAAGGTTCGCACACGTTGGCACATCAAAGCACCACACAATTGGTTGGCCAAGTGTACATGATCCCTCAGGGTTAAGAACAGATTATCTATAGTAGTAAGACGGTTTATGCACCAGTGTCTGAATCACTGAATCGTGCACCGTCTTGGTTCCTGTTCAACACGATCATCGTGCATGGTCAGGTGAATGGGAATCCCACGTTCCCGTGGTGGAGACTTCACCACATCCTCTACCTACCAACAGCTTGTTCTCGGTGAAGTGACCGGCATCACCTAAGCTGTGAACTAGTTCTAGTTGTACACATAACTGGTCCACTGGGTCTCCCAAGCATGGATCCACCATGCGTCTTAGTGGCCTACTGTGTTCCCTAGGGCCCTTTATTATATGTATATTAACATATACCATTGTAGTATTCTAATTAAAGCAATAACCAAAGGCATCTTTATTAATGTTAATACAGAAAATCCACGCTCAGGACACACGAGCTACAACAATAGGACCTCTACCAAATTAAATTGAGTATGGGTATGGGTACCTCAATACCGAAACCCGATTGTCCCTCTAACTTGTGTATACTAGATAATACTCCAAACTCATGGTCATATATCCTAATTCTAGCCTGACGCATATCCCTAACCAAACTTATAACATACGAAAACCATTGTAATCAGAAACCAAAAAGCTTCTTAACATTGCACTGTGATACCTTGATTTTCCTTCTCAAATAATTAAATATATGATTGAGAAAAATAGACAAAATTATATACAATTTATGCCGAAATCCGAACCAAAACCCGATTGGGTATGGACCAACTTCTAACTGAATGGGTATGGGTCGATCCTGCCATACCCGAATGAGTATGGACAGGGGTAGGGCCCGACCCAAACCCAACCGATACCAATACTCTTTGAATTACTAAATTATGATATTTATTTTATTGGGAAAATAACATTAACATGCTCTGAAATATATCTTTGGTTTCATTTTGCTCCCTCAAATTTTATTTTGAATAACTTGGCCCCTCGAACTATACTTTCATCACAAATACACCCCTTGCGGAGGGGGTTGATATGCATAAAAAAAGCATAATTGACGGATTTAGTTGTTCAAAGTGAAAATGAGGGTATAATTCAGGAGTTATGTAATTTGCCCTATTTTAAAAGATAAATATATGTTTTGATATCTAATTATATAAAATTATGCTTTTTTTTTTGGGGTACATCAGACGCTGGTCATGCCATCATGACTGAGGAAATGTAACCACGGTCAGCTTCTGCCAAACCTGAAGATGAGATAATCATCAGTAGGGGGTGTGCATCGGTTCGAAACCGGCCTATTTAGGTAAAACCCAAACCGATTCAACCTTGGTTGGTTTTGAGGATTTTTAATCCGATCCAAACCGAACTAAGATTGGAATCCTCAGTTGCCCTAGCATTCACCCAGGCCCACTTCCCAACACCTTCGGGTTCTCCGTCCATACCATAAGATCCACATCCAGACCCCGACCCCGACCCCCAGTCCCACGCTACTCCCTCTCGCCTGATGTATGGAGTGCACGCCTTGTCTCTCCGCGGCCGGGAAGCAACATAGGGTGTTCCGAAATAGACGAGCACAACTAGCCTTCCAAAACGCCCCACATAGCCCCTGCCAATGCTTCCCCACGATTCGGACGAGGATGACTCCGCCTCCCCCGATCGCCGATTCATAATCTCGAGGCTGTAGAAATTAAGCCTCGTAATTCCTCGCAAGCACTTCTAAAATATCATGGCACTGGGGCACGGCCAAAACACATGATCGATATCTTCCTCGTGCTTTTGGAGGAGCACAACTGCCGACAATGCGTTATGTAGTACTTTCCACATAAATACCTTCATACGAGGCGACACTCTTAGGGGGTGTTTCGCATGAGGATCCGCTTAAACCTCATCCGGAAGAGTGTTCTTGTCAATTATTATTTCTAGTGTAATGCAATGGTTCAGCGTTCCGGTTGGCAAATAAACACACAGAATAAAACATTATTATTTTTGACTCTTCATTCCAGCGGAACAAAAACTATCCGTTAGTTTTCAAATAGGGGTTATTAGTAAGACCCCTCTAACCAACCCAACATTAGGATTAACCCACTGAAACCTTTCATTTGAGCTCTAGCTCCTCTAACTAACCCAACATTGAGATAAACCCTTTTTTTCTTTTTTTATTCCCAAGACCTACCCTCACCCCCTTTCCTCTCTCGATCGGCCATGGCAACGGCGGAGGCGGAGACGAGCGGTAGAGGCGACAGCGGCAGAGGTGAGCGGCTAAGACGGAGCTGGCGGAGGCAAAAGCGAGCAGCGACTGCGAGCGGCAGCAACGGCGGAGGCAGAGGCGAGTGGCGGAGGCGGAGGCGGCAACAACGACGGCAGATGGGGTTGGGTTAGGTTTGGATTTCTAGGTCTAGGGTTCATCCCATGGCCTGTAGATTAGGGGGGGGGGAGGGGTTCGGTTAATTAAGTCCGGCGAGGGAGGAGGGCGGTTCGGATAGGTCCGGCGGCAGCGACGGGGGGGGGGGGGGGGGGGGGGGGGGGCACGGTGGGTTCGGTTAGGTTTGACGACGGTGGGGGAGGGGGGGTTGGTTTGGTCGGGCGGCGGAGAGGGATGGCATTCATTTCTAAATTAGAAGTGAATGCAAGGGTATTTTCATTCACAAAGGCTGGAGCTCAAATGAAATGATGGTCAAGACTGGTGCTCAAAAGGAATCTCTAAAAAAGGCTTCTCACCAACTCCCCCTTTAAAATACGGAGTTGGGTATAGAAACAGGCGGTTTTGGAACGATGCCAAACACCCCCTTAGCTTCCATGAGTTCGCCGCCTCCCACTGTGGGCCCATTTAGCATCCCATGCCTGGCCCACGACGAAGGATGTGTAGCATTCGAGTGTAAAATTACTTATGTATTACATTTTATGTTTTCGAATGTTTGCCGAAATCATTCCCAGGTTTCTGAGTTCATCCCCAACTCCAAATTCTGTGCCTTCCGAACTTTCTCAATATTTTCTTTTCTGAAATCTGAATTTTGTGTCTTCGCCCATACAAATTTGTTCCTATGGAGGTAGGGCTGACAATGGGCCAGGCTTGGGCCTAGCAAATACATATTTTTGAATAGGCCCGACCCGACGTAGTATAAATGAGATCCGAATTTTGGCCGATTGCCTGCCCTATATGGTGGTGACAGTGCAAAGCCCACCTAGTAGGTTGGGGCTTGTATCATTATATGTTGAGAAATGCTATTCAGCCCGAATTTTTTTCTGATTTCGCTCAGCCCGAGTAATGTGGCCGTGTGTGAGAGTCATGGTGGAATCTCAGTAGTAACATTTGAATCTGGCGTTGCACCACTATCTCGTGACCACGTCAATCAGGCTGAGTGGAATCGGAAAAACCTTCGGGCTGAATAGCATTTCTCATTGTATGTTTCCAAGGATAAGTGCACCCCCAACTCCCCCCAACTCCAACTCCACTTCCTCGCAATAACCTTACCTTGCTCCATAACCAAAGTGCATAAGTCGGTTTTTTATATATTAATAAAATAAAGGAATTTTGTATATAGACCCCTCAGAAACTAGGCTAATTAAATATTAACCATTGGAAACTTCATATTCACATATCAATCCCTAAAAACTAGTTTTCTTGTGCAAATTCAAGCCCTCATGTTAACTGGCGTCTATTTTGGAGGAATAATCCATGTATATGCATAGTTTACATTCACCCACCGTTTCTAGGTAGACTTGGTCAGTATTTAGACTGTCGTCCCTTTTACTGGCAGTTGATTGAGTGTGATGCATCGGTCGGGTATGATATGCGTGCAACGGATGGTTGTAACATAGGGCGCCGACAATAGGGCAGAGAAAGGGGGGCAGGCACATCCAATACTCTCTAAAAAAAAAAAATCAATTTCAAAACATGCTGTGAGCCTATTAAGCTCTCAAAATCGAAAAAGTCTCTGATCGAAGAAATTAGAAGTCACACTGGATGAGCAATATCTGAAGGGTGGCTTAGGCTAACCTTCGCGTCGATGATAATGATGAAACCCTGAGGTCCAAGAAAAGCTTAGACCCCCACACTAAGTCCGCCACGACAATAAGAGGCCAGGGGCTCGTGGACCTCTAGGCCACTTAGTAGAGTCACACCGCACCCGAGGGTGTGGTAACTAAAAAGTAAAAGTTGAAGAGATTGGCAATGAGAATTCTTCGCCTTACTTGCTTCAATTCAAGCTACAAACATAACCGGAGTACTTTCGAGAGGGTATACCGATGAGGCGCTCAACACTTGCATCGATTAATCTCGATAAGATAATGAAGTAATGAACTCTAATTTCGTATTATTTAACTCGAAGGTCAACAACTTCGTGTTCGTGTAATACACAGTCATGCAACAACCGATGCAGTAATCACAATATCCTGAGTGCTTAATCGAGGGAAGAACAAAAACAAAATCTAATATCCAGCTCAACGATGCAAAGGAAGATAACCTGTGGATGGTTAATATGAATAAGCCAATCTTTTCAGATGACAAACAGCGAAGGGTGCAAGTTGAGCAGACGGCTTATGGTTTGAGGGTTAGTAGCAGTGGCAACATTGGTGGATCAAAGTACCAGTAAAAAGTGGGGCTCTAGGAAGCATGGATACACGAAAAGAGGTGCAGTACTCGGGGCATCCATACTTACCAAGTCGGAAGTCGGGAAAAAATCGGCTAGGAGAAAAGTCCGAAAAATCAGAAAAAAATTTGTTAAGAACGGAAAACAAACGGTAGAATTTTAGAACATATTTATATATAGATGTTACAATAGATTTTTTGAGCAATACATGACGGGATTAATACACAATTAATTGGAAATAAAACGCATAAATAGGGATTAAAACGTAAAAATCGCAACTTTTTCATAAAATCACAACTTTCTTAAAAAATCGAAAAAGAGTTGCGTACAGAACGTTTAATGAATAAGTCGTGTTTTAATCGAAAAGTCATAAGGAAATGTGGATGCCACCACATACTATGGGGACCAAAAGGAAATGGAAAGCTAGCTTAAAAGAAAGAGTCAGATAAGGAAAATGAAAGGGAAAGATGTTCGGCTAGGCATCAAACTAAAGACATAAAAGGGCACTGTTACATTTTCCACATGCGAGAACGCATGGATTGTAAAATAGGAAAGAAAACATTGATGTACTATCATTTCTGCCTCTTCGCTTCAGAAATTTACGTCTTATTTGCAAGCACATGCACAAGGAAAACCACCATTACAGGTACGATCATCATAATCAAGGAGTAAGATTAGGATCGGACAAGATTAACATTAAGCAGCATAAGTTCAAATAAGATAAGATCATTGTCACCAATGAGCAAACACGTTAATCAGTTTCTGATGCTTGAACTTCTAACACAGAGCCTATGTAACATCCCGTCCCACACAGGCATGATATATTGTCACCAATGAGCAAGCACATGCATAAGGAAAACCACCATTACAGTAAGATCACCACAATCACAAAGTAAGATCAGAATCAGACAAGATTATTGTCACTATATATAAAGCACGAAGATTATGCAGCATAAATTAAAACAAGATAAGAGTCACCAATGAGAAAACAAAACAAGATCAGTTCGACGCTTGAACTTCTAAAATAGAGCCTATGTAACATCCTCCCCCACACAGACATGATAATAGTCTGCTTTGCCCGTGCCGCACAAGAACTTCCCAGGAGATCACCCATCCTGATATTGCTTTTGCCCGAGCAAGCTTAGCAACGGAGTTCTTATGGGATCTGCAGCAGCACACAGTTTTAATAAGTGTTATAATTATTTGGAAGAGAATATTATGTATATAGCCCCAACCTTCTCTCCAGAGTCCAGGTGATGTGGAACTAATTCGTGGCCGTGGACACCTCATCTATCTTGGCTTTCCCCACCTTAGGAGTCTTGGCTATTGGCTATTAAATCTTGGTCATCACAATCCACCCCACTTAATGGCCACGTCCTTGTATGGGATCATCACATTTCTAAGTACCTCCCTATTCACCTAGTTTGTTTGACACAGCTTAAAAAACACATCTAAAAAAATCCCCAGAAACTTGCATTGAGTGGAATAACAAAACATATCAAGTTGCAAGATCACTCATCTTCCTTCTCTTTCATATAAAAGTGTGACGACTATATTTGATTAGGAAGATAAAAATACATTATTTTTCCCATCTAATTACATGAAGATAATAATCACTTGAAATAAAGGTGGATATACAGAGGGTTTAAACATCAAATCTCAATGACCCTTCAGACTATAAAACCAAAAATATGTATTTACATGTCTTATCCATGGTTTTCAATTTTGGTTTTGGTTTTATGTTTGGTTTCGATCTTAACCAAAACCAAAATTTCAAAGTTCTGGAAGCAAGGACCGACGAATACGGAGACGGTTCACACGAGATCCAACAAATATTGCGGCAAGAACTGGTAAGATCTGATGATTTCGGTGATCCGACAATTCCAACGAAATCCGATGAATTTGGGGAAAAGATCCGGCAACAGATTTCGAAGAGATCCGGTGGCAAAATCAAACAAGATCCCACAACTTCGAACAAAATCAATTGGATTTTGGCTTATTCCGATGAACCTTGGAGGTTTTGGTCGAAATCTTGATGGCTGCAGTCGAAATCGATCGAAACCAGCCTCATTTAAAACTCCGGCCCCATCGAAACCAACCAACAAGTTTTACAAAATCTATAAACTAATTTTGATCAAAATGATTAAAAAGCCCTCAACATGATCAATTTCACCAACATCAGCACCGAAATTGGGTGAATCACGTGGCTTTGATGGGTTGTCTTGCTTTCGGTCAAAATCTCATCGAAAAGGACGAAATAAGGGTGGTTTCAATGGGCCCTATCATTTCATTCAAAATTTTGGTGGGCCCCACCATTTCAGTCGAAACTGGCCCAAAATCCTAAAATTTTGCAGAAATCAAAAAGGGTACGGGTTTCAAAACCCCATTTTGTTTTACCTGCTGCCGAAACCGAAATATTTCAATGAAAATTAGGAATTTCGGTCGAAATTCCAAACCATGGTCTTATCACCAAGTATCGATGGTTTGGTAGATAACTGCTAAGCAGATAGATTCTCCTTCTAACCCTAGAAGGGCAGCCATTAAGAAACTATCATCAACATAAGCCCATACCTTACTAAATCTCTAGAAATCATCTTCTAGGTTTCAACCATAACAAACCATTCAAAATCTTAGCAACCACAAAACAAGATCTTTTAAGAAAGAGAAGTATCAGATAAAAGGTAGAGCTTTCAAAGCCAAAGTAGCTAGTAACATGGAAATTAAAGAAAAAGGGGGCTTAACACGGTGCTGCCCCAATCACATAAACATCTCTAGAAACAAGCAGCAGCAGTTAATCAAAGCATCAAATCCAAAACTAACATCGATTGTCCCAACGGTCGAAATAGAAAACCTTCCTCATCGATCCCGGCCTCAATCTCTACTTCTCCGACGAGTTGGGTCCCCTCTTCTTCCCGAAGCCGACGACTGCAGAGCATCAAACAAGGCAAGAGCGAATCAAAGTCAGAAAGTTTACTCTGAGAGCATGATCGATAGGAAGGGATGGGATGGGGATTCGATGCGCACCGGCGGTGACGAAGCGGCGGTTGTACTGCATCCGCTTGTGGGCCCTGCCCCTCGGCTTCTTCTTCTTGTCCTGCTTCGCCACCTTCGGCGTCTGACCCCTCACCTTCCCGGCGCGAGCGAGAGATCCATGCACCTTCCCTGCGAGAGAAACGGATCAGAAGAGATCAACCGAAACCCTAGATTGAGAACTGAATAGATACAAAAAGAGGGTGGAAATTTGTTAAACCCTAGATCGGAGAGGGAGGGGGAGGGGGAGGGGGAGGGGGAGGGAGGGGGGCTTACCCATGGCTGATCGACCGTCGGGTTTGCGGCGAAGGGACCTTCTCTTTACAGCGGCTAATGCGTTTAGGGTTTCGGGTTGGGGCAGGGGTTCTAAATGGACCAGTTCTAGGCACGAGTGTTGCACGTGTAACCAGCAAATTTTTTTTTTTTTTTTGGTTAAAGTTAGGGCTGGTAATTTTGAACCCCGGCACGACCCGATACGAAGTTAGCGGGTCTGGATCACGATTAAACGGGTCTGGGTCATAAATGGGTCGACACAATAGACCCGTTTAATAAACGTGTCAAGTTCGGGTTTAGGATCTGGACACGGTAGATCCGAGAAGACCCGTTTAAAATTGAACGGGTCGTGTGGATTGGGTCAGTGGGTCTATCGGATCAAGTCGGGTCGAGTCGGATTGGGTCAGATCGGGTCAACTGAATAGATCTATCGGGTCTACCCGTTTGTAAGCGGGACGGGTTCGGGTTTAGGATCTAGACACGATTAGCTAAACGGGTTGGGTCCGGGTCTAGGGGTTTTAGACATGCCCCGAAACTAGACACGACACGAACCCGACACGACCCATTGCCACCCCTAGTTAATATGTGAGAGGTCACTGACAACAAATTTACCGCGTGAGCAAAGGACGCTCTAAAGTTTCATTTAGACTAAGGTTTCAATTTTTTTTGGTAAATCCAAAACTATCATCCTCCTGTTTCTTCTCCCATCTCTTCCGAGTAGCTCCGGCAGCAACGGTTGCAGCAGAGGCGGCAGGGGCAACGGCAAGCAGCTCCGACGACGGTGGCGTTTGGTTCGAGGTTAGGTTGAGGACCCTATGTTAGGATTCATCCCATAGCCTGTAGATCTTAGGGTTATGGGTTATGTTTAGGTTCGGTTCGGCAGTAGCAGTGAGTAGCCGTGAGTAGCTCTAACAACGACGTTCGGTGTTCGGATCGATGGCAGCGAGCAGCTTCGGCGGGCTCCGATTGGTTCACTGTACGGTGGCATGGCAAAAGAAAATTTAAATTGCTGTGGAGGATATTTACGTTTACAGTATTTCAAAGTTCTTAGGCTAAACCGATCTCTTTGTTAGAGACGGCTTATAAGTCCCTCTTCTTTTTTCTTCTCATATTGGCCTTAAACGACTTCTAACAGTTGCACCTCCAACCGACTCCGAGTTGGGAACTTGGGAGGATCTCGGAAGCCTCTCCGATTGCTAGCTCTTCAATAGACTCCCAACTAGGAGCGAGATGGATGGTCGGATGTGAAATATATGTGAACTAAATTATATGAGTTCGGCTCTCATGTTGGGTCGGATCTATCCGAGGCCAAATCTGGAACAAACCTGTAGTGACACATATGTGAACTAAAATATATGATTTCAGCTTTCATGTTGGGTTGGATCTATCCGAGGCCTAATCCGGAACCAACCTGTAGTTAGCCAGGTCCACAAAACTTAGAACCGAATCAATCCATTTGATCAAAATACCCGAACGAACCTGAACAATTTATATTAGGTTGAGTCTGATTACTGGTTTTTCACTGATAGTGGAAATCTGTACTATTGGTGCCTAAAAATTAGCACCAGCCCGCCAACCTAGCGTAAGAGATCGCCCCTGATCCAGGAGCTCGCCTAACTTGAAGACCTTCGGAGGAGTCGCCCATTATTACTCCACCCTCACGTGAGCAGACACACTTAGCCAAAGTTTTGACAAACGCCCGCAGGCAGCTCGCAGATCGCAAGTCGCGCTCAGGCAACTCATAGGCTGCACGTCGCCCGCAGGCAGCTTGCAGATTGCACGACGCTCGCAGACAGCTTGCAGCAGGTTGCACGTCGTTCGCATGCAACTCGCAGATCGCACGTCGCCCGTAGGCAGCTCGCAGATCACATGACGCCCGTAGTTAACTCGCGCTCAGAGTCAGCTCATCATATGGAAAAATAAGGTCATCCCGGATACAATCATACTTAAGAAGATTCAGCACCTGGTGCAAAGAAAACTCAACTCTCCCACATCGCCCGCAGTTAGCTCGCCCACTACGGAGATCACACCCTTTTGTCAGTAGGTGTTCCATACCGTAAGACGTCGTTGGATCGAGAGGTGCCCTCATTCTGGAGGAACTGCGTGGACGATTGTATGCCAAGTTCATTTTGCGTGAACCTACTTGGCTGTAAACGAAACCGACTCTCATCTAGAGCCTTCCGGAGTGCCACCTAGAGTGGACAAGACCGATGCATCCCCCCTTCAACCCCGGACAACCAGTTACCTAGCAAGATGACATAGCGCATTTAAAGACCCATATGCGAGCACGAGGGTGCACAAAGACACAGGTGGGTTGGCACTTGTCGGCCTGCAGTTTTCGAAGAAAGGCTATAAAGGCACGACTCAAGGCTCCAAAGTATATGTTTGAATTCTAAAAACACCAACTACCTTTTGATCCCAAAACCTCCCCTTCAGGAATCCCTGCTGACTTGAGCATCGAAGGGTCTGTGCTCCAAAAGGAGTCAGTCGTTCTAACCCCCTG
The DNA here is from genome assembly GCA_947650365.1 of Chamaelirium japonicum. Taxonomy (NCBI): domain Eukaryota; kingdom Viridiplantae; phylum Streptophyta; class Magnoliopsida; order Liliales; family Melanthiaceae; genus Chamaelirium; species Chamaelirium japonicum. The sequence goes on from OX393559.1 coordinate 53,453,990, forward strand.
TGTTTTGCAGGTCACTGGAGAAGCTAACGAAATTTCCCCCCGATATTTCGGCACCGTCTGTGGGATCTTGTCTGGTCCCTGTGATGATGCCCACGACTACATGGTGCGAAATCAACCCCAAGCCCAGCGTGGAACAAGTGTCGTAGCCGAGATCCATGTAACGGTCGGCATTTCGATAAGTACTCACCACCAACGATTTAAGCTGTAGCACGACAGGTGAATCGCACCTTGGCCTTGTGTGACTCCACCCATGCCTATAATTTTTTTTTTTTATTGAAAAATCTCTTTTGTGTGGAGGGCAGGGTTTGGTGAGGACCCATGGCTATAGTTAAAAACCTACATTTTGCCATCCTTCAAGTAAGTTTTGATCATGAAAAATTTATCAAATGTGGGAATTAAGTAGTTGACAAAGGGGTATTGTGCTAACATTTCGAACTTTAGGGACCAATTTAAAACAAAATAAACTACATGGGGTTTAAGTGTTTTTGAGCTAAAATTTAGGAGGGTAAAGTGTAATTTACCCAAAAAAATTCCTTAGCCTAAAGTGGTAACGTGAGCCAGGCCGTACCCAGGACCATCCTTTGACAGGCCTACCTATCATTGTTAAATCTGTTGATGAGACCCAAGCCAAGGGTAGGTGTAAATTGGGCCAGGCCAAGGCAGGGCTTAGGCTAAAGGGAGTATGAATTGGGCCAGGGCGATGAAGGCCTAAGACTAATGCTCCCAGCTTGGGCTCGACCACAGTACTTGGGTTTTTTAAGAACAGTTTTTTTATTAGATTGGGCAGGCTCGGGCACAGGTGGTAGCCCATATAATATAATATAGAAAGTACATGTATTCAGGCTTTTTTCGGACCGGGCCGGGCTTTCAAGGAGATGGGCTTTGTTGTCCACTCAGCCGCCGCTAGAGTTGGTTCCAATGAGAGGCCTAATAATCTAATCTAATAGTCTATCTCTCTATCGATATTCTATATCTATATACTAAAATGGAAGTCTATCTCCCATGTTGTGACACGTGGACGTTTTTTAAAGAACTATAATTCATCTTCCGTGTCTGAATGCGGCTCTCTTTTAAATCCATTTAAAAACGTCCCATAAAGATGATAAATTTTCTTTCAATGGCACCTAATGGTCATTTGATGTTAATCTCTTTCTCTCTCTCTCTCTAACAAGTGAATCACACTCACTCCAGATTTCACACTTCTTCGAACAGTTAGGCATTGCCCGGGCTTCTTACTAGTATCTATACTAAAACGAAAGCCTCTCTCCCTTATTATGACACGTGGACGTCATTTAAAGAACCAGAATCCTTTTTCAATGTGTGAATGTGGCTCACTTTTAAATCTTATTAAAAACCTACCATAAAGATGATAAATACTCATTCAATGGGATTCAATGTTAATATCTCTCTCTAACAAATGAATCACACTCATTTTATATTTTACACTTCTTCGAACAGTTTCTGTGCCAAATGGCATGCATCAAGCTCATCCGGGCATTGATGACAAAAAGGGAGTTCTCTTTCGTTCTATAACAAGATGATAAATACCCCATGCAATTGTATTTAATAGTTCATTGATATTAAATAGAAAAATAATTAGTAATATCTTTTTCTCTCTCTAACAAGTAAATCAAACCTGGATGAGTATCGCTTAAGAGTGCACACTCCTTCGGATAGTTGTGATGTCGTCTTTGCTAAGTGGTGTGCATCAAGTTCATCCGAGTATTGCCCAAGTTTCTTACTAGTCTATATCTATATATCTATATATCTATACTAAAATGGAAGCCTCTCTCCCGTGTAGTGACACGTGGATGTCTTTTAAAGAGGTAGAATTCTTCTTCCGTGTGTGAACACGGCTCCCTTTTAAATTTATTTAAAAACCTACCATAAAGATAATAAATTTTTATTCAATGGCATTTAATGGTCATTTGATATTAATTTCTCTCTTTAACAAGTGAATCACACTCACTTCAGATTTCACACTTCTTCGAATAGTTGCGATATCGTCTTTGCCAAATAATGTGCATCAAGCACATTTGGGCATTGCTAGGATTTCTTACGAGTATCTATACTAAAATGGAAGCCTATCTCCCGTGTTGACACGTGGACGTCTTTTAAAGAGCTAGAATTCTTCTTTCGTGTGTGAACGCAGCTCTCTTTTAAATCCATTTAAAAACCTACCATAAAGATGATAAATTTTCATTTAATGGTCATTTGATCCATTTTAATCTCTCTCTCTCTCACTAACAAGTGGATCACACTCACTTCAGATTTCACACTTCTTCAAACAATTGTGATGTTGTCTTTGCCAAATCGTGTGCATCAAGCACGTTCGGGCATTGCCCGAGTTTCGTACTAGTATATACTAAAATGGAAGCCTCTCTCCTGTGTTGTGACATGTGGACGTCTTTTAAAGAGCTAAAATTTTTCTTCTGTGTGTGACCGCGGCTCTCTTTTAAATCCATTTAAAAACCTACCATAAATATGATAAATTTTCATTCAATGACATTTAATAGTCATTTGATGTTAATCTCTCTCTCTCTCTCTAACAAGTGAATCACACTCACATCAGATTTCACACTACTTCGAACAGTTCGTCTTTGCCAAATGGCGTGCATTAAGCACATTTGGGCATTGCCCGGGTTTCTTACTAGTATATACTAAAATGGAAATCTCTCTCCCATGTTATGACACGTGAACTTTATTTAAAGAGTTAGAATTCTTCTTCCGTGTGTGAACATGATTCTCTTTTAAATCTATTTAAAAACCTACCATAAAGATGATAAATTTTCATTCAATGGCATTTAATAGTGATTTGATGTTAATCTCTCTCTATAACAAGTGAATCACACTCACTTCAGATTTCACATTTCTTCGAACAATTGCGATGTCGTTGTCAAATGGCGTGCATCAAGCATATTTGGGCATTGCCTGAGTTCTTACTAGTATAATACCAAAATGGAGCCCTTGCTCCCGAGTTGTGACATGTGGACCACTTTTGAAGAACCTGAATCCTCCCATATGTGAACACGGCTCCCTCATAAATACTATTAAAAACCTACTATAAAAATGATAAATATTCATTTAATTGCATTTAATGATCATTCGATGTTAATTAGAAAAATCATTAGTACTCTCTTTCTTTCTCCAATAATTGAATCACATACGGACGAGTGAATCACACTCACACCATATTGCACACTATGCTAATTATCATGCATCAAGTTCATCCGGGTATTGCTCGGGTTTATTACTAGTACATCTACTAAAATGGAAGCCTCTCTCCCGTGTTGTGCCATGTGAACTTCGTTTAAAGAGGCAGAATCCTTCTTCTGGCTCACTTTTAAAATCTATTAAGAACCTACCATCAAGATGATAAATGCTCATTCTAAGGCATTTAATGGACATTTGATGTTAATCTCTCTCTCTAACAAGTGAATCATATTTACTTCAGATTTCACACTTCTTCGAACAGTTGCAATGTCGTCTGTGCCAAATGGCGTCCATCAAGTTCATCCGGGTATTACCCAGGTTTCTTACTTGTATCTATACTAAAATGGAAGCCTCTCTCTCGTGTTGTGACACGTGAACGTCTTTTAAAGAGCTAGAATTATTCTTCCGTGTGTGAACGCGGCTCTTTTTTTAAATCTATTTAAAACCTACCATAAAGATGATAAATTTTCACTCAATGACATTTAATAGTCATTTGATGTTAACCTCGCTCTCTCTAACAAGTGAATTACATTCATTTTAGATTTCACACTTCTTCGAACAGTTGTGATGCTATCTTTGTCAAATGGTGTGCATCAAGCACATTCTGGCATTGCCCGGGTTTTTTACTAATCTATATATCTATACTAAAATGGAAGTATCTCTCATGTGTTGTGACACGTGGACGTCTTTTAAAGAGCGAGAATTCTTCTTCCGTGTGTGGATGCGGCTCTATTTTAAATCCTTTTAAAAACCTACCATAAACATGATATATTTTTATTCAATTGTATTTAATGGTCATTTGATGTTAATCTCTCTATTTCTCTAACAAGTGAATTACACTCACTTCAGATTTCACACTTCTTCGAATAGTTACGATGTTGTCTTTGCCAAATGGCGTGTATCAAGCACATTCGGGCATTGCCCTGATTTCTTAGTAGTTTATATATCTATACTAAAATGGAAGCATCTCTCCCTTCCGTGTTGTGACACGTGAACATCATTTAAAGAGCTAGAATTCTTCTTCCGTGTGTGGACGCGACTCTCTTTTAAATCAATTTAAAAACCTATTATAGGGGAAATTTTTCATAACGTTTTGATTAGAAACCTCACCCCACAATTCCTCATTAAATTGTATGGTTTGTAAGTTAGATTAAAGAGTTGATAGAGAGGTAAGACATAAGAAGTTGTTGTCGAAGTTCGATCTTAGGACCTATGTCTCCGAGTGAGAGATGCCACCTAGTTTCCACTATAATAAATATAAAGGGGGAGCATTATCTCGACAGATCGAGATAAGCTTTTTACAGTGAGATTGCACAGATCAACTAGAAGAAGGCCGAGGGAAAAGACGAGAGCTCTAGCCCTGGCTCTAGAATCTCCTCTGATTGAATCAATCCACCTCCCCTCTGGATGCCAAAGGGGTCATTTTATAGCTGAAGTCTGTACTAATATGGCACTGATGACATGGCAGTGTTGAGATAGCACTGATTCTGGACCTGGGTTTGCCTATTTGGGCCGTTGCACGGATAGGGGTCTGGTCTAGTCCGGCATAATTTTTGCACCCACACCTACCATAAAGATGATAAATTTTCATTCAATACCATTTAATGGTCATTTGATGTTAATCTCTCTCTCCCTCTTTCTAACAAGTGAATCACAGTCACTTCAGATTTCACACTTCTTTGAACAGTTACGATGTTGTCTTTACCAAATAACGTGCATCAAGCACATTCGGGCATTGTCCGGGTTTCTTGCTAGTCTATATATCTATACTAAAATGGAAGCCTCTCTCCCGTGTTGTGACACATGGACGTCTTTTAAAGAGCTAGACTTCTTCCGTGTGTGAACGCGGCTCTTTTTTAAATCCATTTAAAAACCTAACACAAAGATGATAAATTTTCATTCAATGACATTTAATGGTAATTTGATGTTAATATATGTCTCTCACACTTCCGATTCCACACTCCTTCGAACATTTGTGATGTCGTCTGTGCCAAATGTCGTGCATCAAGCTCATCCGGGCATAGGGCTGGCAATTTCGAACCCGACACGAAGTTAGCGGGTCTGGGTCTGGGCTAAACGAGTTCAGGTTGTAAATGGGTCGACACGATAGATTCGTTTAATAAACGGGTCGGGTCTGGACACGGTAGACCGGAGAAGACCCGTTTAAAATTTAACAGGTCGTGTCGAGTCAAGTCTACCCGCAATTCGATATTGTAATATATAGTCTTAGCGGGTCCACCGGATTAGATCGCGTCGAGTCTGATTGGGTCGAATCGGGTCAACTGAATGAACCAGTGTGGTAAACGAGTCTTATCGGGTCTACCCGTTTATAAACGAGTCGGGTACGAGTTTAGAATCTAGACACGATTAGTTAAACGGGTTGAGTTCGGGTCTAGGGGATTTGTACACGACCTGAAACTAGACACGACCCGACACGACCAATTGCCACCCCTATCTGGGCATTATCCGAGTTTCGTACTAGTATAATACTAAAATATACTAAAATAGAACCCTCTCTCCCGTGTTGTGACAAGTTGACCTTTTTTGAAAAGCCAAAATCTTTATCCCATGTGTGAACATATCTGTCTTATAAATCTTATTAAAACCCTATTATAAAGATGATAAATATACATTCAATAGCATTTAATGATAATTAGAAAAATCATTAGCACTTGATCTCTCTCTAACAAGTGAATCTCTCTCTAACAAAGGATAATTCTTCGGATAGCTGTGATGTCATCCTTGCCAAGTGGTGTGCATCATGTTTATCCAGGCATTGCCCGGGTTTTGTACTAGTATAATACTAAAATAGATACCTCTCCCGTGTTGTGACACATGGACGTCTTTTAAAGAACTAAAATCCTTTCTTTCGCGTGTGAATGCCTCCCTTTTAAATCCAATTAAAAACTTACCATAAATATGATAAATAGTCATTCAATGGCATTTACTGATCATTTGATGTTAATCTCTCTCTAACAAATGAATCACACTCGCTTCATATTTCACACTTTTTCAAACAGTTGTGATGTTGTCTGTGCCAGATAGTGTGCATCAAGCTCATCCGGACAATGCCCAGGTTTCTTACTAGTAAATATTATAATGAAGAATAAGATTTTCTTCTATTTCCTCTTTTTTTTTTTCTTTGGTTATGTTGGGGGGGGGGGGGGTGTTGTATGTTAGGGCACGTATTAGTTTCCGTCGAACATTTGATGATCATTAATATAGCCACCCAATTTATGCATAAACTTTGGCTATGATCTCCCATAATATGATTTGACAAGATAATACCGAAAACCCACCTTGGGATAGGGGAGTTAGTAAGTACCTACTAAGAAGCACGGACACGGACAGGACACGAAATTGTTCAAAAGACCAGGACACGGACATGTTAGGGGACACGCTGAATTTTATATATATATATATATATATATATATATATATATATATATATATATATATATATATATATATATATATATATATATATATATAAAACAAGTCTTATATTATAATTTATAATCAAACATAATGCTAATAGTTAACTAAAAAAATCTCCAACAAACATCATAAATGATTCAACTGTATAGTTTCAAACTTTCAAAATACAAAAAAACAAATAAAACACGTATAAAATCATTATTCATCAAGGCCAACATCAAGTGTTACCACATCATCACCATCGACGTGAAGGCCACGGCTTCCATATCCGGCTTATTGATGAAAAGATTCGCAATCTCAAGAACCCCAACATCTTCAAATGAGAAAAAAGCCTCTGGTAATATCCGACACCCTCCAACACGCATCCGACACGCTCCGACACATGTCGGACAATCTTTCTTCATAGAATACACGTTTTTTGGTGTGTCCGACACGTGTCGGAGTGTCGGACGAGTGTCGATGTCCGACACGTGTCGGACACGGACACGTTGAGGTTTCGAGAGTGTCGGGGCTTCATAGAGTACCTAATGGTTATCTTGATCTGGGCATCGGCAACAAACTGCCTAGCAAGAGGCTCGAATGCATGGCCATGAATGGTACTAGATGTCCAAATGCGCACATGCTTTGTATGAGTGCATAGGAAACTTCCGAGCGGTTTGATGCACATTTTCGGAGTGATTAGTCCAAGCTTGAAAATGCTTGAGGGGTCATAAAAAAAATCTACTCTAAAGTTTTCCAGATTCAGACCACCACTTGCACACGGCCACATCAATCACGCTGAGCGGAATCAGAAAAACCTTCGGGTTGAATAGCATCTCTCTAAAAAAAACCCCGCATAGTAACAAATGAGACCACCCATAGGTAAATTTCACCCATTTCAAAGACAAACTACATGAACACGACCTTTGAAGAGAAAATGGGTGGGGATGAAAATGGAGCAGGGGCGGTAGCATATTTAGTGCAGGAAAATGCAGGAGTCAAAAAAAAAAAATACTTTTAATCTTACGATAAAAAAAAACCTAATACAAATGTGAAGTCTCATATCGACCTCATTATATACTTTGTGACCACCCCCTATATGTCCCAGGTATATTCAAGATCACTTAGGGTCCATTTTTTTACGGAGACATAAATGGGACAAAAAATTAATTTGCGTGAGACATTCGTAGTCGACATTCGTAGTCAAGGACGATGATGTGAAAATTAAACATCTAGTGTTCTTTCCAGCTGACCAAATCCATCTAAATTTCCAATGGATAAAATAGATCTCGGCAATTGTTTGTCTTCTTCGCGGTGGGCAATCAATGTTCGACCAATTTTGGTGAGACTCTAAAGTACCACCCAAACTAGAAAAAAAAAAAAATCTTGAAAAACCATTTACTCAGAACATTAGAACATTGGACAAAAGAACACGACACAAAGTAAGATTGCCCCGATAAATCTATGCCCAACTTAATTTACTAGCCAAAAGAAAGGACCCTTAGCCGGGTATACAGAAATGATTTCCATTGACTTGTATGTCCGTTGATTTCATTTCCCCTCCCTTATTTTTGTTGTTTTGGGAGGAAGAAAATTAAGTGAGTTGTAGAGAACGAATCTTTTTTATCAATTCATTTCCACCTGACTTAAAGAAATGAGTTACCGTCCAAATTTGATAGGAAATGTACTAGGCCGGTTGAGGAAATAACAATGAAAATTGACATAAAGTTCGTAAGTGGATTAGTTTCCACCAACGAAAAATGGAAAGAAAAATGAAAATGGAGATAAAGTTAGTAGATTCATTTCCACCCTCACTTCCGCCCAAAAGAATGCACCCTTATGGAAAGGCAAACAATCAACACGTTATAAACTTATCAAGAATTGTTTCATAAGAATTGAATTTTTGCAAACATAAAAAAGGTAAATGTCAAACACTCTCAAGAGTGACAGGGCATCACATTCCTCTCTCCACAGAGAGAAATCACATTCCCCCGCTCAGCATTCTCTTTCCCCTTCCCCAATTAAAAACTTTCTTGCTACCAAAGAAACATTTCCACTTGCATCAACAAACAAAATTTCCATTGTTTGAGGTTTGAGGGACCACGGATCAAACACTGAGTTTCCATGTTTGAGATCTACTAGCCCCTACGATTGCAAATTAGCCAAAACAGGGAACAAGCGGCGGCCGTTCGCATAGGTAAATTTCACCCATTTCAAAGAGTACTACATGAACATGGCCTTTAAGATCAAAGGGTTTGCTTGTGTGAGTGTGGCTGCGTGTGGAAGACCAGTATGCAGTATTCATGAAGATATCAGTTTGTCTAAAGAATTCTCCAGATAAAATACATCGCCTTGTTCGCGAATCTCTTTACCACAATGCATTTCTGATGGGCATCCAGCAGAAAATTTTCGCCAACTGAGTATGGTTTCAATTCAGCCAAAATTTCAAAATTTTAGCAAAATTTAATGATTCGGCCGGGGCCAAAACTAAATGAGGGTCGAAACCCAATTGAGTTCAACTCCAGTCAAAATTTTGGCGAAATATTTTCGTTTCGGTTCTCAGTTGGGACCGATACTAAATAAGGGTCGAAACCCAATTTAGTTCAATTCCAATCAAGATTTTGGTAAAATATTTCGGTTTCGGTTTTGGTTTTCAGTTGGGACAGATACTAAATAAGGGTCAAAACCCAATTTAGTCCAACTCCAGTCAAAATTTCGGTCAAATTCGGAACTGAAACTATAAATTTCGATCCATTTTGGTTTCAAAATTAGAATTATAAAAAATTTCAAATTTCTGTCAATTTCAGTCCAAAATTTTGACCGAAACCGAAGAATAAAAACAGAACTATTAATGGATAGAATAATCAATTAATTACCAAATCCAACCAAGATCATCCAAAGTGGATTCAACCAATCAAGGATACCCCAAAACCATGGCCATCTCATATTCATATAAGAAAGTAATCAACACCCAACAACAAAGAAACTTAACAGCCCTAAAGCGACACCACAGTTCAAAACTCCACGCTACTGCTAACACACAGGACCTTACTTCCATTTCAAACTCCCCACATCTAAAACACTTCAACTATCTCTTTAAGAAAGTAGGAAGGGGGGGGGGGGGGGGGGAACACAGGAGATTACCATCGCCGCTCTCAATCCCACTTACGCCGGAAGGAGCACCCCTCCGTCAGCCGCGCCCGCCCTCCGGTCGGCTGGCACAGCACCGTCTGGCAGTTCCCGCAGACCACCACCGTCTGCGAGTGGCTGAACACCGTAGTGCTGCCATCCATCGACACGATCAAACCCATCCCATAATATGTGATTAATACATGAAATTCAAAAAAAAAAAAAACTTACATGCTGAAGCATCCTTGGCACTTCACATCCTTCGATCGAGAAAAAAAGAAAAAGAAAAGAAACAGTAATCGTTAGAAGCTCGTCAAGAGGACCGAGCAACGGCGGAAGCGGATCTGGGCCGGCGGCAGTCTTACCATGAAGAAGGAATTGGGCGACTGCACGAGTCGCTTGAGCTTGTGCCTCCTCTTCTCGAGCTCGGCCGGGGGATTCAGCAGATCGATATCGTTCGGAAGAACCTAGAGTCAAAGAATCGGTAAGAAATTATGATTCAGATCGAACATTTCAATTTTTTTAAAAAAAATCCAAGCAAAACCGTGCCGATTCAGATCTCGTGAATCTCTTCCAACAGATCGAATCGATAATCTGAACAAGAACTCACCATCACGTCGTCAGAACTCGAAACCCTAGACCCCTACAGAAACCCTAGAAACCTCAACCGGATCTCCAGATGAGCTGCGGCTTGGGAGGGGAATGATGTTGTGACGATGAGACGGCCTTTTATACGGGACGTGAGCGATCTACGGCCGTAGGACCGAGGTTGTTTGATCTGAACCGTGCGCTGGGAAGTAAGGCTCCCGAAGCCAGCGCAAGGACACGTGGTCACGAGGCCGACGTCGGCTATCATGGGATTGGATTCATCTGATCGCACCCGCGGAATTAGTGGTGGCACCCAAATAAATTTTATTTTTACCCTCATCCATAATCTCTATCTAGTCACCATTGAGCCACGCACCCATCGTGCTCTGCCTCAGCCATAGATCCCACCACCACTCCTCCTCCTCCTCCCTCCCTCCTCGTCCCCCTTCCTCCTTCCGAACACCACCCCCAACCACCCTCCTCCTCCTCCCTCCTTCCTCCTCCACCGCCTCCTCCTTCCAAACGCCGCTCCCAACCACCCTCCTCTTCCTCCCTCCCTCCCTCCTCCTTCCTCCACCGCCTCCTCATCCTTTCGAACGCCTCCTCCTGTGGGGGAAAAATCTTTGTGCCGATCCGAAGACTTCAACTCACCAGTCAATCGAAGTCGAAGTCGAAGATCGTTGTTCGATCTGTTGATTAGAAGGTAAGTTCGAAGGCTGGTGCCTTAGTGACTTTGAGTTAGCTCTTTCAGTAAATAAACAGAGAGAGAGAGAGAGAGAGAGAGAGAGAGAGAGAGAGAGGCAATCAGAGAGGAGGTTGACACAATGTGTGATCTCGGAGTTCAGCCGAAGCCTACGTCTCCGTGCTATAGGGAGCAACCCGAATTCACTAACACTTTGTTCGAAGTGACCTCGACAGGCCGAGTGTCACTGAAGTCTCTTCAACCTCTTCAAAGATAAGAGGATGATCAAGGAGAGTTAGAGGATGGAAAGCTGGAACTCCAGAGCTTTGCTTTTTGAACTGGGATTTTGGATCTCCTCCTTCTTTTTCAGAAGGCTCTGTTATTTATAGAATTCCTGAGGAGGAATTCCGGGGTAAATGGCGGTTTCTGCTGCCGTATCTGGGGATCCTCCAGGCAGGGCTGGTGGGTCCCCTTGTAGTCTTCGTGGGCCCACCAGGCAGGGCCGGTGGGTCCCGCGGTAGTCTTCGTGGGCCCACCAGGCAGGGCGGGTGGGGCCCGCGGTAGTCTTCGTGGGCCCACCAGGCCGGGCCGGTGGGTCCCGCGGTAGTCTTTGTGGGCCCACCAGGCAGGGCTGGTGGGTCCCGCAGTTTGTAGACTTCTGCCAAAATTTGCACCCACACCTCCTCTTTCCGAGCATCACCCCAGCCACCCTCCTCATTCCTCCTCCTTCTTCCTCCCCCCCCCCCCCCCCCTTCATCTTCTTCCCCATTAAACCCTATCCCAGCCATCGGAGGTGTCTGCATCTATCGATTGACACTTCTCATGGCTGGGTTAGGGTTTAGCGAGGAAGAAGACGAAGAGGAAGGATGAGAGGTGACTGGGGGCATTGTTTGGAAGGAGGCAACGGTGGTGGAGGAAGAAGGAAGGAGGAGGAGGAGGAGGAGGAGGACGTAGGGGGGAGGAGGGTGGTGGTTGGGGGTGGCTTCGGAAGAAGGAGACAGCGGTGGACTTATGCCCAACTGCTGCCTCCTCCTTCCCATATATGATAGCACCATGTCCCAGCAGCTTCCGGCTGTAGTAGGGGCCTGGAATTATTTGGTGAAGTTTAACATAAGTCTTTTTTGAGAGATGACTTTTAGTTGCAGGACGCATTTGTTTATGTATGTATCGGGTCGGGTTTATGGGCAGTCAAGTAGGGTTACTTTGTGTATCGATGTACATATATATTGGCTTGACTCCCTTAATAACGATAAACCTCATTCTCTCCAAATCCTAGTCGTCATCTCCTAACATGGTATCAGAGCTGGGTTCACCATCTCCCTCCGGGTTCGACCACTTCCAATCGTGCCTCACTTCTCTTGAGGAGGGGGTGTTGAGGAAGTCCACTGGTTAGTTCCACGTCAATAAAGGGGGCACGTTACGCCCGCTTTATATACCCTCTATGGACCTCCCCTTACGACCCGGGTTCTGTGGGCCTCTCATATGCCTTCCGTCGTCGCGACCGCTCCGCCGCTAAAGACGATGCCTTCCGTCGTCGCGACCGCTCCGCCGCTAAAGACGGTCACCTTTCAGTTGGTCTCGGCCAGTGACCGGCCAGACTGGTCGCACACCGTTGAGGCCTTCCTCTCCAGCCGCGATCTTTGGGATCACATCATCGGTGAGGATCCCCCTCCGTCTGGCTCCTCAGGCTCCTCCTCGGTCACTAGTTGCATCGATGCTAGCGATGCATTGTCTGTTGCTGCTGTAGAAACTCTGGCATCCCCCGTCGCTACAACTGCACCTTCTCATACTAATTCGGACCGTTTCCAGCGACTTGATAAGCTCCTTTTTCGTCACCTAGCCTCTACATGTTACTTGTGTGTATGTTCGTCGCTCCACAGTATCTACCACCGAGACGGTTTTCACTAGTACTGCTGCTCCATGGATTTTCGATTCGGGTGCTTCCTGTCACCTCACCTGTTGACTCCACTGTGCTCACAAACTGTGTTCCTGCTCCTCCCCATCTGGAGGTTCGCATTGCGGATGGGACTCTCGTACCTATTCGGCAGTGTGGCTCCATCACTACTACTTTTGTCGTCCACCTTTACTATAGTGCTGCGAACCTACTCTGATACAGACTGGGCAGAGATGTTGCTACTCGTCGTTCCACCACTGGCTACTATGTTTTTCTTGGCGACTCCCTCATCTCGTGGCGTAATAAGAAACATGAGTCTGTTGCTCGCTCCAACATCAAAGCCGAATACAGGAATATGGCTTTCACCACCACAGAGATTGTATGGCTTTGACACCTTCTACTCGACCTGGAAGTTATGATGTTCGGGGCCACCCCTCTCTTCTGTGACAACCGGAGTGCTATCCATATTGCTAGCAACCCGATTTTCCACGAGCGAACCAAACACATCAAGGTTGATTGTCATTATGTTCGCCAGGAGTTTCTTGCCCACGCCATCTGCTTGCCATTCATTCCCTCGACAGAGCAAATTGCTGATTTTCTCACAAAGCCTCTTATGATTACTCGTTTTCATTATTTTATTACCAAACTCTCGATACATGATCCACCGTGAGTTTGAGGGGGAGTGTTAATGTATATATCGGGTTGGGTTTATGGACAGTCAGGTAGGGTTACTTGTGTATTGATGTACAAATATATTTGGCTTGAGTCCCTCAATAAAAATAATCCTCATTCTCTCCAAACCCTAGCCGTCATCTCCTAAAAGCGTTAATTTCAAAATATAGCTCAAGTCCCTCTCGACGAATATGTACACTTTCTGGAGACGAATGTATACTATTTCTGAAGACGAATATATACTTGTAGGGACCTTAGCTAATATATCAAATTATGGTGTCCTGCAGCTAATATTGCAAAATAGTTAATGATCTATATCTAATTTGCCGTAATTATTTTCTCAAGCCTTGAATCGCCTTCATAGGTCGACTGTGAAGTTTGGTAACCTGAATCGCTTCCGTCGGACATCCGCATCGTTCCATACCCGTCCCAATGATTTCAAGACACGACTTCTTTGCTTCCGAAAACTGGAGTTGTCATCATTCTTTCTCCTGACACTTGTGATCATTTCGGTTCAAAACATCTATAATGCCCTTTCATGCTTATATTACTAAAAGCATCTATTGCCCTTACTCAAATCTTTACACATATTTAAATAAAAAAATTGAATAAAAACTCAATATGATACAGATCACTCCATACGGCAAACGCAAATATTTATTGAGATCTTTAAATGAACAATTGAAGATAACCGTTAGGGTTCTGAGTTTGTAAGTAGTGCAAGGTTGAAGACGACCGTGGGGTTCTGAGCAGAGATTTGAGTCTCACTCGATTTGGTGAAAAATCTGAGTAGAACTCAATCTGATATGAGTTTGAGTTAAGGCTTAGAGCTGGTTTTTGGACATTTTTACTCAAATTTAAATCCGAGTGCAAGTTTGAGTAAGGGCTGGAGATGCCCTAATGACTTGATCACAACTAGGATCAATAGACCCGTTAGATACCCTCACGCTCCAAAACCCGGGTTGTAACTTGTAAGGGGGTCCACAACGGGTATATTAAGCGGAGGATGGATGCCTCCCTCACCGATGTGGGACTATCCATTAACACTTCCTCTCACGCATAACACGGGTGGCAACGATCCTCCCACGCATAGCACGCGTGGCAAGGCATGATCGATCGAGAGCACCCAGAGCGGGAGCAGGAGACGGTGAACCCATCTCTAATACCATATTAGATACCCTCATGCCCCAAAACCCAGTTGTACGGAAAGGTCCACAGCGGATATATTAAGCGGGTGATGAGTGCCTCCCTCACTAATGTGGGACTATCCGTTAATTTGATACAGATTTCAAAATTTTCTGATCTACCTTAGGTAGCACAACCATAGAAAAGCAGCACATTCTGAAATCCCCATCTATATATATCAAAGGGATGACTGACATTAAACCATGGAAAGCAAAACTAATTACACATCACATAACCAGTTCTGGTGAATAGGTTGAACAAATCATACATCGAAGGATCGACTCATGCAGCGGTACATACAGATACAATGTAACCGGACATGCGATGACGCTACCTTGTCTTCTCTCACGAAACCGCTGAAGTTCTTGTTCATGTGGTGCAATCTTTCCTCCAATGGCCAAACTTGCCACACTTGAAGCAGGGGTAAGCCCCAGCACATTCACTCATCCAATGTCCTTCTTTGCCACACTTGAAGCATTTACCCGGCCTAGGTGCAGCCCCAGCGGGGCTGCCTTCATCTAGGCTGAGCCTTTTGATCGGTGAGAACTCTCCCGCTCCACGGTTCACTCGGTGCTCCCTGCTCGTTGGTGAAGGCGAGGCTGGAACAACCGACACATCAGACAGGATCCCCTTCGGTGTACCACCATATTTTCCTTCAGCTGCTCCATCATCATCCATTTCATCAGATTTTACCACGGGCACCAGATTACTACCGCTGTTCTTTACTTCACCTGCTTCGCCCATTTCGTGGTCTCCTGCCACCTCGGGCACCAGATCGCCACCACCATCCTTTGCCTCATCTACTCCGTCCATTTCGTGGTCTTTTACCTCGTGTCCCAGATTGTTTGCTCCACCTTCTCCGCCCATTCCATGGGCCAGATTGTTTGTCTCCGCAGGCACCAATTTGAAACTTGAGACCACGTCGCAATCTAAATTCTCATTCTTCATTTCAAGTGGTTTCGCCGCGGTATCATACCACTGGAAAAAGTTGCAAGCTCCTTGTCCCTGGAAAGAAATCAGCAACCACATTTTTTTTCATGTCAATTTTTAATGAAATCAAATAGAAGCCAGTGGAAAATGAAAGAAACTAAAAATACAGAACGTAGCCAATGAAAAGGGCAAGAAGCTAGTAATATATTTTGTTCATTAAGGTATAAAGTAAGATAGAGAACAAGTAATACTAATAGGAGAGCTCAGTAACCACCACCAAATAAGGTTTCTCCCACTTTAAATGAGCTTCCATGTCCAACTCAGCAGAAGGCTCAGGATTTCGAGGTACTAAAATGCTATAACCCGGAACCAGAATGTTGAGAGAGAGAGAGAGAGAGAGAGAGAGAGAGAGAGAGAGAGAGAGAGAGAGAGAGTACTCTCTTGTATTGATACTTATTATCAAGCACTATTTCTTACATAGGAAGAGAACGCACCATTACAATGCCATAGACCATGTGGGCCTAAACTATGACTACACCTAACATTACCTCTGAAATTGATGTAGGGTATAAACCAACATCAGCTTGCCTGACAAAAGAAAGGAAAACTACAATCAACATCCCTCTCTTTTTTTAAAAGTAAAAGATAGTGCCATATCGACCTGCAAGTAAGTCGTCATGGGTACCCGATTGACCTGCAAGCAGGGCAATCGGGGGGACATGGCCAACCTGCAAGCAGGCCAACCGCTAAACAGACAAGGGTCACTAAGACCCGATGCCAAACAGGTGGAGCGATGACCAAGACAGCCGACAATGGTAGAAGTCGACACAGAAGAGACCAGGGTAAAGAAGAGAGTAAAGGGCGCACATCGTGCAAGGCAAGGAAGAGAGATGTGGATACAGGAGATCTCGTAGGAGGCAAGCACTCAGCTGAAACAAGTGCTCGACACCTCTTGAGAGATCTTGATTGTCACAACTTAAGGAAAGATGTGGATAAGGAAAAGAAAGAAGGGCGGATCGACACAGCCCGATCATGAGAAGAGAATGGAACGACATAGTACAATCGTGAGAAGACAACGGTTGGGCTCCCGACATACTGAGTGCACCCACCCAAGGAATACAATGGAGAGAGAAGACAACGATCTCTTCTCCCATTACCAATGTGGGGCTAACCGCTCAACATCCGCCCGTACGCAAAGCGTGTGTCAACGAGGACCTACCTGCACGCGGAGAGAGGAATCAACGGGGTGTGACGGAGCCACTCACAAGATGCTTCCGGTGCGGGTCCAACTCCGATACCACGTTGAGAGAGAGAGAGAGAGAGAGAGAGAGAGAGAGAGAGAGAGAGAGAGAGAGAGAGGAGCTCGGGTTTCGGAGAGATACTAGCACTACCTCTCCTAAAAGATTCTTGTACATTCCTGATTCAGCAAGATGATTGAAGAACTATGCCCTTATGTTTTTTAAGGTTTAATTGTCTCCTCTAAAACTATACGAATCTAAAATAACCTAATAGTCACAATCAAACTTTTATGAACTCTAAAGAATCCTATAATATTCCCTTTCCTTTCCTTGATCCAACAGCTGTATGAAGCTTCTTACTTGCAAGAATACATTTTCTATGTAGATTCACAGTCCCTTCTACAGTTCTACGTACGAGCTATGATATGGTTTAATGATTAATGATGATGATTAACTAGGAATCATCGAGTGTAAATGGCATTGGTGGATTGGGAGTTCGGGTGGGATTAAAAAAAGTTTTTTTTTTGCAAATCGACCACTACAAATTAATCTAATTGCACATTAACCCCTGAAAATCTTATATTTGTATATCAACCTCCAAAACATATAAAGTTGTGCATATTCACCCCTTTGTTATTATCCACCAACATAAGTGACCTAAACATCAGGGGCTTCTAATTTGAGGTTCAAATAATCATTTTACCCATGGCCAAAGGGCAGCTTACCACTTGCTTCGGCTAGTTTTAGTTGTTTTCAGTGATAGTACCATAACTCTAACACCACTCTGATCTCCCCTCGATGCTCGTCTACCCTCCTCGCACGTCCAACAACCCACAATCAACAGGGAAATATTTCTAAGTATATTCACCCTTTTGAATCGGTAGCTAACCGGAGGGGTGAATATGTACAACTTGATATGTTTTGGAGGGTTGATATTCAAATATAAGGTTTTTCGGGATTAATACGTAATTAGACTAATTTATAGGGGTCGATTTATAAAAATCCCCAAAAAAAATCAAAAGTAAAGAAGTAAAATTAGATCTAAAATTTATATAAAATTACACTAGAAAAGTGATCGAAGATGTTTGAGTAGATTAGAAAAAAATCCACCCTCAAGGAAGATTACAACCTAAAAGGATTTTCCAAAATAAAATGTATTCGTGGTGAACTACATAAATATATGCTCATTGGGATTGAAATTCGGTAGCAGAGTTATTAGGTTTGGGAATGATTATGTGATGTTTTGAGGTGGATCTAGCTTGGACAAATAAGAAAAAAGATCAACAAATCTGAGGTCATAGTGCTACAGAAATTAAACTAGGGATACGGAAATTTAGGAAAATATATCAATTATAAATAAAAAAAGATACGTGATGAATTTTGGAAGAGTCGAGGAACTAAGGCGTCACATCTGAGTGTCTCTTATGCAATTGCACTAAGGAAAGATGAGGCATCGTACAAAGGCAATTGCACAAGATATATGCAGCAAACAAAAAGAAGAGAACTCTAGTTTTGACTGATTCAATTTGATTGCCAAAGGCCCCTTTAATACAAGAATTCCATAGATTTTTACTATTAGATATTAGTGAAGGTTTCACTTGATAACTGTCATAATCAAGTGAAAACAACTATAAGGGCCACCGCGAAGAAGGCTACTCTTTTCACTTAGACTACTATAATAGTCCAAGTTAAAGGCTCCACTTCACATGGCGCCGACCCTTATATTGCCTTGAGAGGGAGGCCGGCTGCCCATTCCCATGAGACTCTTGGAATCTATTCAAATTAAATCTCTCATTTTACATGATTTTGGAGTCCAAACCAAACCCAGTTCCCATGGGAACTCTTGGAGTCTATCCAAACTGAAATCACTCATCTTACATGATTTTGGATTCCCAACGAAAGTGAAACTGAGCACCTTCACAAGGATTTGAACTCCTAATAAGTTGTACTCGTACTGCAAAAGAGAGGCCGTTTTTCTTGTTTAAGACCTTTTGATGGTTGACTTCCCTCCCTTCCTCCAGCATGGCTAGCTGCTTCTCTTGCACATATTGATCTATTCATTCTCTTTCTTTTTCCTTCTCTTAGCATAGACTCGGATGGAAGATGAATCAAATCACCTTCAAGCTATAGAAATAAGCTTGCATATATTCGACTTAAAAGGCTACTTAATAAGGATGGTGGGAAATTGGATGAGCAAGAAGAGACTCGGCAAATATAAGAATGGATGTCTCCACTGTGAGTTGGATAAAGTTTGGAACAAAGGTAAGTCATCTTGGAATTTTGTTCCACACTTGCCAAAAGCCAAAAAATTAGTGGTCTAAGTACTATTGTGAAGACACCACCAAGACACTCTAACCTCTTGAAAAATCAAGACTTTCAGTCACTTGATATTCAACCATGAGGGTATGAAGGACTAAGTTCCGATTGACCTCTGTGATAGATTAAAACAAGAGTGTTGCTTCGTTTCATTTATGTGGCTTATAATTTTGACCACTGATATAAAGGCAATTCTCTATATCAAATCTTGCCTTGTACCCTCTTCGTCTAGACTCTTTCATAGTCTAGGGGAACACTGAAGAGTTGCTCCTTTGTTGCATGAGCTTAAATTACAAAACAAGAATGTAGGTTTCCCTATTCATCAACTGGCCTTTTAGATTTCTCAGCATATAACAGTTTTTTGTTTACTATAATGCCACTACGGTACTGATTTGGAAACATCTCCACTATCAATCTCATTTTCCTTGCATCGTAGTGGTTGGAGCATTATTCTAGGGGCCATGGGATGAACCCTAGGTGGATGCCTAAGATCCACCATAGGGCCATTGGATGGTCCCTCTGAATTTCGGTACGGTCTCGAAGCAGGTACAATAGAATTTTCCTACTATAATTTGGATTTTCCAATAACTGTAATCCATATTAGTTCTTACTCGATCCATGTTTGTTATAGACCTATTTAGTTGTTGTTTGTGGACTGTCGTCTTCAGCTTCATGGCACGATTTGAAGGTGCTAAAATTTTCTATTTTCTATTTGTATATTTTTGTTGTTTTCATCAGCAATGGTTATGTCTTAAATAATTATTTCAGGATCATATGAAAAAGGCTGGGGATGTGTGGTTTGCTCAAGTTTTTCGTGATGCTGATGGTAAGCCGTATGAAATCTTTTTTGATTTGCAATACTATCATCCTGTAAACGCCGACAATGACGGCCCCTTCACCTCCTCAATCCGACCTTCACCTCCGGCCCATGCCTTCGCCCTCTTCATCAAGGTCTTTGCGATATCCCCGCCTAAGAGAGAGAGAGAGAGAGAGAGAGAGAGAGAGAGAGAGAGAGAGAGAGAGAGAGAGAGCAGTAGCAATAGCACCCCGCAACATAGGAAACAACACCTCGTAGTGGTTGCAGTTCCTCACAGTGATCTTTCACTGCTCCGAGTATGCTCTCGCTGCTGCCACCATAACAGATCCAACATTTCCCTAAGTTGTACTTGCGCTACTCTTCTCACAACCAATCTCTCTCTGAAGCGAATTCTGGCTTCGAGGATTTCAAAATATTTCGGAATTAAACGGAATCTGTGTAATTGATCGTGGGAATCAATTGATAATACAACAAAAAAATTCAATTGATAATACCTTCATTTGTTCCATTTCACGAACAACAATACATGTATAGCTCTTACGAAAAAATGTGAATCTCAATATTGATGAACCTCTAATCTAATAGGCAAGGCAAAGTGTTGGGTTTAATTCAATGGAAACGGGGTTTTTGGAAGCTTAGTCCCACATGGGAGATGTGAGTTTCAAAAGAGAGGAGTGGAAGCATCCAAAATTTTTGTAAATTATTATTCCTAATGACCTTGCTCCATGCAATCACATTGTTACCATTTCATAATAAGACGACTACTTGAATGAAAATGTACTTCAATTGCACATATATGTCCCGCGTCAAGGTTATCAAGCTTCTTATGTTAGTTATGTAGCCACACAGTTCTTTCATATTCCACTACAGCTCTAGGTTCCCAAAACATCAACCAGAATAAAGATTTTGCTATGATAAGTGGTTCTTGTTTGGTTGATGTGCAAATGATGTGCGTACATATGTTTGCACACTATTCTAATTCATACGAAAGTGAACATTTTGATCAATTCTGTGCGAAACTTTAAATTATGATTAGTTTAGTACGACAGTATCCATTTCGCACGAACTTAATCAGAATGTCCGCTTTCGTACAAAACTAATCAGAATTGAAAGTTTTGTACGAAATTGATTAGAATGTCCACTTTCGTATAAATCAGAAAATTCGTACAAAAGATATCTGAATTGAACATTTTGATTAAATTCGTTTAAAAATGTCCACTTTTGTATGAATCAAAATGGTTACATTCATACGAAATAGATCTAAATTGGACATTTTGATTAAGTTCGTACGAAACTAGCAATTCAGATCTATTTCGTACAAATGTACTCATTCTGATTCATACGAAAGTTGTGCATAAAGTTTCATACTTTCATGTATTCAGGTGAAATTTTATTTGCACAGTTTTATGTGCAAAAGTTGTACAAATTGAGCAAGTGCGCATCTGTTTACACACCTCAAACCCCATTAACCAAATAACCCTAAACTGTTTGCACATGTGTTTTCAAAATCACTGGCTAAAAACACAACCTCAGTTTTCCTTTGACTATGTTGTTAGATATAAACTATATAAAACACAAGAAAAAGGATCTCATCCTTCATTAGTGGGATGAACCTTTCTACAAAATAGGCAAGAATATAAAAAGAGGTGAATTAATTACACCAAACCATGTACCCATCTAAAATCAGCTAAGCATTCATATTGGCCTCATATATGGTATGCTCATCATGGTGAATAAAATCTGCTGGGTGCCTATTTATGGTATGCTCATCATGGCATATAAAATCTGTTGGACGTCATATACGGTATGTTCATCATAGCATATCAAATTTGGGGTCCATTATGTGCAGCGAATCCGGCATATCCTAACATTAATCTCAAGAACGGTAAGAATATAACCACAAAAAACCCATTATAAGGAGCTGCCACCTATAAACACAATTTAAGAATCCAAACCACTGAAGCATAATGCATCCAAAAAAAGGAAGTGATCATCTATGAGTTTTTTGGACACCATCGTCAACGAGAAAAATTGACGACCGGAATTACAACCAGCCAGTAGCATTGCACCACATATGACACAAAAGGGGTAAGGAGGTAATTTAAAGGGGCTAAGGAAGTAATTTTTATTGGGGTTGTGGCGTATGTGGCGCAATGCCACTGGCCGGTTGTAATTCCAGTCGTCAAAGCCGATCGTCAAATTTTTTCTCATCTTTGACCCGAGATAAAAGCAAAATCTTCGTCAACTAAAGTTAGCAAGATCTTATCTATCACAAAGTGAGCTCCTTCAAGATCTTATTTCTAATATTAGCTTTCTTTCTTTCCCTAATCATGCACCCTATCCCAAGTAAAACCAGAATCCAATTAACCAACATAGGATGAATCCATGAAAACCAGTATTACCTTCTTTATCGTGCAACCAAAATATTTCCGGCCAGCATTGTCCCCATCTTGCATTGTCAAGACTCTGCACATTCCAGCACCACAAGAACACATCGGATATAGAGATTTGTTTGTACCGCAATGCTCCGGACCGTTGGCATTTAATCGCTGATAGAGTTTTGCCGGACTTTTGGCACCATGCAGCGGATTCAAAACCACCATGTCGCACCACTTGAAAAAACCACACTTTTCGCTTACCTAAATCATTAAACATTCGGATTTTGAGGAAATGTAAGAATCTCTTGAGAGGGGAAAAAACTCATGCAATCACATTTTATAAGATTAGTAAAAAACACCAAAAATTGTAGAGCAGTGCTGACAACCGAGTAAAGATTTCAATTTTTTCCCCACAGATCACAACTCACAAATAAATTTACACCTTTGTTGAACTAAAAATTCAATTTTTTACGACTACAATTCTAAGTAAAAATAAAAATAAAAATCGAATCTTTCCTACATGCAAAGCTCGTTAACAGAGTGAGAAATGAATCAAGAAAGAAACCCCAACTCACTGCAAACACAGGGCAGCGGTAGAAATCCCGGCTGGGGTTCCGCTCGGTTTTTGATGTGAGCACAACGCAGCCCCCCCCCCCCCCCCCCCCCCCCCCCCCGCGCAGGGGCACTGAAGCTCGGGATTGAATTGTAGAGCAATGCTGACAACCAAGTAAAGATTGCGATTTTGCACCACAGATCACAACTCACAAATAACTTTACACCTTTGTTGAACTAAAAATTCGATTTTTTACTACTACAATTCAAGTAAAAATAAAAATAAAAATCAAATCTTTCCTACATGCAAAGCTCTCTAACAGAGTGAGAAATGAATCAAGAAAGAAAGCCCCAACTCACTGGAAACACAGGGCAGCAGTAGAAATTCCGGCCGGGGTTCCGCTCGGTTTTCGACGTGAGCACGACGCAGGCCCCCTGCCCGCAGGGGCACTGAAGCTCGGGATAGCCCGCGCCGTCCGCCTCCCCGGCGGCGGGACCCGCCGGCACGGGACTCGCCTTCTTCCTCGAAGGGCAGTCCTTGACCCAGTGGCCCTCCTCGTTGCAATGGAAGCAGGGGCTTCGCTGCTTAACGCCTCGATCGGGGGTAGTTTGGGGATTCACGGCCTCTTTCCGGAAGGGGCTCCCCGTCTGGGGAGCTGCAGCGCAGGAGCCCGTGCTTTCCGAGGCCATCACTGGACCTTGCAGGCACCTAGAAATCCGTGGGAGGGGAATGAGAAACAAGAGATTTTTTGGAAATTTAAATTCACATAAAAGTTTTTTTCTTTTTAGAAAGAAAAAGAAAAAGTTTTGTAGCTGCGTTGAAAAGAGAGGGAAGCGGAAGAGGCAGTGAAGTAAACTATTTTTTTTTTTTTTGACAGGAGAAAGTAAACTCTTATATGTCGTCTTTGTGGGGTCAAGACATGACTGCGGATTCCACTTTTGTCTTCTTGGACTCTATGCAAAGTTGGGGGTTCCACTGTCATCTCTTAGACTCCAAGTAGAACTGTGAATCTCACTGTCAGGTGTTAGATAGATTTTGCATCCATAGAAATCTTTTTTCTTTTTGTGAGCAGCTGAGAGCGTTCAGGATTTCGGTGGCCATGGTCTCCCCGAACGCTGTCGGCGTCGATGGAGAGGTTGGGATTTTGGCTAAATCGCCCTTATCCACTGCGGTAGGTGTAGATCCGCTCATTTCTAATTTTTTTGTAGTTTTTTTTTTGGGGTTTCGGGTCCGTTGCCTATTGATGTTTTTGGGTTTTGAAGTCACCCCTTCCGGCTCTGGCTACGACTCCGTTCAGGTCAGGCGGATCCTTGTCCTATGTCAGGTAGCAGTTCGATCCGTTCGATGTAGTGGCCTTTGTATAGGTCCGTCGGACCTTGCCACTTCTCATCTTCGGCGGCTCCCGGACTTGGCAAGGTAAGGTGGCTCCGGCTCGACTAGGTGGCGGTGGATTCAAGTGATCGCCGGCGGTTCCTTCCTGGCATCGAGCCTAGTTCTCCTCGTTATAGGTTTTGTTTGTTAACTTTGTTGTTGTTTCGAGCCGGATGCTCATTGATGTAAGTTTGCCGGTGTGGTGTCTCCAGCCATTGTGACTTTGTGGTGGTGGGACTTTGTCCCTCTTTGTTCTCTCCATTAGTGTGGTGGTTCTCGGTCAGCGTCATCATGTGGCGCCTCCCAGATGTCCGATTGTGACCTCCCCTTGTAAAACTTCTAGAGAGATGTTTGGGGTCATCATAATTGTCACCCAGAACACATTTCATTACATTGATGCAGTCTCATTAGCTTCTGTCATCAAACCCTCCATAGAAAAGGCAGGTGAACTTGTCCAAACTCTGCCGGAGAACGAAGACAGGTCACCGACAGCGTCAGAGATGACAGATTTGCTCTACTATACCATGGTATTACTTAAAGTGAAAGGGAGTCTACATTAGCCAAAGATCATTGAGAAATCAAATAGTCTTTTAGACTTCAAAACACTTCAAGCTCAGGGGCTCAGGACTTGGTTGGTGCCCGCCCATGAGTTAGCCTGAATCCACTTAAATCCATATTCAAAACTTGTCGGTTAGATTAATTTTTAAGTTTTTTTAATCACAGTTAGTTAAATTAAGGGTCTTTGTATGTGGATCCATGGCCTGCTACGGTGTGGCGTGTGGTTGGTGCGGTGTCACACCGCAGTCGTTTGATGCACCCGCTGCGTGTATCGCGTGCGGTACTTCGGTCCATTAACGCCCTCATCTTTCTTTATCTCTCCCTTTCTTCCTCCCCCGCCCCCTCTCCGTTATGATTTGTCGCCTCCACGTCTGCTCCTCTCCCTTCCCCCATCCTGTTCTTTTTTCTTCTTTCTCCTTGTCGAAATCCTTACTCCGCTTGAGAAGTATCGTAACCAACTAAAATAGTGTGAAACTGTTCACCGGATACCACCGAACAATTCCAAACCATGTCGGCTTGTTGCGAATGACGTTTCTCCTGTAGAGTTACCAGAGAGAGAGAGAGAGAGAGGCTTGCATAGTATTTTTTTTTTATTTGTTAAATGGGGTGCCCTTATGGATTGGTGGGGTGCAAATGACAACACCCTTTCTTTAACGGAATAAAAGCTCCACTAAATCTCCTTTCTTAAAAAAAAAAATAAGAAAAAGCAATCGACAACACCTTTCCTTTAACCGAATAAGAGTTCTACCAAATCTCCTTTGGGGAAAGGAAAAAAAAAACCGCTTTCCATAGTACCCCTCATGCAAAAAAAAAAAAACTACACCCATCGACGGAGGCAACAATGAGTCTAGAGGCGGAGGCCGCGACCTTAGTCTCGACGACCTCCTCCTCAACGGTGGCGACTTTGACCCCGACGACCTCCTCCCGTCCCCAATAACCTCGACCCCGACAACCTCCTCCTCAACGGCACAAGTTGCAGCAGCTTGTTGCCACTGGGACAACGGGGGCAAGCATCGGAGACTAGAGGCCGATGGCAAAAGGGGTTCGGATGGATTCAGATTAGGTCTAAGATTCATCCCATTACCTATAGATCTTAGAGTTTAAAGTTGGGTTTATGATATCCAAGTCTTGAGTCGGATTTAGGGTTTGGTTTAGTTTTAGGATGAGTGGCAGGAAAATATAAATTTTAAGTGAGGTGAGGGTATTTTCATCCATAAGGGTTTGAGCTCAAATGAAAAGATTATGGAGATTGTAGCTCAAAATGATATCCTAAGAAGGGCTTCTCACAAAGTCCCCCCTATTTAAAAAATAAAATTGATAGGGAGCTGCCTTACCATCACTCACTATTTAGGGATTTTTAAAAAAATAAAAAAAAAATCCTTAGAGAGATGATAAGGTAATATATAAAAATGAAGGGTTGTCCTTTATTTATTGCAAACCTCATGCTAAATATAAAAGATAAGATCGGAAAAAAATTAGGGATAATGTGGCTTAGGTCCCTGACATGTGATTGGTTTGAGCTAAAGGATTATCAATGTATTGGTTTTGTAAATAGTTGCTCCAAAACAACTTTAATTCAGGGCGGTAAAATATAAATTTGAAGTAATTAAGGTGAGGGACATTTTCATCCATAAGGATTTGAGCTCAAATAAAAAGGTTTTCAGGACTCCAACTTAAAACGATATCCTAAGAAGGTCTTCTCACAAAGTCCCCCTGGGTTTTTTCAAAAAAAAAACTTAAGAGAAAGTCAAAGTAATATATAAAAATGGAGGAAAATCCTTTATTTATTGCAAACCTCATGCTAAATACAAAAAGATAAGATACGAAAAAAATATGGGGGTAATGTGGCTTAGGTCCCTGACAAGTGATTATTGGTTTGAGCTAAAGGATTGTCAATGTTTCGGTTTTGTAAATAATCTCTCCGAAATAACTTTAATTTTATTTCTCAAAAGAATAAAAACTTTAATTTTACTATCTATTTTACCCCTACATATGCATATGATTGTATAGAAAATTATATAAAATCCGGATGTTGACCAGTAATTTTTGACTGCTACAGTATTCTTGCAACTACATATGCCTATGGTTGTACAAAAAATTATATAGAATACGGATGTCGATACAAATTACTGCAGCAATTTTTTACGGCTACAGTATTCTGATCCGCTACAGTGTTAGTTGGTTGGTTGGATAATAGAAGGGTAGTTTAGTCATTTAAAAGGGTGAAAAAAGTAAGTGGAGGGATTTGCTGTCATTGTATCTTTTGGGGAGGGACCTGATGTAAAAGTATCTTCGTCTGTCCGTTTAATCTAACTGATCACTTACCAGGGACCTAACACTAAGTCCACCCACCCCTCCCCACCCTCCCCCCCTCCCCCCCAAAAAAAAAAAAAATTATAATCGTGTTGAGAGTGGGATTTGAAAGGGGAAGGGTGAAAAAGTAAGTGGAGGGATTTGCTGTCATTGCATCTTTTGGGGAGGGACCTGATGTAAAAGTATCTTCGTCTGTCCTTTTAACCTAACTGATCACTTACCAGGGACCTAACACTAAGTCCACAAACCCCTCCCCTCCCCCCCCCCCCCCCCCCCAAAAAAAAAAAAAAAAGGATTATAATCATGTTGAGAGTGGGATTTGAACCCACGCCCTTTCGGACCAGAACCTTAATCTGGCGCCTTAGACCAACTCGGCCATCTCAACACTTTATGCAAAGTGCTCAGATAATATAACTTATAATATATATTAAGGAGTGAGGGTCTCCCATCCATGACTCTCTCACACAGCCACAGGGGGACATGAAAATTCGAGTTAGGGATTGTTTCTCAGAAGATAAGAGCAGTCATACCAACGGGCTGCTCTTGGCCCGGTTGTATTTTCTCTCACTTATGTTGGAGAGGTTTCCTATTTGACTCCCGGCATGTACACCGTGGGGTAGGGCTCGCAATTTCGGATCCGACACGAAGTTAGCGGGTCTGGGTCAGGGCTAAACGGGTTCGGGTCGTAAACGGGTCGACACGATAGACCCGTTTAACAGGTTGGATCTGGGTTTAGGGTCTGGACACGGTAGACCCGAGAAAACCCGTTTAATATTCAACGGGTCGGGTCGGGTCTACCCGCAATCCGATACTGTAATATATAGTATCAGTGGGTCTATCAGGTTAGGTCGGGTCAAGTCGGATCAGGACAACTGAATAAACCGGTGTGGTAAACAGGTCTAACGGGTCTTATCGGGTCTAACCGTTTATAAACGGGTCGGGTACGGGTTTAGGATCTAGACACGATTAGTTAAACGGGTCGGGTCCGGGTCTAGGAGTTTTAGACACGACCCGAAACTAGACACAACACGAACCCGACCCAACACGACCCCTACCGTGGGGTGAACTTTCCCTCAAGGTAGTTGTGCCTTGTTTGTGTGTGCAAATCCAAAAAGTTGATGACATGTTCACGGGACAATGAAGTTAATAAATTGCATCTGATGCCTCCCCTTTTTCAATCTCCGGATCTTATTGAGATCTTGCTCTAGCGCCTTGTTCTCTGACAGCTTGGTCGGTCCAGCAAAAAAAAAAATAAGGGCAGCTATAATGCTTGCTACTCCTCTACTTAGGTTTGATCAACATGTGTTAAAGATTAATTGGTTGGGAATTAGGAAGGATACTTGATAGGATAAGATTTTCAGCACTTATGTTGTATCATGATATAGGTTGGAGATGAAACTTTGAGAAAGATGTTTGAACTAAGAGATTATCTACGACTTTTGAGAGATTTTAACTTTTATTGACAACACATATGACCCTAAACAGAAATAAATCGCGAGGAAGGATTCATAAAACCAATCTTAAATAGATGGGACATGGCTTGAATGTTATGGTTGAATTGAATTTGAATTTTGGTCTATAAATTAAACTTTTGAGCAATACATTTTCATCTAAATCATCTTCTCTCTCTCTTCCTCTCACCACCTTTTTGCCGTAGTTCCTTTCGTATATGGTTTTTCACATCATGATTTACTATATAAGATAGAGGAGCGTCTGTGGGATGGTCTCAGGCTCTCAAATTTGCCTTTGAATCATGAATAGATCGGTGCGCTGGATTCTCGCAGCTAGAGCACAATAAATCAACTTGGTTGACGAAACTTAGGATATTTTTGGAAGCTATCTAATAGTTTTGGTAGGTTTTTTTAGCACCCAACGTCGTCGTATCCGAGGGAATGTTATGCAGACCCCTACCAGTTTTTAATTCGATGCCAATGGGAATCGATCCAAGGTCTCAGGTACCAACCCCCCAAGACTTTACTAACTCACCTAACTGGCACTTATAAAAGAAAGTATGTTTCTATTAATTGTGTATCACGTATATATAACCAAATAATATATCATTCTTTTATTGATTGTGAACTAGAACAAGATAGACCAAGTATCGAAACTCACCACAAGAGCGAGAGAAATACCAACATCTAACTTTCGAGTTAGCTCATGAAATTGAGAAGCACCAGAGGTTAGTTGGTCCATGGATCTACGATCCAAACCCCATGGTCCATCCAGGCAGTTGATGGCATGTCCATGGATCTTCTATTACGTTAGGTCCCTCCCAAAATCCTACTGATCCAAAAAGAAAAAGGGGACTTAGCTCATTATGGTAAGTTTTGTACTCCACTGAAACCATAGTTGCTGTGTGTACTTTCTCTATCGGCCGGCCGGTCACCAAGGAGGCAACACCCCCCCCCCCTTCTCTCTCCTGGGTCGGCATGTAGCCAAAAAGGGGGGGGGGGGGTCGGTCGGCCGGTCACCAAGGAGGCAACACCCCCGCCCCCCCCCTCTCTCTCCTGGGTCTGCATGTAGCCAAAAGGGGGGGGGGGGCAGCAGCCCCCCCATTGCTTCGGTCGGTGTGTCATCAGACAGCAAGGGAGGGGGTCGACCATGCAACAACCCCTCTCTCTCTCTCTCGCGAGGGGATGTGCAACGAGTCAAGGTGTGAAGCAACAGTCGAACCCGGAGATTTCGCGGTGCTGGCAACGCTCCGCGACTTCCGGCCCAACGTGACCAGGTGTCAACCGCGCGCCACGTCACCGCGGCGATTGAGCTCATTGCGGGGACACGTCACCCGCCCGATTTTCGCGGAGCGTCGTAACCGTCACCCCGCCACTATAAAAGGGGACCTACCCCTTCAGCGAAAGGAGGAAGAATTCTGGAGGAGACGCTGCACGTTTCGTCCCGGAATTTACGGAGCTGCGGAGATCGGTCGGTCTGCACCCAGAGACTGTCTGCGGAGGTCGGTCGGTCAGCACCCAGAGGCTGTCTGCGGAGGTCGGTCGGTCAGCAGCCAGACACTGTTTGCAGCGACCTGCAGACAGACGCTATCTGCAGCGGTCGGTAGTCTGAGTGAAATTGCAGAGGTCGGTAGTTTGGGAGACCGGTCCTCAGGGTATGTAATCGGGGTTAAGGTGAGAGATTGTAACCGAAAGAATTGTCTTAGTGCATTCTCGCCCCACCCGTGGTTTTTTCCCCTTCGTCGTTGAGAGGGGGTTTTTCCACGTAACCACCGTCTCTTCTTTGCATTTGGCTTGTTGGATTGTGCTCGCCACCCGAACCGCCCGGTTCGACTAAAACCCCCCCATACTCTTGGCGCCGTCTGTGGGATAGTCTTCGAGACTTCCTACTAAAGCTTTCGACTGTTGACCCGTGGGTGTCGACCAGTCCGAGGCTACCTGCAACCAGCAATCCACGACTACACGGTTGAAGAACGATGGCCGGTGGACCGTATCATACCCGCTCGACGTCGCAGCTCCCGTCCGAAGCCGCACCACTCAGAAATGCTAATGACATCGGGCGTCTTGTTCAACCATCAGCGGACACGGAGCGCGCAGTCCCGCTAGTGAATCCCATACTGGGGGTCGGGGACTCCAGTCAAGCTCCGGTAGCAACCCTGGCTCCACTAACAGGGGGTCTGTCGGAAGCTTTTCTGGCCACAATGATGATGACCCAGCAAGCTCTCACCACCCAGCTCCAAACGATGCAGCGCAACTATGAGGAGTTGCGTGACTTCGTGCGGGCCGCACCGACGGGTGGTCTACTCCATCAGGGCATGTTGGCCCAAGCGGGACAGAGCCTCCCCACTCAAGCTGCCCCACCAGTGCAAATGCAGTCGCAACCAGTGCCTCAGGTGGAGGTCAGGGTTAATCGCTCAGTGGAGGTCCAAAGTGCGAATCCCGACAGCGAGACTCGAGTAGCCCGGAGCCTGAGAAAGAAACAAGCACGCTCGAGCGGCGTCGGCACGCTCGGATGTCTGGTCCCGGCTCGGGGCGCACCCGCGACAGCCGCCTGCCTCCAAGCATCACTCCAAGACGGACTCGGCACAAGTGCATCGGCCGAAGCGAGACGGTGAACTTCATCGTCAACCGAGTGATAGTCATCACACTCGGATGACGCCAGCTAGTCGGCAGCCGGCTCATACTACTGACCGAAGGAGCGTGCACGAACGCATTCGGGTACATACGTCGGAGCGACTCGGGGAGCGAGAGGAGATCCAGCGAGACCGACCGGGGGTCCGAGCTCCCGACCGATTGGAGGAAGTCGCCATCCGAGGAGCCGCACGATCGGCGCTTGTCGAGAAGCTACTCCGGGAGCCATTCCCTCTGTAATAACCGGTACGTTTAATTTCAGGGCAGCCCAGTTATATTATTATTATTCTTTATTTGTTGCTAAATTGATTGTTTTGTTTCGCATTTATGGCTGTCGATAGTGTGTGTTTGAACCTGAGTTGGACCGGGCAGTGGGCCCCGGGTCCGGGTCGCTAGGCGACGCTGGAGGCATGACAGGAATGATTTTGATGATAATTTAAATTAATTAAAGTAACAAGTTTTTTTTTTTAGCGAGTCTGTCGGACTCGTGAAGTTTGCGCACCGGCCCGTCTCGGTGCGATGCGAGCCCGGGAGCGAACCTTGCTTAATTGCGAGCAATGTTTGTTTAGTAGAGAAAGAAAAAAAAAAAAAAAAAAAAAATTTAAAACTAAAACCAATCCCAACCCAACCGAACCCAGCACTCTCTCTCTCTTTATCTAAAACCCAAACCCCACCTAACCAACCCTTTCAACCAACCCCACCTAACCAACCCTTTCAACCAACCCCATCTCAACCATCCATCTCTCCCTCTCATCTCCACTAATAAAACCGAATCCCAAACCCCACTCAACAGCAGACCCTCTCTCTCTATCTCTCTTTCTCTCTCTTTCCTCAACTCCAAAACCCAATCCGAGCACAACTCGTTCCTCTCAAACCTGAGACTACCTCTCTCCCTCTCTAAACCGTTTCTCTCTCTATATCCTAAACCCAAACCCATTTCAATCCGATCTCATCCCGATCTCCTCTCATCCCGAAATCCAGGAGATTTCCCCCCAACGGATCACCCCGATCCCGTCAGCCTCGATCCCGATCCCCCTCTCATCTCTATCCCGTCAGGTCACCCCCCCCCCCCTATATAAATTAAACCCAAAACCCAGCCCGACCCCATCCCTCACATCTCTCGATCTCTCCCTCTTTCATCCGACCTCCTCTCCCCTGCGATCATTGGGGCGCGCGGCAGCCGACCAGGGAGGAGCAGCCGGCGCTGGGGAGGAGCAGCTGGAGGAAGAGCCATCGTCGACGACCCCCGACTGCACCAGGTCAGCCCCCTCTCCGTCCCCTGTTCTTTTCTCCGGCTCTGTTGAGACCAACCCGACGAACCCCTGTTTTTTTTTCTCCTTTTGTGATGATCAGACCGACGACCCTGTCGATCGGATCTATGCCCGACGACCCTGCCGATCGAATCTATGCCCTGTTTTTTTTTGTTTTCTTTCGGTAAGAAACCCGGCCGACCTCTAACCCTCTTGTGGTTTTGGACCTCGATGCGGCCATGGTAGCCGGTGGCCGAGCTACCGATGAACCAATCCATTGCATGCCGCTCCCTTCGTTCTCACCTTGCTGCAATGGCTGCCGACGGCCTCGTTGTCGGCAGCCATGCAACAAGTGGTACCCGACCCAGTCCGACTAGGCCCCATGTGCTAACAGCCACCTACCCCTTTGATCCCGTGTTCCCTCTGTGGTGGTGGCCGCTGTCGGCTTTAACGTCGACATGTAGACAGTAGAAGCCAACCACCATTGATGGCAGACCAACTAATACCCCCTTTAACCATATCGATCTTCGTGTCTATAACACGGTGATAACAGCATCCAGTCCCCATGCAATTAAAATTGAAATCCCCGTTTTTAGCTTATTAGTAACATATGGATGCATGCAACTTACCAGTTCGTACCGGGGCGATCCAGCCGTGGACGGAGCAGAGGCCAGAGACAGGAGTCCGTGCACGTCGACCAGGTGACACAGCACGCTTTCTTTAATAATTAATAATGTGAATATAAAAATTAAGGGTAGGTGTCCATAACGCTGCATGCGGGTCCCGCCGGACGTCGTCGCATGTGGTCGAGTGGACCCCGCCTTGCATGCGGAGTCGCGAGTCCGGCGACGCATGCATAAAAAGTTATTAATTTAATAATAAAATATTATTGTTTGCATGGACACCATAACTAGGATTTTCCCTTAATTTGAATAAATAAATAATTAAAGAATTTTCGGGACCCACCCTCCTGAGGTGAGCGTGGTAACCCCGGTAAATGGATTTTGGGTGAGAGTGATTTATTTTATTTGATTATGATGCTGGGTTGTGAGTGGGTGCGAATCCCGGGGTAATCCATTGAAAATGTTTAAACACTGTTTAGTACTTTCATTGCCATGTGTATGTTAATTATTGTTAATCTACCTGGTTAGAGGGTAGAGACCCCGTACGCGCAAGGGTCGTGAACCACCTTGCGCGTACAGCCGAAGTTAAGTAGGTTAGGGGTCACGGGCAAGGGTTGTGGTAAAGCCAATAGGAGGTGCCCTCGAGTAGGGATTGGCCTAGCAACCCTGTCCCGGGGAGTTGAAGTCCCCATAGTAAAGCAAGTTGGGCGGTAGAGCTCCACCGTGAAAGACGGGAAACCCCTTATGATCATCTGGGTGAATTGTGCATGGTGTTGGTGGATGCACGGCGAGAGAGTTGGCCCTCTACATCGAAATAAAAGGCCCGATAGTAATGCCCGACCGGGGGCAGGTTGAACAAAATATCCGGGGTTCATGTATGAGTGCTTAATTGTTTGATTATTAAATTTTGAATTGTATGACTGTATACACGATGACCTAGTGACAGTAGGATTTGCATGTGAATGTAGAAATTGCATGGACACATAGGTCGTGTTTGAGAACATAGCTTGACAATTAGGTTAATCAATAATTTGTCTTAAAAATTGAGCGTTGTTAGTTATTAAGATTGTTAGCTTGTCACTAGCCATTTATTTGGCTAATCTCCCAAATGTATTTTTGGGGGCTACTCATTCCCACGAGTAGACTCTTCTGCAGGAGCTGAGGCACAGGAGCAGCAGTAGGAGTCCAGCAGTCAGTAGAGTAGCAGCTTATATTTTTTTTTTCTATTTATGTCAATCTTAGTAGTGGTACCTTTTCATCGGATGTAATCGAATTGGATTGGAATAAGTTTCTATTAGTTAGTTAGTGTGATAAGTGGTGATGTGCCAGCTGAATTTTCTTTGGGTAGGCCTCTCCTCAAGGCCCCAAGCCTAGGTTAGATCACCACAAAAAAATATAAGATGAATAATTGACCTAATTCGACAAGCCCAGTAGATAGGACCTTCAGACAGATGCACCAAGTGCTCGGGAGCGGGTGAGATACTCGGCTCGCCGTCGGAGGCTTGAGCCGCGTGCTCCTTTAGAGGATATTCTGTCAGTATGTTGTGACCCCGTTGGGTCGCATGTACTGAAAGGATACTCCTTTTAAAGGTCGAGCCTGAACTTTTGTTTCTCCCCCTTCTTTCATTTGCTTGTGTGTGAGCGTAGAAAGAGCCCAGTGAGAATCCTAAAATTGGCATAGTTAAGTAACCATACCCAGAACCCTTTTCCTTTTCTCACCTCACACCCCAGGAATCGGTCTTCAGATTTCTGGGGCGTGACAGCTGGTATCAGAGCCTAGGGATATGTTCCTAGGGGTTTATTTCTAGGATTAGGAGTCTAAGTCTAGAGTCTAAATAGTTGGTTAGTAGATAGTTGACGTTAGGACTATCTTTTCATTTCAGATGGCGGGTACTAGGAGTGGAAATGGTGCGAGCAACGGAGCAGGATCGTCCTCTGCGTCTGATAGCACGGCGAGGATGATGGAAATACTCCAGGGGATGGCCACCATGATCCAGCAGCAGCAGGTTGCTGTTGCGCAGCAGCAGATGGCTGCTCAGCAGCAGGCCGAGCTAGCACAGGCTGCTCTTGCCCAGGCCCAGGCTCGTCAGCAGGCTGAGGGCGAGCGGCAAGGGAAATTGCTGAAAGACTTCAAGGCGATGGGACCACCGAGCTTCAAGGGTGAGCCAGACCCCATTGAGGCCGATCGATGGTTCCAGCAGACTGAGAAGATACTGAACGCGTTGGGCATCACCGACGATAGGAGAGTGACCTTCGCCTCGTACCAGTTTGAGGCTGAGGCAGACTTCTGGTGGCAGACTGTCCAGCGCACCAGAGCAGCAGATCGAGGAGCGATTACGTGGCAGGAGTTTGAGGAACTCTTTCGGAAGAAGTTCTTTCCGGTTACCGTGCAGAACCGGATGGAGATGGAGTTTCTGGCGCTCTATCAGGGATCTCGTACTGTGACACAGTATGAGGCCAAGTTCTCGGAGCTTGCGAGGTATGCTCCACACCAGGTGGCGACCGACGATAGGAGAGCCTTGCGCTTTGAGCATGGCTTGAATCCAGCAATCAGAGGTAGGGTTACCCCTTTCTTGGGGCAATCTTATGAGGAATTGGTCAACCGGTCCCTGGCAGTAGAGCAGGAGTTGAAGGAGTCCCGCGCTATCATGGAGAAGCGGAGTGGCAGCAGTCGCAATGGTCCACCGACTCAGAAGAGGTTTAGGCCTATGGAGACTCGACCCCCGCCACGCCAGCCTCAGAACTTTCGTGGTCCTCCAGCTCTTGGACCGCCGCGGCGAGGATGTTTTCAGTGCGGTTCGTTTGAGCATCTGAAGTGGAACTGTCCACAGCTTCGTCGGCAGCCACTCCTACCAGCTCCACCCCAGAGGCCCGCTCTGCTGCCACCACCTGTGCAGCAGCAGAGGCCTCCACAGAGAGCTCACCAGCAGCAGCGTCCTCCCCAGGCACAACAGCAAAGGTCTTTTCCCCGTCAGGGCGGAGGAGGCAACCAGACTCAGGGAAGGACGTACATGCTAGTTGGTCAAGACCCAGAGGCTTCTGGGGGAGCGATCGAAGGTAACCCTGAACTTAGAATTTCAATTCGTAGACGTATGGTGTAGTTGTCTTTGCTATTAGTTTTGACTCGTTAGAACTTGTAGCAACTGGTAGCTAGATTGGTTTCTTACATATTTCCGATAACGCTAGGTACCCTTCCTGTCTTTTCAACCCTTGCTTTCGTTCATTTCGATAGCGGGTCTACTCACTCCTATATCGTCCCTAGTTTTGTCAAGACTTTGGGACTGGAGTCGGTTCCATTGGGTCATACTCTGTCGGTGTTTTCACCGCTCGGGGTAAGTACCGATGTGGACCGGATCTGCCGGGACTGCATCATTCATATAGGAGACAGAGAGCTCTCGGCAGACCTCATTGTCCTGAACTTAGGAGGAGTGGACGTACTGCTTGGGATGGATTGGATGTCAGCCTATCACGTTACCCTTGATTGCTTTACTAAGAAGGTCACATTCTCACCTCCGGGGAGCGAGGCTTTTTACTTCTTGGGAGACAAGCAGAAGATCTTGTGCCCGGTACCGCTGCAACAGATAACCCTCAGCTTACTAGCGCAGCTACCGAGTAGAGATAAAGATGGGAACCCAGTAGTGCTACCACCGATGGTTCGTGAGTTTCCGGATGTCTTCCCAGACGAGCTTCCAGGCTTGCCTCCACCTCGAGAGGTTGAGTTTGCTATAGATCTCGCACCGGGAGCAGCACCGATCTCAGTTGCTCCGTATAGGATGGCTCCCGCGGAGCTAAAGGAGCTGAAGACCCAATTGGAGGAGTTACTCGATAGAGGTTTCATTCGTCCCAGCACATCTCCTTGGGGAGCCCCAGTTCTTTTTGCTCAGAAGAAGGATGGGACGAAGAGGCTTTGTATCGACTATCGTAAGCTGAATAGCATAACGATCAAGAACAAGTACCCTTTACCTCGAATTGAGGACCTATTTGATCAGTTGAAGGGGGCTTGCTATTTCTCGAAGATTGACTTGAGGACCGGATATCACCAGTTGGCTGTGAGAGCAGAGGATATTCCGAAGACGGCGTTCCGGACGCGATATGGGCACTATGAGTTTTTGGTCATGCCCTTCGGTCTAACGAACGCCCCTGCAGCATTTATGGATCTGATGAACCGAGTCTTCAGCATGTTCCTGGACAGATTCGTTGTAGTATTTGTGGACGATGTTCTCATTTACTCCAAGACGGAGGGAGATCATCGAGAGCACCTGAGTGCTGTGTTGCAGACCCTCAGAGACCACCAACTGTATGCCAAGCTCAGTAAGTGTGAGTTTTGGATGCAGGAGGTGAAATTTCTCGGACACGTTGTCTCGCAGGAAGGCATCTCCGTAGATCCGTCGAAGATAGAGGCTGTGATGGACTGGGAGCAGCCGAAGAACGTATTTGAGATCAGGAGTTTTTTGGGGCTAGCAGGCTATTATAGACGTTTTGTGGAGGGATTTTCTCGTTTAGCAGCACCTCTCACCCGTTTGACAAAGAAGGGTGTCAGGTTCGAGTGGTCGGAGGATTGTGAGAAGTCCTTCCGAGAGTTGAAGAGGCGTCTTACTTCGGCCCCAGTGCTTACGATTCCGGCCAGTGGCAAAGGTTATGTTGTCTTCACCGATGCCTCACTGATGGGGCTTGGAGCTGTACTGATGCAGGATGGTAGGGTGGTAGCCTATGCCTCTAGGCAATTGAAGACTCACGAGAGGAACTATCCCACCCATGACTTGGAGTTGGCTGCAGTGGTTTTCGCCCTGAAGATATGGAGGCACTACTTGTACGGTGAGGAGTTCGACATGTATTGCGACCATAAGAGTCTGCGATACATCGGGAGTCAGAAGGATCTGAATATGCGTCAGAGGAGATGGATCGAGGTCTTGAAGGATTTCAATTATTCGTTCTTTTACCATCCTGGTAAGGCGAATGTTGTTGCAGATGCCTTGAGCCGAAAGTCCCGTAGCCAGCTTGCTAGATTGGTGACTGATCGACAGGACTTTCTGGCCACGATAGAAGGCTTTGATTTGTGGGTTCAGTGGGAGTCCTCTCATACCGTGTTGTGCACCATGCGAGTGCAGCCTAGCCTACTTCAGAAGGTGATTGCAGCACAGAGGCTGGATTCTGAGTTGGAGGAGATTAGGGTGCGATGCGACAGTGGAGAGTCTGTCCCGGATTGGTCGATCGATGCTGATGGAGGTCTGAGGTTTCGGAGGAGGTTGTGCCTCCCTGCTGATGAGGAGGTTCGAGATGAGGTGTTGTCAGAGGCGCATCGATCCAAATTCTCGGTGCACCCTGGCGGCACCAAGATGTATCTTGATTTGAGGAGACAGTTCTGGTGGAAGGGCATGAAGCGTGACGTGGCCGCCTTTGTGTCTAGATGTTTGACTTGTCAGCAAGTCAAGGCTGAGCACCAGAGACCGGCTGGATTGCTACAGCCGCTTCCAGTAGCTGAGTGGAAATGGGAGCACATCACGATGGATTTTGTTTCGGGGTTGCCTCTGACCCGGAACAAACATGACTCAGTTTGGGTGATCGTGGACCGACTGACGAAGTCGGCGCACTTTCTTCCGATGCGGACGACGATGACATCCATCGACCGAGCAAAGCTTTATGTGAGGGAAATTGTTAAGCTGCACGGAGTTCCAGTTTCCATTGTCTCGGATCGAGATCCTCGGTTCGTTTCTAGATTTTGGGAGAGCTTGCAGACAGCTTTGGGGACGGAGCTCAGTTTTAGCACTGCGTTTCACCCGCAGACGGATGGTCAGTCAGAAAGGACGATTCAGATTTTGGAGGATATGTTGCGAGCTTGCTCAGTAGATTTTGGAGGCAGTTGGGAGGAGCACCTACCTCTTGTAGAGTTCGCCTACAACAATAGTCACCAAGCTAGCATCGGCATGGCCCCCTATGAAGCTTTGTACGGGAGGCCATGTCGGTCACCTCTTTGTTGGGCAGAGGTAGGAGAGCGGAGTCTCTTGGGGCCAGAGCTTGTCCAGGAGACGACTGAGAAAATCCAACTGATTAGAGAGCGACTTAGAGCGGCGCAGAGTCGACAGAAGAGCTACGCAGATGTGCGTCGACGCCCGCTCGAGTTTACTGTCGGAGACCATGTCTTCCTAAAGGTGTCCCCTCGGCGAGGCATCACCAGATTTGGGAAGAAAGGAAAGTTGGCTCCGAGGTTCATAGGTCCTTTCGAGATCTTGGAGAGAGTTGGCGAGGTGGCATATCGTCTGGCACTGCCCCCGCAGCTCTCTAACGTCCACGGTGTCTTTCACGTGTCAATGCTTCGGAGGTATGAGCCAGACCCGTCGCACGTGTTAGATTGGCAGGACCTGACCCTCAGTTCAGACGCGTCCTATGAGGAGCGACCGATTAGGATCTTGGCTAGAGAAGATCGAGTACTTCGTACAAAGACCATCCCCATGGTGAAGGTGCAGTGGCAACACTGTAGTGAGGAGGAGGCTACGTGGGAGCTCGAGTCAGCGATGCGGTCCCAGTACTCTTCTTTGTTTGATGATTAGTATTAGTTAATTTTCGGGACGAAAATTTTAATAAGGTGGGTAGGATGTAATAACCGGTACGTTTAATTTCAGGGCAGCCCAGTTATATTATTATTATTCTTTATTTGTTGCTAAATTGATTGTTTTGTTTCGCATTTATGGCTGTCGATAGTGTGTGTTTGAACCTGAGTTGGACCAGGCAGTGGGCCCCGGGTCCGGGTCGCTAGGCGACGCTGGAGGCATGACAGGAATGATTTTGATGATAATTTAAATTAATTAAAGTAACAAGTTTTTTTTTTTTAGCGAGTCTGTCGGACTCGTGAAGTTTGCGCACCGGCCCGTCTCGGTGCGATGCGAGCCCGGGAGCGAACCTTGCTTAATTGCGAGCAATGTTTGTTTAGTAGAGAAAGAAAAAAAAAAAAAAAAAAAAATTTAAAACTAAAACCAATCCCAACCCAACCGAACCCAGCACTCTCTCTCTCTTTATCTAAAACCCAAACCCCACCTAACCAACCCTTTCAACCAACCCCACCTAACCAACCCTTTCAACCAACCCCATCTCAACCATCCATCTCTCCCTCTCATCTCCACTAATAAAACCGAATCCCAAACCCCACTCAACAGCAGACCCTCTCTCTCTATCTCTCTTTCTCTCTCTTTCCTCAACTCCAAAACCCAATCCGAGCACAACTCGTTCCTCTCAAACCTGAGACTACCTCTCTCCCTCTCTAAACCGTTTCTCTCTCTATATCCTAAACCCAAACCCATTTCAATCCGATCTCATACCGATCTCCTCTCATCCCGAAATCCAGGAGATTTCCCCCCAACGGATCACCCCGATCCCGTCAGCCTCGATCCCGATCCCCCTCTCATCTCTATCCCGTCAGGTCACCCCCCCCCCCTATATAAATTAAACCCAAAACCCAGCCCGACCCCATCCCTCACATCTCTCGATCTCTCCCTCTTTCATCCGACCTCCTCTCCCCTGCGATCATTGGGGCGCGCGGCAGCCGACCAGGGAGGAGCAGCCGGCGCTGGGGAGGAGCAGCTGGAGGAAGAGCCATCGTCGACGACCCCCGACTGCACCAGGTCAGCCCCCTCTCCGTCCCCTGTTCTTTTCTCCGGCTCTGTTGAGACCAACCCGACGAACCCCTGTTTTTTTTTCTCCTTTTGTGATGATCAGACCGACGACCCTGTCGATCGGATCTATGCCCGACGACCCTGCCGATC
Organism: Chamaelirium japonicum; assembly: GCA_947650365.1. Classification (NCBI taxonomy): domain Eukaryota; kingdom Viridiplantae; phylum Streptophyta; class Magnoliopsida; order Liliales; family Melanthiaceae; genus Chamaelirium; species Chamaelirium japonicum. The sequence continues at coordinate 53,494,956 of OX393559.1, forward strand.
GAATCTATGCCCTGTTTTTTTTTGTTTTCTTTCGGTAAGAAACCCGGCCGACCTCTAACCCTCTTGTGGTTTTGGACCTCGATGCGGCCATGGTAGCCGGTGGCCGAGCTACCGATGAACCAATCCATTGCATGCCGCTCCCTTCGTTCTCACCTTGCTGCAATGGCTGCCGACGGCCTCGTTGTCGGCAGCCATGCAACAAGTGGTACCCGACCCAGTCCGACTAGGCCCCATGTGCTAACAGCCACCTACCCCTTTGATCCCGTGTTCCCTCTGTGGTGGTGGCCGCTGTCGGCTTTAACGTCGACATGCAGACAGTAGAAGCCAACCACCATTGATGGCAGACCAACTAATACCCCCTTTAACCATATCGATCTTCGTGTCTATAACACGGTGATAACAGCATCCAGTCCCCATGCAATTAAAATTGAAATCCCCGTTTTTAGCTTATTAGTAACATATGGATGCATGCAACTTACCAGTTCGTACCGGGGCGATCCAGCCGTGGACGGAGCAGAGGCCAGAGACAGGAGTCCGTGCACGTCGACCAGGTGACACAGCACGCTTTCTTTAATAATTAATAATGTGAATATAAAAATTAAGGGTAGGTGTCCATAACGCTGCATGCGGGTCCCGCCGGACGTCGTCGCATGTGGTCGAGTGGACCCCGCCTTGCATGCGGAGTCGCGAGTCCGGCGACGCATGCATAAAAAGTTATTAATTTAATAATAAAATATTATTGTTTGCATGGACACCATAACTAGGATTTTCCCTTAATTTGAATAAATAAATAATTAAAGAATTTTCGGGACCCACCCTCCTGAGGTGAGCGTGGTAACCCCGGTAAATGGATTTTGGGTGAGAGTGATTTATTTTATTTGATTATGATGCTGGGTTGTGAGTGGGTGCGAATCCCGGGGTAATCCATTGAAAATGTTTAAACACTGTTTAGTACTTTCATTGCCATGTGTATGTTAATTATTGTTAATCTACCTGGTTAGAGGGTAGAGACCCCGTACGCGCAAGGGTCGTGAACCACCTTGCGCGTACAGCCGAAGTTAAGTAGGTTAGGGGTCACGGGCAAGGGTTGTGGTAAAGCCAATAGGAGGTGCCCTCGAGTAGGGATTGGCCTAGCAACCCTGTCCCGGGGAGTTGAAGTCCCCATAGTAAAGCAAGTTGGGCGGTAGAGCTCCACCGTGAAAGACGGGAAACCCCTTATGATCATCTGGGTGAATTGTGCATGGTGTTGGTGGATGCACGGCGAGAGAGTTGGCCCTCTACATCGAAATAAAAGGCCCGATAGTAATGCCCGACCGGGGGCAGGTTGAACAAAATATCCGGGGTTCATGTATGAGTGCTTAATTGTTTGATTATTAAATTTTGAATTGTATGACTGTATACACGATGACCTAGTGACAGTAGGATTTGCATGTGAATGTAGAAATTGCATGGACACATAGGTCGTGTTTGAGAACATAGCTTGACAATTAGGTTAATCAATAATTTGTCTTAAAAATTGAGCGTTGTTAGTTATTAAGATTGTTAGCTTGTCACTAGCCATTTATTTGGCTAATCTCCCAAATGTATTTTTGGGGGCTACTCATTCCCACGAGTAGACTCTTCTGCAGGAGCTGAGGCACAGGAGCAGCAGTAGGAGTCCAGCAGTCAGTAGAGTAGCAGCTTATATTTTTTTTTTCTATTTATGTCAATCTTAGTAGTGGTACCTTTTCATCGGATGTAATCGAATTGGATTGGAATAAGTTTCTATTAGTTAGTTAGTGTGATAAGTGGTGATGTGCCAGCTGAATTTTCTTTGGGTAGGCCTCTCCTCAAGGCCCCAAGCCTAGGTTAGATCACCACAAAAAAATATAAGATGAATAATTGACCTAATTCGACAAGCCCAGTAGATAGGACCTTCAGACAGATGCACCAAGTGCTCGGGAGCGGGTGAGATACTCGGCTCGCCGTCGGAGGCTTGAGCCGCGTGCTCCTTTAGAGGATATTCTGTCAGTATGTTGTGACCCCGTTGGGTCGCATGTACTGAAAGGATACTCCTTTTAAAGGTCGAGCCTGAACTTTTGTTTCTCCCCCTTCTTTCATTTGCTTGTGTGTGAGCGTAGAAAGAGCCCAGTGAGAATCCTAAAATTGGCATAGTTAAGTAACCATACCCAGAACCCTTTTCCTTTTCTCACCTCACACCCCAGGAATCGGTCTTCAGATTTCTGGGGCGTGACACCCTCGAGGATGGAATCCTCCACGCCTTCCCAAGTTTAACGGATCGAAAGACCCGGTGGAGCATGTACTGGCTTTCCGGGATGCTCTGGTCCCGCATGAGGAAGATCATATCCTCTGCCGGACCTTCGCCAACAGCTTGTCGGGAACGCCCCTCGAATGGTTCCACAAGCATAGGCCCTCGTCCGTCTCCTCCTTCTCGGAGCTGAGCACGCAGTTCATCGACCAGTACCGATGCAATCGCCGGGAGCTGAAGACTCTGGAGTCACTCTTCGGGATGAGTATGACCCAGAAGGAGACGCTCCGACAATTCTACCATAGGTTCAGGTCCGAGTACCTGAGCTTGGCGGACGCAGACGGGCAGGATCGCATGGTGATCGCGGCCTTCAAGAACGCCATTCAGCCTGCCCAGCTCGTCAACGCGTCGCTCATCAAGCGAACCCCGGAGACGATCGACGAGCTATCGCGGCGCGTTGAGAAGTACATCAAGATCGAAGACGCGGACCGCAAGAGAAAAGCGGTGGAAACCAGGGTCCCGCACCAGGGCTACGCCAAGCCAGCTGCTGTGAAGAACGTCAACAAGCAGCAGGGGGATGCGACACGGCACGAGGCGAAGCGGCAAAGGCAAGACAGGCCAGCGAGGCCGCAGTGGAACAGAGAGTTCACAGTACTGAACGCCCCCATTGACCAGATTCTGGAAGCTATCAAGGGCGAACCATACTTCAAGTGGGCGCAACCGCTTGAACCTGGAGAGAGGGGAGCCAGAGATGCATCAAGGTACTGCGAGTACCACCAGAGCCAAGGTCACACTACCCTGCAGTGTCGGGCGCTCAAACATCATATCGAGGATCTCATTGAGGCCGGCCATATTGGATGCTTCATTGACCTCCCTCAACGTAAGGAGACTAAGGCTGTAGGGGAAGTCCAGCGAGGAGCGACGGCACAGCGTTTGCCGGGTCCTCCGCCAGAAAGGCGTCAGCTCCGAGAGGTAGATGCAATCTACGGGTACCATGGCCCGGTACCATCATCAAATGCCGTCGATCGACAGGTGCGACGTATTGAACAAGCAAGGCAAGTCCACCATGTGGTACTCGACCCTGTCATCCGTCCCGAGCCAAGAGTGGAAGCTGCAGTACAGTTTTTGGCGGCTGATCTGGTCGGAATAGAGAGGCCTCACAACCATCCCCTGGTCATACGGCTCCAGATAGCCAATTGCCTAGTGAAGAGAATTCTAGTCGACGCCGGAAGTTCGGTAGATGTGCTCTTCCTCAGCGCCTTCGACGCCATGCAGCTAGATCGCGGACAGATGACCGAGTCGTCGTCGATGATAACGGGCTTCACGGGGGAGGCTGCAAGGGTGGTTGGTGAGATTACCCTCCCGATCACAATAGGGCATCTCACTAATCTTACCCGGTTCATTGTGATCGAAGCTCACCCGGCGTACAACATCATCCTCGGAAGGCCGTGGCTCCACCACTTGGACGCGGTCCCCTCGTCGGCCCACCAGGTAGTGAAGTTTTGGACCGACAAGGGCGTGATGAGCATTCGAGGTGACCAGCCTCGGCAGCCAAGTGCGAGCTCAGTGCCATCCATCTGAAGATGACATGCCAAATCGAGGGAGGAGAACCAGGTGAAGGCGGCACTGAGTTGGGCATCCTCAACCTCTGGACTGAGAAGCAGAGTCAAGAGGCACCAACGCTCCAGCACCACGCCCTATCAAGCGCAGGAGCGCGAGGAGGCCAAGCATCTGAGAAGACCGACCTGTCAGTTGAACTTAAACAACTGACAGTGTCGGGGGACCTGCTGAAGACCGACCTGGCAGCTGAACGTAAAGAGCTGACAGTGTCGGGGGACTTGCTGAAGACCGACCTGTCAGCTGAACGTAAAGAGCTGACAGTGTCGGGGGACCTACAGAAGACCGACCATTCGGTTGAACATAAAGAACTGAATGCGTCGAGGAGCTTGAAGAAGGCCGGTCAGTTAGCTGAACTTAAAGAGCTAACTGGTCCGAGCGACCCGATGGAGACTGACATACCAGCTGAAGGTAAAGAGCTGAGCAGGATGACGCACCCTCAGAGGACCGACTGACCGGTTGAATCTAAAGAACCGGACGAGTTGGAGAGCCCGAACGCTGAGTGGGAGGAGTCGCCTACCGTCGAGCCAATTCTGCCCGTGGACTTAGGAGAAGCGGGTCATCCGAGGATAACCTTTCTTGGGTCGCGGCTGCCGAAGCATCATGCCGAAGCTATAACGGCATTTTTCAAGGCAAACCTGGACGTGTTCGCATGGTCAGTTGAAGATATGCCAGGCATCCACCCCGAGGTAGCCTGTCATCACCTCAACATTCGAGAAGGAGCTGCACCTGTACGCCAGAAGCCCCGGTCGCTAGCACCGGAAAAAGCAGCAGCTGTCAACATGGAGGTAGAGAAGCTGCTACGAGCGGGCATCATCAGAGAGGCTCGGTACCCGAAGTGGATTGCTAACGTGGTCGCCGTCCCTAAGAAGTCCGGAGCCATTCGGGTCTGCATCGATTTCACAAATCTCAACCAGGCATGCCCAAAGGATAGCTACCCGCTACCGTGCATCGATACCCTGGTGGATTCCACGGCAGGGCACGAGAGGCTCTCGTTCATGGATGGGTACTCGGGCTATCACCAGATCCCCATGAATCCGGAGGACCAGGAGCACACGACCTTCGTCACGAGTCGAGGGCTCTACTGCTACAAGATGATGCCATTCGGATTGAAGAACGCGGGGGCGACGTACAAAGGCTGGTGAACAAGATGTTCGTCGACCAAATCGGAAGGAACATGGAGGTTTACGTCGATGACTTACTTGTGAAGAGTCAGGCTGAGGATACGCATATGCAAGACCTAGAGGAAACCTTTGCAACCTTGCGGAGGTACAACATGAAGTTGAACCCGGCCAAGTGCGCCTTCGACGTGACGTCGGGAAAATTCCTGGGATACTTGGTCACCCGACGGGGGATCGAAGCCAACCCGGAGCAGATTCGTGCTTTGGAGGAGATGCCATCGCCAAAGTCACGAAAGGAAGTCCAGAAGCTGACCGGACGGATCAACGCCCTCAATCGCTTCATTTCCAAGTCCTCAGACCGGTGTCGGCCCCTGTTCGAGAGGCTGAGTAAGCTTGCACCTTTCGACTGGGACCAACGCTGTGAAGAAGCATTTCAGGAGCTGAAGACGTATCTTGGACGACCCCCTATCTTGACAGCCCCCCAGCCAGGTGCAACACTGGGGGTGTATCTTTCGGTATCAGAGGCAGCAATCAGCGCTGTACTGATATGCGAATGTGAAGGAGTGGAGAGGCCTGTCTACTACGTCAGCCGCATCATGACGTCAGCTGAAACTCGGTACGCGCGGATTGAACAAGTAGCCCTGGCGTTAGTGTACGTGTCAAGGAGGCTTCGCCCGTACTTCGTCGCTCACCCCATCGAGGTCATCACTGAGCACCCCCTGAAGGAAGTACTGGATAACTCTACTCGGGCAGGTCGGCTGAGCAAGTGGGCCGCAGAGCTGCAGGAGTTCGGTCCTCGGTACGTGCCCCGGAAAGCAGTCAAGGGCCAAGCACTCGCAGACTTCCTCAGCGATTTCCCGGCGGAAGACACTGCACCGGTACCAGAGACGTTAGAAGACCTGTCGGTAGCTGCCGGTCGACCCATGGGAGTCGGTGCGGCAGCAGGACAGGAAGACGAAGAAAAAGGCTGGAGATTGTTCGTGGATGGCTCGTCGTGCGCAGTCGGGAGTGGTGTGGGGGTAGTCCTAGTAACCCCCGACCACACGAAGCTCGAAAAATCAGTGCGGCTACTTTTCCCGACGACAAATAACGAAGCGGAGTACGAGGCGATACTGACAGGACTGGAGATGGCGACAGCACTGGGGGTGACCAGCCTACAGGTCTACGGCGACTCCCAACTGGTAATCAATCAGATTACCGGTAGGTACGAAGCCCGTGATGCAAGGATGCAAGCTTACCTGAAGCTAGCCCGGGAGTTGATCGTCAAGTTCGAAGACATAAGCTTCCACCAGTTCCTAGAGCGGAAAACAAGCAGGCGGATGCCCTTGCTAATCTAGCATCAGTACTCGGAGAAGACAGAGAGAAGCGGGTCTTCATCGAAGTGCAAGCTGACCCACGAACAGTCGGCCCCGCAGAAGATAGTTGCCTGACGAGGAGGACACAAGCCATTGAGACGGACCATACTATTGCGGTCGGAGCGGATTGGATAGGCAACATGAAGAAGTACCTACTTGATGGGATACTACCGGAGGACGTCGATGAGGCCCGAAGAATCAAGGCGCACGCTCCAAGATACACCCTCATCGACGACGAGCTGTACAAGCATTCATTTGGCGGACCGTACCTCAAGTGCCTCACGAAGGAACAAGCGGCAGAAATCATGAAGGAGGGACATGAAGGGGGGTGCGGGAACCATTCCGGAGGAAGAGCCCTGGCGCGGAAGATAAAGCTGCAGGGCTACTACTGGCCCACCATGGAAGCAGATGCGGGGGGATATGTGAAGAGGTGCTTGCAATGTCAAAAGCATGCTCCCTCCATTCATCAACCAGCAGAAGAACTGCACCCAGTATCCAGTCCTTGGCCCTTCCAACAGTGGGGGTTAGATATTTTGGGCCCCTTCCCGACGTCGCCCAACCGGAGGAAGTTCCTCCTCGTCGCCACCGACTACTTCACCAAGTGGATGGAGGCAATCCCGCTGCTGAAGATCGAGGAAGTTCAAGTGGGAAAGTTCCTATGGAGCAGCATCATCTGTCGATTTGGACTGCCGCGAGCTTTTGTTGCAGACAACGGACGACAATTCGACGCGGAGTCAATCAAGAAGTTCTGCGCCAGCAACAACATCAAGATGTTCTTCTCTACACCGCGGTACCCTCAGAGCAACGGGCAAGCAGAGTCGACGAACCGCGCCATTCTGGACATACTAAAGAAGAAACTGGAGCAGAAGAAGGGTTTGTGGGAAGAAGCTTTACCCGGAGTTCTATGGGCCTACCGTACGACGCCGAAGCGACCGACGGGAGAGTCCCCGTTCAGCCTAACCTATGGCTCCGAAGCAGTCCTGCCAACTGAAACCTTGGTCCCAACACAGCGATCAGTCGTAGCTGCCGACCCAGAGCGGAACGACGAACTCCTGCTGGATGGCCTGGACCTGCTGGAAGAGAAGAGGGAAAGAGCGAGAGCGCACCTAGCCAATTATCATCAGGCCATCAAGAGGGCGTATGACCGCAAAGTTAGAAGGCGGGTATTCAAACAAGGGGACTTGGTCATGCGGAAAGTCTTCGACAATACCAAGGAGCTGGGAAGTGGCAAGCTGGGAGCTACCTGGGAAGGACCATACATCATCGATGGTATGGGAAAGAATGGAGCCTACCGCCTAAAGACTCAAGACGGCGATGCGCTAGCAAGGCCATAGAATGCCACCAATCTGTGCAAGTTCTACCAGGGTAGCTAAATGAGAGATGCTTGTAATCGTTCTGTAGTTTTGAATCTATTCAATAAAGATGTGTTTGCTCAGCGTTCTCGTTCACATGTGATAATGAATGGATAACCGTGGCAACCTAAACCAAGTGGTATATAACACTCCGAGCGAGTTCTACCACTTGGCCGACCGATCGACAGGACCCCGTGAAGGGCGAGACCGGTCGGTGAACACCTGGGAAGATCGATCGACAGACCCCGCCGGGGTACGACCGATTGACCAACCTAAACCAAGTGGTACGCGATACTTCGAATGAGTTTTACCACTTGGCCGACCGGTCGACAGGACCCTGCGAAGGGCGAGACAGGCCGGTGAACACTTGGAAAGATCGATCGACAGACCCCGCCGGGGTACGACCGATTGACCAACCTAAACCAAGTGGTACGTGATACTCCGAATAAGTTTTATCACTTGGCCGACCGGTCGACAGGACCCTGCGAAGGGCGAGACCGGCCGGTGAACACTTGGGAAAATCGATCAACAGAACCCGCGGGGGAACGACCGATTGACCAACGCAAACAAGGCAGGGAATATCACCCCCTGCCAATATAAGGGCCAGATTTTGGTCGCGCGGCGTCGACGCGTAGTTACACGCGTCGACGTGTAGTTACGCATGTCGCCGACGTGCAGTTACGCGTGTCGACGTATAGCTCTGCATGTCGTCGACGTGTAGTTACCCATGTCGTCGACGTGCAGTTACGCGCGTCGGCGTGTAGTTACGCATGTCATCGGCGTGTAGTTACGTGCGTCATCGACGTGCAGTCAAAACATGAGAACCAGATTTCAGCAACACAACGTCGATGTGTACTTAAGATACAAAGTCGATGAGAAAGAAGGCAGTCATGGCATTCAGATGAAACATTAAGAGGTTCCAGTACAAACAAAAGTGGTTTTATTATATCGAAACATCAAAGAGGTTATGCGTCTCCCCCAGCTGTCCACGGTCCCGACGGGAGCTTGCTGCGCAGCTTCGCGACCTTCTTACGCCATGCTGCCGCCTGTTCCGCGAGAAGCGACTTGCACTCCGCGGTGTAGTCAGCATGCTGCCGATCAAGCGCAGCCTTATGCACTGCTTCAGCCCGGTCAAGGGAGGCCTTCAATGTGGCGATTTCGGCCTCATGAGCGGCTTTGGCAGCCTCAGCGTCTGCGCGCTGTATCCTGATTGAAGCCGCCTGCGACCTGAATGTTTCCCACAGCCCATCATTTTCCACCCGAGCGGAATCCAATGCTTCTTGAAGCTCGAAGGGGTCAGAAGCGTTCTCCAGCACGGCTTCGAGTTGAGCCTGGACTGCAGCAAGCTCTTCGGCGTGAACCCGTCGAGCTTCCGCCAGCTGAGCGCGTAGCTCTCTCGACTCCTGCCGAGTAGCCTGAAGGGAGGCCTTAAGCCGCGTCATCCTATGAACACCCTCCTCGACAATTCGACAGGCCGCCTGACAAAGGAGGAAACAACATGCACCACAGAGTTAAGGGGAAAAGTTACTACTACGTGCAGTCAAAACATGTCGTCGGCGTGTAGTTACGCATGTCGTCGGCGTGTAGTCACGCGTGTCGTCGACGTGCAGTCAACTCGTTAACAACTCAGACTTACCTCATGAAAGTCGTCGAGCTGACGCTCCCAGCCAGGACTACCCACACCATCATCTTCCTCCCCCTGACGAGCAGAGAGCCCGGGGGAGCGGCGGTGAGACGTAGCTTCAATAGCCCCGAGGGGAGAACGAGGAGGTGGCCCGACGACGCCCCCAGAAGCAGAGGAGGTAGGCAAAGGCATGAAGTCCCATGCCTCCTCGCGACCGAGCATTCTAGCGGTAGGGGCAATAGGTGGTGCAACGGTAGGCGCAGCAGGTGGTGCAACAGTAGGTGCAGCAGGGGAACCACGGGGTGAAGCTCGCCCTCGCGACCCAGCCAAGCCAGACGGCATGGCTCGCTCGCCTCGCCCGAGGAAGGGAGAGAGACTATAAACGGGAGACATCTCCGATTCCGCTATCTCCACATACTGCCTACCCGTCGACGGCACATCCTCTGACCAATCTTCGGGGAGGGAGCAAAGGTAGTCGGCAGCAGCACGTCGCATGGAGTAAGCGGGAGGAGCGCGTCCAGCATCTTCGTCGCTGGAAGACTCGCTCAGCAAAACTCGCCTCCTTGACTTCCCCGTCGGCGCAGCTACGTTGCGCGCAGCCGGTCGGCTGCACTCGCTTGCAGCTTTTGTCAACTTCGCGCGCCGCCTGAAGACCACGCAGAGTTTAGATGTAGCGGTGTTTGGGTTGAAGCGTCTGACGGAGCTGACGTACCTGTCAGGGAGCTCAGAAGAGTAAGTAGGTGGCTCTTCTTCCCTACCGGACGTAGCAGGCTGTTTGCCTTTCTTTGGAGTGGTGCTGTAGGACCTGACGACCGGTAGCTTCGAAAACAGCTGCCGCCAGTCGTCGTTGTTCGTCACCCGCTTAATAAGTTGGTCGAGCTCCTCCTCAACAGCCCCAGGGCATTGAAGCTGCCTGGAGGGGTAATAGTCCTCGATGGTCGCTGCGAGTTGGGAGACGTGACCGGGGACTTTAAAGCGACCCCTCCAGGGTCCTCCGACCACGATGAGGCACTCCTTCCAACTCCTCACCGAGTCAGATAGACCCCCAATGGGAGGGTGACTACCTGCGCGCGCCTGCAAGCTGAAGTACGAGAAGACGCTGCCAGGCGTTACCTTGTAATCCTTGATGAAGTACTTCTTCAAAAGGTACGCGATGCAGAGCTGCTGCCCCGCCAGCACTTCTAATTCTTCCATACAGCGGAGGATCCTCCAGCCGTTGCCAGCTATCTGGCCAGGAGACACGTTCATGCGCTCCAGCAGACGACCAGAGAAGCTCGCCAGAGGAAGTCACAGGCCGCAGCAAAGCTGGCCGAGTGTGATGACAGTGCGGTTGTCGTCTGACGGGTCCAAGGGACCGGTAGCGAAGGAAAGCGATATCATATCTGGAATACCGTATGCTGCCCGGACCTCCTCCATCAGAGGGAACTTGTTCATCACTGAGAACCAGGTGAAAGACATCTTCGCCGCAAGTCCTCGACGTGTGTCCAAACGAGCCGACACGCAGGTCCTCGACGTGTATCCAAGTGAACCGACACGCAGGTCTTCGGCGTGTATTCAAGCGAAACTTCTCCCAGATGAACCTTCAGCCGCAGAGGAAAGATCTGAAGCAGAGGAAAGAAATGAACCATCTGGCTCCTATTTATAGACAAAGTTGGAGCTGGATGGGTTCAAATTTCGAGGAGGCGAGGTGGCGGCGCCCGGTGATACCATGTGGCGAAAAATCAGGAAAAACCCAGACAGCTGTTTTTGAGTTGCAACAGCCCCGAGCTAAGGCAGGGAAGCAAACCGAGATGAGCACGCACACCGAGGCGGGCACGCGAACCAAGACGAGTGTACACGTCAAGACGGGCGCGCAAACCGAGGTTGGCACGTAAATCAAAGCAAAGTGATCCTGACCGGGCGGGACCGAAGTCCGTCCGGTCAGGAGGGGGTATTGTGTGTACTTTCTCTATCGGCCGGCCGGTCACCAAGGAGGCAACACCCCCCCCCCTTCTCTCTCCTGGGTCGGCATGTAGCCAAAAAGGGGGGGGGGGGGTCGGTCGGCCGGTCACCAAGGAGGCAACACACCCCCCCCCCCTCTCTCTCCTGGGTCGGCATGTAGCCAAAAGGGGGGGGGCAGCAGCCCCCCCATTGCTTCGGTCGGTGTGTCATCAGACAGCAAGGGAGGGGGTCGGCCATGCAACAACCCCTCTCTCTCTCGCGATGGGATGTGCAACGAGTCAAGGTATGAAGCAACGGTCGAACCCGGAGATTTCGCGGTGCTGGCAACGCTCCGCGACTTCCGGCCCAACGTGACCAGGTGTCAACAGCGCGCCACGTCACCGCGGCGGTTGAGCTCATTGCGGGGACACGTCACCCGCCCGATTTTCGCGGAGCGTCGTAACCGTCACCCCGCCACTATAAAAGGGGACCTACCCCTTCAGCGAAAGGAGGAAGAATTCTGGAGGAGACGCTGCACGTTTCGTCCCGGAATTTGCGGAGCTGCGGAGATCGGTCGGTCTGCACCCAGAGGCTGTCTACGGAGGTCGGTTGGTCAGCACCCAGAGGCTGTCTGCAGAGGTCGATCGGTCGGTAGCCAGACACTGTTTGCAGCGACCTGCAGACAGACGCTATCTGCAGCGGTCGGTAGTCTGAGTGAAATTGCAGAGGTCGGTAGTTTGGGAGACCGGTCCTCAGGGTATGTAATCGGGGTTAAGGTGAGAGATTGTAACCGAAAGAATTGTCTTAGTGCATTCTCGCCCCACCCGTGGTTTTTTCCTCTTCGTCGTTGAGAGGGGGTTTTTCCACATAACCACCGTCTCTTCTTTGCATTTGGCTTGTTGGATTGTGCTTGCCACCCGAACCGCCCGGTTCGACTAAAAACCCCCCACAGTTGCCAAGTCAGAAGTCAGGAAAAAATCAACTAGGGGAGAAGTCAGAAAAATTAGAAAAAAAAAAGTCAAAAAGGTTGGGAAACATACGATAAAATTTTAGAATATATTTGTATATAGATGTTACAATAGGTTTTTTGAGCAATACATGGCGGGATTAAAACACATAAATCTGGATTAAAATGTGAAAATTGTAACTTTTTTTTATAAAATCATGATTTTCAAAAATATTGAAAAAAAAAGTCGCATAGTGAACGTTTACTGAATAAGTCGTGTTTTAATTGAGACTTATTCAAAAAATCAGAGTTTTTGGTAACAAAAAAGTTACCTTAGTGTTTAGTTATATCTATCTAGTGTTCTCTATTGGAGTTTTGTCCCACATCGGCAACGAGCTGGGCAGTGTTTTCTTCATATACCCTTTGTGGGCCTCCTGACCCAGACTTTGGGGTGTGAAGGTATCTAATATGTTATCATAGTAGGTTTGACCTATGCTAGTTAAGCCGAGTGGGAGCCTATCCATGTGACAAGGACCGAACAAAACTAGCCTGCACGTGAGGGGGGAGTGTTACAGTTCCCACATCGGTAACGGGTTGGACAGTGTTGTCTTCATATACCCTCTGTGGACCTCCCCTTACGACCTGGGTTTTGGGGTGTGAGGGTCTAGTATGTAACATTCTCTACTACCCACAAAGATGACAAAACATCAGAAATCTAACCCAGTAAGAACAAGTCACCGTGAGGTGATCATACCCTTATTATGATTGGACCGGTTCATAATCCACCAACTCTCATTATTTTGAAATCTCATGCTAAGTAGGCATATCAATAGATCGAATCATGATTCGAATATGATTCAAAATCACTGGGTTTAGTATCAGTTTTTTGGTCCAAGATCCATTTAAAATTGATCCGACTCGATTCAAAATACAATCTTATCAAATTCGGATCTACCCTGACTCGATCCAATACATTTACTTTACTTTTATAATACATATCGTAGTCCTTTTGATGCCAACGTGACCATCTTATTTTAACCGTCTGATGCCCAGCCCAACTATCTTATTTAAATCGTCGGATATATGGATCAAGAAATCCATTGGCCCGAGATAATCAATTATTTAAACTTAGAAATCGTGAATTTTTTAATGATCGTTTATGTTGTTTTGACCTTTTGGACATGCCAACCGTATCATGATCCGAATCTGTTTCCCATCTAAAAACTTCAGGTTTGGTATTAATATTTTGGTCTGAGATTCAATAAAAAACGATTCGGCCCGATTCGAAAGATAAACAGATCAAATATGGATCTACCCTGATCTGATCCAAATTCAACCCGTTGGCAAGCCTAATGCCAAGTAGGATATTAACATCTCATTTTTCTTTAGCATTTAACTCGAATAACATCTATCTCCGTTGAGAGAGTTCCACCAATCTAATCAAGTTTAGACCATTGTCTACAATTAATAAGAAAGCGAGTGAGTTACACGCCACCGTGGGGTGGTCATTCTTACCCACCTAATTACAACTCTATCTAGTCGAAGTCTATTCTTGTAACCATCAAAATAATGCCTTTCTATGTGGGCTCTCGAGACTAGAGACGAGACAGTACCTGACTTGCAATAGACGGACAATAGAAGGTTGTGCAATGCAAATTCCCTACCCACATGATAATTTATGTAGAGACTTTGGCGTAAGCTACCACTACACATCTCAAGTATAGAAAAACTACTAGCTAATCAATATCTATATTATATACTAAAATGGAAGCCTCTCTCCTGTGTTGTGACACGTGGACGCTTTTTAAAGAGATAGAATTCTTCTTCCGTGTGTGAACGCGGCTCTCTTTTAAATCAATTTAAAAACCTATCATAAAGATGATAAATTTTCATTTAATGGTATTTAATGGTCATTTGATGGTAATCTCTCTCTCTCTCTCTCTCTCTCTCTCTCTCTCTCTCTCTCTCTCTCTCTCTCTCTCTCTCTCTCTCTCTCTCTCTCTCTCTCTCAAGTGAATCACACTCACTTAAGATTTCACACTTCTTCGGAAAGTTGTGATGTCGTCTTTGCCAAATGTCGTGCATCAAGCACATTCGGGCATTGCCCGGGTTTCTTACTAGTATCTATACTAAAATGGAAGCCTCTCTCCCGTGTTGTGAGACGTGGACGACTTTAAAGAGCTAGAATTCTTCTTTTGTATGCGAACACGGCTCTCTTTTAAATCCATTTAAAAACCTACTATAAATATGATAAATTTTATTCAATGGCATTTAATGGTCATTTGATGTTAATCTCTCTCTCTCTCTCTCTCTCTCTCTCTCTCTCTCTCTCTCTCTCTCTCTCTCTCTCTCTCTCTCTCTCTCTCTCTCTAACAAGTGAATCATAACCATCTTGCATGGTTTGACCTATGCAATCAAGCATATTCAGGCATTGTCGGGTTTCTTACTAGTATAGTTTAATGATTAAAACTAGAAAATGATACTACTTGGCCTAGAAGACCACTAGATCATCTCATAACCATCTTGCATGGTCTGACCTATACAATCCTCTCTTAGTTAAAACCGAAGTTCGGTCATGTTGGTCATGTCTGGTCAGTACCTCCGCGATAACTGACATGATTATGCTTTCCAAAGTCATGCATCCATCACATGTCAAACATCTGCACCGCAATCGACAGTCCCTGTGGACACATGACCGTAAAGATCGTAGGTACGGATATGCAACTCCTTCCATGGATCAGTGATCGTGGCCTTGTCCTCGTCCACGGTAATGCCCCCACACACGATGTGACATCAATGATTGCCAATGATCGTAGGCGGGCTAGGTCGTGGTGACCGTCCTGACAAGTAGTTATGGCGCAAGGGACATAGTGTGGATCAAGAAGTAGAGGCTGACAATAGACATTAATATGGACCATGAAAGAAAAAAAACTTAATCCATGTCTTTCGAGCTTTGGATATGTTCGGAATAAACGAAAGAATAAGATGCAATCACACAACCAGAAAAGACACAGATTTGACGAGGTTCGGCTATTTACGAACCAGAATAAACGAACGAATACAGGGTCTGACAGCTAACCATCCATATATAACCCCTGCACTTAGGGCTTACATAGAACCACATAAAATAGTACCAAAAATACCCCCGAAATCGTACGGGCGTCCAAAAAAATAGGGCCCGGCCCCACGTACCCTCGGGCCTTCAACACGTCGAGGAACTGCGTCCGGATACCACTTTAGAAACCCAGTGACACAAACACAGCCCATGTTACAATCCAAGGTACAACATATGGTTGATGCAACATATAGTTAGCTAATGGAAGCCCTGGCTTAAAAAAAAAAGGCTTAAGCCTTTTATGGGGTCCTGAATCCTGATGCATGAGCCCCCATATTACAAAGCTTCCAGAGTCCAGGGGTGGTAGCAAATGTTGTTAGTCAGGCTCAAACTGTGTAATCCTGGTGAGCTACGCCGATGTGCCAGGTAAATCATCAGTAGTCATTACGATGGGTTCAGCGTGCGGTGCTGGAGGCGGCTTGCTCGTGGTGGGAGGCGGCGTCTTGGGCGGCCGCCTCGGCTGAACCTGCTCAACTGTCTCGGGAGGAACTTCGAACTGCAATACGGCAAACAACCAAATTGCAATTTATATACAAAGGCATGAAAACAGTGAAACAAAACACAGATTTTTTGAGTCAATGATCGACCATGTGATCCAAAGGGCATAGAACCTTGGTACAGGAGTGCAGGGAATCGAGTTCGACACCTCACCGAATTAATACATTTCCCTAATTCTCCCAAATTGTGTATGAGATCGCTTGATGCAAGTTGGCTATACGATGGTATATACGGTATAGTAAGACGGGGATCAATAGGTAACTTATTTTATCAAGTAGGTGGTTGTGAAATAATGGATGATAGTTGTTTGCACTTTCACTTGTTTGAATGGTTTTGTATGTGGGTCCATTGTCATCTTTGGCCAATTTTTGGGCCTTCTTTGGGGTTACGATGCTTTTCTTTCGGGAAATTGTCCTTTTATTAACAATCTGCCCTTTTCACTAATGCAATTCTTTTGCAAGGCAAATTCCAAGATCCCCTCCATCAAAGCATATGGTGTTCTTGTTCTCTACCAAACTCTATGAAGGTGCCACTACTTAAAACTTCAAACATGAAGGTAACTAAATTTTAAACAGATTTCCTAGTCCTTCAGCAAGTGAAGACAAAGTCCTTTTTGGTAATAGCCTGCAAGTTGGCGATACTCCATAACATATGTTTGTCCATCTATGTCCGATTGTACAAAAACCTCATGAGCAATTCTTACCTATTGATTGCCTAATGAGAAGTTTCATGGGCAAATTTCAAGTAATAATGAAGAATAAACAAATGTTGCCACATAACAAGGAATTCAGGGAGTTCAAGATAGGATCATTAGGACAAAATTTAAGGGTCTACTTAGTAGTATCGATAAACATCAGAATTAATTGGTAACACACAAGACGGTGTAGTACAAATATGGTTGGAGGGATCACCAAAATAATATGGTGAACTAAAAGCAAGCCAAGGTAACATGGTTAGAGGTTGACTTCTTTATTATTTAAGACTCCTGAATCATGCTATTTTACCATGATTATAAATGTGAGTCATTGAACTCTTGTTGCTTGCTCTCTAAGCTGAGATTGTCGACTCGAAAGAATATTAACAAAAGTACAAGTAATGGAGTGCCGAAGGGTTATTGGGAGGACGTCTAAGATAAACTGCCTTGTTGCACAAGATAAAACGATAAAACAATCCATAATAGGTGAATGACAAACAAAATTTGAAAAAACATGTCGTAAAAACCATGAGGTATGTACTTACTCACATATAACTGGACAATACGATTCTATATCATACCAAACTTAGCGACTCAAATCATTCCATTCAGAACTCAGCAGAATGAACCATGGAGTGAAACTGATTCATGACCAACTCATACAAATCGAGAATATACAGGATCTACAATACTAGCTTAGCATGAATATAACTATTAAATTGCCTTTATCCCCCGATCTATCTTTTGATGTTATGGCACCCTTCTGAGTGTAGGAGCCCTTGGCCCAAATCTTTGGTGAAATTTGATTGAATACACATTATACACATCATTTAAGTCTGAAAAGATCATATTATAGGGCAAATGATCAATGGAACCATATTTTATAATTTTCTTCTTTTAGAAATTATACAATATACAAATAGAAATAGTATTCAGATCTCTAAACTAAATATGATTTTGGACTTGAGAAATTGACTTAATGCCAATTACACACAGACTAGTAATAATTCTCTAAATCTCACCTTTTTATCCAAAAGAATCGCATTGTATAATTTTTATAGCTGTTTTTCTCCCACTATGTTTCAAAGTGTTATTGCTCTTGGTTAGTTTTCATCAAAACTACATAGATAATAATATGTTTTCAGGTTTCATTTTATTTTGTTTGAAACACTTGCTTTTGTTAGAAGATTTCAAGACGAAAGTCTAGATCTAGGAATACTGACCTAAATTCATAGATCTACAAACCGAGCAAGCATGAAATTCATTTGTTTCTACCCAAATTTGACTATTTACCCCATCAAAACTCAAATTCATAATAAGTCTATAAAATAGTTTTGAACCGATTCCTTTTTATTTGAGGTGGCAATCATTGTAAACGATTGTCCATGGTGTAATCAACATAAAATTTTGGAGATATGGAATCGTTCACCTAATTTAGTGGATTGTCATAATATTTTAGGATATTCAAATTATTAAAGAAAATAAAGATTAAGGGTCTGTTCTATTGGCGAGACATAAATGGGATGGGAAATTCATTTGCTTGGGACATTCATGGGCAAGGATAATGATTTCTTAGGAAACTAAATTTCTCTTGTTCTTTCAGCTAGATTAATTCATCTAAATTTTCAATGGATTAAATAGAAATCAGTAAATATTGTCTCGCCCACGGTGGGCAATCAATGTCCGAGCAATTATGATGGGACTCCAATGTGCCACCAAAAAAGGAAAAAAGGAATATTGAAAAACCATTTACCTGAGATATTGGACAAAAGAACGTGGCACAAAGTGAGATTACCCGGATAAATCAATGTCCACCGTAATTTACTCGCCAAAAAAACAGACCCTAATAGGAAGTAATTTCATTTTCCTACTTCAAATATAGTCTGCTTCCACCCAAATGACAAGAGTAAAGGAAGGTCTTTGTGCTTTAGGGTGATCAAAGGTCGATCATATGTGCAAAAGTCAAATGGGATGTGGAAGAAAATCGTTAGGTGGTAACTGCGCCAATCATAATTTCGATAAGGGAATTTCTTTGAAGGTAGCATCCCAAGTGGTTCCGTTGGGCTCAGGCTGGTACCATTTAAAAACAAGAAAAATCTTCATTATTTTGCAATCAAAAGAAAAATCTTCAAATATAGTTTGCTTCTACCCAAATGACAAGAGTATAGGAAAGGTTTTTGTGCTTTAGGGTGATCAAAGGTTGATTAGGTGTGCGAAGGTCAAATGAAACGTTGAAGAAAATCATAAGGTGTAAACTGCACCACTCATGATTTGTTGAACTTATTTATCCCAAGTGGTTCAGTTGGGCTCAGACTGGAATCATTTGGAAACAAGAAAAATCTCCCTTTTGTCCAGTCAAAAGACGATGGTATAAGTCTTTTTGGTGAAGGGTTTAATGAGAAACAAAATTACATGACAATGCATAGGGATTAGTTTTCAAAGATAACTAGATTTGTCCACAATGATAAATGGATTGAACATCATTGACAAACGATCATCAATGTATTATTGTCTTTCTGATCCTCTTCAGCAGATCATGCCGTCATGTCTGGGGTGCGATGTACTGGTTGACACCACCTGCTGTCGGGGTGAGCTACAATGCACGGATCGGACGTTCCTGAGGTCAAGGATGGAGTGTGATGCACCGGTCGACGATGCTTATCAATGTGTGGGTGCTCAGGGATGTATAATTCCTAAAAAAAAATCTTCTTCTCATATTATTTAATCCACATGTCAGTTACACGAAGGTAACCATGATGTATACTTTCTTACAATGATGTATGCTTTCTAAACTTTTCATTTACATTAACCAATTATAAATAAATACTAAAATAACACATGCAAATCATGTGCACCATAACTAGTATATTATAACAAATATATAGGTCAGCTGGCCTAACAATATTTGAAAAGCATGATTATTGTTATAAATATATTCTAGTGTGTCCATTTGACTGACATTATGCACTTTTGGTTAAAAAAGTGTAAGAAACAATCTAAAAATAAAATAAAAGGTACAAATTTTTTAAGGTTTTTTATAGACAACAAGCAGTGTTAATATAGTCTGATATCATACTATCGATATCTAAAAAACATCGACTGAGAAGGAGATTTCAAACTTTAATGACAATCCACAAAGATCCATATAATACCTTGAATTTTTAGCAAAGGGATTTGGGATAAATTTGAGTGCATTGAAAATAGACATTGAGACTATGGCTATCACATAGTATATACAATAGGTTATCACATAGTATCATATCTCTGAACTCCATGCTAATGGGATTTATCTTCCATAAAGGTAGTTATAAATCGATGACTTCTGGTTGTATCGTTCTGTATAATTAAATCTATTGGTAACGTAGATTACGATAGGAGTGAACCACATAAAATCTGGTTGGTTGACTGATTTGTTTGTCTTTTATTGTTTGCCTATTTTGTGAGATCTAGGAAGTATAACATACGCTTCATCTGTAGTAATATTTATGTTAGAAAGAATTTGGTTGAACTAAGGAAATATCAATACCAATGAAGCATGGATACGGATATGGATATGAAGTATGGGATATGGATATGATATGGTGATATGTCGATTCTTGAAAAAGTGGATACGATACGATATAGATATGCTATATATGTGCTTAAATTTGTGGCATAAAATTTGGAATACACATTATACACATCATTTAAGTCTGAAAAGATCATATTATACGAGCAACAATCGATGGAACCATATTTTCTAATTTTCTTCCTTTAAGAAATTATACAATATACAAATAGAAATATAATTCAGATCTCTAAACTAAATATGATTTTGGACTTCAGAAATGGACTACATGCCCATTATGCACAAACTGGTAAAGATTCTCTAAATCTCACCTTTTTATCCAAAAGCATCACATTGGATAATTTTAATAATTGTTTTTTTTCCCCATCAGAATCGTATGTTTCAAAGTGATTATTGCTCTTGGTTAGATTTCATCAAAATTACATAGATAATAATATGTTTTCATGTTTCATTCTATTTTGTTTGAAACACTTGTTTTTGTTAGAAGATTTCAAGACGAAAGTCTAGATTTGGGAATAATGACCTAAATTCATATATCTACAAACCGAGCAAGCATGAAATTCATTTGTTTCTGCCCAAATTCGATTATTTTACCCCATAAAAACTAAAATTCATAATAAGTTTATAAAATCATTTTGAGCCGATTCCTTTTTATTTGAGGTGGCAATCACTGTAAAAAATTGTCCATGGTGTAATCAACATAAAAATTTGGAGATCTAGAATCATTCTCTTAATTTAGTGGCTTGTCATAATATTTTAGGATATTCAATTTTTTAAATAAAATAAAGATTAAGGGTTTGTTCTTTTGGCGAGACATAAATGGGATGGGAAATTCATTTGCTTGAGACATTCATGGGCAAGGACAATGATGTCTCAGGAAATTAAATGTCTCATGTTCTTTTCAACTAGGTAAATTCATCTAAATTTTCGATGGATTAAATAGATCACGGCAAATAATGTCTCGACCACGGTGGGCAATCAATGTCCGAGCAATTTTGATGGGACTCTAATGTGTCACGAAACAAGGAAAAAAAAGAATCTTGAAAAACCATTTACCTTAGATATTGGACAAAAGAACGTGGCACAAAGTGAGATTACCTAATTTACTCGGCAAAAAAACGGACCCTAATAGGAAGTAATTTCATTCTCCTACTTCAAATATAGTCTGCTTCCACCCAAATGACAAGAGTACAGGAAAGGTCTTTGTGCTTTCTGGGTGATCAAAGGTTGATCATATGTCCAAAGGTCAAATGGGATTTGGATGAAAATCGTTAGGTGTTAACCGCACCACTCATGGTTTTGTTAAGGGAATTTCTTTGAAGGTAGCATCCCAAGTGGTTCTGGGCTTAGATTGGAACCATTTAGAAACAAGAAAAATCTTCATTATTTTGCAATCAAAAGAAAAATCTTCAAATATAGTTTGCTTCTACCCAAATGACAAGAGTATAGGAAAGGTCTTTGTGCTTTAGGGTGATCAAAGGTTGATCATGTGTGCAAAGGTCAAATGGAACGTTGAATATAATCATAAGGTGTGAACTACACCACTCATGATTTGTTGAGCTCATTTCTTTGAAGGTAGCATCCCGAGTGGTTCAGTTGGGTTCATACTGGAATCATTTGGAAACAAGAAATATCACCCTTTTGCCTAGTCAGAAGATGATGGTATGGCTTTTTGGTGAAGGATTTAATGAGGGACAAAAATACATGATAATGCATAGGGATTGGTTTTCAAAGATGACTAGATTTGTCCACAATGATAAATGGATTGAACATCATTGACAACCAATCTTCAATGTATTATTGTTTTTCTTATCCTCTTCAGCAGTGCATGTCGTCATGTCTGGGGTGCGATGTACTGGTTGACACCACCTGCTGCTGGGGTGAGCTGCAATGCACCGATCGGTCGTGCCTGAGGTCAAGGATGGAGTGTCATGCACCGGTCGACGATGCTTATCAATGTGTAGGGTGCTCAGGGATGTATAATTCCTAAAAAAAAATCTCCTTCTCAAATTATTTAATCCACATGTCAGTTACACGAAGGTAACCATGATGTATACTTTCTTACAATGATGTATACTTTCTAACTTCTTCATTTACATTAATCAATTATAAATAAATACTTAAATAACACGTGCAAATGATGTGCACCATAACTAGTTTATTATAACAGAGATATAGGTCAGTTGGCCGAACAATATTTGAAAAGCATGATTATTGTTATAAATATAGATAATAGAAATAGATGGTAACTAAAGATTGAGTCAAACAAGGTTTTAAATATCGATTGTGGTTGGTAAAAACAAACAAAAAATAGTTTATAAGCAAAAGGAAATTAGTAATGACGAAAAAAATTGATCTGCAAGCACCATGAGACATATTGGGAACACTGAAGGAGTTTTAGACTTCGCATGAATACCCAGTAATGATTTTGCAAAAGAACGAGTGGGAGGTGGGCCAAATACTTATACAAATATATTACTTTTTATTGTTATAAACCAACTTTGGTTACACAGGAAACATAAATACTGTGTCATTATCATTTACTCAATAGAAAAGAAAATTGTTCTTCCAAATTTATATCACCCTACTTTTTCAAGATGTCAGCTACATCATAAGGTAAAAGCTTATGATGGTTCACTTAGGGCAATCAAACAATTATCTGGTGCGTTTTCTGCAAAAACAGCTCTAATCTTTGAAGGTTAATTACAAAGCATTCAAAATATCACTGGATATGTACAGAATGTTGCATCCATTTAACATTTAAATTTTAAAAGGCCAAATTTTCTGCAACAAATATGACATTGAAGAAAAATGCAAAACTAACAACACTCAATCTTCCACGCATACTAACCTTGAAACCACATCCAGAAACACAGGCATGAAAGCATTCCTACAATCATGAAACAAATAAACTTTAATAGATGTAAAAGGAGAATCGAAGAGAAGTGTAACATTAAATCAAGGTTCTAAAAAGCGCTAGGCGCTAGTCGGGCGGTGGGGGGCCGCCTAGCGCCTAGGCGTTTTGCCTTTTTTTTAATTATTTTAATTATTATTTTGATATTTTATAATATATATATGTTTAAAAATTAATATAAGTTCAAGATTATCCCAAACCATTATTTTAAAGAACAAGTATATAATCATAATTCAAGATTGAGTGATTAACAAGAACAAAAGCAAACATGGTCTGCCTGGCCAGCCTCAACCCGCCTGGTCAGCCTTAGCTCGCCTGGTTTGCCTGGTCCGCCTGGCCAGCCTCAGCCCGCCTAGACTGCCTAGGCGGCCGCCTAGCTCCGCCTGGGAGCTTGGCCGCTTTTCTGGAGCGCCTAGGGCCTAGGCGAGGCGGTGGGGGGCCGCCTAGCGCCTAGGCGCCGCCTAGGCGGCCGCCTAGACCGCTTTTTAGAACACTGCATTAAATCAATGCAATATTATTCATTGCTTTTAGAATTAAAGTTATATTTATGACAAATATACAGCTAACTCAAAATGTGAGGTCCAAATCGTATCCATGATACCAAGAAAACATTTGAAAACCCATTGATATGACCATGCGGGACACTTCAATGCTCACATTCAGAGAATTAGAGTCAGCGTTATTCATATATTGAACTTCTATTCAAAATCCTGACGTTATATCCAGTAATATATTGTCAACCTAGGAGAAAATTACAGCGGTTTTATTCATAAATGAAGATACATGAAGATATTTTGATAGTTGAAATATCAAATGTCTGAAAGTGTGTGTTTCGAAGTCATTCCCAAGCCAATACAATAACTAGGAAACAAATACTACTAAACTGAATCAATCTGTGAATTTAATGCCCAATAATCTCATAAAGTAGCAACCAAAGAGAAATATCGATTGGGCTGAGAACGAAGATGATTTTTCTATGTTACACAGGTAATTTTGAACGTGACATTATGTTAAGGTACTTATTCACTGGACATTTCTAATCATGTATCCCATGAGAGCATTAAACTAAAGGTTCTTTAGATAGTTGCACTATAGTTAGGATGAGAAGGAGATGGTGGAAGGTTTAAGACAGGGTTATCCCTGTGATCTAGACTGAAACTTATAGGGCTTCTTTCTGAAGGAAATAATTCCATCACACAGCACCACTGAATCTGTTCTATTATAGGACATCACATATGTAAATAATGTTCTATTTTCGTCTAGGTTTCTTTAAGTGATGCACATCAAGGACGTAACATCCAACGATGGAATTACAATTGCAAAGCACCTGGCAAGTCTATGGGCCTCCTGGCTTAGTCCATGGACTTGGTCTTATGAGGCTGTAGCAAGGCTCAGCCATGACAGGACAGCCCACTAAGCCCTTCTATTCTTCTACTAATAAGCAAAGATGTACCTCAAGGTACCCTTCATATCTAGCATAGAGTTCTCTACCTGCTCACTGAAAAACCACTCAATCTTGCCTCTAATCACATCGATATCTCGTTCTCAAAGCTAGGTGTGTGCAGGATCCAAACCAAACCGATCAAACCGACCAAACCAAACCAAACCGATCATTTTTTATCAGTTTAGACACACTCAATGGGCCGGATCGGATTGGGTTTTTTAAAAACCGACATGATTGGATCGGTTGACGGATTTGTAAATTCAAAACCGACCTAAACCAAACCAAACAGACAAATATATATATATATATATATAGAGAGAGAGAGAGAGAGAAATGCTAAAATGCGGCGTGCGGTGCGTGCGGTGTCGCACCGCAGCCGTCTGATGCACCACTGCGTGCATCGCACGCACCGCAGTGATGTATCAAACGGTTGCGGTGCGACGCCGCACGCACCGCACGTCGCATCCTAGCACGCCTCTCTCTCTCTCTCTCTCTCTCTCTCTCTCTATATATATATATATATATATATATATATATATATATATATATATATATATATATATATCCTCATATACCTTTGCTACCAACAACCATTGTAATACTACAGGATGACTCAAAATCAGTTAAAAAACATATTTAGGCCTAATGATTTGATAACAATTATTATTTTTTAAGTTTGAACTAGGTCCTAATAGAAATGGGAGAAAGCCCAATAAGAACATATTCCAAAGCCTAAACCGACCATCCAATCCAATCCAAACCGACTTTAATTGGATTGGATTCCAATCTTACTTCGGTTTGGATCGAATTCAAAATCCTCAAAACCGACCAAGGTTGGATCGGTTTGGGTTTTGCCTAAATAGGTCGGTTTCGAACCGATGCACACGCCTACTCAAAGCCACTAAAACCGATGCACACGCCTACTTAAAGCCACTAAAAGATATCCCACCAAACCCTTAAAAGCCTAGGGAAGCCTGAGGCCAAGAGGCTTTCAAATAGTTTCTCAGAAGCTAATCTCGAACCCCAACTTATAGGGCTCGGATTATAAAGTGTAATTCAATGTGACTCTATTTTCGTGTGCATGGATCGATTTATTCAAGTCTGTCGAATGATAGGACACCCAAAAATATGAACAAACTTGCAAATTAAGTTGCTCAATCAATCATCATTCTGATTGTTCGATCCACGCAGACTTCATAGCGATAACCTATCAGATGCATCCGCTTGATCAGTCATTTCTGCCATCACTTCCAATAGATCCCCGATCGATCGTATATGTAGGCTATCTCAAAATTAGGTAATTGTGGCACATCTCCGCCTAATTCATGAAGAGGGCTAAGGATTTTCGACCCACCTAAGGTTCAACGTCAATTAGGTAAAAAATTTACGAAAATCTATATCATTATTAGGAAGTTGTTCATAACTCATAAGTACTATTTCATTCTTTTCATATGTATTCAAATGAATAATATTTCTACGATTATAGCGTTGTCCAACTTCCCGGATTCAGATTGGAAGTGGGTTTTGAACCCATGACGTCCCAAGAGGAACCAAGCCTCGGCCTCGGCTTTGGCTTTGGGTCTCTAGCCACTTGGTTCAACTGAACCCCTGTAAAAATAGTTATAGAATTCTGCCCTGAGAAGATAATGCAAGTGCTCCACTACTTGCTCATCAGGTTTCACGAATAGTAAAGAAAGAAAAAATAATAAGTAATAAAATATATAACAAAAGATAAAAATGTACACACATGATAACATTTATTCATGCACACGCTCACAAAAGAGTGTGAAGTTATTTTTCAGATATGTTTTAAAAATAAATAATGACAAAATGCTTTCAAAAATAAAGGGGACGAGGGCCACGAGGCTTATTGTTATGAAACCGTGTTGCTGTTCATAATAAATGCAATATGCAAGTTGCATATGGTAAAGTTCTGCGCCCTACCATACTTCGAAGTGTAAGTTTGAATACTGCTTATTTATATGCCATCAGAAATGACAAGGAATGCTTAAAACACTAACAATACTGCACTTGTGTATATTTTCTAATTGTGTGCAAACTTGTGATGATTTGTCCAGTGTCTAAAGATAATTCCACCACCAAACTCAGATAGCACACATGTTCAAAATTTTAGTCAAATTATACAAAAGATGGAGACCTACCAAAGAATAATGGTCATCTCCTGGAGATCTGTCGATGTAAGAAGTCCACTGATGGTCCTTCAAAACTGGATCCTTGTAGCATATTTCATTGCACTCTCCCAGACCTAAAGATTCAAAAACACCACCCAAGATTACAAAAAACTTTTGAAGGATAATAAATTAATAATAAATAAGGTACCAAACAAATATTCTAACAAATACATTGGTTTACTTTTAATTGTAAGAGTTCACAGAACTATCAAATAGCAGTCATTGTTTTAAACTTCGGTTTCGTGTCTGGTTTCGGTCTAGGAAAAATCCAAAATTTCGGTCAAAATTTAGGCTAAAATGGTGGAAATTTTTTGAAATAGTCAAAAGGGTGGCTTTGCTGGATTTTTAAAAAATTAAATTTAATTCTTTTATAGTTTGGCATACATATCCAGGAAGATCCGGTGAAATCCGGTGAATCCGAGGCGAAATCCGATGAATCCACGTGAAACTTCGTCAAAATGGACAACGAAACCATGGGGATAATGTTCTAAAAAGTGGTATAGGCGCCGCCTAGGCGCTAGAAGGCCTCCCCACCGCCTAGCCTAACTCCTAGACGGTACAGATAAGTGGTCCAAGTTGCTAGGCGGCTGTCAGGTGTTAGAACGTGTATATATGTTGTTCTATTATTGGTAATCTTAAATTTATGGTTTGGATTGTACTAAAATCATGAATATTATAATATTATCTCATAATATCATGCATGCTTTTGTTCTTGGTAATCTTGAGTTTATGGTTATGTAAATGATATCTGCTCTTTAAAATAATAGTTGGTATAATCTTGAATTTATAGTAATTTTAAAACATATACATTATATATAATATCAAAATAATAACTAAAATAATTTTTAAAAGCTAAAACATCTAGGTGCTAGAAGACCCCTACCGCCCGACTAGCGCCTAGCGCTCTTTAGAACATTGTGGGGGGACATCACGTGGTTTTGGTAGTCCCCCACTACTTTGGTCGAAATTTCAACGAAATGACTGAATTTCCCCCAAAATCCCAAAACTTCATCGAAATCAGAACGGCTCCAGGTTTCGAACCCTCTTTCGTTTCACCCGTAGCCAAAAACAAAATATTTCAATGAGATTTTTTTGATATTTCAACTTAAATTTCAAACCATGATAGCAGTTTAAAGTCACACAAGAAGCTAAGTACATCTTTTCTAATGCTAACATAGAAACTGAGTTGTATGTAGTATATAAGAGATAAGATCTACAACTGTGACTCCTCCCTTCAACGAGCTATATGAATTTCTATAAACCATGAAATCTTAATCTATCTACATAAGTTTAAACCATGTATTCACTTAGTTAATGAACATATTAGACAAAGATGATCTAAATGTTGTAGAAGTTCACATAAACATAGATTTCTGACCTATTCTCCTAGATTTTAGATCACATCATGAATTAGTTTGCCAATTTTATGAAGTTTTATGCAGCGTGATAACTTCAGATGCTCCTATAATGATTTGATGATTAGCAAAGCACTGTCTATTTTATCTTTTCTAGTGATCAATGAAGATAATATTAAGCTAGAAAGAGAGAAAAGAGGTTACGAAAAAAAACCGAGGTACACAAGAATTCACAAAGGTGTACTATTGCCACTACACACTGTATCACCAGGCGGCTTGCCTGAATGTTGATACTTCATCCGTTGCCAACTCAGAGTTCAATTGGCACTTGTACCAAGAACATTCGCCTAATGGTTAGGTCTCCATAACACATTCCTTACCAAACGGAACATCTAGGATATCGATGCTTAAACTAGTGAGAAGGCACAGGTTGAACAATGCCTTCAGCTCAAGAGATGTTACTAGAAAAGTCTCCCCAATAGTTGATGAAAGAATGAGGATGGGAGTTTGGTAGGAACAATTAAAGAATTAAACCCTACTTCAATACAACTAATTATCTGACGAGGAACACCTATCACAAGGAGAAAGCACATTTCTAACTACTGGCTCACTCCGATTGGACCCAAACTGGAAAAGAGATCATCGAACTCTAACTTGAGTTTATCAACCAAATTCAGACACCTAGTAAAATATATTTAATCATCTTTATTCCACAGAAACATCTCCGGTCACTAATATCATCCCTTATCAATAATTTGCCTCATGCTCCCCCAAATCAATGGAAACATGAGTATATTCCCTAACATAGAATAGAGCTAATAGTGCATCTTTGATAATTAAATATTCTATTGTTTTGCTCCAAATTCCTCAAATGATTGCTTGGGGAAAGAATTTTTCAAGTTGCAAATAATGGGTCCACCTCTACTCCACCCATTAAAATATTAGATTCTAATTAATCGTGAAGCCCCTATTGAAGTGTTTTAAGTTTGTCCTTATTATGAATAAGTTTGTCATTATTAATAAGTGTTTCTTTGAGGAACTTTCTTATAAATCTGATATTTCATTTTATTATAAAAGGCGCTAGGGTTTTCTGATAACCCTAACGAGGTATTCTCTTCATGGTATCAGAGCCTCCCGCTTCTCGACCACCCCGCCGGCGCATCCGACCCTCCCGCCGGACATCCCGACCCCGCCGGTCCCCTCCGACCCTCCCGCAGAGCACCCCGACCCCGCCGATCCCCTTTGTCCCCCTCGTCGGTCCCCTCCAACCCTCCCGTCGGGCTTCCCGACCCCGTCGGTCCCCTCTGACCCTCCCGCAGAGCCTCCCGACCCCGCCGGTCCCCTCCGCCCCCCTCACCGGTCTCCTTCGATCCTCCCGCAGGGCTCCCCAACTCCGCCGGTCCCTTCTGCCCCCCTCGCCGGCCGTTTCCGACCCTCCCGCAGCGCCTCCTGGTCTCTTCCGCCCCCCTCGCCGACCACCTCCGACCCCCCCGCAGTCTCTCCTGCCCCGCCGCCCCTCCTACACTCCCGCAAAACCCCTCCCGCGCCATTCCTTGCCACCTCGCGCCCTCCCGTGCCACCCCTGCGACACCCCGCGCCCAACCAGTGCCCCCGCGCCCCTCTGCAGCCTCTCCCATGCCCCACTGCAGCCCCTTGTGCCCCTCTGCAGCCCTTTGAGCCATTCCCGCACAGTCTGTTGCTGCTGCCATTGCTGGGCGTCTATGAAGCACGGGTACAGGTACGATACGGGTACACTGATACGGCAAAATCTTTAAAAACTAGGGTACGGGTACGGCGCGGTATATATATATATATATATATATATATATATATATATATATATATATATATATATATATATATATCATATGTATGTACTTTTAGTATAATATTGTTATAAATATGAATCATTCTTAATGCAACAATATTTTTTTCATCATTAAATCTCTTAGCTCTAGCTTCAAAGTTCCAAAACCACAAAAAACAAGATTGTTCAATACGAGCCATACGATGGTACGGTACTATTAGGTCCATTACATTAAAACCAAACCAAACCAAATAAAGTAGCAATACAAAACAAAATGCATAGCAATTAGCAAAGTTCAATTCCATCATCAAAAAAGAAAGTCATCAAACTGCTAAGGATCTTCATTCCCATCATCATCTCCGAATAGCACGGCCTCCAAGTCGGGCTCATCAAGTGATAGATTTGCAATTTCAAGTAAACCGACACCCTCCAAAGAATCAAATGAATCTCCACCAATGTCCCACAACTTGGTATCCCCTTGTGTGTATTGTGGACTCTTCCGTGATAGGAGACGAATATTGTTGTGCACAAAGACCAAGTCTTCACAACGTTGTGGCGTAAGCTTGTTCCTTCTCATGGAGTGAATGAAAGAATAAGTGCTCCAATTTCTCTCACAACATGACGAGGAACATGGTTGACTGAGTAACTTGAATGCTAAAGCTTGAAGCATAGGAGCCGAAGAGCCATGAGTACACCACCAAAGCATTGGATCTATGACTCCTCTATCCGCTTTCGAGTCAAAATCCCAAAGCTCTCCAAACAACCCGAGAACTTGGCAAACTCAATGGTAATAGATCACCTCTCATCAGGATCAGGAAAGTACTTCTTAAGACACTTGGACCTCATGGTTGAAATTTCATCATCCTTGTGAGGAGGAATACGATTGTGATTTTCATCAAGCCACCTTGCAATATAGTACATATATTCATTCATTTACAATTTACAAAAAATAAAAGTAAATTATGCAACTATAGGAATCAAATCATTAATAGAAAAGAGAACTTACAAAATGCTAAAAAGTAGTCACTATGAATGTGATGTACCTTGGGTTCAAAAAATGTGCAAGGCAATGAAGAGGTGTGCTACTTTTGGTCCATCTCTCGACAAGTATTTGGATGACCACGGAATAGAAAATTAACTCCTCATTATCAAGCTTCCCCTCGTGCCTATAGATAGCCGTTTTCACCTTTTCAATCATTGAATCCCATAATTCATAAACCAAATATAGGCATAGCTTGTCTGTGTCACAATATCGAAGCATCTCATAAATTGGAAGTGTGAATGATAGTATGTACTCTATTTTGTCCCACCAAATATCATTCAACACTTTTTCCTTCACATGTGCTGCTTTCCCAACATCATCTTCTCTATAGGAAGACCACTTCTCGCTTATGACCATTGCCTCCAATCCACGACGTATGAGTTTAAATCTTTTCAACATAACAATCGCCGATGCAAAACGAGTATCGGCAACCGAAAGCAACTTCAAAGTCACAAACTCATTAAACATTGCTAGTCTCATGGAATGAGTCATGATGAAATTCTTGATGAATACCATTTCATCAACCACAAGAGTAATCCAATGACATTCATCAAAGGCATAAGCAGAATTTCTGGTTTCTTTTGCAGCACATATGTTCTTGAGAGCGAGATTAAGTATATGGACTACACATGGTGTCCAAAAGATCTTCGGATAGTTGCCTTGAATGATTGATCCAGCTGATGCACATACCGGAGAATTATCAGTGACCACTTGTATCACATTTTGGGGTCCTACTTCATCAATAACTTCGCCGATTAATCTAGCAATGTGATACTTATCTTTGAATTCACCTTCACAATTGACAGCTTTTAAGAACATAGCTCCTCCATCGGAAGCCGCCATAAAGTTAATAAGCGGCCTCCTTTGAGCATCAGTCCATCCATCACTAACAATGTTTAAGCCCTTCCCTTTCCACAAATTCTTAGTAGGTTCCAACAACCTTTCGATGTTCGCCCTTTCTTTCTGAAGTAATGTAGTCCTCAAAAGGGTATAACCTGGAGGTACATACCCACTGATTTGATTCTCCGCAGCAAACTGAAACGCACTCACAAAATAAGGGTTCCTAGCCAAATTAAAAGGTAAGCCTGCCAAAAATATCATGCGAGCAATCAAAGCATGCAAGTGTTCCCTACCACCTTGATTAAAGGACTTCTCCAATGCACTACTTCCACTCCCAGCAACTGCCTTCCTCTTTCTTGGCTCAAATCCTTCTAATCTAAACCCTCCAGTGCTCGTAGTAGGACAAGTAGAGGGTGGTAAGGGAACGTTCTTTGGCTTGGCCATCTCCTTCCGCTTCTCGGCTTTTTCATTTGCCCTTTTCATTTCACAAAGAGCATCAACCTTTACTTTGTTACACAATCGGATTCCTTGGCCTTTAATTTATAGTAGATGCGCTTTAACCCTCGAGTATGATCCTTGAAAATCCATAAAGCAATAGTTGCACTTGAACTTTGTATTCCGTTTTCCGCTGTCTGCTCTTTCAACTAGTTTCGTGACATACTTCCAAAGAGGAGCATTGTCATCTTGGTCTTCATTAGTGAAAGCATTGGAAGACGAGACACCAGCACTAGCAATAGCACTAGAAGAACCGGCACTGCTTGAGAAAGTCATTTATCCTGCAAGTTACAACAATTGCCACAATCTACAATCATTATTTATTAGTCAATTCATCAATAAACAAAAAAAAAAAAACCAAACACTCACCCAAATACACAAATGAGTCACACAATGAAATATGAAATTATCTCAAAAAAAAAAGATAGATGTATAGTATACTGTATAGGCAAAAGGCCCAAAAGGGGTATTGTGCAAACATTTCAAACATTAGGGAGCAATTTGGAACAAAATAAACTATAAGGGGCTGAGTGTAATATAGACTATCTATTATCTATATTACACTCAGGTGGCCGACACCCTGGAAAAAAAAAGGCCCAAAAGGGGTATTGTGCAAACATTTCAAACATTAGGGAGCAATTTGGAACAAAATAAATTTTAGGGGGCTGAGGGTAATATAGATTATCTATATTACACTCAGGCCGTCGGGTCGGGTCGGGCCGACACCCTGAAAAAAAAAAAAGACCCAAAAGGGGTATTGTGCAAACATTTCAAACATTAGGGACCAATTTGGAACAAAATAAGCTTCAGGGGGTTGAGTGTAATATGGACTCTATATTAAACTCAGCCCCTCAGACCTTCGCTGGCAAAAAAAAAAAAGGCCAAAGGGGTATTGTGCAAACATTTCAAACATTAGGGAGCTATTTGGAACAAAATAAACTTCAGGGGGCTAAGTGTAATATAGACTACTATATTACACTCAGCCCTCATGCTTTCGGGTCAGGTCGGGCCGACACCCTGGGAAAAAAAAGGGGAGAGCGCAGGGCCGTAGTGATCGGGTTAGGGTTTGGGTTTGAGCGCCGCTGCGCCGGAGGGGGGGAGGAGGGGGAGGTCCGGGATCTTACCTCCGAGGCGACGACGGCGGCTGCACCGGCGAGGCGACGACAACGGCGGCTGCCGGAGGGGGGGGAGGAAGAGGACTACCCGGATCCCTCTCTCTCTTCCCGGATCCTTCTCTCTCTTCCCGGATCGCCCTCTCTTCCGGTCTTCCCGATCTCTCTTTCTTCCTGGATCCCTCTCTCTTTCGGGCCTTTACCCGACAGTGCCGAAACTCACCCCTTTTTATAGTTTTTTTTAAAAATACGTACCACAAACGTACCGGGTCCCATACCCGATTCAAACCGACGTACCGGGTACAGGAATCGCCGTACCCGTACCTGGTACGTACCCGGTGCTGGTACGTGCTCTGATCCGAGTACCCGTGCTTCATAGCTGGGCGTCCTCGCTGTTGCTTCTGGCGAACGACGATGACTGACCTCTCCTTGGTATAATCTCTCCTCGGTATTTCTTTTTTTTTGTTTGGATGGGGTGGTGATTTTTTTTACGTCTACGCGGATCCTGTTATGTTTCTTCCGCATGCTCAATCCTTAATTTGTGAAGGATCTCTCTGTTTACTCTTTCGGTTCTTTTTCATCACTCCCCATGGATTCCAAGGTCGCCCCTCTTGTTGGTTCTCAAGACGGTTTTGCCCGTCGCATTACTACCGTTCTCTTGGATGACAAGAACTTTCTTTCCTGGTCCAACTCTGTTCGTGTCTATCTTGCCAGTCGCGATAAGCTTGCATGGCTTACTGGTGTCTCGAAACCTACCGAGACGGCCGAAGTGTTAAAATGGACCACCGAAAACTTTCAGATTCTTGGTTGGCTTCAATGCTCGATGGAACCCAAAATCTATGAACAGTTCATGCGTTATGATTCCGTTTCTGGTTTATGGTCTGCTCTCCAACGGACTTATAGACACACTCGGGTTGATGCTCGGATCTATGCTGTCTATCGGAAAATCACTACAGCTACTCAGGGCGATTGTTTAGTTCAAGAATATTTCTCTTTTCTTCAGAGTCGTTTTCTCGAGCTGTCTGATTTAGAGTCGTTGAGTGCTTTCCAGGACCCTACTGATGCTGCACTTGCTCGGCGCCGACAGGAGAAATGGGAGACGTATCAGTTTCTAATGGGACTTCGATCCAAGTTTGAGGCTATTCGTGTTCAGATTATTGGAATGTCCCCTCTCCCCGATCTTCTCGATGCATTCTCTCTTGTTGCTGATCAGGAGCGTTGCCTTTGCCTTACTGGTACTCAGCGGGTGCTTGTTTCTCCTTCTGGTGATCTTCCGACTGAGCAGATGGCTCTTGCTTCTGGTTTCCGTCCTCCGCTCTCGCACGCTCGTGGTCGTCGAGGTCGCTCCTTATCGGGTGGTCGTGGTATACCTGGTGGTCGTGGCACTACTGGTCCTCCCGGTCCTTGTACTTATTGTGGCAAGCAGTTTCATGATCGCTCCAAATGTTTCCAGCTATACCCACATCTGCGCACTACCCCTCCACCTGCTTCTCGTTCACCGACCGTGGCTGCTGCAGACATCTCTAGTTCGTCGATGTCTTCTTCTTCGACTCCTGGTGTTTCAGATTTGAGTCAGATGGTCTCCCAGGTGCAGCAACTGATGAGTCAACTTCAGCATCTTCAGCCTTCATCTTCTCAGGCCTCTACATCTACTGCTTCCTCCTCAGGTACTTCGTTCGCTTTCCAGGCATCAGGGGTTGATCCCAGTTCTTCTCCCTGGGTGATCGACTCTGGTGCCACTGACCACTTGACTGGTGAGCTTAGTCTTCTTTCCCATATTGAGCCTTATCGTCAACGCAATGTGCGCCTTGCTGATGGATCCGTTACACCGATCCCCAGCAAGGATATTGTTCCTCTTTCTTCTACTATTAGTCTTGATTCTGTTCTACATGTTCCTAAACTATCACTTAATTTGCTATCTGTTAGTCGTTTGACCCATTCTTTGCATTGTTCTGTGACATTCTTTCCTGGTGGTTGTGCTTTTCAGGACCTGACTTCGAGGACTTTTGGCACGGGCCGTGAGAAGGATGGGCTATACTTGTTGGACCAACCGCTTGTTCCTCCTGCTGCTGCTGCTCTGCCTGTTACCTCTATTGCTTCTCCTGCCCGTTTATCTACCTCCACGACTGGTGCTCTGTGGCACGCTCGGTTTGGTCATGTCAGTCCCCTCACTGTGGCTTCTGTTTGTCCTGAGTTCTCATTTAGTTCTTCTTTTCGTTATGATGTGTGTGAACTTTGTAAACACACCCGTAGTTCTTATTCTCCTTCTCTTAGTCGATCTTCTTCTGCTTTTGAGTTAGTTCACTCTGATGTCTGGGGCCTGTCTCCTGTGACAGCTTATGATGGTTTTTGTTACTATGTTACTTTTATTGACGATTATTCTCGTTGTTGTTGGATTTATCTTCTGAAGCATAAGT
This sequence comes from Chamaelirium japonicum, assembly GCA_947650365.1. Classification (NCBI taxonomy): domain Eukaryota; kingdom Viridiplantae; phylum Streptophyta; class Magnoliopsida; order Liliales; family Melanthiaceae; genus Chamaelirium; species Chamaelirium japonicum. The sequence continues at coordinate 53,530,632 of OX393559.1, forward strand.
CTGATGTGTTTACTATGTACTGTCACTTTTCTGCAATGGTTCAGACTCAGTATGGGGCTCGCATACGTGCTCTTTGTTCGGACAATGGTGGTGAATATACTTCTTGTTCTTTTACTTCTTATCTTGCAGCACAGGGCACTCTTCATCAGTTTTCATGTCCCTATACACCTGAACAAAATGGTGTGGCGGAGCGGAAGCATCGTCATCTATTGAATATTGTCCGATGTATTCTTCGTGGGATATCGGTTCTATTCTCTTCAGCCCCTACTTCAACCAAATGGCTCAAAGGAAAAACTAGACACCTTCAGTGCAATTATATATAAAATAAAGTATCCTATCATCCCATCATCGTTATTACACATCGTACAACTGGTTAACTTCAAGTACATTTTCTTGGAATGTTTTTGAAGAACAATATCAAACAAACACTGATGTGTCAAATACTTTGGCACTCCATGACACTCAAACTCAGTGGTCAAACCATGATGATAACATCTCTCCATGTCAATATGTGGCACTCTCATTTTAAAGCATTGTTAATTTATTGGATTTTGTAAATAATTATGAAATTGTTTGACTGAGTGGTTCAATTGGTTGGCACTTGGTAATACCATGTATAACCGCGCCTTAATACTTCTGCATGTACAATTTTAACAAACGACTGTGTGGCCAAGTGGGTTTCGGGGCAAGTGTCTACATTTTCACACTAAACAAACATGGAACATGTCTAAAACGTCATAGAAGAGAAATCACAAGCACTTATTCCCTTCCCAACTATAATCCAACAAAAGAACAAAGATCTTGTTAGCACAATGCTCTTGTCGATTTTAACCTAAAGATAACTTACCCCTTATCTATGAGCTCCACAATAAGCTCTTCAAAAATGAACATACCACCAAATCATTGTCAACACCTATTCAAAATTTCATGTTAATGGCTTAATGCATATGGAACTTACCTGGTATTCCAAGGGAAATGCAAATTCCACAACCCTCACCACATCTCTACATTTTTTCCTAAACCAAATATTTTGAACTCTATAGCAACCTTCTCTTTGAAAGTAACCCCTAACAATAATACCAATCTTCTCCACCACAATAGCAAGCTACTCACTGGAAGAGTTGAGGCTTGCTACCATCCTAAAATCATTATCAACCCTCCGACATAAAGTTAAAAAGAACTTAAATAATGAATAAATGTAGCACCAAAGACAAGACAATCCAGCGACTTATGACACACTATGGACTACTTTTCCCGAAGTCAATGATTTTGATGTCATATACAATTATATTTTTCCTTTGAGTCTACAATTTCCAACACTCCCTCAATTCTATGGATCAGAAGTATTTCACTAGTTCATTCAGTGGATCTTAACGTGAATTCTTTAAACTTAGCCACCAATTTTCAAAGGAAATTCCCTTTGAAACTTCTTCATTATATTGCTTGAGAATTTGAGATCAAGTCATTATGAATATATATGGATAGTAGGAAAAGAAATTTTGACAAAGCACCTAATCAACATGGTCCTTACTGCAAGCAAATTGTCCCCCAACACAAGGTCCCAAAGGATGAAAATTTTATGGAGCATCATGCATTAGGTCAATTTAGTAATAGTCTATTAACTATTAGTCCTGACACAACTAATATATCATTAAAGATCCGCAGTAAAAGATAGAATTGCAATAGATCCAATATTGATAAAATGATACGTATGTCCTCCCATTTACCATCTAGTTAAATCGGTTTCATAGCACGACAAAAAAATTTCAAAATTCCAAAAAGTTTTGCCGTGCTGTGAAACCCTAAACCTAAACCTAATTCTATACCCTAAATAGTGAACCCTAACCCTAAACCTAATTCTATAACTTAAATAGTGAACTCTAATCCTAAACCTAATTTTATAACCTCAACTAGTGAACCCCAACCCTAATTGTATACCCCTATTAGTTAACCCTAACCCTAAACTAATTACTAAACCAAATTATTATAGCAGCTACAGTGAAATCAGGTGATTTTATGAGGGAGATTCTCATGGTAGTTTTGGAATTTTGAAAAAAAAATCATAAAAAATGGTTAGCAAAGGATTCCTTATAATTACAACCGTTAGCAGAGGATTGTCACTTAATCTAAAGTCATTTCATGGACATAAACTGAAAATATTTGGATTTAATGTAAACCAAAGCTGTTATACTGGGCCTATAGCTAATAACCCCTAATTTTATTCGGAATCCAACTAGAAATTCAAATAAGCTATGGTCAAGGAGGTGCCATAAACTGAACTACTTAGCAAACTCTCCTTCCCTTAAGATGCTAATGACACATATAGTTTCTATTATCATTACTTTAAGTTGGATCCTACAATAATTTTAGTCATGTGATGCTTGTAAAGGTTATCTAGTTAATGTTTCCACACATTTTTGATAAACTTCAACAGATAGTGCTTCTCAATTCTAACATTGTAATTTGTCCTATGTCAGTTACCACTTTGGCAAACCTCTTGAAAGTTCCGTGAGACGGAAACTAGAAGAGCTCATAACGTTAATCCACGAGCAATGGCATGGGTTAATCTGTCGCTACCATATATCACCACTATATGTTCTATCTCATCACCAAATTCATGTGCAACCTCTTTAGATAAAGGACCCGGTTCGCAAGCATGGAACATTAGTTTTCAAGATTCATCTGAATGGGAAATTGACTACTAAAAGCTTATATCATCATCTACAACTAGAAGCTCGCATTAAGCAAACTGATGAATACAAGACAAATATCAAGTACAACCAACATCCACAGATGTGCCAAGAATGATGCTTACATTCTTCCCAATTCTCCCCATCAGTATCGCATCCCTTCTTGCAAAATACCCGCCCTGCAAACACCTATTCGAAGTTAAATTAAGGAACCCAATTCATCACTGATAAAAAAAAATTTAAAACAAAAACTCTCAAATAGGCTAATAAAATCATGGAGGTATGATTAACTGTATGAGATCGCAAAATTAGCTATTGGTATTTCCCTCTTTCATTCTTCTTTTCTTTTTTTTTCTTTTTTTTTTTGAGATTGGCAGGTGTCCCGAACCTTTCAGGCAATGGACCCACTTCGGGCTCAGACTAATCCCTCCGGGAATGCGCACCAACCCACTCGGAAGTTTCCCTTCGCACTCCGGGGTAACTTGAACCGTCAAACCTCCTCACCAAAGCATCAGTTGCTTACCAACTACCCTATCCCCTGGTGGGTAATTTCCCTCTTTCTTTCCTGATCAAGAGAAATGGGCCTAACTGCAAGACCCAACAAGGGCCGAAGCTAATCGCCCCCGGTTCCACGAGGATCATCCATGGCACAAAACAATTAAAATTCAGAAGAGACATCCATGAACAACTGAACAAGTTCCTGGCGCCTCGAATCGAACGGGAAGTGCTGGATTTTTAAAAATCCGATTGAACCAAATAAATTACGAGTACCTTTGCATCAGAAAAGAGGGAGGAGAAAGATGGGGAGGGGATGAACGAACAGGGAATCTGGACGAGGGCCGCGTACTTCTTCGTGCAGCAGCTCCCGCAATGCGGGGTCCATTCCTTCGGTAGCATGTCGTCGCCTTCGGCGCCTCAGTGTCCTCCCCCTCGATCAGAGTCGCGCGCGCTCTCAGCTCTCTGCCCTTTCAAGAGAGGAGATGAAAAAAAAAAAAGGGGTTAATTAGTCCTAAATCCCTCCACAGGTCGTTATTTAAGCTAAAGGATACAACTTGTTCGGATATTAGCTAAAGTCCCTCCCAAAGTATACGTTTGTACAGCAAGTCCTTAACCAAAAATATTAAAAAAAAAATTTATCCTTTGAATTACAAAACTGTCACTCCAGCAAGAATGTCTATTTATTTCCGGTAAGATTATCCATTCATCTTTGGCATGAGTATCCATTCTCCAATTAACACTATACATGTAATGATTGCTACAGTGATTTCACTATAGCTACTCTAGCGAAAACGATGTAGCAAGAGTATGCATTCATCTCCGAAAAGAGTATCTATTCGCCATCAACAAGTGTATCTATTCACCGGGTGACACTGTGCATGCTGTGGTTGCTATAGTGATTTTCACTGTAGCAAGAGTATCCATTCAGCTAATTGATACTCTTGCTACAGTGAAATCATTGTACCAGCTATAGTGAAATCACTATAGCAAAGGTCAATTTGCTAAATTGATACTCTTACCAAATCGAATTTGTACTCTTGCTATAGTGATTTCACTATAGCAGCTATAGTGAAATCATTGTAGCAGCTATAGAGAAATCATTGTAGCAACCGCTACATGCACAGTGTCAAACCAGCGAATGGATACTCTTTTCTGGAGACGAATTGATACTCTATCTGTAGCACATGAGGGGTAAATAAGGACGAGGGACTTTCTGTAACATGAAAAATTCGGGAGGGACTTGGTGCAATATTGAAATGTGGCTTGTCCTTTAGCTAGTATAGAATCTGCCCCTCTAACGAACGCAAGGATAAACCCAGTGAAACATTTCGTTTCAGCTCCAGCCCCTCTAACCAACCCAACTTTAGGAAATCCTTCCCTGGATTTTTAATCCCAAGACCACCCTCAGCTGCTCTCCTCTCTCGATCAGCCATGGCAAAGGCGGAGGCGACCGTGAGCAGCAGTGATGGAGGCGGCAAACGCGAGCAACAGCGGGGAGTTCAAGTTAGGTTTAGGTTTTTGAGATTTCTAGGTCTAGGGTTCATCCTATGGCCTGTAGATAGGGGGGTTCGGTTAGGTCAGGCGGTGGCGGGGGGTTCGGTTAGGTCCGATGATGGGGGCGACGGGTGGCAGGAAATCTAAATTTGATATAAGATGAGGGGCATTTTTGTCCACAAGGGTCTGGGCTAAAAATGGAAAGGTTGTCGGGGCTGCAGCTCGAAACCATCTCCTAAGGCTTCTTGCTACTTCCCCGCCAAAAAAAAGGGGGAGTTAGTGAGAAGCTCATCGTAGGAGATGTTTTCGAGCTGCAGTCCCAACAACCTTTCCATTTGAGCTCAATTTTCTATGCACGAAAAATGCCCCTCGCCTCCGCTGGACCTATCTGAACCCCCCGCCATCGCTGTCGCCTCCGTTGACCTAACCGGACCCCCCCCCCCTCCCGACCGGACCTAATGGATCTCTCTTACTTAAGATCTACATACCATAGGATGAACCATAGACTTAGAAATCTCAAAAACCTAAACCTAACCAGAACCCCCCATCGCCGTTGCCGCTTGCGCCTGCCACCTACGTCACCATTACTCATGATCGCCTCCGCTGCTCGTGCCATCCGCCTCCTTCACCTCTGCTCGCGGTCGCCTCCGCCTGCGGTTGAGCCCCTGCTGCCTGGGCCTCCGCCTCTGCCACGGCTGATCGAGAGGGGAGAGGAGGTGAGGGTGGTCTCATGATTAAAACTAAATGGAAGGGTTTTCCCTAAAGTTGGGTTGGTTAGAGGGGCTGGAGATCAAATGAAATGTTTCACTGGGTTTATCCTAGTGTTGGGTTGGTAAGAGGAGTCATAGGCTAATAACCCCCAAAAAAGGGGGGGAAGTTTGACAATTGACATAAGTCCTATTTAAGAGATGACTTTTAGTTGCAAAACACGTTAATTTCAAAATATAGCTCAAGTCCCTCCCACCGATCCATACTCTATCTGAAGACGAATGTATACTCTTTTCTGAAGACAAATGTATACTTGTAGGGACCTTAGCTAATATAGCAAATTATGATGTCCTGCGGCTAATTTTCCAAAATAGTTAAGGGCCTACACCTAATTTGTCAAAAATAAAGGGAGGATATCGATTTTATTGGGAAATCGATATCCTATGAAAATATTTTATTGGGAAATAGAAAGAAAAACCTATGAAAATATCAGTGAAATTTTAGTTACAGCAATTTTAAAAAATAAAAATATAATATAATATTATTTTAATAAAGGGAATAAATTTTGGCGTTATTAGTCTAAGAGCATCTTTAGTCGTTTACCTATAGATATTTGTGCTATAAGTATCGAACGTACCGCCACCACAGCTTTAAGGTATTATACCATGTTGTGGTTTCCAGCAACTTATCTATTTGTGAAATCCAACACAGATTTTAAGACACTTTACTCCTTGCCACAAAATCAATTACATGTCAAGTATAATGAATTATTTTAATTTAGAGTGGGGCGATAGGTAATTTGCGTGAGACGCACATGACAGGTTGGATAGGTAAGGGCCATACATACCATATCTTTGTGTGGGGGAATAGGTATTAGAGGTGGGTCTCGTGGTGACAACTTATGTATAGGTAAGTTGTTGATGGGTTATTTTTTACTATTCTCTCCTAAAAAAGTGTGGTCCCCACGGTATAGGTAAGCCGATGATGATGCTCTAAATCCCTTCTAAGTAACTCAATATTACGAATTTATGATAAACCCTTGTGTTTGTTGCGTTTAGCATTAAGTCCCTCCCTTACTTTTTTTTAAAAAATGGCCATTTTGCCCCATATAGCTGTTGTAGAGTATCAATTCGGCCAGTAGAATATCAATTCAATTGCTACAGTGAAATCAATGTAGCTACTATAATGATTTCACTGTAGCAACCGAATTGATACTCCATTGCCCGAATTTATACTCCAGAATTCCAATAGTAGCTATAGTGGTTTTGAAGTGTCGATTCAGTTGCTACAGTGATTTCACTGTAGTAATCGATTAATATTTTGCTATAGTGAAATCCTTATAGCAATCACCATACAAACACTATTAATTCTCTGTTGCACAATGGGTAATGAAAGGTGTATTTTTGTCATTTGATAGGGGTTGAAAAGATCAACAAATGTTTAATATAAAACTGTCTTTTCGGGAGGGATTTGAGCTCAAAGGAATAATTGTCGGGACTGAAGCTTAAAAAAAATCCTAAAAAGGGGTTTTCATTAAGTCCCCCATAAATTTTTTTGTTTGTTATCTGAGGTCTATTAAATCGTGCTTTGCTTTCGATTGTTGAACTTATCCATGTTATACGCTAGTTGAAGTCTTGCATAATCCCCAAGTAGCCTTTGGGATTATACATCAGTTCAAATTGTGGTTTAAGGTATAACAACTATTATTTTAGATCTATATCTTGGCCTCGATCATCTCTAACCCAAAACTCGTCGAACTTACTTCACTATTCTCTACTCTTTACATTGCTCCCTCAGCTCCTATGTTCTCTCATGCTCACAATTCAATGACAAGTAAAATTCCGATAGTGTTTCAATATGAAGGCCAGTTCTAAGCAAATGCATAAATCGGAGGGAATACAAGAGTAATCTTAATTAAGCTCAACAAACACTGTCTGGGGTGCTAGAGGAGAGCACCCTTCGGTGCAATCTTAGCCCAGGCTTCATATTAAGGTCAACCTATATAGTTAGCAATCTCGATCATATATAATTAAATTTATGATAATGATAACTGGCAATGGATATTACCGGAAAACTTCTCTCATGGGACTAGGTTTATTGTAGTTGTAGATTATCCACCTAATGATAATCATCTTGGTGAGCCTATTTCATTGGCGTTAGTTCAAGTTCACCACAATGATATAAATGATAACTATAGTAATAAACAACAAAATTTTCAAACATCAGTACTAGTATCTATTCTGACATTGGTGCAAGTACCTGCATCAGTACCAAATGTTTCTGATAGTGACATGGACTTAGAGAGTAATGAATCTAGTTCATTGTCTATTATTTATAATTAAATTAATATCGTAACTTGAAATATAACTGCTCACCTGACCATCCTCGTACACTCTAGCAACGTGATGTCATACTCGAGCAAGACAAACCACCACCTCCGTAGTTGGACCCCTAATTAAACTCCCATTGTTGGCCTCTTTTCTAAAAGAAATAAAATAAATAAAATGAAGTAGCGTAATAGCAATTGGTGTAAAGAATATATAGTGAATATTTACACCAGTTGAAGTTGTGTATAGGTTATAGGCCAATTGAAATGTGGCGTAAACGAAAAGGTAATTCAGCACTGAAAAATTCCTTCGACTATTTACACCACTTCAACTAGCGTATATCCTATACGCCAGTTTATGTGGCTAGCATACCTAGGGCTGGCAATTTTGGACCCGACACGACTCGACACGAAATTAGCGAATCTGCGTTTGGGTTAAATGGGTTTGGATCGTAAATGGGTCGACATGACTAACCCGTTTAATAAATAGGTCGGGTCCGGGTTTAGGGTTTACACATGGTAGACCCGAGAGGACCCGTTTAAACTTCAACGGGTCGGGTCTACCCGCAATCCGATACTATATGTAGGCTATTACTGTAGTCTTGTTCCAGCGAGTCAGCGGGTCTTATCGGGTTAGGTCGGGTCAACTGAATACGACCCTTGTGGTAAACGGGTCTAACCGTTTATAAGCGGGTCGGGTACGGGTTTAGAGATTAGACACGATTAGTTAAATCAGTCGGATCCGGGTCTAGGGGCTCTGGACACGACCCGACACGACCCATTGCCAGCCCTAAATGTACCGCAGTTGGTAACTAAAAAAATTTATTATGTTTATTAAAATAATATTATATTCTATTTTAAAAAATTGTCGTTTTAGTTTATGTGCACTCTTAGTTGCTTGCCCTTTCAAGAGATGAGATAAAAAAAAAGGGAGGATATCACTTTTATTGAAAAAATAGAAAGAAAAAAACTAGTAAGAAAATATCAGCGAGTCTAAACCGATCGATTTAGTTGTACAGAAAATGTACGTTCTGAAAGATTGATAGAATTTACTCTCACTATTGTTTTTACAGGTCAGGTCAAATTGACCGATCGGATCTTATGGTTGACTGATAGGTTTGTCTGCTTCAAAATACATTCCTTTTGTGGTTTGGATTTTTTATGAGATGTAAAGCTTATGCTATATGTAGGGTGTGTTAAGAGACCAAACTCAGTAAGGTAGGAGGGCGAATTTGGGAAAGATTTGATGAGATTCTTGAGAGGAAGAATCTCAATGGTGTTTTTACAGGTCAGGTCAAATTGACCAATCGGATCTTATGGTTGAATGATAGGTCTGTCTGCTTCAAAAATATGTTCCTTTTGGGGTTTGGGTTTTTATGAGATGTAAAGCCTATGCTATATATAGGGTGTGTTAAGAGACCAAACACAGAAAGGTAGGATGGTGAATTTGAGAAAGATTTGATGAGATTCTTGAGAGAAAGAGAAACCCTAGGGCAATTATGGTATTCTCGTTGAAGTTGAGCATTGCTTCTAACATCTTGGTTCTCCATATTGACCATCTTTGCCCGTGGTTTTCTCCCAAAAGGGTTTCCATATAAAATTTGTCTCTTCTCTGTGTGCTTTGTGTTTCTGTTTTGAATTTTTCTTATTTTGTGCTTTGATACCTCTATTGCTTGAGATCGAGGTTGTGTTTCGCGATTGATTCGTCTAAGGATCTATTTGTAATTTGATGTATCATTATGGGGACCGCGCACGAATGCCTAGTGCCAACAAACTAGTGTCATAGCTAGGGTTTTTGTTTTTGATTGGATTGCAATGGTAACTAATCTATCAAAAGTGTCGAACGTCAAATATGGCATGGAGAAGTTCAATGAGAGATCTAATTTTGGCTTATGCAAGTAAACGTGAGTGATCTGTTAATTCAATAAGGTCTACACAAAGTCTTGATAGGTCTGAAGGGTAACCCTATAGACATGTCAAATGTAGATTGCGAAGATAACCTCCAGGTATGCAATACAATTCAGATATGTTTGGCGAAAGAGATCAAGTACAGCATCATGTATGAAAAATCGTCAGAGATTATTTGGTCAAAGCTTGAAAGCTAGTACATAACGAAGTCACTGAAAAGCCGATTTTTTCTGAAGCAACAACTTTATACATTTCATATGAAGGAAGGTGTGTCGGTCCACCAGAATTTTAATGAATTTAGTCAGATTAATTTTAAATTGTTAAATATCGAAGTAGAAATTACGAACAAAGACAAGACACTTATTCTTTTGACATATTTATTGGACCATTTTTAGCACTTGGTTGCTACTTTACTCTATAGGAAGGATACTACTGGATTAGAAGAAACTATTGCAACACTTCTATCCACTAAGTTCAAGAAAGAGATTTTGCGTTTAGATCCTCAAATAGAAAATTTTAGCTTGTTTGTGGAAAGAAGAACAAGCGATCGTTGAAGGGAATACCTATATCCAAGTCTATGGTCAGGAAAGACATGGGGTGCTATTATTGTCACAAGAATTGTCATATCAAAAGTGATTCACTATACCAAAACTGCAAAATAATGACGGTCATAGATCGTCGTTTATGCTAATTAATAACAGTCTTAACGCGTCGCCTTGTTCATCATTTACGTACTTGTCGTTTTATGATAACGACGATCGTAAACCGTCATTAATTATCGCCAGTTTTAAACCATCTACGATAACTATCGTTTTAAACAACGTGTTTTGTAATAAATGATGGTCCAAGACTGTCCTTTATCTGACAACTTTATTTTTTAAAAACCTATAGCCAGTGAAATGACGGTCCCAGACCGTCATTTATCAACGAGTTTTGTAATAAACGATGTTTAGAGACCATCATTTATCTGGGTTAACTTCATTTTTTTTAAAACTTGTAGTCAGATAAACGACGGTTTGATTTTTTTTAAAAAAAATCGAAAGTCAAATATGACCGTCGTTTATCTGTATAATTTTTTTTAAAAAAAACAGTGGACTGCTGCCAGAATTTCAACATATTATAACATATATCACATGTTTATATCTAACCACACATCCAACATGTGGGCTGCTGCCAGGATTTCAACACATTACAACATGTTTACATCCAACCACACATCCAACACCACAAAGAGCCTTAGGGTTGACTTACAACAGTCGACCATAGGTTTACATCCAACCACAAAGAACCATAACCACAAAAACAAATACGATTCGTAAATGTCTCATAACCCAAAAGGCAAAGACGATTCCCATTTTATATTAAAACAAACGACATCCAACAACAAAAGTCATAACCACAAAAGAAAATATGATTAACAAGTTATATTACAAAAACCACAAATGCGAGCTACGACAACCTCCACTTTCCGATCCCTGAAAAAAAAAATTAAAAAAAAGGATTAAAATTTGACGTTTATCGTGCTCATATTGACTCGATTCAACCCGATTCCTATCGGATTCGTAATTCTATCATTTGTTTTATTTCTAAAATTATTCAATTACATTGTGAATCCTAATTTTCTCGGATATTAGCCTATTCATGCTATTTTGGATCGATTCGGCCCAATTCGTGCATGAGCCGTTCATTTTCTCTCTAAAATGGTCATATTGCATTATGAACCTGAATATGCCCGGATTGGACCGATTAGTACTTAATTAATTAGGCTGATTCAATCTGATTCCTGCCGGATTCATAATTATATTGCTTGTTTTATCCCTAAAATTATTTAATTACATTACGAATCCTAATTGTGTCAGATTTTGACCAATTTATGCTATTTTGGATTGATTCGGTTAAATTTGTTCATTTTGTATCTAAAATGATTAGATTAATTATGAATCCTAATCGTGCCCGAATTAGGCTGATTTGTACTTAATTAGGCTGATTCAACCCGATTCATGTCGGATTCATAATTATATCATTTATTTTATCCCTAAAATTATTTAATTATATTATAAATCCTAATTGTGCTGGATTTTGATAAATTCATGCTACTTTGGACCTATTCGACCCAATTTGTACCCGAATAATTTCTTTTGTCTCTAAAATGATCGAATTTAATTATGAATCTTAATTGTGCTTGAATTAGACCAAATTCGTTCTTAATTGGGCCGATTTAATCCGATTCCTACCAGATTCGTAATTATATCGTTTGTTTTATCCCTAAAATTGTTTAATTACATTGTGAACCCTAATTGTGTCGGATTTTGACCAATTAATGCTACTTTGGATCAATTTGGTCCAATTTGTGTTCGAACAATTCGTTTTATCTTTAAAATAATCGAATTTAATTATGAACCCTAGTTATGCTCGAATTAGGCCGATTCATACCTAATTGCGATTCAATCTGATTCCTATCGAATTCCTAATTATATCACTTGTATTGTCCCTAAAATTATTTAATTATAATGTGAACCCTAATTGTGCCGAATTTTAACCAATTAATGCTACTTTGGACCGATTCAACCTAATTTGTACCCGAACCATTTGCTTTGTGTCTAAAATGATTGGATTTAATTATGAACCCCAATTGTGTCTGAATTAGACTGATTCGTACTTAATTGGGCCGATTCAACCCAATTCCTATTGGATTTATAATTATATCGCTTGTTTTATCCCTAAAATTATTTAATTATATTGTAAATCCTAATTGTGTCAGATTTGAACCAATTAATGCTACTTTGGACTAATTCGGCCCAATTTATACCTGAATCATTCATTTTATCTCTAAAATTATCATATTTATCTATGGACCCTAATCATGCCCGAATTAGGTTGATTCGTACTGAATTGGGCCGATTCAACCTGATTCCTGCCGGATTCATAATTATATAGCTTGTATTATCCCTAAAATTATTTAATTACATTGTGATTGTGCTGGATTTTGACTAATTCATGCTACTTTGGACCAATTTAGCCCAATTCATACTCGAACCGTTCGTTTTGTCTCTAAAATTGTCGGATTTAATTATGAATCCTAATCGTGCCTGAGTTAGGCTGATTTGTACTTAAATCACTCATTATACCCCTAAAATGGTTCAATTATCATATTTGGGCCAATTCATGCTAATTTGAACTAATTGGGCTAAATTTATACTCGAATCGATCGTTTTATCTCTTAAATAGTTGGATTTAATTATGAACCCTAATAGGTAAATAGGAGAGATTTCTTGGAAATGGATATCTGGGTACCGAAGGCTCTTACTAAATTTGACATCATCTAAGAACTTAGGTATGCTTGCCTCTACTTTCTCCATGGGACTAGAAGGACAAAAAAACTTGTAACGTATGAATCTTTTCAAATAGTCGATGAAGTAACATCTTACGTCCAAAAAATCCAACTACTTGACATCTGGATTGTAAAGCTTCAAAAATATCGTGCATCCTTAAACAAGAAGGTGGAGAAGGCTATGTTTTGTCATTCCATCTCTTGTAAGGGGTATCTGGAGCTGTCATGCAAGGCACACGGTTCAGGATGTAAATTGTTGTCTTTAAAGCTTGTCACCAAAACTCTCGGGGAATGAGAAATAACTCGGCATGCTACGAGCTGCTCCTGATAAATCATATTCCTCCTTTCAGTTTTAGAAACAATATTTTGCTTGTGAGTGCCTTGAGTCCTGTATTGAGGTACAATACTATGCTCTTTCAAGTACTTAGTGAATAGCCCCTGATTTATCCATCATGGCCCATCCTACCGCATTATTATCCAATGCAGTCTAAATGAACAACTTTGATCTTCTTGTCTAACTGCTTCTTAACATTTGTCTGGTAAATGCGAAAAAAATTTATCGTTTCGACTTGCTTTGAAGTACGTAGGCATAGGCAAATTGAGAGAAGTCGTCAATAAAACTTATAACGTATCTCTGACCGCCTCTTGACTTACTTTGTCAGCTTGCCCTTGACACAGTCAACCTATATGTCAAAGTCAAAGAAATCTACCTTATGAAGAATTTCCTCTTTCACCAAAAACTCAATCCTATTCCATGAGATGTGGCATAGGAGACCTATGCCACAGAACTGCAGAATCTTCTGTCAATAAAGGACGCTCTGATAAGAGAATTATGGAATCTATCATCTCAGTTAGTAAAGAGGATGGACTAGAATCCTCTATGAACAATCGGTAAGACCATCAACCAAGGAACCACTACCAACAAAATTTGAGGGACAAGAGATTATCAAATCGAGATCTCTGATAGAAAACAAGTAACCTTTAATAACCAGTCTAGAAAGAAAAAAAAAAATTTGCTTAAAAAAAGAATGTAGAAGTGCCTTGTAAAACCAACACGTGTCCAGAGTCCAACACTAAACTATAGTCACCAATTGCCTCCACTTGTTCCTTTCGTTATTGTTAAGGAAGAGCCTATTCTTTGACTTGAGTCTTCCCCTACTTTTGAGCCCATGAACAGAGTGAGACATGTGCATAGAAGCACTCGAGTCAACCCACCAAGAATTAGACGATATATTTATTGTATTGGACTCGTGGCACACTAAGGTTGATATTGTACCTCCTCCTAACTTCCCTACCCAGTGCAAGTAACGAGTGCAAGTTTTCTTGTAGTGCCCCTTCTTGGCGCAAAACCAACAAAATTCAACTGCGTCTTAAGGGGCCTTCTGCTTGTACTGCTTAAGTTGAGACATGACCTTCATCTTTGGAGTGACATCGGGTGTACTATTCTTCTGGAGCTTCATTTGATCAAACTTTGTCTTAAATGCCATCTTGCTTGAACTACAACGCTTAGATGTGGTGACTCCTTTCCACTCTTAAGCTGCTTCTCCTCCATGACAAGAAAAGTAATTAACTGATTTATACCCCATTTTATGTTCTTATGCAATATAATAAACCTTGAATGTGTTGAAAGATTTCAGAAGTGTGATCATTGTTATATGGACTAGAAGTTCTTCCTCGAAGAAGTCACTCCTCTTCGATTTCAATCATCGGCCTAAATAGTTTGAGTAGGTGATCTCGAACATTGCCACTACCGATATACTCCAGATTCATGATTTGGGATAATAAATTGTATTGCGGTGATTTCTTAGTCCCTACAAACTGATTCTTTATTAGTGCTATAAGTTCGGCTGATGTATCAAACTTCGTTATACCTCCACGCAATGCTTCACTGATTAAAGCCATGATGATCAACATACAGATCCGATTTATTTCTTCCCATTTTGCATGGTAGGTTTTCTGCTCGTCAGTAGACTAGTATGTAAGCTTAGGAGGTTGAGACTCTGTAAGCACTACATCGAAATTCATGCACCTCAGTAGGACCTTGATATTCATCTTCCACGTGGTATCTATCTATCTATCTATATATATATATATATACTAAAATGGAAGCCTCTCTCCCGTGTTGTGACATGTGGACGTCTTTTAAAGAGCTAGAATTCTTCTTCCATGTGTGAATGCGGATCTCTTTTAAATCCATTTAAAAATCTATCATAAAGATGATAAATTTTCATTCAATGGCATTTAATGGTCATTTGATGTTAATCTCTCTCTCTCTCTCTCTCTCTCTCTCTCTCTCTCACAAGTGAATCACACTCATTTCAGATTTCACACTTCTTCGAACAGTTGCGATGTCACCTTTGCCAAATGGCGTGCATCAAGCACATTCAGGCATTGCCTAGGTTTCTTACTAGTATATACTAAAATGGAAGCCTCTCTCCCATGTTGACACGTGGACGTCTTTTAAGGAGCTAGAATTCTTCTTCCGTATGTGAACCCGACTCTCTTTTAAATTCAATTAAAAACCTACCATAAAAATGATAAATTTTTATTCAATGGCATTTAATGGTCATTTGATGCTAATCTCTCTTTCTAACAAGTGAATCACACTCACTTCAGATTTCACACTTCTTCGAAAAGTTGCGATATCATCTTTGCCAAATGACGTGCATCAAGCACATTCGAGCATTGCCCGGGTTTCTTACTAGTATATATTAAAATGGAAGCCTCTCTCTCTCTCGTGTTGTGACACGTGGATGTCTTTTAAAGAGCTAGAATTCTTCTTTTGTGTGTGAACGCGACCCTCTTTTAAATCCATTTAAAAACCTACCATAAAGATGATAAATTTTCATTTAATGACATTTAATAGTCATTTGATGTTAATCTCTCTCTCTCTCTCTCTAACAAATGAATCATACTCACTTCAGATTTCACACTTCTTCGAATAGTTGTGATATCATCTTAGCTAAATGGCGTGCATCAAGCACATTCGGGCATTGCCCGGGTTTTTTACTAGTATTTAGAATTGTTGAGAGTTTCAATTCCCGCAAGGTTCCTGGTGATCATCAACGTGTCCATCGCTACAACAAACAAGTGCAACAATGGTTAGTCTTTACCTTTAACTTATTTAAACTGTGACTCAAACTAGGTTTTATGGTTTGAATCTCAGAACTGAAGCTCCATGTGCAAAGCTCACTTCTAGGAATGCACCATTCACCGTCAAGACTCTCACCTATGGTCTGATTTGAATCATACATCCGATCCGAACCCGACCCGCCTAACAAACGGGTTGACCCGACCCGACCCGTTTAACCCGTTTACTAAATAGGTCGGGTCGTGTCAGGTCGGGTTGGCTCGGGTTGGGTCAACAAAACCCATGTAAACCTGTCGGGTTGGGTCGATCAAGACGGGTCGGATTGGGCCGGGTTGGGTCGGGTCGGTTCGGGTTGGCTCAGGTCGGGTTGACACGACCCATTTGGTAAGCGGGTCAAGTCAGGTCAATCTGACCCCTTCAACCACGTCTCATAGACGGTCATTGTGGTTCCTTAAATTCCATAGAAAGACTTTCTATCACTTCAAGCTAAGGTTTATGTTTTTTCAAGCACATGCTAACCTTTGCCTGTTGGGATTTATGTGAAGCAAATATGTTTATTCTAAGCTTGCATGAATTCATGGGTAGCATAAACAGAATCCAATTGAGATCTGGAAGTTAACTAGTCAATTTCGGACTTGTTCAATCAAACCAGACCTAACCTAGTATGACCTGGCCGGCTAGAAAACTAGTTTGGTCCAGACTGAACAAAAATTGGTTTGGCCTATCTGATCATTTTACAGTGTATAAAAATTCAAATAATGATAAAACGGATTTAAATAAATTAGTTTATTCAAAATCTAATAAAATTAAGATTAGACCTAAAACACAATTTGGATTAGATTACAAACCCTAACCCAATCCTTCTTCATTCAAACCACCAAAAAGAGGAAGAGACGGTCCCCGTCGACTGGGACGACCAAGCCGCACTAACCGCCGGCTAGCATGGTGCGCCACACTTCCTCGGACCACCACTAAAAACTACCCCATACTCGTCTTACTGCACTATCCGCACATACGCCCCTCGCATGCCCTAGTCGGACTCTAGCGGGTCACGTACTATTGTTTGTCCTCTAACCCTCCAGAGAAAAGGCAGGTGAACTTGTCCAAACTCTTAACTCCCCCTTTTCCGAGCCGGCTAGGGTTTCAGCGATCATCCCTCAGACCCCTCTGTCGCCGATGCGGGGGGGTTGGGCAATCGACGATGTGGCCCTTTCCCGTTTCGGATCTGGGGTTTCCCCCCCTTGTAGATTGGGTTCTCCCCCCCTTGTAGATAGGGTTTTTGTGGATGATCGATTTTGGGATGTCCCCTCCGGCTCCAGCGAAGTGTGGCTGGGGTCACCTTCTCTGGTGAGGTGTGGCAGTACGGGTGTTCGTTGCAGCGGCCTTGAATAGGTCATTGACCTCGCCCCTGCTCGATTCGCCGGCTCCTGGTCTCGGTGTGGATGGCGGCTCAGGCTCGGCGTGGCATGGAGGCACCGGAGGGCTCGTCGGAGGTCCCGGCGACCCATGGTGACATGGTCCCTTTCCTTGTTTGTGTTTTTAGTTCGGTTGTGTTTTGGGGTCCGCCGGTGGGCTGGGGGCTCCTGGTGTGGTGGCGGAAGGAGCTTGGGCTCCGTGTATCCCTCTAGTGGTAGAGGTGATTGCTTTTGGGGGTGGTTTGACCCCTTCTTATCGCTCGCCGGAGTGGCGTTGGGTGTTAGCCGGGCTGTCGGGCTCGTGGTTCGCCGGGGTGGCGTTGTCCGCAGTTGTGTGGTATATGTATTGCTTACGCCAGGTTGTGGCGCCTCCTTGGACGTCTGTTGTGACCTCCACCTTTACTAATACCAAGAAAACAAAGAAGAAGACCAACGATTTGATATAGGTTGCAATTCATAATCGCTCAGATACCTCAATGTCGATGACAAATAACTTGAGAAAAATGAACAAACTATGAGTATGTCTTTCGTTATCTTGAAGCAATCCATGGATATGATGGAGGCTCCCACTTTCAATGAACGCATGACGGCTTAATTGCTTGAATAGGGGGACATCCACCCCCATCTAAACATTTATAGGCATGTGTTAGGGTTTCCCATCCCATCAATGAAACCCTCACAAGAGAATGGCCACATGATCAAACCCTTCATTAGCCGATCCCCAATCTGACCAGGACCGGAGCTCGACCGATCGATCAAGTAGGGGTCCCAGTGACGTCCCCCCGGTCAGTTGGGGGGGCCACAAAACCCAACTAGTCCTCGTGGAGGTGGTGGAACTAGATTTCCCCCCATAAAATGAATACAAATATTAGTCAAACGTTTATGTTTAAACTCATATTTGCATGGACAGAGCTCTATATAAAGTAGTATAATATAAATTGTATAGTAATATATACATTCAACCAGAAACCTAGAGAAATTATACATTCACCGTAATTTTATGAAGGAATTGCATATCATTTAACAATCATTTCCAAAACAATAAAGTAGTACAAATAAATAAAATGTTGAAAATACCTTCATTCAAAAAAGTAAAAATATTTGAGTATGGATATGATATTGAATTACCAATGTAAATATAGAACTAACTTTTCATATTCTTAGCTAGTTTTCGGTCGGAATATGCAATAGATGCATTTTTGGTATAAAACAAAAACAAATATAATTTTTCAATCGAACTTATTCATGTTTGTTTCCACCCCTACTCGTGAGGCACAACCCAATCCTTATGTTTAGATTTTGGGCCAACCCATAAGGTTTGTTGAGCTGTTAGTCTCACATCGGTAATGGAGCAGAGATCATTGTATTTGATCATATACCGTTGTGCTCTCCTCTCTCCATAAGGTCAGTATTTTGGAGCACTACGGGTGTTGTCACGTGATATCAGAGCGTGTGATTTGACCCCCCGCACGCAGGTGCTCTCCCTTCCTTCTTAGTCTCGACGAACACTATTCGTCGATCCCATGAAACCCCTAGCTTCTCTCTCTCTCTCTCTCTCTCTCTCTCTCTCTCTCTCTCTCTCTCTCTCTCTCTCTCTCTCTCTCTCTCTCTCTCTCTCTCTCTCTCTCTCTCTCTCTCTCTCTCTAGGGTTAGCAGTAAAATGGTATCAAAGTTGGGCCCGCTCTGGGAGCATCTCCCGAGTGGCCCCGCCGCACCAGCTGATGCCTCTCTCTCTCTCTCTCTCTCCACATTAGTGCACTGGCGGAGCCAACTAAGGCCCAGTGAGGGCAAGTGCCCCCACTGAGCTTTCAAAGAGGATAAATTACACTTGCCCCCCTGAAGTTTAGTTCAAAAACACATTACCACGCTATAGTTGAAGAATTAGATTTTGCCCCCTTCAGTTCTGTTTTGATCAAATAAAAATACCAAATGAGGAAATTAGGTAGTTGATAAAAGGGGGTGTTGTGCTAAAATTTTCAAACTTTAGGGAGCAATTTGGAACAAAATTAACTATAGGGGGGTTAAGTGTTTTTTAGCTAAACTTCTGTAGGGTAAAGTATAATTTAATAAAAAAAAACTAATTCATTTCTTTCATCCCACCTCTGCACCTCGTGGGTTTGTAGTGCTCGCAGATTGCAGTCTCGCACATGGCTGCATCACACGATCATTCTCGAATCATCGGACCTCCTCCATATCTACTATGTCAGAAACTGCAATCAGAGACGGCGGCATGTTCCTTACCCCCGGCCAGGCAATTACCCGAGTCACACCCCCCCCCCCCCCCCCCCCCCCCCACACACACACAAAAAAAAACAAGGTGTATGTCAAAACCCTCAATCTCTCTCTTAGAATTTATGCCCCTACAAGAGTGAATTCCTAGCTCCACCACTGCATGAGAGTAGGTCCCCATAAAACACGCTATGCAGGCGGGTAGGTGTTGAGCAGCTAGTCCCACATCGGTAATGGGAGCACAGATCATTGTCTTCATATAGCCATTGTGATCTCCTCTCTCCATAAGGTCGTGTTGGAAGTTAATCCGGGTCAGAGGCTCGCAGCGGAAACGATTTGGCGGTCGAAAGACCGTTCATGGTGCACGTTACACGATTTAATTTTTCACAGAAACTAATCTACATATGTGTGCATGTGTATGCACGAGAATCGAAAACCCCTAACGGCAATCTAGCGTAATGATTAACTAGCATGGATGCAAATCATAATGCTCGCTAGATCTACATGTTAGATTACACATACCTTTCGTACGGATCTTTTAACCGCGGAGGATTGTCTTCTTTGTCGATGGAGACGGAAGATCGTTCGCGAAGATGCCGACGGTACGAATAGAGATGTTACCTTCTTGTTCACCCGATCTCACACGATGCACGGAACGTCGCTCTCGGATCTCTGAGTGCCTCCGAAGAACGACCCTTCTCCTTCTTCAGAACTCCACGCGAGGAAGACGAAGTAGCAAGCGGGAAACGGAGAGAGATTAGGGAGAGAACTAGAGAGATGAGAGAGAGGGGGGTTCGGTTCTCTAGTGCATGGGGCCGGCACCCATAGGTGCCTTTATAGGGCCGGCCAACACCCCTTGGATAAGGATCCAAGGGGATATTAACCCCCTCTCATTATCTCTCCATTATCTCCCTTTTATCTCTCCGCGTATTTATCCGTTTTCCCACTTTTTAGGGCTCGATTTTAACCGATTTATCGCCCCATCCCTATCTATATGGCCGGCCCTATAGATGAGGGATTCTTATCCCTACATCATAGGGCCGGCCCTAGTGAGGTGTCCCACCACTAGGGTCGGCCAACAGTGAGGTCCGGCAGAGTGAGGTTTTTACCAAAACGCCCCGACGCCTCATTTTGACCATTTCTAGCGTGCGATACCTAACGGCCATTACTTAAGTGATATCTACTAGTTACTTACTATTAACTGAGGCCACCGGAAGGTGCCTCTAGCAAAGTCAACTAGTCAACTCGCAACATACCCCGGTGCATCGCACCTATGCAGCGAAGTTCACTTATGGCTAGGGATTACTACATACGACTCTGTACTAATCCCGGGCTCAACCCTTAGTACTCGTATGTAGTTACGCATCTACCGTGCTCTAGTACCAAGCATACACGGAGCGTATACTTCTATCTTCCTCCTGCTTATGGTGTTCCGAGGAGACGGTTCAAGAACCGTACATAATGTTGATAAGGTGGAACCATCAGGGACCGGGGTTCATGGCTTCCAACTCAAGCTCGATCGACACACTACCCGAGTGTACCATCGATCCTCTGAGCTCGAGTTAACCTGCATAGCCACCCAGAGTGCGACGCAGGCTGCACTCCAATTCACCCAGACTTACTATGTTCTCCATCATACCCCTGCTCTCCGCTTAGTAGTGGTAAACCCGCTGTCCCTCCACTTGATGCCATGATTCACTTCGAGCGGTGAAGACTACCGTCAGACTCGAACGATCATATGACTTGGTTCCTTCCAGGTTGACCTATACATCGTACCTCTGATTACCCCGTCGAGTAATCGAACCCGGTCAACAGTCAAACTGATGACCACCAGGCCTGGGTTTAGTACAGTGTAAGTCACACCAAGGAACGCACCTCCCATCAGGGGTGTGGATGGCCTGCAGGAGTGACACGCTAATGCAACGCCAGCCGGGTAACCCAGTACACCGTGGTTTTAGATCACTGCATATGGACCCTCACACATTGGTGCGCCAAAGCACCACGCAACTGGTTAGTCCATCAGACGTGGCTCCTCAGGGTTTAGGACCGTTTTACCCTAAGCAGAAACACGGCTTAGTGTACCAGTGTCTGCTCACTGATCTGTACACCGTGTTAGTTCCGTTCAGCCACAGACACTGTGCCTGGTGATGACCATGGTGAAGACATCCCATGAACTGTCATCGCCAACAGCTTAACATGATGAGGCGACCAACCTGATCATAGCTGCGAACTTATTTAGGTTATACGGGACCAATCCACTTAGTCTTCAACTCAGTGGACTACCATATAACCATGGCTCTCTGTTCTCTAAAGAATACGTAACTATGTTACGCACCTATATGCATCTCATATATTAATAACTATCAATCTTTATTAGACCAAAACATAAAGTTTTACAAGCTTAGAACACATCAATCCTAACAGGTCGGTCATTTGGTGAACCCCCTTTTGGAGCACTTTGGGTGTTGTCACATGGTATCAGAACTCATGATCCGGCCCTCTTCCGCATGTTGGTGCCCTCCCTACCTCCTCGATCTCGATGAATTCTAGATCCTTCAATCCCTTGAAAACCCTAGCCTCTCTCTCTCTCTCTCTCTCTCTCTCTCTCTCTCTCTCTCTCTCTCTCTCTGTGTGTGTGTGTGTGTGTGTGTGTGGGTAGGTCCTCATTGAAACACTATGCGTGCGAGCGGAGGCTGGGCCGTTAGTCCCACATCGGTAATGGGAGAGGAGATCATTGTCTTCATATACCCGTTGTACTCTCCAGTCTAGGTGTTGGTTGTCACATGGTTGCCATTTGGAGCACTCTAGGTGTTGGTTGTCACATGGTACCAGAGTGCACGATCCGGCCCTCTTCTGTTGGTCAGTGGAGCTGATTAGAGTCAGCAGCGCTGCAACACTAGATCGCGTGTTCTTATGGTCTGGAGGAGGGGATTTTGTTGGGCGGTCCAGTCCATGATGGAGCCCAACCATCCCCAACCATTTATGGTGAAGCCCAACCAAGAACCTAGCCGGAGTGCGGACGATGATCGAGCCATGTTCGGCACTGTTTTCAGATACCATGGAGTCGTTGTTGGCCCAGTCTTCTACATGGAATCTGTAGAGAGATAGACGACGATTCCAACGCTTTTGGAATCGTCGAATTCTACCAAAAATTGAAGATTCTACGAAGGGCCCGAAGTTGCCTCCGGTCCCATTTTGTTGGGACGGTTGCAATGTGAACAGAGCTTGGAGTTCAAGTAGGTACGGTTGGATATTATAATAGTGGGCCATTGGATCCTAGGGTCTTAATCCAATGGCCAATATTTCTCTGGTGTGCTTTATTGCATTCTAGGGTCTTGGGAGGCGGCTGTAGCGCGTGAAAGAAAAAAAAAAAAAACTGAGAGAGGTTGAGAAAGAAGAAGAGATCTATGATCTCTATTGTATGTTGAATTTCTCCATTGATAATCAGAATCCTGCGGCGGCCGTGGATGTAGCCCATTCTTGGGTGAACCACGTAAACTCTCGTGTCCCTTATTCTCTGTGATTTCTTCTGTGATTGCTGATTGCGTTTGTGGTAGATAGATCGATTATTATTATTGTTATTCTTGCCTTCGTTCTGTCGGTTATTGTTCGTAAGATCCTTTCCGCTAGGGAGGAGGGTAACATAAGGCATCAGAGAGACAGTTCGAGGCGTCTCTTTGATCCTCAATTTGGGCCCTCAATCTCAACAACTGGTATCAGAGCCTTCATCCGATGAAGGGTAGTTTCACGATCTGTTCGTGAAACTGTACGAATCGAATCTCAGAACAGAGTTTTCGATTCAAGTGGGAGCGATGGCTGCAGAAGAAGCAAGATTCAAGATTGAGAAGTTCGACGGACAGAACTTTGCATTCTGGAAGTTGCAGATAACTGATTATCTGTATTCGAAAGATCTATACCTACCGCTGGGCGGCATGAAGAGAAAAAGGGGGACATAAGCGATGATGATTGGGAAATTCTAGACCGGAAGGCACTAAGTGCGATCCGGTTCTCTCTGACGTCGTCAGTATTGTTCAATGTTGCTGATGAGACGACGACCGAGGGACTCCTAGGGGCTCTGTCAAAGCTCTATGGGAAGCCCTCTGCATCGAATAAAGTATTTCTGATGAAGAAACTCTTTAACCTAAAGCTGAAGGATGGATCCTCTATTGCGTCCTACACAAAATGACTTCAAAAATCTCATCACACAGCTGAAGTCGGTGGAATGTTACCTTTGGAGATGAACTGCAGGCACTATTGATTTTGTCAGGCCTGCCAGATAGTTGGGACAGCCTTGTGATTGCAGTCAGCAACTCCACTAGTTCAGAGAAACTGAAATATGGAGATGTGGTGAGCACGATGCTTAGCGAAGAGTCCAGACGTAAGACCTCTGGGCAACATGAGTCATCAGGAAGTGCCCTGAATGTTGAGGGTCGGGGAAGAAGTCAGGAGAAAAGGGGACGCCCATAATCATCAATATCGATCCAAGTCAAGGAAGAGTGGATCGAGACCGCCACCAAATAGAGGCAGTTTCAAATGCTACAATTGTGGGAAGCCCGGACACATTGCAAGGAACGTACAGGGCTCCTAAACGAGCTCAAAGCGATAGTGGAAACCAAGAGGCAAACCCTGGGGGCAAATGTTGTTCAAGCAGACCCTGATGCTGATGCTCTAATTTGTGCCCTTGATGGAAGACCGGAGGCGTGGATTGTTGACTCCGGTGCGTCGTTCCATGCGACGTGGAATGCCGATATGCTAAGTAACTACCGGAAAGGGGGACTATGGCAAAGTGTATTTGGGCGATGATGAACCCTGCAAAATCATCGGCATTGGAGATGTGAAGCTCATCCTACCCAATGGGACAGAGCTAAAGTTGGAGAAAGTTAGGCATGTGCCAAGCCTACGACGCAGCTTGATCTCAGTTGGCCAATTATCTGAGTTTGGTCTGAAGACCACCTTTACCAAAGATGCTTGGAAGGTGAGTAGCAATGCATTGGTCATAGCGCATGGAAAGAAAGAAGGGACGTTGTATGTGGCATCTGGCTCCATGCATAGCACAATAGCAGTAGCAACAACAACAGTGAGTCCCGCACTTGGCACTACAGGTTAGGACATATGAGTATGAAGGGAATGCAGATCATGCACTCAAAGGGGAAGTTGCCAGGATTGAAGACGACAGAGATTGAGTTCTGTGAAGATTGTGTTCTAGGAAAGCAGCACAAGGTCGCCTTCAGGACAGATGGAAGACAAAAGAAGTCACATAAGCTGGACCTGGTTCACACAGACGTTTGGGGGCCAGCACCTGTTCCATCGATAGGTAACTCTCGTTACTTTGTCTACCTTTCATCGATGATGCATCTAGAAAAACTCTGGTTATAACTTTATGAAAAATAAATCGGATTGTGTTTCAAGTCTTCAAGAATTGGAAAGCTACTGTAGAACTTGAAACAGGTACTAAGCTGAAATGCCTGAGATCTGACAACGGTGGAGAGTACTGCAGTACAGAGTTTGAGAACTACTGCGCCGAGAATGGTATCAGACGTCAGAAGACCGTTCCCGGCACACCTCAGCAGAACGGTGTGGCTGAGAGAGCCAACCGAACACTCCTAGAGAGAGCTAGGAGTATGAGACTACACTCAGGTTTACCAACACAGTTTTGGGCAGAGGCAGTCAACACTGCGGCTTATCTGATAAACCGCGGACCTTCAGTTGCATTGGACTTCGATATCCCTGAAGAAGCTTGGACAAGAAAAGGAGTTAATCTGTCACACCTGAAGATTTTTGGGTGTGTGGCATATGTGATGACAGATCCATCAGAAAGGTCCAAGCTCGATGCCAAGTCCAGGAAGTGCACTTTCATTGGCTACGGAGGTGATGAGTTTGGGTATCGCTTCTACGATCATGAGAAACTGAAGATCGTGAGAAGCCGTGATGTGGTGTTCAATGAGAATGTGATGTACAAGGACCGAAACAAGGCAGTCTCAGAAAATCAGCCAGGAAGCATTGAGTTCCAACTTTCGGAGAATCGGATCCTACAGCCTAGAAATGAAAATCAGCATGAAGAGGGTACCACAGAGCAACCTCAGTTTGAGCTTCAGGAGGATGAGGAGGTTGTAGAGTCAGAATGTGAGAACCCCCGTGACACCACCACCACAGCCAGCCCTGAGAAAGTCGACCAGATCGACCAAAGGAAAAGCACCAGAGAAGTACTCGCCCCTCGCTCCATTTACCTATTGTTGACAGACAATGGAGAGCATGAGTCAGTTGAAGAAGCTACACAGGTTGACACACATGTTGAGTGGGAGTCAGCTATGAATGACGAGATGACGTCATTGATAAAGAACCGGACATGGGATCTGGTGAAGCTTCCAATGAAGAAGAGAGCACTGCATAATCGTTGGATATACAGAATTAAAAATGAGCCTGATGGAAGCAAGAGATACAAGGCGAGGCTCGCAGTAAAGGGATTTGAGCAGAAGTATGGTATAGATTTTTCTGAGATCTTCTCTCCAGTGGTAAAGCTAAACACCATCAGAACAGTTCTGAGCATAGTTGCAGCTGAGAACCTGCACCTAGAGCAGATGGATGTGAAGACCGCTTTTCCTCCACGGTGATCTGGAGGAGGAAATCTACATGCAGCAACCTGAAGGTTATGTGAAGCCAGGACAAGAGCACTTAGTGTGTAAATTGAGAAAGAGTCTATACGGACTGAAGCAAGCCCCCAGACAATGGTATAAAAAGTTCGATGCTTTCATGGAGGAGAATAACTTTGGGAAGTGTCACTCTGATCACTGTTGTTACTTTCAGAAGTTTAATAATTCTTATATTATTTTACTTCTATATGTTGATGATATGTTAATCGCAGGATCGGACATGAGAAGAATTATTGATTTGAAGAAGAAGCTCTCGAGTAGGTTCGAGATGAAGGATCTGGGCGCTGCAAACCAAATATTGGGAATGAAAATTAACCGTGACAGATCGGCAGGGACTTTGAGGCTATCACAGAAAGAGTACGTCGAGAAGATAGTAAAAAGGTTTAACATGGGAGAATGCGAAGCCAGTGACTACCCCGTCATCCAGTCATTTCAAGCTATCAAAGATGAAGGCAGCAAGGACCATGAAGGAGAAGGAAGAAATGTCCAAAGTGCCAATATGCATCAGCTGTGGGAAGCTTGATGTATGCGATGGTCTGCACTCGACCAGACATCGCACATGCAGTTGGCATGGTAAGCCGGTACATGAGCAACCCTGGCAAGGAGCATTGGAATGCAGTGAAATGGATATTCAGATATTTGGGAGGCACCTCAGGGCATGCTCTAGTTTATGGTAGAGCAGATGTGAAGCTATGTGGATATGTGGATTCAGATCTAGCAGGAGATCTAGACAGCAGGAAGAGTACCACAGGATATGCTTTCACACTAGGCACTGGAGCAGTCAGCTGGATTTCAAGACTACAGAAGGTCGTTGCGTTGTCGACGACAGAAGCAGAGTATGTGGCCATGACAGAAGCATGCAAGGAAATGATGTGGCTGAAAACACTCCTCGAAGAAAATAAATTGGAAAGGAGCAGGAAGGTTGTTACGTTATACAGTGACAGACAGAGTGCGATTCACTTGGCTAAGAATTCTGCGTTTCACTCACGAACGAAGCATATTCAGATTCGGTATCACTTCGTCCGTGAAATGCTGGAACAAGAGGAGCTGACCTTGGAGAAAATTCACACCAGCATGAATTCCGCAGACATGTTCACGAAGATCGTGCCAGCCGACAAGGTGAGGTTGTGTTCAACCTCAATCGGCCTTCGCAAATGATCAAGGAAGGCTGCCGCCGCAGTGAAGACCGCAAGGATTGAAAACTGAGATCAACGAAGGGAGAATATACCTCTCTAGGTGGAATCATCTCCAAGTGGGAGATTTTGTTGGTCAGTGGAGCTGATTAGTGTCAGCAGCGCTGCATAGACCGGGGAGCCACCTGCAGAGGTCTCCCTCATGGTCTGGAGGAGGGGATTTTGTTTGGGCGGTCCAGTCCATGATGGAGCCCAACCATCCCCAACCATTTATGGTGAAGCCCAACCAAGAACCTAGCCGGAGTGCGGATGATGATCGAGTCATGTTCGGCACTGTTTTCAGATACCATGGAGTCGTTGTTTGGCCCAGTCTTCTACATGGAATCTGTAGAGAGAGATAGACGACGATTCCAACGCTTTTGGAATCGTCGAATTCTAACCAAAAATTGAAGATTCTACGAAGGGCCGAAGTGGCCTCCGGTTCCCATTTTGTTGGGACGGTTTGCAATGTGAACAGAGCTTGGAGTTCAAGTAGGTACGGTTGGATATTATAATAGTGGGCCATTGGATCTAGGGTCTTAATCCAATGGCCAATATTTCTCTGGTGTGCTTTATTGCATTCTAGGGTCTTGGGAGGCGGCTTGTAGGCGCGTGAAAGAAAAAAAAAAAAAAACTGAGAGAGGTGAGAAAGAAGAAGAGATCTATGATCTCTATTGTATGTTGAATTTCTCCATTGATAATCAGAATCCTGCGGCGGCCGTGGATGTAGCCCATTCTTGGGTGAACCACGTAAACTCTCGTGTCCCTTATTCTCTGTGATTTCTTCTGTGATTGCTGATTGCGTTTGTGGTAGATAGATCGATTATTATTATTGTTATTCTTGCCTTCGTTCTGTCGGTTATTGTTCGTAAGATCCTTTCCGCTAGGAGGAGGGTAACATAAGGCATCAGAGAGACAGTTCGAGGCGTCTCTTTGATCCTCAATTTGGGCCCTCAATCTCAACATCTTCTACACGTCGGTGCTTCTCCCTTCCTCTCGGTCGCGACAGACTCTAGATCCGTCGATCCCTTGAAAACCCTAGCCTCTCTCTCTCTCTCTCTCTCTCTCTCTCTCTCTCTCTCTCTCTCTCTCTCTCCTCTCTCTCTCTCTCTCTCTCTCTCTCTCTCTCTCTCTCTCTCTCTCTCTCTCTCTCTCTCTCTCTCTCTCTCTCTCTCTCTCTCTCTCTCTCTCTCTCTCTCTCTCTCCTCTCATCTCTCTCTCTCTCTCTCTCTCTCTCTGTGTGTGTGTGTGTGTGTGTGTGTGTGTGTGTGTGTGTGTGTGTGTGTTATCAGTAACAATGTTATTCCAAACCACATGCAATCAAACTCCTAATAATGGATGCCAAATCTGAGTTAGATGCAACCTTCTCGATCTCCATGGCCTGAGGAACTTCGAGCTGATCCCTTGAATTAGAGTTGATGGGATAAACATAGATTTATCAAGGCTTTCGAGGACCCGTCAAAAGAATTACAAGATTCTTAATCTTTTTTTTTTTTGGTACAACACAAGATTCTTAATCTTAATCATGAACATTAACTCAGGCAGAACCTAATGTTTCTCATGACTTCATGCTAGATCAGGCCTCCAATGTGCATGGTTTTTAGGCCTCATGTGCCTCAACACTAGGAGAAAGTATTGGATTGCAGAGCAAAAAGCCTGGCCTCTTTAAGTGTGAGATCAGATTAGGACTAATGACTTTTGTGTCACCTAGTTTATGAAATGCCACCATGTGCTCCTTTTAAGGCTCTTCTTCATGCCTAAGCTCTTCTTTAGGTCCACCCCTTCCTCATGTGTCATTGTCCCCTCATGATCATGTACTCTTTAATATTCAGGACCCCAGCTTCTTGGGTTTGATGCCTTTAATCAGTGTGCTTAGAGGACGATAACGAAAAATATTAGCGTCCGAACACCTAAATAATGCAAGTTGGAAGGCCTAGGTTTGTGAGGTATTAGCGGTTAGGGCCCTTTAGTTTAATCCGTGCTTACGGTGCTAATCACAAGATTGTTTAGGCTGAAGGTAATGCATCCTCTTAGGAAGCATTAGAGCTGCTGATCTCCCATGTGCTATGTGGTCCTTAGGACAGGATGCAGGAGAAACTGCATCAAATAAGCATTGGGGCAGGCTTAACTTGAGGGAGGCTGTGTGATTTGTCAAGCTTTGATTTGTTGCTTGCACAAAGGTTGTCTTTGCTTCCACCAACTACAAAGTCAGTACTAGCTAGTTGTAAAGGCCTCACTGAGCTTGCTGAGACTGCCATTTGTGGGACATTTGGAGGTTTCCCTCTATGTGCTGCATGAGAAACAGGGAAGGGTGCTCCTTAAGGCTTCATTGACCAAAACCCACTTGGGCTTCCCTCACATGGTTTAATAAGGCTTTTGTTGGTGAGTCCTGCAACAAACATGCATTGAGGGTAGATTGGTGTCCCCTTCCTTAGGGGTTTTGAGTTGGGTGTACCTATCATTAGGGACAGACTAGGGCTTGGGGGAGGTTCCTATGCTTATCTTCACACTAAGATCATAGTCTCTTCTATGCTTTGTGCATTCTTCCCGCGTTTGCCGGCGCCCATGGCAAACAATGGATATTAGTAGCATGAAAGTGAGTGTGCAAATGATAGAAAGAGAGTGTATTGTCTGATTTTCTTTGAAACAAGTGAATCAATTCACAAACACCAAGTTTTCTTGAGTGGGTAGTCTTCCCCCCCCCCCCCCCCCCCCCCCCCCCCCCCCCCCTCCCAAAAAAAAAAAAAAAAACCCTAATGTTCATTTAATTCGAATCCAACACCTTTCCTTAAACACCATCTCCAATCCTTACTCAAATTCAAATTTTTACTCAGATCTAAGTAAACTGAGAAAAAAAGTCGCCTCCAATCCTTTACTCAAATCAATACCAAACGAAGGGAGGCTCAAATTTTTCACTAAATCACGAGACTCAAACCTTTACTCAAATCTCTGACGGTCATATTCCAAGCCTTTTTATTACCAGAATGCCACTCAAAAGCAAACGGACACCCCAAAGATCTCCCTTATATTACAAAAATGCCACTCGAAAGCCCAACATTTGAGTCTGCCCATTGGAGTGCTCCATATCAAATCAAGCTTTTTACTCCATGATTTTAGCAAAATTTAGAGACATACATGGAGATGCTCCAAGAACTTGGAGATTCAGTATATCAGTCTTCATGTGGGGTTGGAGACACAGATTCCCTTGGCCTTGGGCATTACTCTACTTTGGCATTAGCTCTCTCTCTCTCTCTCTCTCTCTCTCTCTCTCTCTCCTCTCTCTCTCTCTCTCTCTCTCTCTCTCTCTCTCTCTCTCTCTCTCTCTCTCTCATGTTTTCCTCCTCCTCACCTGCCTTTTTTCAAGGATACCATGTCCCCCCTACTACAACACTCTCCCCACTTGATATTCTACTCCTAGCACCTGCATCAACAAAATCCAGCAGATCCCGGTTTCTGGTGACTACTGACTTTAAAGAACATTAGATTATGAATATTTAATCTCTCTTGATTGACCTTGTTAGTTTAATTGGCAGGATTCTGATAACCCTCGTTGACTTCTACTTGATTAGTTGCGGCTGCCGCTTCAGCACCCACAACCCATATGGGTAACCCATGCCTCTCATTCTCGTCAGATGAGGTCAGCATCTCTTGATCCAATAATTGAAGGGTATTAACAAAACCAAAGGGGCCCGGGACTCTATTCGCCCCGGGCCCCGATATGGAAAGCTTGGTTTTCAAGAAAAGAAGAAGACTCTTCCTCAACGAAAGAAGCACTTACATCCTTCGAAACAACGTCGATAATAAAAATTTGGCGCATTCCAGTTAGTGAACTCCACATCCTGGGTCAGGGAATGAGCCGCAATCAAATGAGCAACACCATAATTGTTGTTTATTGATCAAGCACTCTTAGGGGTTTGGTAACACCTAATAGGGCATCTAAGGGTGTCATAGTCGTTCAAAATTATATTAGATGTCAGAAATGCCCTTCGCAACAATCGGTGTACCCATGCGGTCCAGATATTCATAAACGTGGGGCTGGCCTCCTCAGCGTTCACAGACTTCTCAAGCCATGGCAGACCCAGGATGTACAAAATTAAAAAATTTGGAGGGGCCATCTATAGATTTTTATTAAAATTTTCAAAACATCAAGGGAAGATCCCAAAAGCTTTACAAAATTTTTTGGGGGACATGGCCCCCTCTAGTCTCTACATTGGTCCGCCCTCAAGAATCATTACGGCTCTCTCCAATATCACAAAGTCATCAGAGATGGCTCTCTCTAATATTACGAACTGTATAGTCGACGATCATGACTAGCATATTGATGAGCCTCGACATTGTCATTGAGATCAAGAGGTTCATGGTGGATAAATGAAGGGGCAATTTCAATTTGCTAGTTGAGATCGATAAAAGTAATCCCGATCCTACCAATCGTATTACTTAATAGACACCACTTACACCATGGTGTTTGATATCTTGTACTTGGTTCCATCATCTTTGCTATCGCCCGAGCACACTTACTTGCGGAGTTCTTAAAATGGTTCTCGTCTCTCCCCTTTTATCTCGTGAGAGTGTGCGATCATGATATGAAAGTGCTACCACAAAACCAGAACCAAACCACCAATTAAATCTTATTGAACCCCTACCCTACCATTGTCACCCCCGCTTTTGGCTACAAGTCTTGTACCGAAAGATCCAGGGTGTAACAGCTTCACTGTAGCAAAGAGTAACAATCTGTAGATTATTAGTCTTTATAGATTTTTACTCTTTGCTCCAATCTGTAGATTGTTACTACTTGCTATAGTATTTTGCAAATTGCTACTTTTTACTAAAGTGAAATCATTATAGCAACTACACTGAAAAATGATTTCAAAGAATTTTTACTTTTTTTTTACTGAATCATTACTCTTCTATATGACATCATACTACTACAGTAAAGCATCTCTTTTTCCATCTTTATCGTTAAATACTACTACACTGAAATCAAAATGGACATTTTCCAAACGAAAGGACCTAACACTAAAGCATATATCTCTTTGTCCGTCCTTATCATTAAATACGATCTGTTTGAAGGACCTAACACCAATTTTTTCAAATAAAATCCCAATAACACTCGCGATAACACTTGCGCAAGCTGTGGAATTTCCGATTTCTAAAGTGGTGGTAGGTAGCCATTGGTGAATGAGTTCCATAAAGGGTAAACCAAAGTATATATGTTTGGTACAATCTGAAGTTCTCTTGTACTTCCAAATCATAGTTTGAGAGGGTAATTAATGTTGCTCCACCGGTGCTTTCGGGGGATTATATTGTCATAAACACCCAAAACCATGGATTAATTCCCTTGATCCCGATGTAAGTGCTTCTATTTCTGA
The DNA here is from genome assembly GCA_947650365.1 of Chamaelirium japonicum. Lineage (NCBI taxonomy): Eukaryota > Viridiplantae > Streptophyta > Magnoliopsida > Liliales > Melanthiaceae > Chamaelirium > Chamaelirium japonicum. The sequence goes on from OX393559.1 coordinate 53,563,513, forward strand.
GGAAGAGTCTTCCTCTTTTCCTGAGGACCAAGCCCATCAAAATTGTACTCAAAATCTTTCTTTGGGCATGGGGCGCCATGAATAGAACCCCCTTGGTTTTCCACAAAAAAAAAATAATAATAATTCCCCTCGATCCGGATTATGGGTCTTAATTTAAAATGGTGAAAGAGTAATAGGGCTGAGGGGTTTTGTTGGAGCAAAGGCCATGGGATTCAAATAAGCATTGAATGAGAAGTGCATGTTCCAACCACTGAATACCAGCATGATCCTCAGTACAATTCAGTGAGGTCATGGAATTTCAGACATGTATGTATCTCTCCATGTGAAATGACACCTGAAACCTCAGCTAAGCAAGCCCAAATCAGACACAGAAGGGGTCTAGGGCTCCCCCTTTTCTGGTTTTGGTCTTGTTATGATCTTTCTTCAGTACTGTCTTTGCTATAAAGGGAGGCCCCCTCTTTTGAGTGTTGGGCATTCAGAATTGCTGCCCTAACCAAATCTAGTATTTTCTAAGTAACCATCACACCCTCTAAATTATTGGTTGGCCCTCAGTTCAGACTTCAGATTGGACTATAAAATTCTCATCAGGTTTGACCCATTAGCAGCTGCATCTAATCACAGGCTAATAGACATGGGCACATGTGTAGGACCTCCACATCCTCTTCTCCCCCCTACAGCTGCTGCTCTTTCCCATAAATCTGTTTCAAGTTGCATCAGTTCCAAAAATCCCAACCCAGAGATCAGTTCTTTATTCCCACACATCTCCCCATCAGAAGCTACCAAGAATCATAAACCAGATTCAAGGAGAGAGAGGGGGGGTGGGGGGGGGGTTGGCTGCTTTATATATGAGCCCAGGTCTGGCAGTGTGAAAGCCAGGTGCTCTGTTGTACTTCTCTCAGCATTTCCCTTCTGTTAACTTTCTTTGGAAATGAGCCACTTCTTCATCCATTGCCTTCATTCTGCACCATGGGTAGTTGGGGTTAATTCCCTCCTCATGTTGGACTGAGCTAGCTTGTTCTTTCTTCCCGCTGCCCGCTTGATCGATCGACCGATGACGCTGTTCGAGTGCGACCCGAATGACGGGGAAGGAGGCATGAGGCTCATCGAGGAGCTGACCACCAATGTCAGCCAAATCCAGCAGCAGGTCCTGAACGAGATCGTGACGAGGAATGCCGATACCGATTACCTCCTCGGCTTCCTCGGAGGCCGCACCGATCGAGACCTCTTCAAGAAGCAGGTGCCCGTCGTCGACTACGAGCAGGTGAAGCCGTTCATCGATCGGATCGCGAACGGGGAGCCGTCTCGCATAATCTCCTCGCAGCCCATCACCGAGCTCCTCACGAGGTACCCGGTTCATCACTAATCTTGCAACCACTCCACTTATCATGCATCCACATCTTTGTGTTAGAGATTGATGGCCATTGCAGCTCGGGGACTTCGGGGGGCCATCCGAAGATGATGCCCTCGACCGCGAAGGACATCGATCGAAAGACCTTCTTGTACAACATCCAGATCCCAGTGATGAACAAGTGAGCAGAATTCGATCCCCAACCAGTTAATTGGCTTCAGTTTGGTGGGCTAGCTAATGTAACAGTGCGCATTGCGATGAGCTGGATCGCTTCAGGTACATCGAGGGGCTCGACGAAGGGAAAGGGATGTACCTCCTCTTCGTGAAGCCGGAGATCGAGACCCCGTCCGGCCTCCGGGCGAGGCCGGTCCTGACGAGCTACTACAAGAGTAGCAACTTCCGGAACAGGCCTTTCAACAGATACAACGTGTACACCAGCCCGGACGAGACCATCCTCTGCCCGGACAGCAAGCAGAGCATGCACTGCCAGCTGCTCTGCGGCCTGGCCCAGCGCGGCGACGTGATCCGCGTGGGCGCCGTCTTCGCGTCGGCCTTCCTCCGTGCGATCAAGTCGCTCGAGGACCACTGGGAGGAGCTCTGCGCCAACATCCGGACCGGGCGCGTCAGCGACTGGATCACCGACGCCGGATGCCGGAGCTCCGTCAGCGGCGTCCTGAACGGGCCCAACCCGGAGCTGGCCGCGCTGATCGAGTCGGAGTGCGGGCGGGAGCCGTGGGAGGGGATCGTGCGGCGGCTGTGGCCGAGGACCAAGTACGTCGACGTCATCGTCACCGGGTCGATGGCGCAGTACATCCCGCTGCTCGAGTTCTACGGCGGCGGTCTGCCGCTCGTCTCCACCATGTACGCCTCGTCGGAGTGCTACTTCGGGATCAACCTGAGGCCGCTGAGCCCGCCGGAGGAGGTGGCGTACGTGCTCCTCCCTAACATGGCCTACTTCGAGTTCATCCCGGTGGAGAGAGCGGAGGCCGGCGGCGCCGGCGATGGCGACGCGGGTGCGGGCTGCCTGCAGGAGGGAGGGGAGGTGGTGGACCTCGCGGACGTGGAGGTCGGACGCTACTACGAGCTCGTCGTCACCACGTTCACAGGTGAGCTCTCGCTTTCCCATCTGACCCACATGCCGCACTATTCGTCTCCGTGATCTCATGCTTCTTTGTCCTCAAATGCGAAGACACATTCAAGGGTTTTTTTGACGTTACCCCACATTAATTTCAGTAATTAAAATTTACCCCCTATGATCTTAATTTTTGAATTTTACCCCAAAAACCGTGGATTTATGGGTGAGAGTCGTGAGACTCGCAAATTAAGACTAGAGGGAGTACGTTTTAATTAACCTAATGTACTGGGGGGCAAATCAAAAAACCCCAGATTCAATAGAATACGGCCACACATCAAAAAACCCCAGATTCAATGCTGCATTTCACACTGTAGCAGCACAACTTCCGCGACCCTGACCCTCAACTAGGGTTTTTTTTTTTTTTTTAAGGCCAACATCAGCTAGGGTCCAAGCAATAGTGTCTTTATATATCCTTGGTGGACCTCATCTTATGATCTGGTTTTACGGCAAAAGGGTATCTAACAAATGGTAGGCGAACAACAGTGTCTTCATATACCATCTGTGGACCTCCTCTTACGATCCGAGTTTTGGGGGGGCATTGTCTTTCATATACCCTCTATGGTCCTGTGGACCTCTCCTTACGACCCTGGTTTTGGGGCGAGGTTACCTAATCTGAACACGACCCTAAAATCCAAGTATGGACATGAAATCTATTTTCGCACATAATGCCGATAAGATGTGCTTACATGATCATTTTTAGTGTGATTATGGACATCTCAATATCCATACCTAAAATCTTACACTACATGGTACTTTTTTTTTTCACCCTAATGTTTACTTAATATATCATGTGCAAGGTATGAAAAATGAGTATATTTTGAAGAAAAAAAATCAAAAAATATATCAAGATTAGTTTCACTAACCATAGGACATGAGCATCCTATAGTGTCATAGTATGACTTCATTCGTGACTTGGTTTTTGCTTACATGGTCTCGCCACTTCAATTCTATATAGACTTGGTTAACTCGGGTCTAATCTGATTGGCTTCTAATTGAAATATCTTTAACCTTAAAACTTGAGTTATAGGAAAAGATCCCAACAAAATATATAAGTAAGATCATGATCTCCCTATAACCAGTATGAGACTAAACAAAGAGTCGTGCGTCCTCCTCACATGGATCGAGTCTTGGTCCAAAGGTTGTTAATATAGAATTATTAATGTATAATATGTTGTTGGTTTTATGTTTATGAACTTCTCCTAAACGTATTTCGTATTTTTAGGATATTTTCCGATCTCCGATTTTTACCCCCTCACCGGATTAATCCCGAACGCCGAATTTGTTATTATGGATAGGGGTACTCCACGGATATGAGTAACCCACATAGCCTTTCTTCTCTTTCTCGATTCTTATCACTGGTTTAATCGGTGATGCTGAAAGAGAAGAAAGGAGGAGGAGACAACCTGCATGGGGAATTGATTGCAGAAATATAGCGACGGCCTACCGCACCATCTATGTCGATGCATGGGTCACAAGATGCATTGGCATCGAAGGCGGCAGTGGGGTGCACGGGGTACTGGTGGTGTTCGGTATTGACAAAGATCGGCATAGACAAAGAAGGAGTACTAGTGGTAGGAGGAACGAGGAGGAAACTGGTGACGATATGTAGGACACCTACAGGTGGTGATCGACAGGCTGCACGAGCACCGATGCAAACGGCGGATGCACATGATACTCTTGTCAATATGTCTCGAATGTCTCAAGAACACATTGAGTATCTACTAATTTCAAGTTGGGTGCCCTTATCGATTAAATTTGTGAAATTCGTAACTGCCTTTGCCTCTCTATGATGGGCCACGGGCTTATTATCCACACATGTAGGGGACTGCAGATTGGCTTTCATCAGAGCAGATAGGTTGAACCCAACTGCCGCCCACCGGACCAACTGTTGGGATCCGACCAGAAGTCCAACAACTTTTGGCATCCGTGTACTTTTTGGAGGGTGGCCCACATCAATCATACTATTACCAATTGGACCGATCATTGGGCTCTCGATTAACGTGTGGTGTCTATGGGCAGCCATGCACCGTCACCCCATGTGCACACAATTCCGAGTAGGAGAATTCCAGAGGTTTTGCCCAAAATGATAAGTGAGCACCAACTTTGTCGTATTGTCTAGATTGGGCCCACTCCAAAAGTTGTTACTTTTCTAGTCATAGACATATGAGAAATCAGCCACACATATATTTTTATTTTTTCGATCCATTTTATCCCTAAAATGCAATAGCTATAGATTTATGGTTACCGTCCATCACCGTGATTTCCATGTCAACCATCGTATAATATCGGGGTCGCCATCGCCGCCCCCTCCATTGGTGTCCGTCGTTACTACTGACCAACATCGCTACCACCATCACCATTAAAAAAAATAATAATTACAGGTTTGCGGTTGCGGCAGGCGCAATTTGTGTCGCTGTCGTTTAAAAGGGAAAAAAAAATGCAAATGTGACAGCGTGCAACTTATGCCTCAACAGTTCAAATGAAGGGGAAAAAAAGGCAGGCTTACGACGGGCACAACTTTTTTGCAGCGAGCGCAACTTGTGCCACAATCGTTCAAAAAGGACAAAAAAAAATACAAATGCAGGTTTGCGCCCGCCGCAAGATTTTGTAGCCACTGCAACTTTGTTGAGGTGGGTGCAAGCCGCGCAACTTGTGCTTCATACATCTGAGGTTATGATGGAGGTATTGAAGGGGGAGGAAATGGAGTAATCGTCTTACCTCGACGAATAAGAGACGTTCGTGATCCTGGTGAACACTTCGAGGCAAGTGTCCATAGGCTTCGTTGGATCGCTGTTAGTTTTTTTTCTTTTTTTGCGGAAAGGATCTTAGTTCGTTGAAATCTTTGTTTTTCATGAATAATTTACTCTTCTTCTCCTCTCCTACATTCTTTGCTCTCAACTGAAAACTATCAAGAAACTCTTGGGTAGAGGATCGACCATGGGGCCGGACACGGCTTTGAGGCAGATGGGAGCGGAGTCAACAGATCAAAATGCTTTACCTGGTTGTTAACAGGGGATGGCATGTTGAAACAAATTGGAATTAAAATTAAGGGTAATTTGGTCGAAAAAAAATTTAGGTGACAAAAAGTAATAACTTTGGATTGGGCTCAATTTGGACAATACGACAAAATTGGTGCTCATTTTGGGCAAAACCTCATAATTCTATGGTACCATACCGAATTGATAGGGGGTATTGAAGGACCCGGTGGTAGATCTCAGACTTCCACCTATGGCTCATCCCATGCCCCTAGTACAATGCTTCCACTGTTAGCATTGAGAGAAAACAAAATGGATGGCCAGGATGTCTTCGATATGTTCTTACCTTAGGGAGCTTCGATCTAAAGAACACTCCTTTTCTTTTGAAAGGCAATCCCAATCTAAAGAACACCCCATTTTTTTTCCTCTTTGAGCCCGTGCAGATCGTTGCCTGCCACTGCCCACCATACAGCCCGTGCGTCCCCATCCAACCCATCGTTAATGCCTCCTTTCAATTCTCCTCTTTGTCCCCTCCTCCTCCTACATTCCCTTCTTCGTCCTCCTTCCTCCTTTCTCCACCCCTTCTTCTTCCTCCTTACTCCTTATTCCCTTCTTCTACCTCCTCCTAGATTCCTCCCCCTCCTTTCCCTTCTTCCTCCTCCCCTTCTTCTTTCTTCCTCCTCCTCCTCGTCTTGGTAATTGTGGCATTCGGCCATTCAAAAGGCAAATGCATCTTCTGTGCATTCGGTCATGAAAAGGCCAAATGCATCTACAAAATATTCGGTCATTGGAAGGCATTTGACCTCTAATGGTTGAATGTATTGTAGATGCATGCGGCCTCCATGGCCGAATGCACAGAAAGATGCATTCATCTTGGAATGGTCAAGTGTCACCATTTCCATAAGAAGGAGGAGCATAAGGAGAAGGAAAAGGAAGAAGAGGGGGAGGAAAATTTAAAGAGGAAGAGGAGGGAAAGAGGTGGAGGAAGAAGAAGAGATAAAAGGAGGAAAGAGGAAGAAAAAGGAAGAAGGAGTAAAAAGGGGGAGGAAGGCCGGAGATGACGATGGTGGATTGTCTGTGGCGGCCTGTCATGACTGGCAACAGCATTAGCGGGTGTGCTTGAGTTGCCCTTATCAAAAGGACAAAATGATGTGGTGACATATTGGGTGTTTTTCAAATTTTTATTAGGGCTATATTTGGTATTTCGTGGCTATATATAGCATCATCCAAGAGAAATACATGATATTTCAATATTTGGGAAGAAAGATTTGAACACACACACCACACACACGACGTACAAAACATGATACATCCCATATGGACATGTAGCATGCATCAACTACTATTTGATGCAATTTTCTTAGCAGAGTTATTCAGCTAACTCATTTTCCAACTGACTTTTATGTCCAACATGACGTGGAATCCCGACCACAGCTATTCCTTATCAATCTGTCAGCCGTGGCTGAGTGGGATTCACAAGTTGGGATTGGTGTGCAACGGACCATGTCATGATGAAAAAAGAAAGTTAGCAAAACAATTGGTCACATAACATTTTCTTCTTCTTCTTCTTATATGCATTGAACATTATTTGATGCAGGGTACACAGACATGTGTCCGGTTTTGTGTGTCGAATGTGTGTCTTAAATACTCATTTATTAAAATATTAGACTGTATAATGATGGTGAAATAGGACATACATAGCAAACCATAAATAGTTTGGAGAAGATAGTGTACCAAAATTTGTATCCATATTCAATTAAATGTGCATATATATATATATATATATATATATATATATATATATATATATATATATATATATATATATATATATATATATATATATATATATATATATATATATATATATATATATATATATATATATATATATATATATATACATATATATATATATATATATATATATATATATATATATATATATATATATATATATATATATATATATATATATAGGGGCATGCTATAATGCGGCATGCGGTACGTGCGGCACTGCACCGCAGCCGTCTGAGACACGCGTTGCGTGCATGCGATGCACGCAGCGGTGCATCAGACGGGTACTATGCGGTGCCGCACTTACCGCATGCGATGCACACAACGGTGCATCAGACGACTGCGGTGCGACACCGCACGCACCGCACGCTGCATCCTAACACGCCCCTATATATATATATATATATATATATATATATATATATATATATATATATATATATATATATATATATATATATATATATATATATATATATATATATATATATATATATATATATATATATATATATATTGGGTTGGGATCCAGAAACATGCTACTTTGTCACAGAGTTAGACACACATCATCCAAAACGATAGATAGAGGTTTCAGAATTTATTGATTTTTTGTGAGGGTGATTACCTTACCTTAGATGGCACATCAGCAAAAAATCAACGCATTCTAAAACATATATACTAATCAAATATTTCCTTCAATTTAACGGTTAAAATGAACGGTCGATAAAGCTTTTTAGATTTGATGCACCTAAATGGTTTAGAATGTGCTAATTTTTTGCAAACCATAAATAGTTTGGAGAAGATAGTGTACCTACATTTGTATCCATATTCAATTATATATATATATATATATATATATATATATATATATATATATATATATATATATATATATATATATATATATATATATATATATATATATATATATATATATATATATATATATATAGGGTCGGGATCCAGAAACACGCTACTTTGCCACAGAGTTAGACACACATCATCCAAATCGTTAGATAGATGTTTCAGAATTTGTTAATTTTTTTTTAAGGTAATTACCTTACCTTAGATAGCACATCAGCAAAAAAATCAACGCATTCTAAAACATATATACTAATCAAATATTTCCTTCAATTTAATGGTTAAAATGAACGGTCGATAAAGCTTTTTAGATTTGATGCACCTAAATGGCTTAGAATGTGCTGATTTTTGAATGATTTGATGCACCTAAATGCTTTTTAGATTTGATGCACCTAAATGTTTTAGAATGGTTGATTTTTTGTTGATGTGCTATCTAAGGTAAGGTAATCACCCTCACAAAAAATCAACAAATTCTGAAACCTCTATCTAACGATTTGGATGATATGTGTCTAACTCTGTGGCAAAGTAGCGTGTTTTTGTATATATATATATATATATATATAGTTTTGCCCTGTGAAATTTGGGGGCAGTTACAATTGTGTCCCTACAGTTTTTTTTTAACACTTACACCCCCTAAAGTTTGAAAGACATATATATTACTTTCACCACCTCGATGATTGTGTCAACAAAATAAAAATGCATGCAGGTGGTGTAAGTGTTACAAAATAAAGTTGTAGGGGCACAATTGTAATTGCCATCAAACTTCATGTCAAACTATAATTTATCCTAATTTAAATCAAACACTCATGTTCCTATTTGTCAAAAAGATACTGATATTAATATCAGTATTTGATCCAAATCCACAAACTACACACCGTTAAGAACTCATTATAATTTCAATTTGTGCAACGAAAATTCATTGATACGATGGAATCATTTTATTTAAAAATTTGATATGCAATCCATCTCAATTCGAACAAATTCAGGACTCCAATTAAAAGAGCTCGATTTGAACTTAATCTCATTTTATATCTGAAAGATATTGATTTTATCGATTTAGAGAGAGATGCTTGTTAAATCTTCTTTTACCCCAGGCCGAGAGCATATATCCACAAGAGACTAGCTACTCTGCTAGCTTGACTTTTTTAGCTAACCAAATGGTTCAAAAAAGGTTGCAGTGGATATCATGCTAGCTGAAGATCCCACTAGCTGTTTCTAGCTATCCAAGTACCAATTGGCAACTAGGGCTCACGACATGATTCTGTCAGCATGAGATGACATTGATTATATATTTATAAGGGATGTGGTTTGATGGTCATTTACACGAACATTGAGGGTGTTTTAGTCTTTAGACAAAGAGTTGCTAAATGGAATAGTCAGCCCTATATTCACATTTGGTTCGGTATTTCTTATTAAAATAGACTTATATTCACGGAATAATTCGATGGCCTCGAACTATTCCCAGGCTTTACGAATTATTCACGAATTTTAGTGTTTTATTTATGTTTTTCATTACTCTCCTCTTTCTCAGGTTTATACAGGTACCGGGTCGGCGACATCCTGATGGTGACCGCCTTCCACAACGCGTCGCCGCAGTTCCGGTTCGTGCACCGCCGCAACGTGGTCCTCAGCGTCGACACCGACAAGACCAACGAGGCCGACCTCCTCCAGGCCGTGACGCGGGCCAAGCTCCTACTCGAGGCCCTCGGCTGCCTCCTCACCGAGTACACCAGCTACGCCGACTCCTCCTCCATCCCCGGCCACTACGTCCTCTTCTGGGAGCTCAAGACCACCGGGAGCTCCGACCTCCCCGCCCTCGACCCCGCCGTCATGGAGGGCTGCTGCTCGGTGGTGGAGGCCGGGCTCGACTCGGTGTACCGGCGGTGCAGGCGCCGGGACCGGTCGATCGGGCCGCTGGAGATCAGGGTGGTGCGGCCCGGGGCGTTCGACGCGCTGATGGACCTGTGCGTGTCGCAGGGGTCGTCGGTGAACCAGTACAAGACGCCGAGGTGCATCAAGTCGAGGGAGGCGATCGGGGTCTTGGACGAGCGGGTGGTGGGGAGGTTCTTCAGCAAGACGGTCCCCGTGTGGGAGCCTTACAGGGTTGGGAGCTAGCTGACGTGGATGGTGAGTGTGGGATTTGGTGTCCTAATTATGCTCCTAGCTTCTCCCCATTGGTCTCTTTACTACCCTGTCATCCTTACTTTGACTTCCATTGTATGTTGGACAATCATAGGAAATGGGTCCAAAGGCTATATCTCTTCCTTCCCTACTATAGCGAGCCAAATTCTAAAAAAATCCTATCCAAAAGCCTCCTCAAAAGATCCGTCGAAGTAAGTTTTCGCTACTCCGCTTGCCATATGTGGCAAGCGAGCAGCACTCTCATGTAGATACGCTCACGCCCCAAAGCCTGGGTCGTAAGAGGATGTCCTCTAGAGGGCATATGAAGACACCTTTTACCAATCTCCAACCGATGTGGGACTAAACCCCAACAAATATTTCCCTCCCACTTAGAGCTTGGGGGTGAAGGTAAGATCCTCATCCTCACGTGGGTTTGAGGGACTAATTTGGCGCTCGAGAAGCACGAGCGTTTGCAAAAAGGTCTGGGGTCCGAACGGAGGTAAGCATACCTCACCCTTCACTAAATCGGCATGGGCTTGGGCAAATTTGGGCTCTGATACCATTTCTAGATACTTGAACACCCCAAAACTCGAGTCGTAAGGGAAGGACCACTAGAGGGTATATGAAAGACACCATTTGCCCATCCCCAGCGATGTGCAAAGCCTTTATACTCAGTGGCATCCTCAGAGCCTTAGTGTCCGATGATGAAATTTACTGGGGCACTTGAGATTGTGAGCCCTTATAATCTTCAACGTTCGAAGGTGGTTGCCAGGTGTTGGGCATCATGTGGTGATTCAATCCGGCCCATTTGTTGCGTGCAAGTTAAGCTAGGTCGTGGGCCTATGCACGACATCAACTGGAGCAGTTACACAAGTGATGTCAGGTACAAGATAATGATTTTTTTTTTCTTGCCACGTCAGCTATGACAGTTGTGGGTTGTTATTGTTGACTGTTTGATCGCAATCCTCTATAAATAGTGATATCCTTTAGGCCAAGTTCGCTATCAAAACCCCAAGCTTCTTCCCCAAGTTTTCATCTTCCTTCTCTCAGAGGGAATACTAACTTGAGCGTCGGAGGAGGGATCTGGGAGATCAATCTCCTAGTGTTCTCTTCTATATGTTTTGTGTAGATCAACGGCCAGAAAAGATAATGCTGATCTCGACCTCCACAAAACTGCATGGAACCATCGATGGGATCGGGAGAGGGTCCCAGACTAATTTTAACCCTCTGTTCTCTTGATCATCTCCTCCAACGATTTTTGAGCCTCCAATGATGATCAGTCATCGAATATGAACTTAGTTTTGTTTCTTAAATCTGGTTCTTTGTTGGATCCTGGTAGTCGTGAGTAATCTCCTTGTTGAAGTCCTCTTTCTTCAATTTCTTTACCCAACCGCCTTCGTGATCTTCTTTGTTACGGTGTTTTTCGGAATAATCTTGAGCACGTCTATGTAGTTTCCTTGGTTTCGATCACATCTCGGTGGCGATTTATTATTGGTGGCTCTGATTCCCTAAGATCTTGAATCATTCATGGATCCTGTCAAGAATGGCACCAATGCCGATCGAAGAATGCAAATGGACCGACAGGTAACACCAGAGCGACATCTAGTGGCGAGGCAATCGACAATATGCCAGAAACCACCATGGCAAGCATCTTGGAGGCGATCACGGTGCTCCAATGAACGAATGATGAAATAAGCAACCTCTTCGAGGAGAGGATGGATGCGATGGTGGACTAGATTGCCGCTAGCCAAGCCGAGAGAAAGGCTAGACAAGAAGATCAGGTGAACTATGTCGCCTCACAGCACACGGCAGAGTTGGCTAACCATGATCAGACCCTCATGAGAAAATGCCAAAAGAAGGGCATGGGTGGGAAAACCTCCTCTTATAAACCCTTTCAAAAGGCAAAAGGCAACCATCACCACATCTTCATGAGAAAGATCTGGATCAGTTCTTCTAGAATTATTTCTCGGAAATGAAAATCGCCAGAAGACTCCGACATTAAGGGAACAAGGATATATATGATATCGTCAACTCCGTGGAGGACTTGCCACTTTTAAATCTAATTAAAAGTTTAACACCCCGAAGTTCAAAATGTTCAATGGGTCCACCGATCCCTTAGATCACATCCTTTATTTCCAACAAATAATGTACCTATATGTAAGAAATGAATCATTGATGTGCAACGTCTTTCCTTTTACATTGCAAGATGCAACAATGAAGTGGTTTTATCAGTTGCCGAAAGGGTCCATTACAAGCTTTGAAGACTCGTACAGAGTTTTCATCTCGTGATAGTTCAACAATGTGAGGGCCAAGAAGGATGATTCGGCTATGTTTCGCTTGAAGATAAAAACCGGTGAAGATTTGAGAGCCTTTGAAAAAATATTTAACGAAGAGATGCTACAGGTGGAGGATTGCATTCCACAAACTGTAATGCCCGTTTTCCATCAGAGCTTAAGCAAATCTGATAAGTTGTATTGATCTCTATCCAAGTGACCTTCCTACTCGATGGACGACCTCTTCATCTGAGTCGAGAAATATGCTCGGGTTGAAGAGGACATTGCAAAGTTATAAGGTATGAGGATAACTTTTGCCATGAAGACTCAGTCGAGGACCGAGGCTGATGGGAGTAAAGGTGTTCGAGGCAAGAAGGAGTAGAAGAAGGCTTGGGGTACCCCAAGAGTGGAAACCTATGGTGGAGGGATCAACCATCCGAGGTGGGTATGCACCAAGGATGGAAAAGAGTGCTACGCACTAAAAACCCCAAACTTCTTCCCCAAGTTTTCTTTTTAATATTCTTTCTTCTAGAGGGATTACTAATTTGATAATCGGAGGAGAGATCTGGGAGATCAATCTCCCGGTGTTCTTTGTGTGTGTTTTTGTGTTGGCCGACGACCATAAAGATAACATTGATCTCGACCTCCATATAAATCTCAAGCAAAGCCCAAACCCATACGTTAGCAAAGTCTGAAACATTCTAATTCCTGAAATTATCGTGCGCATGATCATAGATGACATAAAAGTCAGGAGAGAAAAGGCGAGTGAGAATCATGCAACAAAGGGGAAGTCACACACACGACCTGAAAAAGTCGTGCACACAATAACCCAATCGTGTGGATGTTATGCAATTGAACCAACTAGCCACAAATCACCACATTAGCAAGAATTGTTGGACATACCGAAGTGCTTCGGACGGACTCTCTTTCCAAAACGACTATGTTACCGCCCAAAGCGCCCAATTGACACCTTTGTATTATGACCCTCACTCTTTCTCACTCACACAAAAAAAAACCACCGATCACATTAGTTCTACCCTCATCCACACTTTATCAACATTCACTTTTCATATCCCTTCCCCATAGAACATCCAACTCCTTCCTCTCTTTAGATCCCATACCCTCCCACCTCTCACCTCTTCAGTCACTGAGCATTTGCTACTTCGTCTCTGTAGTGCCGCCACAATGGAACTCTAGAAACATAGGCCCGTCTTCAATCCTTGTGCGATCGTGACTGGCTGAAAACAATGGTGTTTCTTCACACCTCTAGTTGCCGACACCGACTCCTTCGTAGCATTCGTTAGATATAATATTCAATGTCTGCATACAATTCTCATTATACAATATTCATAAAATGCCCACAATTTTTTTTAATTTGATTTAATTTATGTTCATTATATTGAATATATTTAGCAATATGGTATTGGGTTTCGGGTATGGATATTGAGATATCCATACTCATTCTTAAAAATAATTCGGGCACAATTTTGATACCCATACCCTACCCAAATTTTGTCCATTTATAAAAATTTACATCCATACCTGAACTTTTGAACCGGGTTTTTGGGTTTTCGAGCTCCATTGCCATCCCTAGTCTTACTGCATTTCTTCCTCTTCGTCTCTCTTTATTCCAATGTGAATGAGAGCCTGTGAGAATAATATATGGGAATTGATATATGACGAAAGAGAAAATAGGAGGAGGGACATATAACAAAGAGGGAAGAGATCCATACTTCTTATTTTCTCTAATTTTTCTTTTGATATTTTAAAATTTTAAAATAGCATTTTCTGTAACTTTCGGACTTAGTATAATTGTTGGATCTAGTATAAAAAACATACATACGGTTTATAATTTTTACAATATATGTATGACAAACGTCCACTATGCGGTTTATTTAGATAATATATATGCGTAGGCCTCTTCATTGCCATTTTCAATAACTTCCAACACGCAACTTCCAGTAACTCCATGACAAATCTCTATTAGATTAGTTAACAATTTATTTATTATTTAATTAATATATTTCTTATATAACTCATTCTATTATCCTCTTCAATCCGTTATATGTCACAACAATTTGTTTTTCTTCCCATATCACAACTTGTCCTAAGGTTGTGTTTGGTTGGCCTATTTGTAATTCATTTACTACAATTAGAACTATAACATGAGTTTTACATATGTTTGGTTGGCCTCTTTTACTATAATTGGAGCTACACCCGGTGTGAATACCGACTATAGCAGTTGGCAACTTAGTATTCATGGTTGAATGGGTCAAATAGCAGCAAAAGGATAACAATAGTGGATTTAAGAACAAATTCTACAACTACACCGAAACCAAACAAGTGATTTGGAAATACATCTTTTCAACCATCAACAAATCAAACAACCATGGTAGGAAATGCAATAGTTGAGATTACATGTAGTTGAAAAACCTGGATTAAGATTTCGATCGAAATAAGAAAATTTTGGTTTAAAATTTTAATTTCAACAAGTGCATAAACGAAACACCTGTGCAAAACCCGAAAGTCTTAACTTCGGGCGACTGCGATGCATTTCACAATATTTCGATGAATTTCGTTGTATTTTGGCAAAATTTTGATCAAAACAAGTGGGCTTGGACTAAGGTGGCATTTCGGATTTAATTCGACAAGATTCTGACTAAATTACGATCAAATCATGTGTCGCCCATAGATCAGAAAGACCGATTCTAGATGAGCCAGGAGGTAGGCCCAATGCGAGAATTGCGCAGAGGATGTGTGTGAATGTGGACACCTTCATGTCTTTAGGGGAGGGGCCAAGCCAGTCGGATGTACCCTTCGGCCAAAGGAACACTGAAGACAACAAAGACAATTGGAGCAACGACCTAGATGACGACGACGACAACGATGGAGGCAACATTGGTTATATTGCATGGACTTATAGATATCGATTATGGAAAGTAACAACCTTTGATTCTTTTCACAATTGACCAAATGGATCATGCCACACATGATATCGATCATGGTACACAATCTACACGACTTGGGACTAGTGGAAGACCCCCTAGCTCTGAGCAGGGATGAAGTTTGAGAGCAAGCTCAGTGAATGCTCCATATGATTCGAGCCATACACGATCAAGAGATAGCTATACAGGGGATAATTTATCCTCGACATTCGAGGGTATGCACATCTATGGACGATCGAGCAGTGCGACAGAGTATGGTTCGTCCTAGTATATGGTATCTAGGCAGCGATGCATGGATATGGATCATATAGTGACGGGTCCACAATTGTAGAGCTTGCCCCAATCACAGAGTTTGTTCCAGTTGCAGTTGATCTTGAGCATGTTAGAGTGTCGGATGAAGATTATCACCGATACATTAGTACATATTAGTGTCATTAGACCTTGGCCTATCCATGGGCACCATTGACATGGGAGTAGTTTTCACTGGCTAGGTTAAGCGAGGAGTAGTAGGAATGACAATGGGATGGATTTGGAAATTGATTTTTATACTTTTTGAATAGGCTCGCCCTGAACCCGCCCTGTTTACGTTAGGAATTGAAAACTCGAACCCCACCCATTGTCATCCCTATAGTAGAAGGTAGCGCGGTGCAGAGTACTGTTGGTAGCATAATGATGATAGTTTTCAGGAACCTCGTAGCTTATTTTTGGTATTGAGGGTTATAGGGTTTGCTGTTATTATGTATGATCTTCATTTGTATGGTGAATTAAGTAAGGATTGTTTTATTTGCTATGTTATATATATATATATATATATATATATATATATATATATATATATATATATATATAGAGAGAGAGAGAGAGAGAGAGAGCTGTCAGTCTATTTTGACGAAATAGACAGCCGGCCATTTGAAGCACTTAGGAGATTTAGAATGTACTTATTTTTTGTGAACATAAGCACCTTATTTTAGATTGAACATCCACAAAAAATTAACACATTCTAAGACTCCTTAGGGTATCAAATGTTAGAAGTTTTATCGAACGCCCGTTATAACCGTTAATATGAAATATAACATTTGATGCCCCTAAAAGTTTTAGAATGTGCTGATTTTTTGTGGGTGTTCTATCTAAGGTAAAATGTTTATGCTCACAAAAAATCAGCACATCCTAAGACTCCTAGGGGTGTCAAATGGGCGGCTACCCATTTCGTCAAAATAGACCGTCAGCCTACACCAAGTATTATATATATATATATATATATATATATATATATATATATATATATATATATATATATATATATATATATATATATATATATATATATATATATATATATATATATATATATATATATATATATATATATATATATATAGGAAAAGAGTAGCGTACTCCATGAGGTAACTTATCTACTCCATGGGTTAAATAGATGCCATGTGGCACTTTTTAACCGGAGTTAAGACTTTGTCAACTAAGGTTCATCCCTCCCAACAATTGTCAAGCAAAAAAATTTGAGAAAAATATATGTCAAGTAGCATTTTTAGCATCCACAAAAAATATGTTTTTACGATGCACAGTTTACCGTTAAATTTGTTTCAACTTGATCGGGTTGGTTTAAGTTTTTTTCTTCGGATTTTTTTTCATAATCATAATCTATCCAAATTAGATTGACCATACATGAAAAAAAAAACTCGATTAAAAAATGCCATGTGGCGTCTATATGGTCCATGGAGTAGGTAAGTAGCCTACTCCATGGAGTAGGCTACCCTTTCCCATATATATATATATATATATATATATATATATATATATATATATATATATATATATATATATATATATATATATATATATATATATATATATATATATATATATATATATATATATATATATATATATATATATATATATATGGCGGGGAGCCTGCACCCGAGGTATAGCATTGTTGCTGCACCTCTTGGTTGTTTACCCCCCTACAAGTTTTGGAATTTGATGAAATTTGGTGAGGGTGTTTTCTAGGGTAAGATGATCATCCTCACAAATTTTCATCAAATTCCAAAACTTCTAGGGGTGTCAAATGGTCGAAGCAAAATCTGTAGATTTTAACGATGACTGCGGACGACTGATTTTGCTTCGACCATTTGACCCCCCTAGAAGTTTTGGAATTTGATGAAAATTTGTGAGGATGATCATCTTACCCTAGACAATACCCTCACCAAATTTCATCAAATTCCAAAACTTCTAGGATGGTCAAACAGTACCTGAGGTGCAGCAACAACGCTGCACCTCAGGTCCAGCATCCCTTTTCCATATATATATATATATATATATATATATATATATATATATATATATATATATATATATATATATATATATATATATATATATATATATATATATATATATATATATATATATATATATATATATATAGATAGATAGATAGAGGAATGGGATGTTGCCTATCAAAGCAGCATTTTTTGCTGCTTTGAGACATTGTTTGACCATCCTAGAAGTTTTGAAATTTGATAAAATTTGGTGAGGGTGTTGTCTAGGGTAAGATGATCATCCTCACAATTTTTCACCAAATTCCAAAACTTCTAGGGGGTTCAAATGGTCGAAGCAAAATCAGTCGTCTACAGTCACCGTTAAAATCTGCAGCATTTTGCTTCGACCATTTGACCCTTTTAGAAGTTTTGGAATTTGATGAAAATTTGTGAGGATGATCATCTTACCCTAGACAACACCCTCACCAAATTTCATCAAATTCCAAAACTTCTAGGATGGTCAAACAATGTCTCAAAGCAGGAAAAATGCTGTTTTGATAGGCAGCATCCCATTCCTCATATATATATATATATATATATATATATATATATATATATATATATATATATATATATATATATATATATATATATATATATATATATATATATATATATATATATATATATATATATATATATATATATATATATATATATATATATATATATATATATATATATATATATATATATATATATATATATATATGAGGAATGGGATGCTGCCTATCAAAACAGCATTTTTCCTGCTTTGAGACATTGTTTGACCATCCTAGAAGTTTTGGAATTTGATGAAATTTGGTGAGGGTGTTGTCTAGGGTAAGATGACCATCCTCACAAATTTTCATCAAATTCCAAAACTTCTAAGAGGGTCAAATGGTCGAAGCAAAATATGCAAAATCTGTAGTCACCGTTAAAATCTGCAGATTTTGCTTCGACCATTTGACCCTCTTAGAAGTTTTGGAATTTGATAAAAATTTGTGAGGATGATCATCTTACCCTAGACAACACCCTCACCAAATTTCATCAAATTCCAAAACTTCTAGGATGGTCAAACAATGTATCAAAGCAGCAAACAACGCTGCTTTGATAGGCAGCATCCCATTCCTCATATATATATATATATATATATATATATATATATATATATATATATATATATATATATATATATATATATATATATATATATATATATATATATATATATATATATATATATATATATATATATATATATACATATATGGGGACGGGGAGCCTGGACCTCAGGTGCAGCGTGAACGCTGCACCGGAGCCGCTCCCCGCGCGCCACGTATCCAAGAAACCGTCCCCATCTCGTTTAAAACCTTGGGATGAACCGCAGCAGTCCGATCCGTTCGATCGAACGTGAGATCCGGCCGTCCGGATCTCAAACACATGGGATCGTCCGCCCGCCGTCCGATCGGTTTGCCCCGGACGTCCGCCCACCGTCTGATCCATGCAGCGCACCCCCACCCGGTGTTCCAACTGGGCCGGGTGATTCCCATCTGTTCGATCAAACGAATCGAACGGATAAAATCAATTTTCGCTGTTACTGTAGCCGCTACAGTAACAGCGAAAATTGATTTTGTCCGTTCGATTCGCTCGATCGAACGGATGGGAATCGCCCAGCCCAACTGAAACACCGGGCAGGGGTGTGCTGCACGGATCAGACGGCTGGGGCAAACCGATCGGACGGCGGGCGGACGATCCCGTGTATTTGAGATCCGTACGGTCGGATCTCGCGTCCGATCGAACGGATCAGACGGCTGCGGTTCATCCCGAGGTTTTAAACGAGATGGGGACGGTTTCTTGGACACGTGGCGCACGGGGAGCGGCTCCGGTGCAGCGTTCACGCAGCACCTGAGGTCCAGGCTCCCCGTCCCCTATATATATATATGTATATATATATATATATATATATATATATGTATGTATGTATGTATGTATGTATGTATGTGTGTGTGTGTGTGTGGGTGGGGGGGGGGGGGGGTTGTTTTTCTTACAAACAATTTGTGTAAATATATACATACAATTATAAAAGACTTAAATTTTAATTTTTTTTTATAAGGATTTTAATCAAAATTTAAAATTTTGATTTTGATCCCACCATAAACTAGACACGGAATCAAAATAACAAACCATGGTTGAAGCTTCATTGTAGCTGGAACTACATTTTTGTTCAAGCTACAAGCTACCACAGCACTAGGGGGTGACACACACACACACACACACACACACACACAGAGAGAGAGAGAGAGAGAGAGAGAGAGATGGCCCTAAATTTCATGGGCCTCCACTGAGAGGGAGACCTAAATTTCTTCGTGGGCCTAGGAAGCCCAAACAGAGAGAGATATGACCCTGAATTTCATGGGCCTCCAATACCTGAGTTGGGAAGGACCGTAATCGAGAGCACACTAAAAATATCCCGTTTTTCTCCCCCCACCACTCCCAAAGCGACGCCCGCCTCCCTTTCCGGCGGCGTCGCGCCCTGATCCGCGCCGCCCTGAAACCCTAACCCAAGTTTCTAAACCCTAAACGCTCCACAGGCGTCGGAGATGATGTTCGACGAGCCCCTCGCACGCCAACGCGCCTTCATCTCCACCTCCATGAGCGCCCCCACCTTCCCCACCTTCAACGGCCCCAGCGCCGGCCGCCGGAGCCCTAGCCCCAGCCCCGGCCCCCTCCGTTTATCCCCCTCTTCATCTGGCCCCTCCTCCTCATCCTCCTCGTCTCGCCGTCCGTCGCCATCCTCCTTCGCCCACAACGGTCGTGTTGCCCTCGCCCTCGCTCCCGCCGCCGCTTTCCTCCTTGATCTCGGCGGCACCCCCGTCATCACAATCCTCACCGTGGGCCTCATGATTGCCTATGTTCTCGACTCCCTCCGCCTTAAGCCCGCCGCCTTCTTTGCCGTCTGGTTCTCTCTCGTCTTTGCCCAGGTTGCCTTCTTGTTCTCCGCCACCGTCGTCCCCCTTGCCTCCCTCCCTCACACCATCCTCGCCTTCTTCCTCTGCGGTGAAACCACCTTCTTGATCGGCGTCTGGGCCTCCCTCCAGTTCCGATGGATCCAGATCGAGAGCCCCTCCATCATCCCCGTCCTCGAGCGCCTCCTCTTCGCCTGCCTCCCCATCATCGCCCCCGCCCTCTTCACGTGGGCCGCCGTCGCCGCCCTTGGCATGAACAGTGCCGCCTACTACCACATGGCCTTCGCCTGTGTCTCCTACTGGCTCTACTCCCTCCCCCGCCCCTCCTCATTTCGATCTTCCAAGCAAGAAGCCACTCCTGGCGACACCCAGATCCTCGGCTCCCTTGAGGGCTGTCTCCACATGCTGCACCTCCTCTTCGCACCCGTCCTCTTCCATGTCGGCTCCCATCACTCCACCATGCTCTCATCATTCTCGTCCTTCTGTGATCTTCTGCTCCTATTCTTTATCCCTCTGTTGTTCATGCTGTACGCGACGACGAGGGGAGCGCTGTGGTGGCTCATAAAGGACGAGCACGAGATGCATAGGTTCCGAGTCGTGAATGGAGCGATCGCGCTAGTGGTGGTCGTGATTTGCCTGGAAGTGAGGGTCGTTTTCCTTTCGTTCGGGAAGTACTTGCATGCCCCGCCGCCGCTGAACTATCTTCTTGTGACGGTTGCGATGCTTGGAGGGGCGTCCGCCGTGGGGGCTTATGCAGTTGGCATGGTTCAGGATGCTTTTGCTTCGGTTGCCTTCACAGCTCTTTGCGTTGTGGTTAGCGGAGCCAGTGCCATTGTGACTGGGTTCCCAATCTTGGTATGTAGCTCAAAAGTTTTTTTTTTCTCTTCTGTTTAATATTAGATATAGAGAGAGATGTGTGTTGGTGTTGTTTATCTTTATTCAGACCTAGTTTTTTAGATGTTGATTTATATTTGATTTTTAATGCTGTGGTCTTGCTTTTTCCTGGTATACAGAACTCTAAAACTTGCCTATTCTTGAACTTGGTTGGATAGACAGTAACCATTGTTTATGCGTTAGTTTTGACCATTTGGTTGATCGACTTATTGAACGGATGATGTTAGATCCATTCACCGGTTTGAAAGTCCGTAAAACCAGATGAGCATTGCGACATCTATGTTTAGCTTTCAGGCTGTCGGATAAATTTTAGGTTAAATTACACCGTACATGTAATGATAAAAAATATCAGAATCTATAAGAATGTGTGGTCGGTGGGGCAATTTTTGTCCATTACTTCTGATTAAGGTTCACGACGACACATGCGGCAATTTTTGTCCATTACTTCTGATTAAGGTTTCATAAATTGATACAATTATTTAAGAGCAGCAGACAACACATTTACACATACCGTATCTATGGCCTGCCAGATTTTTGTAAGTATATGGTGGCTTCCCTTATAGAAAATCATAAACTTCAATTTTCTTTCTTTACCAAATTACTAAATGGTGAGACAAATGAGTTTCCAATTACGTTGGGACTTCACCAAGTGTTAGCACTAAGCCTATATCTTTTTGCTATGTTTATCAATGAACTTACTATTTGTATCTACAAGGAGTATTGTGATGTAATGTTATTTGTTGATGACATAGTGTTAATTGATGAGATAATGATAGAGTTGAATGCTAAATTGGAATTATGGAGAGAATTTTTGGAAGATAACAATTGAGGAATTAGTCAAACTAAAATGGAGTATGTGAAATGCAATTTTAATAGAATTAGTAATGGTAATGAAGCCCTATTAGAATTGATGGTCAATAAATACAACTATGTAATTTTTTTTTTAATTTTTACGTCGATAAAATCCAATAGAACTGGAGTTGGTTGGATGAAGTGGAGAGGGATGTTCGTGGGTTTTGTGGACCGATGCATAACTTTAAGACTTAATGAAATTTTTTGCAAGACAATATTTAGCCCAACATTGTTAGATGGTTTAGAAAGTTGGTCATAAAGAGGGCTCGAGCACACAAGACGAATGTAGCTTGATAATATTTAGGTGGATCCTTCGCTACGCAAGCCCCGTTAGACGATGCTCCAGAATGAGCACCCTGTCAAGATTTATTATTTTTTGTCTTTAACTTAGGACCATCACTTTTGATATGATCTTTCTTGTGACAATAATAGTACTCCACCTATTTCCTGACCGTAGACTTGGATCTAGGTCTTGCCTTCAATGATCGCTTATTTTCTGTCCTCTCTTTCTATAAACAAGCAAGAACTTTCTACCTAAAAATCTGAACCCAAAATCTTTTATTTTGAACTTGTTAAATAGAAGAGATGCAATAGTTTATTTTAATTCAATAGTAGCCTTCCCATAGAGCAAGGTAGTAATCAAATGCTCAAAACGATCCAGTTATACAAAGTCAAAAGAATAAGTGATTTGTCTTCGTCTTCAATTTTACTTCGATGTTCAATAACTCGGAATTAATCCTACTAAATTCATTAAGACACGGGTGGCTTGATGTACCTTCGTTCATACAAAACATATATAGTTGTTGCTTCATAGACAACCAATTTGTCAGACTTTGTCATATATCGGCTTTCAAGCTTTGACCAAATCATTGCTGCTGATTTTTTATACATGACGGTGTACTTGATCTCCTTCGCCAAACACGATCGGATTGTACTGCATGCGTGGAGGTCATACTCTTTCCGAGCCACATCTGACATATCTGCAGGTTTACCCTTCAGACCTTGCAAAGTTTGTGTAGACCTTGCTGAATCCACAGATTCCTTACGCTTACTGGTCATAAGTCAAAATTGGATTTCCCATCGAACTTCTCCATGCCTAGCTTGAGTTTGGACACCTTCGAGAGATTAATTGTCATTGCAATCCGATCAAGATAAAAAATGCTATCTCTGATACTAGTTTGTTGTAGCGCTAGGTGGTGGCATAGGCGAACCCTCACAATATAGATCGGATTGCAAATTGATTCTTCGATGAATCAATTGAAGAGCACAATGACAATCTCAAACAATAGAAGTAACAAAGTATAAAAGCAGGGAAAATCCATAATAAACACAAAACAAAATCACATAGAGAAGAGACAAATTTTATATGGAAACCCTTGCATAAGAAAATCATGTGCGAAGACGATCAAACAATTTATTATAATTAAGAAACCAAGAAGTTACAAGTAATGCTCAACTTCAACGAGAAGACCCTAATCGCCCTAGGGTTTCTCTTCCTTTCAAGAATCTCACCAATACCCACCCAAATCGTCAACCAACTGCGCTGAGTTTGGTCTCTCAATACCTATATATTATAGGGCTTACATCAAATAAGAGATCCAAACCAATAAGGAGCGGATTCCTAAAGCAGACAAACTAATCCACCTAAGGTCAAATCGGTCGGTTTGGTCCCGACCTAGGAAAACATCGTCACGAGCAAATTCGATCAGTCTGTAAAAGAACCGATCAGTCTTCCAAAACGTACCTTCCCTGTACAGAAAAACCCATCGGTCGATTTATACTCGCCGATCGGTCGGTCAGTAAGTTTCCCGAACCTTCAAAATTGAGCCATAACTCAATATCATAGATCCTATCCCTACTTCATTTTCACCCCCATAATTTAGCCAGACAAGGAAAATTATGGATGAGTAGGTGATGTCCACTCGTAGTGGAGACTACCAACGATACTTGGTCAGGTGGACATCTCAACCATAAGTTGATGCCACAAGGATTACTCTGCAGGAGTTGTAGCCTTTGTTACTAAAAACTCTAATTTTTTGAATAAGTTTTGATTAAAACATAACTTATTCAGTAAACGTTTGCTACACGACTCTTTCCTGTTTTTTTTTTAAAAGTCACGATTTTATAAAAAAGTCACGATTTTCATATTTTGATCATGATTAATTGCGTTTTAATCCCGTCATGTATTGCTCAAAATATCTATTGTAACATCTATATAAATATGTTCTAAAATTATACTGTTTGTTTTCCGACTCTTTTCTAACCTTTTTGACTTTTTCTGATTTTCTGATTTCTCTCCTAGCCGATTTTTCCTGACTTCCGACTTGGTAACTATGGTTGCAACGCATTGATCTAGACTTATTATGCACTACCAGGGGCAAATGGACCTACACTCATCCGAGTCAAGTTCTTTCCACATCGAGAACTGGTGGGGACACCGACCCACTTGGAGCGCCAGGGAGTGGGCCCATGCCCACAAGAGGAGGACAACCATTCAACTTGGGTTAAGGCTTGGAGAGATGCCCATTTCTTAGGCCTATTTGTTGGGGGCCCATTTATCTTATTATTGCTTGCCTTTTGTTTTATTAATATTAAATTCAGAGCTTTTTTTAGTCCAAATTCAGCACATGCCTAAAACTTGTTATCTATGGGGCTTTGGGTCTTTGATTGCTACATTAGGGTTAGGGTTACTTTATTGATTCTATTTAAACATCATGTAGTCGTCATTATAAAAGATGAATGACAAAAGAAGATTTTTTGAAGGTTAAGCTTTGAAATTGTTTTCTGAGAGAGAATTCGTGGAGGTGGGGCCTTTGACGAAATATATGTTAATGTTTTATTGATGTTTGGATCTCCATGTTTTCCATTACAGGGTCAACGTCATCATCGTCGGTCATCATGATCATTGCCTCGACCTTGATCGCATGCCGCTTTCGCCCGAGCGCCTAAGCTCGACTGACCATCGTCTAAGACCGTGCGCCCCAGCCTGACCAACCGTCGTCCATGCGTCCCGACCTACACTTCGCCACCCTTGCCTACACCAGTGTATCTCCCAGCCATCGTCTACCGTCAGCCAGGCCGTGATGCCCCCCCAATGATTTCATGACGTTGTCCTCACCCTGTTCGACCCCTGCGTCTACATGATTCTTGCTCTATTTGATCATGTCGCGACTATTGACTCTGATTCCTCTGCAATCAATATCGCTTTGATCTTTCTTGAGCCCCTCTCAAGCCGATCTATAGTTAAATTTCCTTAGCTGAGACTATCAATTGATCCTCGTTTGATATAGACACATGAACATTGTGAGAACCTACACCATCTCATTTGCTAGTATTGAACCTGGATTGATATCTTTGAAACTCTTGTGGTTACCTAGCTTTGGTATTAAGTTTAAACTGCCCTTGCTTGTGGGAGTTCCATAACTTCCAAACGATCGACTAGTTCAACTCGTGAATTGTTTAGCACCACTGATTGCAATTGTCCCAATTATTGCATATTTACTTTTATTGCTTCTAATTGGTTATGTGGATTGAATTATGCCTTGACTGAAGATTATTACCAAACTTTCCCGTCAACTTCTTTATTGGCATTACTAGCATTGATGCTGCATCAATTTTGCACATACTGGCAACGCGTTTGGCTGGTGTATGCGAATTATCAAGGGACACAACCACATATATCATAAATTTTTTATCTTATATATATTTTAAGGTGTTCCCATCAATGGATCCCAAGCGACTATAGGAAAATTAAGCTTCCAAAGTTTAACCTATCTTTGCTAAAATAAATCATGTATACATCTACCTAGGACATTATACATAACCCATTGACACCATTCACAGGAGTATGCTTGACGCAAATAGTCATCTTTGTACAAGTTATCTTTCTAATTTTAGCATCTTTGCTAAATTGTGTATACAATTTTGGACAATATACTCGATCCAAATGCACATTCTTTCTATAGATTGCAATTTGGTCTATCTCAATTATATTATGCAACATGACTTTGTTGAGCTTGTTTCCCGTGACTAGATACTTCAAATACCAAAACAAGGAAAATGTCTATTAGTAGTAGTGTCTTGCCATATCAGAATCCGATCAATACTTTCCTTTGTGTTTAACCGTTAGAACCCCATTCCCCTAACCAGCTAGAGAAGATGTCTATTGGACAAACAAAATATCCACCATCAATGTTTTTAAAAACCTGATTGAACACTAGACTGATCAAGTGTCGTCATGTCTAGTCCAAACTGATTCAACTGTCAATTCGAGAGTTTGAACTTAGTAAGGCTTGTCATGTACTTGTATAAAGTTTCTCATATAGTATCACCTTCTTTCATTGAGGAACTATGGGTTTCACTTTAAAGTTTAAACTGTCTGGTTTAAACAATCTAACCAATATATGTGTTAATAAACGATTTGGTATATTTGGGTTTTAGGTGATATTCGGTCCAATACAAAACCAAACCAAAGATGGTGCCGATTCATGTCCAACGAGGCCCGATCATCTGATTTTCTCAAATATTTAAAGCCATGCTCATCGGTCAACATCCTTCTTACCTTGGCAGACATGGGTGATCATGGCAACAACTGCAAATGAGATCTTTCTCTGTGTCATGGGCTTGCATTTGTGGCTGACAAAGATGACAATCATGGGTAAACTGCTTAGACTATCCACCTGGTGTGGGTGCACCCCCCCCCCTCTCCCAGTTCTGCTTATTTCTTCCCTCTTGAGCAAGGAGTCTCTTGGCCTCTATTGTTGTTGCCTTGCTTGTTGTGGTCCTGGACTACTTTTGTGATACATGTTAGTGTGGTTGTCATATATGTTTTTTTCTTCTTCTTGAAGTATAGAGTTTTCAATGCCATACCCAAGAAACACTCACCTTCATGGACTGCTTGGATGTTTGTGCAACGACGGGTCTCACCTCCATCAATGTGATAGATTAGGGCATTCAGGTTTTCTCTTTTGTGCTCTTCCTATATTGGCAGACAAATGACTACCAGAAGCGTGTGTGAGCGCGGAAAAAGATACGGGTCGTCTTTATTGCGAATCACACGAGATTACAGAGTGGCCGGGACCCGGGGACTCGGGGATGGCGAGTCCGGGTGCGGCGAATATTTGATCAGGAGATTGTGGGAGAGATCCTCTGGAGGGTCCCTTTGATCCGCGTCTCCACGTGGTATTCGTGCGAGAGCTCTGAAGGGGTTGCCCAGAACAGAGGTCTTTATAGGGTGAGAGTTTCTTGAGAGGCTAAGGAATATCGACCGTTGATTTTGTCCCGTCCGTGCTTCGCGCTTTCTCGGCTAGGAAGGTTTTGGGCTTCGTTCCTCGGTCTTCGTGTCTTCCTCGATCCTTGCTAGACCTTGGCGTCCTTGATCGTCGGTTCCCGGCGTCGATCGTGCTTTTGGCGTCGGCTTTGGCTTTAGCTTTCGGCTTTGGCGTGGCTTTGGCGTGGCTCTGGCGTTTGCTTTGCTTTGGCGCTTGCGCTTGAACGTAGGCGGCTAGAGGCTTGCGATGCTTTAGTTCTTCCGGACTTTGCGTCGTATCGACTAGAACGTGCGGTGCTTTGCTCGTGACCGTCGTAGTTGCTTGGCTTTGGCACGTGCGTTGCTTTGGCTTCTTGCGTTGGCTTTGACTTTAGCTTTGACTCGATCTTCTTCTCGAACGGCGATGGCTACTTCTTCAGGGCTTCTTTATTCTTCCGGCTTCCTCGACGGTTGTGGCGTCGGCTGGCTTCTTCTCCGGGCGTATTTGGCTTGATCGGAGTTGAAGGCTTCTTGTGGAGATGGTGGGTGTAGCACCGATCTCCGTGCGACGGTTGTAGCGTCGGCTTTTGTTGATGAAGACGGCGGGGGTAGCACCGATCTCCGCACGACGGTTGTAGCGTCGGCTTTTGTTGACGAAGACGGCAGGGGTAGCACCGGCTTCAAGCCTTCTTCTCCGAGCTTTCTTCTTCGTGCGAGGAGTCGACGCCTTTGTTGAAGACGACGGGTGTTGTCGGCTTCGATCTTCTTCTCCGGCCTTTTGCTTGTGGCGTCTTCGGAGTTGGTGAAGATCGTTGGAGAAGTCGGGGTGATGACGACTCCGGGTCTTCTTCTCCAAGTTTTCTTCTTCGTGCAAGGAGTCGAAGCTTTGATCTTCGAGTGCAAGGTCTTCACGTTGATGAGGACTTGAAGGGCCAAGGATTCCCGTAGGACGTGCTTGCCGTGCGTCGTGAAGCCTTCGGTCTTCAAGCGTTGGAGCTTCTCTTGCAGAGCCCTTTCGTCTTCAGCTTTTCGGACCCCTTTCGCCTTCCCGCACCCCTTCTATTTATAGGCAAAGAGGGCGGTTGGGGGAGATATGCCTGAAATCTTTTGGTTTCATCCAATATCTCTCCCCATAACCATCAAGATATTGTTCCTTTATTCGGGGAAACAAACTCGATCCCCTCCTTTTTAGTTGGGGTGGTTACGGGCTAGATGTGACTCGATCTTTGAAGATTGAGTTGTTATTTTTTGCACTTTTGGATCGGATGGCGACACAACGTCATCTTGTCCGTTGGATCGAGGGATCGTCGCGGATCTACGGCTGCGTAGACGTCCACGCCACCTCCCCTCGCATCGAGGCGGTTTTGATTTTTTTTCTTTTCTTTTCTTTTCTTCTCTTTTTCCTTTCTTTTTCTTTTTCCCTTTCTTTTCTTTTCCTTTATGGCCGGCCCCCCTCCCCATGGGGAGGGGGGCATGGTTTTCAAGCAGGGGGGGCCGGTGGGCCCCCCTCTTTGTGTTCGAGTTGCGGGTCCGGTGTGACCCGTTTACCTTGAGTTGGGCCATGGCGCGCGAATTGAGTTTGCACGCGGGCTGAGTTCGCATGCGGGCCGTTTGTGTGTGGGCCGGGTTTCGCATGCGGGCCGTTGTGTACGGGCCCATTTTATGTGTGCGGGTCGGGTTCGACCCGAAGGCCGTTGAGTGCGAGCCCGTTTTACGTGTGCAAGTCGGGTTCGACCCGTGGGCTAATTTCGATGCCCACAAATGCCCCCTCAAGTTTGAATGCGCCCGCGGGAAACGCGTAGCGCTTGGACTTGAGCCGCGTATTCGTGTGGGATTAGGTCTTTATAAGGTCCCCCGTTTTTCGTTTCTCTTCATTGTTGACGATTCCCGGCGGCTTGGAGACGAAAGCTCTTGTTAGGGTTCCTTGCTTCGCGACGATGACGCGGAGGATGAAGATGGTCACATCATGGAGCTCGAGAAGGAGAGGAGATCGTCGGATCGCGGAGGGCGGAGCGTTGCAAGCGAGGTGCGTTCTCTTCCTCCTTCTTCTTCTTCCTGGTTCTGGACCGCGCGTGCGAGAGCGGCAGCAACATAGCGGCAACGGCGGCGCGGGCCGCGGTGGCCGGTGCTGCGGGTCGCGTGGGGTAGCGGCGCGCGGGGGCCGACGCAGCAGCGGCAGCGGTGCGGTCGCGCGCGCGGGGGCCAGCGCAGCAGTTGCAGCGGCGGTGGCGTGCGCGCTGGTGGCCGGCGCGGCGCGACGCGGGGTGCAGCGGCCAGGCGGCGGTGGGCGCGGGCCGGCAGCAGGCGCGGGCTAGGCGCGCGCGTGGCGGAGCACGGGCCGGGCGTGGGCCGGAGATCGGAGCGCGGGCCAGGTGCGGCGCGCTGGTCGGCAGGCGGTGGTACAGGCCGGGTCGGCGCGTGGGCCAGAGGCGGGGCGTAGCCGGAGGCGGCGCGCAGGTTGGCCTGCGGGCCGGAGGCGGGGCGCGGCCGGGAGCGCGTGCGGGGTCAGCCTGCGGGCCGGAGGCGGGGTGCAGCCGGGGGCGGCGTGCGGGGTCAGCCCACCCCCCTGATGGGGTCGCGGGTCTAATCCGGAGAGGTGGGGGGGGGGCTGCGGCTTTTTTTGCTGTGGCCCCCCTCTCATTTTTCTCTTTCTGCATATGGGGCTGCAGGGTTTTTTTTTTTTTTTTCCGACTTGTACTTTTCTTGCTATCTGACTTGTGCTTTGTCTCCCTTCTTTTTTTTTCAGGTCTCGGCGTTACGAGAGTTTTCCGAGTTCCGGCTGGATCGTCGGTGCGGTCTCCCATGGGAGTACGCATCTTCGTTTCCCTTTTGCGCAAGTCTTCAACCATCGTGCTTCGAGACAGGAGGCTAGACTGTCAGTACTTCAGCTTTCGACGCATGAGCGAGTTTGTGAGGATGGTGTGGTCGACGGCTCTTGTCGTGTGTTGAAACTTGGCGAGCGTATCCTCACCGACGAAGGATCTTCCCGGCAGGTTGTTCGGCCAAGTTTGGGGTTGCCGTTTCACCACACTGGCGAGGAGTCGGTTCCGATCCCCGTTGTTGCTTTGAAGATATGCTCCCGCCGTACGCGATGGGGTGTAGAGATTCAACCGCGTGGAGACGTCACATATCTGGGAGGTTTTCGGGACTGGATGAGAGAGCTGTCTGGCGCTTTAGAGGCAGAGCCAGGGATGAAGCGTCTGGCAAGGTTTGTGGAGCCGGCTTGTTGGGAGTACAGCCGACCGAACGGTATGTATAGGGCTCTTTGCGAGCAGTGGTGCCCTGAGACCAACACTTTTTTGACCGGAGCTGGTGAAATCGGGATCACCCTTCGTGACGTGCATATTATCTCTGGATGTCTAGAAGTTCGGAGCTACTATCAGGAGGAGGTTCCTTCTTTAGAGGTCCTGACGGATCCAGACGAGTCTCCTGGCTTCTGTCTTTTGCTTTTTAAGGCATACGCTATTATAGCAGCGCGTGAGCAGTCAGATCGAGTACTCCACTCAGCTTGGGTGGACTTCTGGTTTCGAGGAGAATATAGCCACGCCCCCCCTTCGAGTCACCCGATGTGAAGGTACGCATCGTCAAAGAAACCGGCACCTGGCACTTTCCGACAACCGATTGAATCTCTGAGGAAAGAATGGTGCTCTATGGCGGGGGCGCAACGTCCCTGGGAGGTTTTGGGACTGGAGGAATGCAGCGATGCTTGACGTGCTGCTTACTGATCAGCGGGGTTGGTACTTTTTCTTTGCCGCTTTGCTCTGCCCTGGAATGGGGATGTGATACGTCCTGGGACCTTCCTTGCAGCTGCTCGGATGGTGAACGGAGAATTTCTTAACCTGGCGCCGGCGATCCTTTGCTCGTTGTACCAAGGGCTTAGTGGAACATACTGGAGTCTATCGAGTGCGGATAATGCAAGAGGGGAAGTAGGCAGGGCCAGTTCCTTTTGCCCCCTGCATTACCTTTATGGTTGGATTGGGCTCCACTTTCCGAAGGGGATCTTTGCAGCGCGTGGACCTTCGACCTAGGTGCCCTTCCTTCCTTGTGTAGGAGGTGTGATGAATGCTTATTATGCGTGGGAGCGTCCGAGGCCCAGTGCTCGAGAGTGGTTGAGACGTATGGGCCCTTCTGACTTTGACTTTGTATCGGAGAATGCACTTGCGCCTTCTACAAGATCCTTGGTATGTGATGGGCCGGAGATGCCCGAGCACTTGTACTGGAGTATGGTGAGTTGCAGGCCTGGTTATCTCGTTTGGCGTCGTGGGGATGCAGTGGAGGTGGCACGGTACTCTCCCCACCGGTTTGCTCGACAGCAGGGTTTCCGCCAAGAGTTGTCGGGGACTTCTTTGCGCATGCAGTCACGTTACACCCAAGGTTTAAAATCACGGTATCGGTCGCGGTATCGGTCGGCCCTGAACCAGTATGTACCGGCCGGTACGGACCGGTACCGGTTGAGAAAAAAAACCTTAAAAAAACCAAAAAAACCAAAAAAAAAAAATATAACCTGTCGGTACCGGTCCGTACCGGCCGTACCGGTCGGTACCGGCCGATACGGACCAGTACGTACCGGTATCGGCCGATACGGGCCAGGTATCGGGATCGGATGCAGTACCGGTCTCGAACCGGCCAAAACCGGTACGTACCGGCCGGTACGTACCGGTATCGGCCGAGATTTAAAACCATGGTTACACCCCGCAGGAAGCGTACCGCCTCTGGGGAGCACTTTATGACCGATTTACTGGGTGTATTTACTTGCCGGGGATTAAGTCGGGCGGAAAGGATGTTGCAACTCCTGAGTATCGCTGCTGGGTCAACGAGTCAGTTCTTCCCTTCCTGGCTAGCTTTCCACTGGACGTCCTTGCTAGCAGCGAGCGGGCTGACTTTCCTTTCGACCCTTTGGTGGGGTCAGAGGATCGCCGTTTTCGGTCCGAGGAGCGACGATCGGAGAGATCTTGCGGCCATCGAGAGAGTACTTCCCGGGCTTCTCTTTCTGTGCAAGAAGTCGAGATGGCTCCGTCTACCAAAGTTCAGAGTCTTCCTGAGACTCAGACTTCTTGGAGTGGACGTGTTTCTCCCAAGAGAAGGAAGTTGGATCTCTTGTGTGAGGCAGCTTTGGCTGGTGCTAGTGAGGCAGAGCTAGCTCGAGAGGGAGAGTCAGAGCTTTTTGCCGATGAGGTAATCCCTCTTTCTGGGGTAGTTTCATCGGACGCCGCAGGTATCTCTTACTTGTAGTTGCTCATGGATTTCTTTGCTTGTATTCTTATTTCGTTGGCTGAGTTGTTTAACTCTCATTTTGGGCAGGGTCTGCTGGATTGGACTGCGAGTCTGCCCCCAAGGGGGTTGGGCATGAATGCTTTCCCATCAGAGCGACGTTGATTGAGAGTGGCGGGCTGGACGTACCTTGGGATAACTTGGATCTTTTGGGAGCGTGTGGAGCAGATTTTGCCGGCAGTGCTGTCAACCTGGATGATATTGATATGGAGCAGTTGGGCTTTGGGGAGGAGGACGAGGTCTCCAGTGTAGGGAGAGAACGGACTCCTCTGGTCAAGCCCGGTAGTCTGGCAAAGATTACTCCTGCAGTTGTTCCGTCGAAAGGTTCGCCTGTAGCTTCTCCTTCAGCTCCGGTAGTACCGCTGACTGTTATCACGGCGATGGTTCAAGAGGCGGTTCCTGTGCTTGAGCCTTTACGACCGGAGCCTGCC
Source organism: Chamaelirium japonicum (assembly GCA_947650365.1). Taxonomy (NCBI): domain Eukaryota; kingdom Viridiplantae; phylum Streptophyta; class Magnoliopsida; order Liliales; family Melanthiaceae; genus Chamaelirium; species Chamaelirium japonicum. The sequence continues at coordinate 53,596,948 of OX393559.1, forward strand.
CCGTCGGTGCACTCAGGGGCTGACAAGCGAAAGTGTAGCTCGCGAGGCCTTCTTTCTGCGCTTCTTGGCGGACAGTGAAGCTCATCGCTTGAAATGGGCTTTGATGGAAGATGACCTTCCCCTGATACTAGCAAAGGCCGAGGACGAGGAGCGTCGTATGGGCGAGTAGCATGCACTTGCTACTACGAGTCTTGTTTGGGCGCGGAAGAAGCTAGAGGCTGCTCGCGCATCTTTCGAGAAAGCTGAGACGATCGAGAAATCTTTTGGAGCAGATCTCGCAAAGCAACGCATTGAGCTGGCGACGCATCGGGAGCGGATAGCTTCTCGGTCTTCGGAGCTGCAGCGCATGGAGGTTACTTGCGGCGAGTTGCTCCAACGTCTTAAAGAGTTTAACTTGCTTTACTAGCAGTGTTGCGTTTCCTTTCCTTTCTTGTCATTTCTGCTGGATAGACTCGTAGTTTTGCTTTCTTTCGTTTGATGATAACTTAATTTCATGCATCTATTTTCTGGACTTATCTTCTGGAATGGTGGTGTCTGGATGTTCTCTTTTTTTTTGTTTGGACTGAACCTTTACAGGTTGCCTACGTACCCTACTGAGAGGGGTCAAGTCACACGTAGTTCCTTTTTTTTTTGCAAGGAGTGTAGCCCTGCTTTTAGGCGTAGTACCTTTTGAGGTACTTGCCATTGATAGGGCAAGTGTAAGCCCTTCTGGCGTAGTGAGAAGATATGCACCATTGGAGTAGACCTCTTTAACAGCGTGCGGTCCATCCCATTTGGCGTCGAACTTCTTTCCTCCTCGATGCGAAAGAATGGTGGGGCGTTTGACTGCCAGCACCAGTTCTCCTATTTGGAAGAATTGAGAGCGAATTCTTTTGTTGAAGGCTCGCGTGAGCCTGGCTTGATAGCATTCCAAACGTTGCTGGGCTTCGAGGCGTCTTTCATCCAGTGCTTCCAATTCTGCTAAGCGAAGTTGGGCATTGTCGCTGTTGACGAGGCCTTCTTGGATGGCTATCCTGAGTGACGGGATCTGGAACTCAAGTGGGAGGACGGCTTCTACTCCGTACACTAGTGAGTACGGAGTTGCCTGTGTTGGCGTGCGAAAAGAGGTGCGATATGCCCATAGCGCTTCGCCCATGCGTTCATGCCAGTCTTTCTTTGATTTTGAGATAACTTTTTCCAAGAGTTTGCAGAGTGTTTTATTGAAAGCTTCAGCTAGACCGTTGGCTGAGGCATTGTACATAGTTGAACACCTTTGCTTGATATCGAATTTGGCACAGAACTGGCTTACAACGGCATTCTTGAATTGCTTCCCGTTGTCCGTAACGATATAGCGAGGGATGCCGTACCGGAAGATGATGTCGTTCTGGATGAAGTTGATGACAGAGTGCCTGGTAACTTCTCGCAATGGTACTGCCTCAGCCCACTTGGAGAAGTAATCTGTTGCCGCCAGGATATAAAGATGCTGCTTGGATGACTTGGGTAGCGGACCGACAATGTCGAGCCCCCATCCATCGAAGGACCATGATGCGATGGTTGGATGCAAAGGTTCCGGAGACTGACGGATGTAGTCGCCATGCAACTGACAAGTGTGACATCTTTTTGCAAACTCGAGGGAGTTCTTGATCATAGTGGGCCAGTAGTATCCCATCCGCCTGATGCGGAAGTGAAGCTTCGGACCGGACTGATGTGAGCCACAGATCCCGGCATGGACTTCTTCTAGTGTTGTTTATGCTTCTTCTTTTGCAAGACACCTCAGGAGCGTACCATCGTAGCTTCGACGGTACAACTCGTTATTGAAGTGAAAGAATTTCAGAGACCGCCGGCGAATGTCGACCTTACGCTTTGGATCTCCAGGGAGCTTTCCGTGGACAAGAAAGTCTATGAATGGTTGTCTCCAATCTAGCTCGTCGGCCACAAGAACGTGTACTGCATTGATTTGGTCTGGGATTCCCATAGGGATGTCCTCCTCGGTGATCACCATCCTCTTACAGATAGGGATGCTGAGTTGGCTTCTTTCTGGGAACGGAAGTGTAGCCGCTAAATTTGCGAGCGCATCAGCCTGCTGATTAAGGTTTCTGGGAACATGCTGGATTGAAACATTTTTTAGCGTACCAAGGAGTTTCAGAGCTCGCGGATGTAACGGCACGAGGTCTTCTTTGTTGACTTCGTATGCTTCCAATATTTGCTGAATGACGAGTTGAGAGTCGCCAAAAATTTCGAGCCCTTGAAGTTTCATATCATTGGTGAGTTCGAGGCCAATAATCAAGGCTTGATATTCTGCCCTGTTGTTGGAGCATGGTTCTGATAGTAGAAATAAGAAAGGGAGTATTTCGTTGTTTGGCGTGACGAAGATAACCCCTGCTCCTGCCACGTCTTGCCTTGTCGCGCCGTCGAAGAACATTTTCCAAGAAGGGGCGATGTCAATGCAGAATACTTCTTCGTCTGGGAGATCTTCTGATAGCTCCCATTCTGCTGGAATGGTGTATTCTACCAGGAAGTCCGCGAGAGCTTGACCTTTGACCGCTTTACGAGGGACGAAAGTGATGTCAAACTCAAGGAGTAAAGCCCACTTGGCCAAACGTCCGGAGAGCACTGGCCTTGACATAATGTATTTGAGCGGGTCAGCTTTTGAGATAAGCCTGATGGCGTGAGCTAGCATGTAGTGTCGCAGCTTCTTTGTAGCGAAGATGAGTGCCAGACAGACCTTCTCAATCGGGGAGTAGTTTAGCTCCGCGCCGATGAGAGTGCGACTCAAATAGTAGCATGCTGTTTCCTTGCCTAGCTCGTTGTCTTGAGCCAGGAGTGCCCCCAAGGACTGCTCCTGGGCGCTGATGTAAAGGACCAATGGTTTTCCTTGAACTGGTGCTGTCAGAACTGGAGGCTTGAGTAAGTAATTCCTGATGTTCTGGAGGGCTTCCTGACAAGCTTCATCCCACTTGAATGATGCTCCTTTCTTCATGAGGCGACTGAAGGGCCTACATTTTCCAGCTAAGTTGGCGATAAATCTCCTGATATATGCCAGATGGCCCTGGAGACCTCTGAGGTCTCTTACTGTTTTTGGGATTGGCATATTGAGAATGACATCTATTTTGGATTGATCTATCTCGATGCCTCGATGCCGTACGACAAAGCCGAGAAACTTACCCGAGGAGACTCCAAATGCGCATTTAAGCGGGTTCATGCAGAGCTGATATCTCCGAAGCCGTTTGAAGATCAGCTCGAGGTCTTGAAGATGTGCTGCCTTTTGTCTTGATTTTACCACGAGGTCGTCGACGTAGCATTCCACATTCTGATGAAGGATATTGTCGAAATTTTTTTGCATGGCTCGTTGGTAGGTAGCTCCTGCATTTTTCAAGTCGAACGGCATAACTTTGTAGCAGTAGATCCCTTTTGGCGTACGGAATGCCGTAAGTTCATCTTTGGGGGCCATACGGATCTGGTTGTAGCCTGAAGATCCGTCCATGAAGGTTAGTGCTTCATGGCCAGTTGTCGCCTTCTATTTGCGGTACTAGTTCTGGCCGGTAGCGTCTTTGTCCTTGCTTGATGGCGCTAGCTCCATGTCTGACAGCAAGCTGGTGTACTGCAATCTTGGGGTCAAGTCCGGGCATTTCCTTGTAGGACCATGCGAAGACATCTCTGTATTCTTGGAGTAACTTGATGTATGCGGCCTCCTCTTCGGGAGTCAGGAGTGCACTTACGAATGTGGGCCGAGGATCCTCCTGCGTTCCCAAGTTGATTTCCTTCAAATCGTCGACGGTAGATTGCCCCCCTTCTTCGAGGACTGGCGGGGCGTCTTGCAACTCGTCGTCCGAAGTAGAAGTTTCGTCGATTGGAGGGTCAGAAATTGTGAAATGATTAACAGAGACCAGAATGATATCGGTGACGTCGCCAGTTTGGAAGAATGATATGGGTGGGAGGGTGTGAATGTTATTTCTCACCTCAGTAGGTGACTTTCTCAAACGGTCGAATACTGACCTTCGCTTTACTTGTTTGACTGGCCCAAGTCTTTTGAATACTGATACGGGATTTTGACTTGCCTGGTTTTTGATGCTCTTCTTTTGCTTCGGAGGTATGGTCCAACGTCGAGCTCGATATCGTCTTTTTTTGGTGCCCTTTGTAGCGGGATGAACGACATTGGTGGAGCGTGCATCGGAGGCTGACGATCCCTCTTCCGCTTCATCTACCAACTTCACCTCAATGTAGTTAGAGGTGAAGGTCTTCTCTCCTGTTATCTTGATGACCATCGGGGTTTGACGGGAGCCGATGCCTCGCCGATTTGGTGGGATATGCTCGCCGCCTTGGAGTAAGTGGGCTTGAGTCTTAGTCATCCCGTGTGGTATTGGAGCTTGCAGGAGCATACTCATATGTGCGGCACTGTCTTCGTCGTAGCCAGCTTTGAACAGCAGCTTGGCGGCATTTTGCCCCCAGCTTCCTTTTGGCTTGAATGTGAGTTGGCTGGATTTGAAGGAATCGATAGGTTTTGGCGGACTTGAAGCTTGCCCCAGGCTGGGTAGTGGCAGTGTCATCTCTTGCAGAGTGATGACATTAGCCTTCGATAGCGGCTGAACCATTTCTTTTGGCGGGGCAAAAGATGGTGCTTCATGTTTGCGCAGCCACTGAGGCATGAGGCGCAGAACTGGCGTAGTTTGGACAGGCAACGGAGTATGCGGCGTGGATCTTGGCTTGGAGTTGATGCGCATCCTTCGTCTTGGCACTGACACTTTTTTGACTTCGTGTATCGCCTTAGATGGTGGCACTGGATTTGGAGTTGGCAGAGTTTCATCCTGCTCCATCTTTTTAGCTTTCTGAGTTCGAGGAGCTTTAGCTGGAAGGACTTCTGCAACGAGGTCCTTTGCTTGGTAAAATTTTGCATCAGCGAGGTGTGCTTCGGTCTCATTGAATGGTTTGTCATCTGCAATGATGCATTTCTCCAGGCCCTCCTCATAGTACTTGAGGCATTGGTGCCAGGTGGAAACTACGACACCGTTTTCATGTAGCCACGGACCACGGTCTTCCTAGCAAGAGGCGATATGATGTTTGACAGTCGATGACGTGAACGAGAACTGTCGTATCAAGCTGGCTGATGGAGAGTTTTAGACGGATGATTCCTACAGCGGACTGTCCGCCTTGGTTGAACCCTTGAATGACCAGCTGGCTTTGTGAGAGCTGGTCGGTGGTAATGCCGAGCTGCCACATTGTTTGGATGGGCATGATGTTGACGGCGGAGCCGCAATCCAACAGGATTCGATTTACCGGCTTCTCGTTGATGTATCCCGAGACATAGACAGGTCGATTGTGCAGTCGTGCCCCGAGCTGCAGATCTTCGTCTGAAAAAGTTATCGCTGCATTGCAGGAGACAATTGTTTTATCTTTCTCGACGTCTTTCTTCTTTCTTTTGTAACTGTCTGGATCCGCTAAAGCTTCGGCCATTGCTAGGCGAGCCTTCTTTGGGAGGTGTAGCGCTTCTATGAGTGGCAAGTGCAAGATCGCCTCATCGTGGGCAGCAGCACTGTCTTCATCGGAATTATCCTCCTCGTCGTTAGTGTTGCTCTCTTCAGGAGACTCGATCTTGTCTCCTTCCGGCATCATGTGGATTTCAACCATGCAACAGGAGGCTCTGTGCTGTTGATCAGCTGGGAGGAAGTAATTGGGGAAAAACTCTTGCAACGTTGCCGGTTCCGGAATGTTTTGCAGGAGATCATCTGGATCTGCTGGTGGTACTTTGAATGTCTTCCTTTCTGGAGCCTTACTTTTCTTTTTGTAAGTTCTTCGTTCAGGAAGCTTTCTTGTCACCCGATCTAGCTTGAGACTCCTTGCCCTCCATGGCCTTCGCCTGCGAGGCAGCATGACCCATGCGTCTTCATCAGTGGATTCTCCCTTACCAAGGTGAAAGTCTGGAGTGGCAGCTGTAGGTTCTTCGTGGGTCGGGGAGACTTGCTCCTCTGGAGACTCCACTGGCTCATCTTCTGATCCCCAGCCGATGGGTTTAATCTCTTCCATTGAGACAGGTAAAGGTTTGGAGTAGAGGACATAATAGTCGAATTATCCTGAGGGCTGGCCTAACAGACCGACCTCTGGGTCTCCTTGCTCGTACCTTGTCTGGAGAATTTGTTGGGACATGGCTTTGTTCGAGCGAGATGCCGATGTAGGCGACGGTTGCCCCCAGGGTTGTAACGTTTCTTCCTCAGCGAGCGTAGGAGCGTGCCGTCGTCGCCTTGAGACTTTCCGTTGTGGAGCTAATTTCGTAATTGGTCTCTGGCGATTGATGTGCAACTTAAGCCTTTTCTGGTGTGCAGCAACGAGTACTGGTTGAAACGAACCGAAGGTGATGAACGTCATGTTTGCTGTTGCAACGTCGCCGGAGTCGATCTCAATTTTTCCTTGCTTTGCGAGTGTCATGATCTTTTCTTTGAAGACGAAACATTTCTCGATAGGATGGTTAACCACTCGATGGTATTTGCAGAAGAGTGGATCGTTGACACGATGCATCTGTTCGGGCCTTTTTGAAGGAGGAAGCTCGATCATCTTCTCTTGTAGCAGCTGATTGAACATGGAGGAGACTTCCGAGTCTGGGAAGGGATATTCTTTGGCCTCAAGCTCTTCAAGAGTCATCCTCGACTGTCTTTGGGGTGGAGGCGGTGGTATGACAGCTCCTTTTTCCTGATTCAACTTACCGCTGATTTTGAGTGGCTTGGAGGCCGATGCGATGTCGGCGACGTTGACTTGCTTTGATTTGGGCGCCGGTGGTTTGTCTTTCTTCTCCACCTTCAGGAAGTCTTTGGCCTTTGAGTCCCCGTGATTTGCTAAGCTGAGCTCCATGTCGTGGGCTCGAGTTGCGAGTTCTTCGAAGGACCGAGGCTTGATCCCCTTAAGGATGTAAAGTAAGCCCCAGTGCATGCCTTGGGTACACATCTCCAGTGTTGTTAGTATCGTACGATACACGATACGTATCGTACGATACGATACGATACAGGAGAAAAACGATACGTATCGGGTTTACGTATCGTTTTTCTCCTGTATCGTACGATACACTATACGATACGCTACGATACGATACGATACACGATACGGTCCGATACGGTGAAAACATGTTTTTTTGTTTGTTATTTTTTTTTTTTTGAAACTTTTAAAATGAATTTTTTTCTCTTAATTTCCCAAAGGACTATATAGGTCTCTTAACGTTAAAAAAATACTTAGGAATATTTTCTAACTTAGAGTGAAGTGATACTAATTTTTTTTTAGAAATTTATAGGTGTTTTACAAATCTTTCTCTAGAGTTGTCGGATTCCAATGCCATTTTTAAAATTTTTCTAGAGCTTGGAACACCAAATATCTACAACTTTGCTAATTTCAATAGTTATAGGATTCATTTCTACCTATATATATATATATATATATATATATATATATATATATATATATATATATATATATATATATATATATATATGTAGTACTTCTTAGTAGAGGGCTAATGGATCTATGTTCATAAAGTAAGGCTAAAGGAAAGAAGTGGATGACTTTGAATAAGACAATGAGGATGAGAATGAAAATAAATAAGAGGTCCAAGAGACATTAGAGAAAGATAAAGAAGCAAGTGGTGATAAATTATCTATTGTTGATGATCAAATTGATGATGTAGATGCGGTGGAGATTAAAAAATAAGATCTTCCTACTTTTTGAGTTTTTGTTTTGTCTTCATTGACCATTCGAATATTTTGAGAACAATATATTGATAGATCATAAATAATACTTATATATGATTTCTTTTTTATATAAATATATACATCATATTTTTTGTATAGGCCAATGTTATGTTTGATGTGAAATTATAGGGAATGTCTTACTCTTCTACTTGACTTTTCATATTTAATATTCTAGTATGTACTTTCTATATTTATTATATATATATATATGTATAAAATATAAATTTAACCGTATCTTACGATACACGATACGTTACGATACACGATACACAAAATAGGAAAAACGATACACGATACGATACACGATATGACAACCTTGCACATCTTGATAGCCGAGTCTTCAGACAAGCGGTCTCGTGAATTTAGGGCGAGATTTCTCCATCGATCGATGTAGTCGATTACTGATTCGTCCTTCTTTGCTTGACGGCAGTAAGCTCGGTCATGCTAACGATGCGCCGAGTGCTGTAGAAGCGGTTAAGGAATTCCCTCTAATCTAATCCCAGCTGTCAATGGATCCTGGAGGAAGATCAACATACCAGTCAAAAGCATTACCTTTGAGGGTGCGAACGAACTGCTTCACCATCTCATCGCCGTATGTGCCGGTGTTATTGCAAGTTTCGACAAAGTGGGCAATGTGTTGCCTTGGATTGCCCTTCCCGTCGAAGTGCTGGAACTTTGGCGGCTGGAACCCGGTAGGGAAGCGCAGCTGTTGGATCCTTGTGGTGTAAGGCTTTGAATATGCCGCCGTAATCGGAGGTAGGCTGCCTTCCGTGGGAACGCATCATGTCAGCCACCAGTGCTTGTATTTGCTGGGCATTCATTGTTGCTGCCATTAAAGGTTGTGCGGCCACCGAGACTGGCACAGGAGCCGAGGAAAGTGCAGGAGTAGTTGCTATCATTGCCGGGCCAGCTTCTGCGGGAGCGGGAGTTGGAGACGGGGCTGGAGCAGCTACTGGAGATGCAGGAGGTTGGCTGAATGCCGTCGTATCCCTCGCACTTAGCCTTTGAAGCAAGGTGTTGATGTGACGATCCTTTTCCTCCATTAGCTGGGTGATTTGCGCCATGTGTTCACCCATTTGCATGACTTGGAGCTGGAGATTGGATGGGGGATGATGACGCAGGACGTCTCGATGTTGCATGCCTGCATCCTCGCCATCATCGTCGGAGACGTAGTGGCGCCGACTTGGTTCTGCTTGATGGCGGACGTTTGCCCCCTGCAAAGGAGGTGCAAAGTCTGCTGGAGAACTCGAATGGGCTCTGGGTTGGGGCTGGACCTCCCCAAATTTCTGGACTTGAATTCCAGGATCGAGGCTTGTTTCTTCATGCACCAAGGCCTCATTGGCGATTTGGCGAGCATCTTCGGTAGCAGTTTCTGGCGTGAAGAAGTCCGCAAGAGTTTGAGTACGCCGAGTGTAGACGCGTACTACCGGGGGAACGTTGTTCTCCGGATTTTCTGGATCGCCATGTTGGAGTAATGGAGACTCGATGATAGGTGAGAGGCTTGTTGGAGCAAACATATCGTCGTTCGTTCCGGCCATAGCGAACTTGGAGCAACTCCTTCAAACGTACGGATGAAAGGAGAGGAGGTCCCACCGGGCGTGTCAGAAATCTGTGAGCGCGGAAAAAGATACGGGTCGTCTTTATTGCGAATCACACGAGATTACAGAGTGGCCGGGACCCGGGGACTCGGGGATGGCGAGTCCGGGTGCGGCGAATATTTGATCAGGTGATTGTGGGAGAGATCCTCTGGAGGGTCCCTTTGATCCGCGTCTCCACGTGGTATTCGTGCGAGAGCTCTGAAGGGGTTGCCCAGGACAGAGGTCTTTACAGGGTGAGTTTCTTGAGAGGCTAAGGAATATCGACTGTTGATTTTGTCCCGTCCGTGCTTCGCGCTTTCTCGGCTAGGGAGGTTTTGGGCTTCGTTCCTCGGTCTTCGTGTCTTCCTCGATCCTTGCTAGACCTCGGTGTCCTTGATCGTCGGTTCGCGGCGTCGATCGTGATTTTGGCGTCGGCTTTGGCTTTAGCTTTCGGCTTTGGCGTGGCTCTGGCGTTTGCTTTGCTTTGGCGCTTGCGTTTAAACGTAGGCGGCTAGAGGCTTGCGATGCTTTAGTTCTTCCGGACTTTGCGTCGTATCGGCTATAACGTGCGGTGCTTTGCTCGTGACCGTCGTAGTTGCTTGGCTTTGGCACGTGCGTTGCTTTGGCGTGGGCTTTACCGGTGCGTTTGCTTTGGCTTCTTGCGTTGGCTTTGGCTTTAGCTTTGACTCGATCTTCTTCTCGAACGACGATGGCTACTTCTTCAGGGCTTCTTTATTCTTCCGGCTTCCTCGACGGTTGTGGCGTCGGCTGGCTTCTTCTCCGGGCGTATTTGGCTTGATCGGAGTTGAAGGCTTCTTGTGGAGATGGTGGGTGTAGCACCGATCTCCGTGCGACGGTTGTAGCGTCGGCTTTTGTTGATGAAGACGGCGGGGGTAGCACCGATCTCCGCACGACCGTTGTAGCGTCGGCTTTTGTTGACGAAGACGGCAGGGGTAGCACCAGCTTCAGGCCTTCTTCTCCGATCTTTCTTCATGCGAGGAGTCGACACCTTTGTTGAAGACGACGGGTGTTGTCGGCTTCGATCTTCTTCTCCAGCCTTTTGCTTGTGGCGTCTTCGGAGTTGGTGAAGATCGTTGGAGAAGTCGGGGTGATGACGACTCCGGGTCTTCTTCTCCAAGTTTTCTTCTTCGTGCAAGGAGTCGAAGCTTTGATCTTCGAGTGCAAGGTCTTCACGTTGATGAGGACTTGAAGGGCCATGGATTCCCGTAGGACGTGCTTGCCGTTCCTCGTGAAGCCTTCGGTCTTCAAGCGTTGGAGCTTCTCTTGCAGAGCCCTTTCGTTTTCAGCTTTTCGGACCCCTTTCGCCTTCCCGCACCCCTTCTATTTATAGGCAAAGAGGGCGGTTGGGGGAGATATGGCTGAAATCTTTTGGTTTCATCCAATATCTCTCCCCATAACCATCAAGATATTGTTCCTTTATTCGGGGAAACAAACTCGATCCCCTCCTTTTTAGTTGGGGTGGTTACGGGCTAGATGTGACTCGATCTTTGAAGATTTAGTTGTTATTTTTTGCACTTTTGGATCGGATGGCGACAACGTCATCTTGTTCGTTGGATCGAGGGATCGTCGCTGATCTACGGCTGCGTAGACGTCCACGCCACCTCCCTCCGCATCGAGGCGGTTTTGATTTTTTTTTCTTTTCTTTTCTTTTCTTTTCTTTTTCCTTTCTTTTTCTTTTTCCCTTTCTTTTCTTTTCCTTTATGCCGGCGCCACCTCCCCATGGGGAGGGGGGCACGGTTTTCAAGAAGGGGGGGCCGGTGGGCCCCCCTCTTTGTGTTCGAGTTGCGGGTCCGGTGTGACCCGTTTGCCTTGAGTTGGGCCACGGCGCGCGAATTGAGTTTGCACGCGGGCCGAGTTCGCATGCGGGCCGTTTGTGTGTGGGCCCATTTTGTGTGGGCCGGGTTTCGCATGCGGGCCGTTGTGTGCGGGCCAAGTTTCGCGTGCGGGCCCATTTTATGTGTGCGGGTCGGGTTCGACCCGAAGGCCGTTGAGTGCGAGCCCGTTTTACGTGTGCAAGTCGGGTTCGACCCGTGGGCTAATTTTGATGCCCACAGCGTGGTAGACGATTTAGGATGAGGATCTGACTAGCTAGCGATTAGGCAACATTAGGGGTGTAATTCGGATCGGGTCGGGACCAGGTCTAAAATCTTCGGTCGACCTATATAAGTCAAGACCGGATGGGCTCGTCAGGTCGAGCCTCGGACCATGGGTCTAAACATGGACCTGGCCTGGGTATATGGGTATTCGGTTTTTCAGGCCGATCAGGCTAATACAATTATTTGTTTAACCTTTAAAAAGTGTATAGATAGGAAAATGATGTTTCGAACCCTTGGCCTAGATGTACAAAACCAACAACTTCACCACTAAGTTACTAAATCTGTATGTTTAATGTGTAAACTACATATATAAACTAAATGTACATCATTCAGATTGGGCTTTTGAGCCGGTCTTTCAGGCTTCCTTTCAGACCGGGTTGGGCCGGGCTGCCCGAGCGCATCTTATGGCTTGTTTGGGCCGGGTCGTTTAACTTTCAAGCTGGGTTAGGGCTTACAAGCTTTTTTACACCCCTAGGCAGCACCATACCATCCTCTTGTAGTGCCCTCAAATGCAATAATTCTTTGACTTGTGCCTAAACGAACTTTTGGTCAATTTTTAAATTGTCCAAGTTGCCCAGACGCAAGGTTCCGGTCTTGTCCTCATCTTCTTTAAACATGTCCACTGTATCCCAAATTCTTCCTGCCAGAATTCTCATTCAAGCACTGTTTGAGAAAGAATCCACTATGGTACTTCAGGAGACCTCAAGCCCTATATGCTTCTCTCGACTTGTTGTACTCTTTCTCCTTGGAGGTATTTGTCATAGTGACGGACGTGCTCTGATGTCTACCACATAACATAATATGTTTATGCTCAACATAAGATCTACCTTCCATTACCAAATATCAAGTATAGTAGTCAAAACCCGACATGCGTTTTATCTTCAATAAAATCTAAATCAAATGGCTTACGATTTTTCATCATGATAGACGACTTATCTTCTTAAAAACTATTGGCGTTGGAATCAAGTTCATGGAATTAACCTTGGATTTCCCGAAGTGATTAGCTTCTCACAACAATTTCTAAAGATGGATATGTTGGTAATTTTCAACAGTTTTTCTTATGGGCATCTAAGCATAGTAACTATGATCTCTTTCAAAACCAACCAATGCGAGTAATTGGCTTGCTATGCATGCTGTGGACATGAGTTTGTATCTACATGATGGATTTGGTCACTCTCCACTATGGCATCATTGTGGAGTTGACCCTTTTGGGTCCCTAAAGCGGGATTCATTGGTGTATCGAAGGATAGCGACAAAATTTGGTGCATTTTGGAGAAATTTGTATATATAAGTCTAAACATATTAAGCGTCAAATTACTCCCCAGTTTAGCGGATACCCGATTCATTATTGAATAATTTGTAAAATTCATGAAACATTCATAAAATTCACCTAAATTATACTGTAATGATCTTAAAATATCTATTCAGAGGTCGGCCTGGTTCAGATTCAGTTTGGTTGAATTGAATTCGTAGCGAATTGGACTTGATTTAGTTGAATACATCCTGGATCAGCCGAATCAACCCAATTTTTTTTACTATTTTTTTGGGGGAGTTGGTGAGCTGTCCCCGACAGATCAGTTTTAACTAAAGTCCCCCAAAACGATGTGGATGAAAATGCCCTCCATGTCAACTTAAATTTTCACTTGGAATGCCATCAGAACTCTGAAACTAACCGAATCTGACCTAACCTCCGACGCTGGATGTTCTCGCCTTCAATGCTCGCCACCACCGCAGCTACTCGCCACCGCCGAACTGAACCTAAACCTAAGACTTGTAGGCCATGGGATGAACCCTAGACCTCGAAATCCTAAACCTAATTGAACCCCTCCGTCCCCTGTTCCTTCTCGTCTCTGTTGCTCGCCGCCACGACCTTTGCTTGTGCCCGTTTTCGCCGCCACCTTTGCTGCTCTTGCCGGATGCTGCAATGGCTGTTCGTGCTCGAAGAAGATAGGAGGTGTGGGCATGTTTGGATTTTTTAGAAAATCAGGGACCTTACGTTAACATAAATGTTTCGCTGTCCTGTGCCTTAGAGATTTGTTCTGTCAGGAATTGATCACCAATTAACCCAATTTTTTCCCCAAAATAGCCGAACCTGTTTTTGCCTGGTCCAAACCTGATTCCGAGGCCAACTTTTCAAACCTTGATTTTACTTTGGAGAAGAAGAGGTTAACTATGGTGCATTTAGATGGCGTGTGGAGTGGGAAGTCTATCAAAAATATATAGGGAAACCTGTGGTGTTAAGAAAAAAGAAAAATCATCGTTGAGTGAATGGATAAATATCTTGTAAGCTGGAAAAGTAATCCTCATTTGATTTTGGGGTGGATTATGTTATGTTAAGGCCGTTATGACTAATTACCTTACATGCTACTTTTAAGATGCCTTTGTCAGAATCAGTTTTTTTTTTTGCTTGTTTGTGCGTATGTCTTTAAATAAAGGTATGTTAAAGTTACAAGAGATGTCAGACATCATTCAGATGCCAAATCCTGAATTTGGTCCTTCACCATGCATATTCCCAAATGTTTGGCAGCCTACTCGTCAAGTATCTCATGTGGGATTAGTGATGCCGTGATGGTACTTGTTGTCTAAGCACAACATCTGTAAATTTCCTTCGTATGTGAAAGTTTAAATTGCTGATTGCAAATGGTGTTTTCTTATCTTTCTTTATGTTTTGTTATTCATGCACTCTCTGAAATCTGTGCCCTCATTATTGACATTGCAACCACGCAAGGCGTCTTGTTTCTTTAATTGTGAACAAGGCAGGATTTTTTTTGTGTGTGTAGTTTAATTTTTGATGCCACACTATTTGGTTCATATTTCTGAAAGCTTACTCTTGTACTTAAATTAGCTTAAATGTCTGGCGGAGTCTTGTATGCCTTTGATGAATTTTTGAGCTAATAACAAATCACATTGTTCTTGAAGGTTATTTTTTGTTTCTATTGTCATTACCTATGCTTTTGTTCAAATAAATCGTGACAAGTTCTTTCTTGTTTTGTTGAATCTGTTGTTTTTATCCTTATTTAAATTAAAATTACAGTATTTTGCCATTTATCTTCATTGCCCATGCTTAATATTTATCGGTTGTGGCAGCAATTGCTAGTCATATAAATGCACTCTTATGTTGGAACAGTTGGTGTGATTTATGACGAAATGCAAATTGTGGTATATACGGTGTCATTGTGATGCTCATATTTGTGTTGACATTTATGCAGTTCATTCCTCTTCCCTTAATCTCCGGCTTCTACCTAGCTAGATTCTTTACTAAGAAAAGTGTATCGTCGTATTTCGCCTTTGTGACATTGGCGAGCTTAATGGTACTATGGTTTGTTGTGCACAACTTCTGGGATCTCAACATTTGGATGTCTGGTATGTCACTGAAAGACTTCTGCAAGTGGCTAGTTGCAAGTGCAGTACTGGCAATGGTTGTTCCTGGTTTAACACTTCTTCCATCAAAATTACGTTTCTTGACTGAACTTGGTCTTATTAGTCATGCATTGCTGCTGTGCTACATAGAGGATCGTTTCTTCAATTATGGGAGCATATACTATTATGGGTTTGATGAGGATGTGATATATCCAAACTACATGGTTTTGACAACAACCTTTTTGGGTTTGGCCCTGGTGAGGAGGTTGGCTGTGGATCATCGTATTGGACCAAAAGCTGTTTGGATTTTGACTTGCCTATATTCGTCAAAGATAGCAATGCTATTTATCACATCAAAATCAGTCATGTGGGTGTCAGCTGTTCTGCTTTTGGCTGTTTCCCCTCCATTGCTTCTTTACAAGTATGGACCAAACCATTGTTTGTATTATTTGTACGAGCAGTAAATACTTATTCTATTAATTTAGGGTGTTATCATTCTAGTTTAGCTGCACAATCTGTTAATCCTTCAGTAACATTTCTTGGTTGCTTAATTTTTGCTTTCCATCTAAGCTATGCTTTTGACATATTGAGGGCAAGATCACACATTCCCACAAACTAATACTGGCATTTCCTGTTTATATGCAGAGACAAATCAAAAGGAGCTTCAAGAATGAAAGTCTGGCAAGGTTATGCTCATGCATGTGTTGTAGCTTTTTCGGCCTGGTTATGCAGGGAAACAATTTTTGAAGCTCTACAATGGTGGAATGGAAAGCCTCCATCGGATGGTTTATTTTTGGGATTCTATATTCTTTTGACAGGAATTGCTTGCGTACCAATTGTTGCTCTTCACTTTCCCCATGTCCAGGTACTTCAACTTATTTACTGTACAGGTAGATTTTGAACTGTTCTAAATTTGCTGACAGTTCATAAATCATAAATACTCCTGTGTGTTAACAATATGATGAATGCATGCTTATTGGCATGAACCATGCATTTAACTTTTTAATGACCTTAAGGATCTTAGATGTATTAATTTGCGATACATTATTGTGGCTCAACTGGTTTTATGGATTTAGAAGAGATTAATACTGTTGCCATTCTTGGTACTTGTGTCTGTTACAGACATTACGGGTACCTGTTTTTGAACCAATACTCAGATGACACCATGTCTTTGAATAGTGCTAGATATTTGGAATTTACTAATAGCAGTTGAAACATATTTTTTGTTAAGAAATACATATTGATCATGATTATTTGTTTTTGATGTTGCTCTTGAGGTTCTTGGAATGAATTAGTGGCCTACTTGGGTAGAAAGATAAACGTCGATTTGTCATATTTTACCAGATGCTGACTAAATAGTGGGTTATCTTGGTTGTAACTTACTGTCTACCTATGCCAGTTTAGAGATTGTGACCCTGAGAAGCATTTAGGTAGTTATCTTTAACCTCATTAGGTAAAGTGACTATTCTCTTTTCTTGATTAAGGATCTTATGGAAGTTTCCAACAAGATAGAAGTAATTGAGGAAAGACTTAGCATAAATGGAAGTAGGTTGAGGCAAGGTTTAGGAATTTGGGTTTGGGTTCAGATAGTGCATAAACAAACCGTTTCTCTAGTTTGGATCTGCGCTTGGGCTCGGCTCTTTTTTTTTTTTCAATGGCACCTGTTTTACCTTTAGAATGTGATGTAGAAGGCTTAGTTTTTGTGAAGTTCTTTCTAGTACCTTTTGCGAGACACCTTGAAGTCTTCCAAGCTCAACTATTTAACTCCTTAAGAATTCGAGTCATGCTTTGACCAAACAAGGAAAGAAAAGTGGGGATTAGTTTCAGCTGCAATTTGGTGAGAAGTTCTGGAAAAGCCTTCCAAGTTCCAACAGATCTTTTCAAGAAAGAGTCAACATTGCAAAGATCTTTGAATGCATTGCATAGGCATCAAATTGTTATATTGGAGACTGGCTTATGTAATTTGATTAATTACACTGTTTTATGTGTAGTAGTGGGAACTTTTTGTTTTCATATTTTTATGTTGTTTTTACTTATCCCAATTACACCTTGATTTACGGAAATTGTGTCATTGTTTTTGCTTTACTAAATGTTTCCAACGAATTGGACGAGTATGATCTATGATGTGCTTTGCGACCAATCATGATAATGGGTGATATTTTTTTAATTCTATGCAGTCAAAAACTCAGGCATAGGGGATGCGCCTTTGTTTAGGCGTGTCTAGGCGCAAGCGTGGGCTTTTAACTACATTTTCATGGGTTTTAGTGGGGTTTAGAGCTCCCTTACATTCTCTCTCCACATTGAAGTTAATTTTTCTACGGGTATTTAAGCAAAACAAGATAAAAGCCACGATCTAAAAATTGATTAAGAGGGCAAATATACTCGAATAGAATAAGCATAATATCAACTAAAATTTTCCATCAAAGACTGATATAGGCTAGAATTGTAATATCTATGTTAGGGTCTTAAAATAACTAGTCTATGAAATTAAAAATTAATGTTAAGAACTTAAAATAACATGTCTAGCAATTTCAAGGGTAAAATGTATTTTGAGCTTTGCCACTCACATTGTCGAAAGCACTCCAAATGTGTTTGGACTTGGACCAAAATTGTAGTTGAATTGAATCAAATCTAGTTTTCAGGATAAACTTAGATTTTCACCAAATCAAGTGTTTGGATGGTCTTTTGGGCAAGAACGCAATTTGGGATGTTTAAGGGGGCTCTTAGGGTTTTAGTGAAGAATGAGAGGGAAAAGTAAACAAATGCAAAAAGAATAGAAAAAATTATTGGCTTTAAACCGGGCGCCCTAAGCGCCTGGCCTGGGCGCAGCTAGGTGTGTGCCTAGGCGCACCTATGCCTCAAGGAATCATTGCTGAACACCTCTAGCTGCATTGAACAATTTGAACTTTAGTTTGCACTTCAAGTGGCCTATGATATCACCAAAGTTTTAAATTTTGATTTCATGTTGGGTTTCGGTCCAAGCCAAAACCAAAATTTTGAGATTTCGATCGAAATTGATCAAAAATTTGAAATTTATATTTCTAATTCTAAAACCGAAATTGATCAAAATTTTGACCAAAATTGATAGTTTTGGCTCAAGTTTCGAAAGACGAGACCAAAATGGTCAGCCCCCTTGGCTTTGACCCTCATTTTGTTTTGATCATGGCCGAAACCGTATATTTTGCCAAAATTTCATAATTTCGACCGAAATTTGAAACCATGGATATCACAATACAATTTGCTATTAGAGCAAGTACGGAGGGCCTACTTGTAGTGGATTTTGGAAATTTGCTGAGTAGCATAAATAATGGTTCCTTGTCTCATCCCTTATTTTTTCTTTACTAGTGGTTACATTTCAGAACGAAGGTAAGGGTAGTAGCTATAGCTTTGCCAATCGTCATTTGGGATAGTAAGATGTGGATCGCTTATGTGTTCTGTTGGCCTCGTCCAGGGGTGGAATTTTTGAAAGACTGGGTAATGGTGGCTTGCCTTGTAAACCAGGTAGATGAGGTCGTCATGTACTTGAAATCTATTTTAAATTTTATTTTCCTTGCAGTGTGGACAATCAGAGAGTTGTCAATTGGTTTACTATTTTGAAGTCCAATTTTATATCTCATGCCCTTGAATTTTTAATGGAGCAACTTTACTCCTAGTGCTAGCCTGCATGTGCGCGCGCACACACACAACACACGCACACCCTAACGCACACATGCCTTTTTTTTCTATGTACCATGCTAGAAACTAGTGTCTCACTAATATCCTACTACAGATGCCAATTGGCAATTGATTAGGTGTTTTCTGTCATGACAATTTGTCTATGTGCAGTCGGCTAAGAGAGTCCTAGTACTGGTGGTGGCCA
Organism: Chamaelirium japonicum; assembly: GCA_947650365.1. NCBI lineage: Eukaryota > Viridiplantae > Streptophyta > Magnoliopsida > Liliales > Melanthiaceae > Chamaelirium > Chamaelirium japonicum. The sequence goes on from OX393559.1 coordinate 53,615,567, forward strand.
TGGGCCTGCTATTTATTCTGTTGCAGCCTCCTATTTCTCTATCGTGGGCATTCCGGTCGGACTTGATAAAAGCAGCACATCAATCTTCGGACGATGTCTCAATCTATGGATTTGTGGCTTCTAAGCCATCATGGCCATCATGGTTGCTCATAGCAACGGTCTTGCTCACTTTAGCATCGGTCACCTCCGTCATTCCCATCAAGTATATCGTCGAGTTGAGGGCTTTTTATGCAGTCGGGGTCGGGATAACATTAGGCATCTATATTTGTGCAGAATACTTCTTCCAGGCCGTAATCTTGTACCCCCTTCTCATTGCAACCATCATCTGTGCTTCCGTCTTTGTAGTCTTCACACACCTCCCTTCCGCCTCGAGTACAAGGATTTTGCCTTGGATGTTTGCTCTATTGGTAGCCCTCTTTCCGGTCACATACCTCATGGAAGGGCAGCTAAGAGCCAAAAGCATTGAAGATGGCGAAGAGGCTGACCGGTTCACCAATATGTTGGCTGTAGAAGGGGCGAGGATGTCACTCTTGGGGCTCTACGCCACGATATTTATGCTGATCGCGTTGGAGATCAAATTCGAGCTGGCGTCACTGATGCGTGAGAAATCCCTCGACAGAGGTGGTGCTTCACCGGCTCCATCAGGCCGGACCCCCGGTTTCCCGCCAAAACTGCGGCTCATCCAACAACGAAGGGCAACCACCGCGCCCTCGTTCACGATCAAGAGGCTGGCCGCCGAGGCCTCATGGATGCCGGCGGTGGGCAACGTCTCTACGGTCTTGTGCTTCACCATCTGTCTGATATTGAACATGCACCTCACCGGCGGCTCGAACCGTGCCATATTTTTCATGGCGCCGATCCTGCTACTTCTCAATCAGGATTCTGACCTTATTGCAGGGTTCGGAGACAGACAGCGGTATTTCCCAGTGACGGTCGTCATCTCTGGCTACTTGGTCTTGACTGCCATCTACAGGATATGGGACGAAGTCTGGCACGGCAATGCTGGGTGGGGGCTCGAGATCGGAGGGCCTGGATGGTTTTATGCCGTAAAGAACGCCGCCCTCATAGTTCTCACCCTACCCAATCACATCCTTTTCAACCGCTTCATGTGGGACTATGTGAAGCAGACGGACGGGATGCTGTTGCTGACGATGCCTCTTAATCTGCCGTCTATACTAATAACAGATTTAGTCACCGTGAGAGTTTTGGGTTTGTTAGGGGTAATCTATTCTCTAGCACAGTACCTGATATCGAGGAGGATAAGAATTGCAGGAATGAAGTATATATGAAGCAGGACTTGAGGTACTCTTTTTTTTTTATTTTGTGATTTACGTATTCCTGATTAATGGATGTTTAGTTGCTGAACCCCGCTCCGTCTGTTGGATTTAGGGTTCTAACGGTGATGGTCTCGTGCGTTGCAGCTTCGGAACGATTGTAGTTTCTTTACCTGCTTGGTCGAAATAGACATGAATCGGAGGGCCAGGGCAAGCATCAAAGGCAACTTGTAATGAAAGCTGGGTAGAGGCAAAGAAGGGTTGCAATACCTGTTCATCTGGATCCTGATGTGTGATGGTGTGCTTCGGTGTAAACTTACGGAAGATCCGAGTTCCCTTTGAGCTGCCATGTTCTTTGTTTTTGTAGAAGTCCGAAAACCTGAAGTGGCAATTATTTTTCACTATATGGGAGTCGATTTGTCGAAGAACTTGTTATCTATTACAGACCTTGAAGAAGGAATTGCATTCATGGTGGAGTGTTTTTTTTTCTTCTTCCTATGATAGACATGTGGAAATCTGACTCAAAGTCCGACGGTGTCCGAGGACTTGTTCGGGAGTTGTCGAGGCTTGAATCCCTCGACTTGTGGTGCAATCTTCGTATTCCCTAAAGAAGAGCTCACCATTGCTGCTCCGTTCTTGTCTTTGATTAGTTTGATTGACTGCGCCTCTACCGATGACTGGCCATCACCATTCAGCTTTACTGGTGAGTTTGAGACCTTCAAGGGTTAGATTGGATTTTATTGGAGCAGTTCCTGTAACCTGTGGGTTCTGTTAGTCTTGGACGTAGCCGAATATCTGAATGGTTTGGAAGGTGGTGTAGAAGCCTTCATTGAATTCGAGCTCCAACGATTTGCAGGGTTCAATAATCTCTGCAGATTAGCAGTTTGATGCATGGTTTTTTTTTTTTCCGATTGCCATCGCATCTACTCTCCTAGCCCTTTCCTCCTCCTTTCTTCTCCCCCATTCCTCTTCCACCTTCGTTTCCCTTCTCTTCTTCCCCCTCCCCCTCTCTTCTCTTCCTCATTCTTGGAGGCGTGACGGTCGCTCTCAACCAACATGGCTATCAGCTGCTCGGTGTTTGGTCAGGAGCAACGACACGTCTGTAGGAATGAGGAAGAAGATGGAGAAGGGAAGGGGAGGAGGAAGAGGAAGAGGGAATAAGGGAAAGCGGAGGACCGGAGGCGATGGAGGCAGCAGTTGGTTGCACGGGACCAGCGGCTCCGGTGGTGGTGCCTATATCATTTTTTGTTAAGCTGGGGTGCGCTAGTAATTTGTGGGGTGCTCAAATAGCAACACCTTAATTTGCCAAGGAATAGGACTCCACGAGCTGATTATGTTATGGCTCCAGACTCGTAGTAGCATCAAAGCAGGCAACAAAACTCGCATAGGAATCCCAACAACCAAACAACTTCAACTGGTACAGCTTTCCAATTCTCACCAACATAGAACAATGACCACCAAGCACTAGAAGCTGAGCTTTCTATAGTTGCGCGGCGGAAGAAGGGCACTCAGATGATCATCTTTGCTGAAACAGTAGGACGGTGCCTGCCATTGTGACTTGTCAAGAACTCCGCCCGCCTCGAACGTAAACACGTGGGTCGATATCCCTGTGCAACGCATCATCAAGGGTGTGTTTGGTTGCCGAAGGAAAATAAAATACTGGTTTTTCTACAAAACTGTGTGTTTGGTTGACAGAAAAGTGTGATCTGATTCCAACACGAAAATAATTTTTCCACGAAACCAGTTTTTCGTCAAAAGGTTACAAAAATTTTCATATCAAAAGCAGAAAAAAAAAACATGGGAAAGGAAAAAAAAGTTATTTTTTCTTTCTTTTTCAGACAACCAAACAGTAGCAAGAAATGAGCGGTAAGTCATGTTTTTGATAATTATTTTGAGATTCTACAACTTTAACTCCATTTGGTCTGAATTAATTATCCTATGAAGCAACTATTTCTAGCACACATAGAATTTGTAATTCTTCGAAGGATCCATTTGTAATTCCACAAAAATTGTGGTATGACACATTGCACAAATTGTGGAATTCCTCCCTCGTTGCCAATTAGCACTCCATCACTGGACACCGTCGGTGTATTATCTCTATAATTTATATATTCTCTCTATGATATACATTCTTTCTGTACGACTAACATTCTTTACAAAATAGACTCTCTTTACAAGAATATATTTTCTCCACAACATACATTATACAAACCTTACATTCTCTTTATGACATACATTATCTCTACAACATAATTCACTCTCTATGGCTCACATTCTCTTTTTGACACATATTCTCCCTCTACAACGTACATACTCTGTAATTAATATTCTCTCTACAACATACATTCTTTACAACTTATATCCTCCCTCCACTACAACTTACATTCTCTCTACAACTTATGTTCATTTTTTAGAACATATATTCTATCTTTAGAACATACATCCTCTCTATAACGATACTCTCTCTCTAGGACATAGGTTATCTCTCTACAGTGTACATTTTTTCTCTACAACATATACTCTCTCTACAATATACATTCTCTCTACAACTTACACTCTTTCTCGGACATATATCCTCTCTACAACATACATTCTCTCTCTACAACTTATATTCTCTCTATGACATACATTCTGTTGGAAGTAATAATATGGTAGAGGCCCGCAGGGGAAACAAAGGTCAGGTTTGAAGACCATGGATGATGTGTGTTACATATCAAAAATTTCATCGAAATGTTCTATACGTGCATATATGAATCTAGCATGGCAACTACGCGACCCCCTAATGTTGATCTAGCGAAAAGAATAATCTAGCATGCATTCATGTTCTATTTCTATACTAGATCTCATGTTAGAACTCATACATTCGTGCAAGTTCTTTCACCGTGACAAATTTCTTCTTTGTCGATGGAGACGGAATCGGATCTGTACGAACAGGCTTCGGTGCAACAGTCATAACTTTTGATCTCGAACTTCGATTGGGATAAAATTTGAACTAGAGGTAAAGAACTTCAAGGTGCAACTTTTGCATCCGGTCGGAGGTCGTTTAGACTCGTGGATCTCTCTCATTAACAAAAACATCGTTGATCTTTGCAAAATCTAGACAACAGGAGATTGCGAGAAGCACCTTTTAGTTCACCTGATCTCGCACGATACATGGAAACTCGTCGATGGATCTCTAAGTGCCTTCATGTGACGAGCCTTCTCCATCTACGAATCACCACACGAAGAAGTCGTCGGCTTGTCCGAACCCAAATGGCCACGCGAGAGGAGAGGAAGAGGAGAAGAGGGGGCGGCTAGGTCTTCAAGCTAGGGTCGCCCCCCTTCTCCTATGCTCTTATATATGGGTCGTCCCCTACCTTGCATATGGCAATGGATAGGCAAGCCCCCTTATCTCTATCTTCCTCTTATCTCTATCTCCCCTCGAGTATAGGATTAGGAAACCCCTTATGTCACCCTTTATTTAGCTAATTCCTAGAACTTAAGAAGGGCTGGCCATACGTTCCCTAACACATAAGGTCTCCCCCCTAGTCCATGGTGACTTTTGGTTTCCCAAAATGCCCCTATAGTACTAGTTGGCCGCCCCCTTGCATTAGAACTCGCATGGCGCACTTACAAGGGGTATCACTAGTGCTTTCACTATTTAAATGGGGTGCCCTTAGTAAATACATAGTGTACCCCTAATAAGCCCGATGTCCCTCCACTTGGTGTCATGACCCGACTTGAGCAGTGGAGAACACTGTCACACTCGAGCGGTCATATGACTCGGTTTTTTTAAGGTTGACTGCACACGTCATACCTCAGATTATCATACCAAGTAACCGGATTCGGTCACTAGTCCAACTGATGACCACCAGGCCTGTATTTAATGCAACGTAAGTCAAACCAAGGAACACACCTCTCGTTAGGGGTGTGGATGACCTATATGAGTGACACGCTGATGTGACGCTAGCCGGGTAACACATCGTGGTTTTAGGTCATATAAGTGGACCCTCACACATTGGTGCACCAAAGCACCACACAACTAGTTAGCTCACCAGTAGTGGTTCCTCAGGGTTTAGGACCGTTTTACCCTAAGCAGAAACACGACTTAGTGCACCGGTGTCTGCTCACCGATCTATGCATTGTGTTGGTTTTGTTCGGCCACAGCCACTGTACCTAATAATGATCGTGGTGGAAACACCCATGCTCTGTCATCTAAACAACTTATCATAACAGGGCAACTAACCCTAATCAGAGCTGCGAATGATTCAGGTTACATGAGACTAGTCCCTTGAGTCTCTCACTCAAGTGGATTACCATATAGCCATGACTCTCTGTTTTGTAATCAGAACACGTACTAAGATGTGTATCAAGATGCAATCCTAAATAATCAACCATATACAACTAAACTATAGGTTTTTATGAGCTGTAGACCTCATCAATTCCAACACATTCTCTCTCCAACTTACATTCTCCCTCGGACATATGTCCACTTTGCAGCTTTCATCCTTTCATCAACTTAATTTCACTCTCAACACTTACATTCTCTCGCTACAATGTACATGCTCTCTATAATATACACTCTACAACATATAATCTCTTTCTACAATATATATTGTCTCTACAACTTACATTATCTCTCTAGGACATGCATTCTCTGCAACGTACATTCTTTATGACATTAATTTTCTCTCCATTACCTATTTTCTTTATCTACATCTTATATTTTCTCTAGGATATGCATTCTCTTTTTACAACATTCATTCTCTTTACCACATATATTCACTACATAATATACATTCTCTCTACAACTTACATTTTGTCTCATTACATATATCCTCTCTCTGCAACTTATATCATCTCTCTAGGCAATGTACATTCTTTCTCTAAGACTTAAATTCTCTCTTTACAACTTATATTCTTTATCTACAACTTACATTCTCTACAATATATACTCTCTCTCTCTCCAACTTATATTCTCTTTTTGTAATTTATATTCTTACTATAATATACATTCCATCTTTACGATATACAATCTATTTATAAAACATCCATCCTCTCTACAACTAATATTATCTCTCTAGGATATAGGTTATCTCTCTATAATATGCATTTTTTTCTCTACTACATATATTCTCGTTTACAATATTCATTCTCTCTATAACTTGCATACTATCTTGAACATATATTCTATCTAGTACAACATGCATTCTCTCTTATACATTGTCTCTCTCCAACGTACATTCTCTTTACAACTCACATTCTCTATAACCTACGTTCTCTCAAATTTTTCTCTCAATAACTTATATTCTATCTAAAACATACATTCTCTCTATTACTTACATCCTCTAGCTCTCAGACGTATGTTTTCTCTCCACAACTTACATTCTCTCATCAACATAATTTCACTCACCACAACTTACAATTTCTTGCTACAGCGTACATGCTTTCTACAACATATATTCTCTCTACAAAGCACATTCTAGAACATATATTCTCTTCACGACCTATATTCTTTATCTATATATATATTCTTTCTAAGACAGATATTCTCTCTACTGCGTACATTCTTTTTCTACAACATATATTCACTCCATAATATACATTCTCTCTCTACCACTTACATTTTGTCTCATAAATTATATCCTCTCTACAACTTATATTATCTCTAGGGCAATGCACATTATCTCTCTAAGATTTAAATTCTCTATTTACAATTTATATTATTTCTCTAAAATTTACATTCTCTACAGCATATACTCTCTCTCCAACTTACATTCTCTCTCTATAATTTATATACTTGGCTACAATATGCATTCTCTCTACAACTCACATCCTCTATACACCATACATTCTCTATAGAATACTTTAGAATTTGAAGTATTCTGCTATGACTTACTTTAAAGTTATAGTCCAAACCAAGCAAGGTAAAGCAAATACTCCATTCAACTTACCAAAACTTTACTTCAATCTAAACAAGGTAAATATATTACTTCACTTTAGAATACTTTGGATTTTATTTTATAAGTAAAACTGACGAGCACACCCAAGGGGACCTACCACTGGTGGCACATGTCTACACTAGCAGACAAAGGCGACTAGACCACTCGACTTGGTGATGGCCATGAATTATTGGCCCATTGTTTAGGGGCTTTTAAGTATTTTATTTTATTGCCTTCTTTGTTATTTTTGGAGTTTTGTTTACGTAAAATTATGCACATGTCGAAACCAACTTTATAAGAATTTGCTTTATGTTTTAGGAGTCCTACATCCATACGCATTAGGAATACTAGTCATGGGTTTTTGTTGTTATTTTTAAACTTTTTTTTGTTTAAAATTTTGCGCATGTTAAAACCCACTCTATAATGGTTTTTTTTTTTAATGTTGTAGAAGTCTTAATTCCATACCCATTATGAATGCTAGTTCTGTGAGGCTTTGTATTACTTGGTGGCTTATTGAAAAAAAAAAAACCAAAGCTCTAGTTTCACCATTAAAGTTTAAAATTCTACACGTTTGCAAAGATCCCCTGTGAGAGGTGTGAGAGCGAGAGTCTCAACGTACTCTAGTCGGAGATCAGAGGCCGGCTACCGACGACATATAGACCGTGGTTCCTTTTCTTCCTTTTCTCTTCCCTGTGTTCGGGTGACACCCAACACCCAGGCCAACACACGCGACACCACCACCGCCCCACTACTCACCCTTTTCATATGTGGATTACTTGGGGGTTGTGCTCATGCTTCGACGGATTTGTTACCTCGTTAGTGATGGAATAAAGTTGCCTTGTTCAAATTTCTCAAGTTCTTTATAGATCATATGTGAATATATTTTTGGAAACAAATTTAGACTATAGAATGATAAAAAAATTCAGCGCTAAGCTTTTAGTTAAGTTTTACCGGAGATTGGCATTGCTCATCTCCTTCCTCTCGCTTCCTACTACCTCACTATGTGTAGATGGCATCTTGTATTTGACAATAATCTCGATCCGTTATAAAACAAAAAATAGGAAGACATTTTTGTTGTTTTATTATCCAATGCTTATCCACACTCACCGAACTGTTTTGTCCAATTCTTTTCATACAACTAGTTTGCATACTATTATGTGGGGGTAAGATCAGGCATTTTAATTGTATTTTTTAAAATATTTTCTACTTTTAAACCTTGAACTTCTCTATTTGGTTCCTATTTTTTTTTCCATGAGTTCTGTTTTTTTTTTTGAGGATGCAAGCTATGTAGGCATCTCTCTTTCCTTTAGCCAGGATGGATCGCGGGCTAGGGGTCTGAACCCAGTTCCAGCCCGCATGGTTAGAATGGATCATTAGGTCAGGTTGGTCCGAGTTTGGGACGAGTTGATCCGAGTCGGGTTTAGTTATTTTAATTTCTTAAGTTGTAGTCTTTAGGTTTAATTATTTAAGTTTCTAAGTTTAGGTTTCTAACATTAAGCAATTAAGCTTAAATTAGTTTACATAACTAAGTTTAAATTTATTTATTTATTTGAACTAAATTTAAGTAACTTAGTTTAAACAAAGTTATTTCATACATCAAAGATTAGCTAAACATATAAATTTGTTGCGGACCTGCGGAGATTCCTCTTCTGACTGGGGTCTGGGTAGGGTACGCCTAGGCTTGCAAGTATGAAAATATCATTAATGAGTTTCTACTCCACTCATAATCGAAATGATTTTGGTCCGCCGACCGGGTGCCGCCTTCCTTTGTTATGGAACCGAGGTCCCGAACAGCAGAAAGACAGCCTCAAGGTGCAAAAAACCTTGAACCCATAGACAATAACCACCAGCACCAAGAATGACAAACAAGAACAACCACAAGCAATTACGTACATACGATATTTCAGTAACGATGATCAATGAATTCACTAATATGAGAATACAAGAATACACGTTTATTTGTCTTTACCAATTCCTCACACACCCTCAAAGAGATTATCCCCCAAATAGAAGAGATCCCGCAATCCTCTCATACCCAAGCATAAGAACTCTCCACCAAAACCCTAGAAAGCCCTGATGAGTTCCCCTCCCTCTTTCAAGAAAAAATGGCTGCTCTCTCAACCCCAAAAAGCCTTTAAACACATCCTAGGTTCGACCTAAAATTAACCTCTTATATATAACCACAAGTTCGAATCCGATTGTACGGGTCAACCCATGCCGAAAAGTAGCCTAGATCAACCTGCAGCCCCGAAAAGTAGCCTGGATCAACCTGCACCCGTGCGCGTGCAATCCTAATTTTGCTTGGGCGAAATAAGTGGGCGCCCAAGCGAACTCCGAACTTGAGGAGTCTTGGCTCTACCACCCAGTTCACCCAGGTGAACCGTGTAAGGAGATTTGGTGAGTTTCCGGGCAGAACTCCACTTCGCTCCATCTTTCGCTCCTCCATTGCTCCGTCTTCAGTCGTTTATTCATCCATGAACCTTGGAGAAGTTATGCGGCTTGTTTCAGGCAACATTCCCACAATCCTCCATCCTCTTCTTCCCTCCGTCGTCCTTCTTGCCACCATATTTCTTCTCACCTCCGCTACAAGCCTTTTCTTTCTTCTTGTCACCATGTCCTTTGCCCTAACCGGAGCGGTAGTGGCGAGAAGGAGAAGTGCGGCGGCAAAGGTGAGAAAAAAGAGGGCGGTACGAAGAAGGACAACGGAGGGTAGAAGGAGAACGGGGGAGGAAAGGCAACACCGGCGCCAATGCTAGGGTACTAAAACCATTTGGAATGCCGAATACAAAAAGAAAATAAACTTTATTAAATCTTAAAATATTTTAAAATATGTGTTAAAAAAATACAATGTAGGAACGCCAACTTCCAATGGCAATATGTATTTATCTCCTGGTAATTTTTATGAAGATTTTTCTTTACGGTCTTTATTTTTATTTTATTTTTATTTGGAGAGATGATTCTTCAAAATTATTCACGTTCGTCTGAGTAAAAGCGAGGGGCTCAAAGATAGTTCCGTACCATCGGAGAAGTCCCACCGGACGGGGCGGCGGGAGGCGACATCCTGGTAGTACCAGATGAAGTCCAGCTTCTCCCAGACGTCGCAGAGGAAGCCGTCGGCGTGGCGCCGGCCAAGGTAGGTAGAGCCGTCCATGAAGTCCCGGCGGGGGATCCCCGCCCCGATGTGCTCTGTCCGGCAGGTCCCACCCGCGGGCCCCAGCGTGTAGTAGTAGGAGGTGCCGTTGTCCCACTCCACGTCATGCAGCAGCGGACCCAGCTGCTTCAGCCTCAGGTACACGTTCCGCCCCGCCGCCCAGTCGTACCACATGTCCGAGATCAGCAGCCGCCCGCTGCTGCTCAGGTTCGTGTACAGCAGCGCGTGGAACCTCTCCGGCCACGGCTCCGGCAGGAGGTCGCCGGCGGCCGAGATTGGTGGCAGCAGGAGCGCTGAGAGGAGGAGGAGGAGGGTGGCGATGGCTCCCATCGTTTACTCCCTGCCACACCCTTTACTCCTAATATCCGCCCATGAGATGGTACGGATGGAGGCCCCGCAACCCATAACGTCCACATCACCATCCGATCAGCAGCAATAATAAGAGTGAGTAATGCTATTTGAACAAACTGTATCAACAAAAAATTAGACAAAGCAACCACATGCCCTGGTGGCGGGGCCCGCTTAAGTACGAATGCCGATGCACTGGAGTTCGAATCTCCTACAGTTCCAGTGACCTACATACAGTCGGGATGGTAGCCGTCCGATGGACGCCATGTGGCTCCAACACCATCACAGTCGTCCGAATGGATGTGATTCACCTATCGTGTATGCCTGCCATCGGGTCCCACTGTGAATATTAGATATAGAGTTACTATTAGTCTCACCTTAGTTGTGGTAATGTAATGGTGTACGTTCTCTCCTTATATAAGGAGAGGAAGTCTTATGTAATGAACATGAGATAATACAAGAAGTTTTCTCCCCAAATTAAACCCTAGCTAGTCTCTCTCGCGCTCCCTCTCTCTTCGTAACATGGTATCCGAGCCAACCTTCTTAGACTAGGGTTTTCACGTCCTATCTGTGGTCTTGACCTCCTTGGTCGTCGCCTGCGACATCGATGAGGTTGGTAATTGTCTTCTGTCTCGCGATCTCAGATCGGCCTCCTCCCCCGTGTAGCCGTTTGTGATCTCGGATCTGTAGTCCTTGTGTCGTGATCAACCTCCTCTTTTCCTCACGAACCCTCCGACTGGATCCGGATCCGGATCCGATCATCTATGCTTTAGATCCCAGCACCCATTTCTGCACTCTGGTCGGCCTCCTCTCCCGTCTCCGGTGTCTCTCCTCCCTCCGGTTGGCCTCCTCTATCGTGCCGGCCCGAGCCCGTTGTGCAAGATTGATCCTTGATCGTCAGCCCCCTTGTGTGGTATCCTATGACATCCCGATCAAATACCCACGATCGGCCCTCCTTCGCGAGCCACCTGCCATCGCCCCCTCTGTCTTCTCCGCGACCGCAGCCCCTGCATGAGCCAAGGTCACCTGTGGCCTACCTGCCGTGTGCCCACACCGTCGCCCGCGCTGCCCAGATCTGCTCGTCTGGCGACCACAGTCCGTCAGCCTCTCCACGACCGCAACCCCTATGATCCCTGCGAGCGTGATCCCTGTTTTCCATTTGTGATCCTTCTGCGATCAAATCCCGAGTGACCCCCCCCCCCCCCCCCGGTCTCTCCTCTTCTGCTCACCTGTTGCACGACCGACCTCCTCCCTCGTCGGATCCTCTACTCGCCGGACGGCCTCCCCTGTGCACTACCCCGCTGGACAGCCTCCCCTCCCCCCCCCCCCCCCCCCTCGTCGGATCTCGTGCTCGCGCGACCTCACTCCCACCTCCTGCGTGCTCCCCTCTCCGAGATTCCAGGTTGCCCATCCCCTCGCGATCTTCTCTCTCCCGTGATATCCCCCTCTTTCTTCTCTCTCGGATCCCCTCTTTCCCGATCTCTCTCTTCCCTTTTGTCTCTCTAGATCTCAATCACGATCTCCCCCTGCTAAAAATATGGTGATCCCAGCTCGCTCTCTTCTCTCACATGTCTGGATCCCCCGACTCCAGCTGTACTCCTCCTTCTCATGATCTCTTCTCCTTCCTTGCCATTCGATCCTTAATCTCTCTCACTCGATCACAGGCGTTGATTCCTATCGCTCTCTACCCTCTCTCTCTCTCTCTCTCTCTCTCTCTCTCTCTCTCTCTCTCTCTCTCTCTCTCTCTCTCTCTCTCTCTCTCTCTCTCTCTATCTCTCTCTCTCTCTCTCCCCCCCTTACCTATTTCGGAACCATCACAGCTGTCACCTCCTCTCTGCGCGACCACTCTCCCTGATACCTATATATCGTTCACCGTCGACCACCCCTGCGCGAAACATGATCCCGATGTCAAAGCACCTTGGGTCCACCTGGTTTGCCTCCACTACGTCGATCTAGCCCTTTGCGTGCCCTGTCGGTCACCTGCAGCAACCCTATGCGAGATGACGCCAATCCTCGCCCTAGCCGTCGGTCACCCTGCGCTCTGTTGGCGCTCTTCTGGTCCGGCCGTCTGTGCATTGCACTCTATCAGCGCTTGCAACCTTAACCCTTGCACTCTGTCGGTTCGACTGCACCCTGCATTCTTGCCCTATGCCTTTGTGATTTTTTTGGGATGCTTGTGCCATGCACTCACGCCCTGCGCCCTTGCACTTTACCGGCTTGCATGCTCTTTCCACTCTGTCCACCCGCTTGTGCCCTACGCCTTTGTCCGGTTTCCTGCGCCCTGCACTCGCACCTTACGCCCTCGCAGAATGGAGTTGCAGAGCAAATGAATAGAATCATTTGCAGGTGTGCCAGGAGCATGAGGTTGCATGCTAAGTTGCCAAAGTAGGTTTTTGTCCGAGGCGGTGTTCACATCAGTATACTTGATCAACAGAGGGCCATTAATTGCATTGGGGCTTGAGCTACCAAAAGAAGTATGGAATCGAAGGAGGTTGATTTGTTGTACTTGTGAGTGTTTGCTTGCACGACCGATGTTCACGTTGACTCCACGAAGAGAAACAGACAAGACACCAAATCATGATGATGCATTCTTATTGGATTTGGAGGTCTAGAGTTTGGTTACCAGCTTTGGGATCCAGAAAATTGGAAGGCCATCAAGTCGAACAATACTGTATCTAGAAGACGATGCACGATGAGACTTCAAAGGAAGGTGAAAAACCCGAGGACCTAGTCTTTGTGGATCCTAAGGAGGACTCCATGAGCATATCTCAGAAATCTCGGGAAATCCAAGAAGAAAATGAACCGCACATAGAGGAGCCAACTGTGGGTGCAAAAATTGACTAAGGCAAGCAGGCTAACAGAGGCCCATGTCTCCAAGGTCCATGAGGGTAGCTCGTGGATCACTAACAGTCCAGTAGAGACTCACGTTTTCAAGGTCCATGAGGGCAGCTCGTGATCCCATGCAGGCAGGGCCGCACCAGAGCAGCTTGTGGCCCAATGAGAGCAACCGATAGAGAACAACATGTGGACTAGCCACGGGGCATCACATAGAGAAATCACAGTCTGACACCTCTATGGGAAGCATCACCAATAGATACAGCAGAAGACAACAACAACAAGGACCTTTTTTTGGCATCATCTCTTTCGACCTTTGGATTTTAGAGATACCTTTACTATTTTGGTAGAGTCTTGGGTGAGAGTAGCAGAGCTCCACATCCAAGGACTCATGTCTCATCCATCTTTTAGTTACACCACCCTTCTAGTTCTAGTCCATATACTTGTACAAACCCCCCTTAACTTGTCGAGGGGAAGCTCTTCCCCTTTGGATTTAGTGGATTGCGGTTGCGACTTACCACACAGAGACATCAACTACGATCGAACTTTGATAAGAAACCTTGTGTCTAGTCTCCTTACTCTCTACTCCCCTCACTTTCACCTTAAGCCACATACCAACCATTCACTCAACCCTACCTTGATTGACCATGGGAGGAGATCTTTCGTTGGCAAAAGATTTTCTCCTACACCAACTGCTCCACTACAACTAATAAGATCAACCCGAAGTACACGAGGTCAGACCCCTCAACGTTATACATCATCTCGCAGTTACTTATTATTATCGGATGGAGGCAAGCTAGAATGCTATGAGGGAGCATTGTAGGACAAAATCAGGAAACAATGAGAGCAAGCTATGGATGAGGAGATGAACTCACTAGACAAAAACCCGAATTGGGAACTGATGGAGTTACTTGAGAGGCCTTGAGTAACAAGTGAGTTTACAAGATCAAGTATGAGCATGATGGGAAGAAGCGATACAAGACGAGACTGGTAGTTAAAGGGTTCCAACAGAAGACCGACATCGATTATTTCAAGATATATTCTCTGGTGGTCAAGGTATCAACTATCAGATAAGTATGGAGCTTTGTGATGGTGGAGGATCTTCATCTAGAATAGCTAGATGTGAAGATCGCGTTCCTATACAGAGATCTTGATGAGGGATCTACATGCAGCAACCATATGGGTACACTTAGACAGCGAGAACCTGGTGACAGACTCAAGAAGTGCTTATATGGTTTGAAGTAGGCGCCGAGGCAGTGGTACTACAGAATTGATAGGTTCATGGAAGGTTCTGGATTCACACATTGTTATGGAGGCCACTATTGATACTTCAAAGATCTTGGGAGATCTTACATCATCATGTTGTTATATGTGGATGGCATGCTTGTTGCAGGGTCAAGCATGGCGGAGATTTAAAAGCTAAAGCATGAACTCTCATAGGAGTTTGAAATGAAGGATATGGGTGCTGTGAAGCAGATCATTGGGATGCACATTAGGTGAGATAAACCAAGCAGGCAGGGTGTGGTTGTCTTAAAGCATATCGGATGCTAGGACAGTTAGCACTCCACTAGGAGGTCACTTTTGATTGTTCAAGAGGCTCGGTGCAAGAACATAAGGAGAAACTTACGATGAGCAGGATTCTGCATGCATTAGCAATTGGAAGTCTTATGTAAGCTATGGTGTGCATAAGACCCGACTTCGCTCAAGCAGTGGGAGTTGTGAGCAGATTCATGAACAAATCCGGGCAAGAGCATTGGAGGGCAGTCAAGTGGATATTGAGGTGCTTGAAAGGTACTAAGGACCTATCATTGTGCTATGGTGGATCCAAGATCAAGTTGGTTGGCTACATTGATTCATATTTCATAGATGACTTGGATGACAGACGGAGCACAACCGTGTATGTCTTCACATTGGGTAGCAGTGCCATTAGTTGGTATTTCAACTTGCAGGGTATCGTCACATTGTTTATGACAGAAGCTGAGTATGTGGCTGAGATGGAGGTTAGAAAGGAGTTGATATGGCTGAAGAACCTTATGAAGAAGCTCGGGAAGAAGCATGAGGATTGTATATTATACATCAACAATCAGAGCGCTATATATCTTGCAAAGAACCTTGCATTTCATGCAAGAACGAAACATATCGGCATTCGTTTTTATACGGAAGAACCTGAAGGAGAATGTCCTGAACCTGAAGAAGATTCACAGGAGTGAAAAATCCTACTGACATTTTAAGGAAGGTCATCACGGTAGAGAAGCTGAAGGCCTATTCAACTTCTATCGGACTTCAGAAGTGAAGGTTTGGGGATCAAGCTGATTACTACTACTAGAGAAGAGCAGAGTAGGTGGATCATTTAAGAGGAAGCTATCATTCTCTCTAGGTCTCGATGTGGAAGATTGTTAGAGAGGTGGAGACCAAGTTCGAGAAGCCGCAACAAGCCCAAGGAAGCTCAAAGTGGAGCCCAACAAGACCAAAGAAGAATGATAGCTTCCAACCGGAAGCTCAAAGTGGAGTCCAACAGAATCAAATGATAGCTTCAAAGTGGAGACCAACAAGATCAAAGTGGATCTACAAGGTTTTTAATATGGGGTGTTTCATATATAAAAGAGGGTCTAACTGACAGATTAGTTAGTAAGACAGAATCCGTGACCTTGGTCAAGGTTTCAAATATATGCTACAACATACTTCTCCCGCTCTCTCGTGATGGGCCTCTCTCTCTCTCTTTCTCTTAGTGGTAAGTGTAGACACACAAATTGTGTCTAACCCGAACCTAACTCGCATACGCCAATGCGGAGGTAAACCCGACACACACTCGGACCCGGACCTGACTTGCATGCACCAATGCGGAGGCAAACCCGACACATATTCGGACTCGGACCCGACTCGCATGCACCAATGCGGAGGCAAACCCAACACTCATTCGAACCCGGACCCGACTCGCATGCACCGACTCGGAAGCAAACCCGACACTCATTCGGACCCGGACCCGACTCGCATGCACCGACTCGGAAGCAAACCCGACATGCAAACCGGACCCGACCCGCGCCAAACAAGGGGCCGGGTGGGCCCATCCCCAAGTGGGGCCCACCCGGCCCCCTTTATGGAAATCCGAACCCTTAAGGGGGTGGCCGACCATGCAAAGAAAGAAAAGAAAAGAAAGAAAAGAAAAGAAGGAAAAGGAAGAAAGAAAGAAAAGAAAGGAAAGAAAAGAAAAGAAAAGAAGAAAAAGGAAACAAATACCGCCATGCGCGGGGGGAGGTTGCGTATGACGTCTACATAAGTGTGGATCTGCACCGATCCCTCGATCCGACGGACAAGAAACGAAGTCGGGTCGCCATCGACTTTATATGCAAGATTCAAAATAATTCAAAAAGATTGAGCCATAATTACTACGCCAGAAAAGGAAGGCAAATAAAGGTGTATTTCTCTCTTCAATGGAAGAATAAATCTCAGGGTAATTATGGGAGAGATATTAAAGGGATTCAAATAAACTTCCCTTCACCTATAAATAGAGGGGGAGGGGGAAGGCTCAAAGGGGGAGAAGCTGAAGACAAAACGAAAAAGCTCTACAGAGGAGGAGACGCGCCCTTTATCGACCCAAGGCTTCACGAGGTACGGGCAAGCCTATCCCTTCAGGACCGGTTTAGTCCATTGAAAGCCCTCATCAAAGTGAAGACCCTTGCACAAGAAGATCAAGCGTTCGACTCCGTGGACAAAGAAGAAAGCTCGGAGAAGAAGAACCCTTCGACTCCGAAGACGCCAGAAGCATAGGCCGGAGAAGAAGATCGGAGCGGCATCACCCCGTCGTCTCCAATAACCCTTCGACTCTGAAGACGCTAGAAGCAAAGACCGGAGAAGAAAATTGGAGCGGCACTACCCCGTCATCTCCAACAAGCTTTTGACTTCGATCAAGCCCAAAAGCCCCGAGAAGAAGAATGAAGCGTCATCACCCCGTCGCCTTCGACAAACACCCGCTCCATCCACAAAGAAGAAAGCTTGGAGAGGAATACCCGAAGCGTCACTACACCCGTCGTCTTCAAAGCAAAGCCGATGCTACAACCGTCGCACAGAGATCGGTGCCACCCTCGCCGTCTTCAAAGGAACCCTTTGACTCCGATTACGCTAAAGAAGCCCGGAGAAGAAGAGAAGTAAAGTCATCGCTACACCCGTCGTCTACAAAGCAAAGCCGGCGCTACACCCGTCGTCTTCAAAGCAAAGCCTTCAACTCCGATCAAGCCAAAGAAGCCCGGAGAAGAAGAGAAGTCAAGCCGACGCCATAACCGTCGAGGAAGCCGGAAGAAGCCTTGAAGAAGTAGCCACCGCCGTTCGAGAAGAAGATCGAGTCAATGCCGAAGCCAAAGCAAACGCAAGAAGCCAAAGCAAAAGCACCGGTAAAGCCCACGCCGAAGCAACGCAAGTACCAATGCCAAGCTGTGGGGGAAAATCTTCGTGCCGACCCGAAGACTCTCGCAGCACCAGTCAATTGGAGTTGAGGTTGACGTCGAAGATCGTTATCCGATCTGTTGCTGAAGTCTAAGCCTTTTGATATGCAAACAGAGGAATGCAATCAGAGAAATTGTGACATGAGATGTGATCTCGGAGTTCAGCAGAAGCCTACGTCTCCGTGCTATAGGGAGCAACCCGAATTCACTAACACTTCAGTTGAAGTGACCTCGACAGGCCGAGTGTCACTGAAAGCTCCCTGATCTCTTCGAAAGAGAAAAGAAGATCAAAGAAAGATGGTAGATCGGAAGTTAGAAAATCCCAAAGCTCTGGTTCTGAAAGTCAGATCTCAGAGTGGAAATCAGAATGTTCGGATCCTTTTACATTCGAAGGCACTGCTATTTATAGGATTCTCTATTGGGGAATTCCGAGGTAAATGGCGGTTTCTGCTGCCGTATCTGGGGATCCTCCAGGCAGGACCGGTGGGTCCTGTGGTAGTCCTCGTGGGCCCACCAGGCAGGGCCGGTGGGTCTCGTGGTAGTCCTCGTGGGCCCACCAGGCAGGACCGGTGGGTTCCGTGGTGGATACATGCCAAAATTTGCACCCACACAAGCAACTACGCTGGTCACGAGCAATGCACCACATGTTCTAGCCGATACGATACGAAGTTCGGAAGAACAAAAGCATCGCAAGTCTCCCCCCGTCTACGTTCAAGCACAAGCGCCAAAGCAAAGCAAAATCCAGAGCCACTTCAAAGCAAAGCCAAAGCCGAAAGGCAAAGCCAAAGCCGATGCCAAAAACACGATCGAAGCCACGAACCGACGATCAAGGACACCGAGATCTAGCAAGAATCGAGGAAGACACGAAGACCGAGGAGCGAAGCCAAAAACCCCCTAGTCGAGAAAGCACGAAGTACGAAAGGGACAAAAGCAACGGTGGATATTCCTTAGCCTCTCAAAAACCCTCACCCTGTAAAGACCTCTGTCCTGGGCAACCCCTTCAGAGCTCTCGCACGAATACCACATGGAGACGCGGATCAAAGGGACCCTCCAGAGGATCTCTCCCATAATCTCCTAATCGAATATTCACCGCACCCGGCTCACCACCTCCGAGTCCCCGGGTCCCGACCTCTTGTAATCTTCGTGTGTTTGCAATAAAGACGATCCAGATCTTTTTCTGCGCATACAGATTTTCGGCACGCCCGGTGGGACCTCCTCTCCTTTCATCCGTACGGCTGAAGAAGTTGCTTCAAGTTCGCAATGGTCGGGACAAGCAACGATGTGTTTGCTCCAAGCCTTTCGCCCATCGCCGAGTCTCCTCTACTACGACACGGTGGTCCAGTAAATCCGGAGGGTGATGTTCCCCCGATGGGATGCGTCTACACTCGACGTACTCGAACTCTTGCGGATGTCTTTACGCCAGAAATTGCTGCCGAAGATGCTCACCAAAACGCCGACGAGGCCTTGGTGCATGAAGAAACAAGCCTCGATCCTGGAGTCCATGTCCAAAATTTTGGGGAGGACCAGCCCCAACCCCGAGCCCGTTCGGGCTCCCCAGCGGACGTTGCACCTCCTTTGCAGGGGGCAAACGTTCGTCATCAAGAGAAGCAAGTCGGCGCAACAACGTCTCCGACGATGACGGCGAGGATGCAAGCACGCAACATCGAGACGTCCTCCGTCACCATCCTCCGTCCGCTCTTCAGCTCCAAGTCATCCAAATGGGTGAGCACATGGCGCAGATCACCCGGATGATGAAAGAGAAGGATCGTCACATCAACACTTTGCTTCAGAAGCTAAGCGCAAGGGATGCTGCAGTAGTTGATCAACCTCTTGCTTCTCCAGTAGCCGCTCCAGCTTCGTCTTCAACTCCCGCTCTTGCAGAGGTTATTCTGACAATTCTAGCGACTACTCCAGCACTCTCCTCGGTTCCCGTCCCGACGGAAGTCGTTTCTCCAGTACCAGTCTCGGTGGCTACGCAACCTCCAACGACAGCAATAATGAATGCCCAACAGATACAAGCATTGGTGGCCGACATGATGCGTTCCCATAGCGGTGGTCTTCCTTCGATCACGGCGGCATACTCGAAGCCTTACACCGTGAGGTTCCAGCAGCTGTGCTTCCCCATCGGGTTCCAGCCACCAAAGTTCCAGCACTTCGATGGGAAGGGAAATCCAAGATAGCACATTGCTCACTTTATCGAAAGCTACAACAATACTGGCACATACGGAGATGCGATGGTTAAGCAGTTTATTCACACCCTCAAAGGCAACACATTCGACTGGTATGTGGATCTTCCTCCAGGATCTATCAACAGTTGGGATCAGATGGAGAGGGAGTTCCTCAATCGCTTCTACAGCACCAAATGCATCGTCAGCATGACCGAGCTTACTCCCGTCAAGCAAAGGAAGGACGACCCGGTGATCGACTACATCGACCAATGGAGGAACCTCGCGCTGAATTCACGAGACCGCTTGTCTGAAGACTCGGCCATCGAGATGTGTACCCAAGTCATGCACTGGGGCCTGCTCTACATCCTCAAAGGGATCAAGCCTCGATCCTTCGAAGAACTCGCAACTCGGACTCACGACATGGACCTCAGCCTAGCAAACCGTGAAGACTCAAAGAACAAGGATTTCCTGAAGGTAGAGAAAAAGGATAAGTCGCCGGCACCGAAACCAAAGTAAGTTAACGTTGTCGACATCGCTTCGGCCTCTAAGCCGCTCAAGATCGATGGCAAACCGAAGCAAAGGAAAGGAGACGCCATACCACCGCCTCCGTCGCAAAGGCAAAGGATGACTCTCGAGGAGCTCGAAGCAAAGGAGTACCCCTTCCCGGACTCGGAAGTTTTCTCTATGTTCGATCAGTTGCTGCAAGAGAAGATGATAGAGCTCCCTCCTTTAAAGAGACCCGAGCAAATGCATCGTGTGGACGACCCTCTCTTCTGCAAATACCACCGAGTGGTTAGCCATCCCATCGAAAGATGCTTCGTCTTCAAAGAAAGAATCATGGCGCTTGCAAAGCAAGGGAAGATAGAGATCGACTCTGGGGAGGTCGCTACGGCCAATATGACGTCCATCACCTTTGGATCCTTTCCATCGGTACTCGTTGCTGCACGACATGGAATGCCCAAATTGCACGTTAATCGTTAAAGGCATATCACAAAGTCAGCTTCCCAACTTAAGGTTTCGAAGCAATGACAACGTGCTTCTGCACTCGCTGATGAGGAAACGCTATTGCCCCGGGGGCAACCATCGCTCACGTCAGCACCTCTCCCAAGCAAAGTTACATCCCAACGTGCGCCCTAAAAGAGATACGAGCAAGGAGATCCAGAAGTCGGTCTACTGGGCCAGCCTTCAGGCAAGTTCGACTATTACATCATCTACTTTACGCCTCTATCCGTTTCGATCAAAGAAATCAAACCCACCAGCTTAGGATTGGAAGACGAGCCAGTAGAGCCTCTGGAAGAACAAGCTTCCCTAACCAATAAGGAACCCGCAGCAGCTGCTCTCGACCATCACCTTAGCAAGGGGGAATCCATCGATGAAGAGGCATGGGTCATGCTACCTCGGAGACGAAGGCCACGACAGGCAAAACAACATAAGCAAGACCGGGTGATGAGGAGACTTCCTGAATGAAAAACTTACAAGAAGAAAAACAAGGCTCCAGGAAGAAAGGCGTTCGAAGTGCCGCTGGCAAACCCAGACGATCTCCTCCAGCAAAGCCTTCTGAAATCAGCAACGTTGCAAGAATTCTTCCCCGATCACTTCCTCCCAGTCGATCAGCGCATCAGGGTCTCGTGTTTCATGGTCGAAGTTCATAAAGTGTTGGAAGGAAAAGGCGAGATCGAGACTTCTGAAGAAGGCGACTCCACCGATGAGAGAGACGACTCCGATAAAGAGGGCACTGCCTCTCACGACGAGGCAATCCTGCACTTGCCGCTCGTAGAAGCTTTGCACCTTCCGAAGAAGGCTCACTTGGCAATGGCTACAGCCTTGGCAGACCCGAACAACTACAAGAGGAAAAGGAAGGACGGCAAGAAGGGCAAGACTGTAGCCTCGTGCGATACGATGATAACCTTCTCAGACGAAGACTTGCAACTCGGAGCACGATTGCACAACCGGCCCGTCTACGTCTTGGGATACATCAAGGAGAAGCCGGTAAATCGGATCCTATTGGACTATGGCTCTGCAGTCAATATCATGTCCATCCAGACAATGCGGCAACTCGGCATCACCAATGACCAGCTCTCACACAGCCAGCTGGTCATTCAAGGGTTCAACCAGGGTGGACAGTATTAGAATTGGATCCTCTTATTAGAGTCACAGCGGAAGCAAAAGATAGATCCGAAGATCATATGGTGTATGTTTCATTATAATTAATTATACAAAACAATCTACATGCAAATATATGATCTTAGCATATGTGCAGACACCCTAGAGGTATACTACGATCTACGGAAGACATGTATGCATCTAGTTAGGTGTTTAGAATCATCATACCTTGTGGATCTATGATCCGGAGAGAACAGTACAATGATGAACCGAACGTGAATCGCAAGGGAAGCTATCGGATAGCACCTTGTCCTTTGCGAATTGAGGAATCCTCGAATTCCTATCTCTGGGTGCAAGGACTACGAGCCGACGGAGGAATTCGTTGAGAAGACGATGGCTAGCCACGAGATCTCCTCCTTTTCTTTCTCTCTTCTTCCTTCTCCATCCTTCCTCCTTCTTCTTCCTTCTTCTTCCTCTTTCATCCTTGGCCAAAACCTCAGAGAGGGAGAAAGGGAGAGGGGGTTCGGATTTTGGAGAGGGGAGAGGCTAGGGCCGACCCCTCCCTCTCTACTCCTTTTATAGGGCCAGCCTCCTAGTGCTACAAGCAAGCTAGGGCCGGCCCCTAGTAGATAGGGATAAGAGGGG
Organism: Chamaelirium japonicum; assembly: GCA_947650365.1. Taxonomy (NCBI): domain Eukaryota; kingdom Viridiplantae; phylum Streptophyta; class Magnoliopsida; order Liliales; family Melanthiaceae; genus Chamaelirium; species Chamaelirium japonicum. The sequence continues at coordinate 53,638,451 of OX393559.1, forward strand.
GCGGTTTTTAGGGTTTCCACAAGCCTATCGTGAAGCCTGGACGAAAACGCCCTTCACGAAAAGTGAAAAACTGAAAGAGAAATTGAGTGAGGTGCGCGACTCGGAATCGAGTTCCGTCAGCGCCTATGAGCGCCTAGAATTATTCTGCTCATTCTAAGATCCATATTCAATATGTTCTGAGTCATATTTTAGTATTTACCAAAATACCCCTACGGCCCCTAACACATGTGAATTAGGTTCTTAGGCTCCGGACTTGTGCTCCATCGCGCTACTTCGTATCCACGTATCCAACCAGGTCGGGGAAACATTCCTATACTCAACGACAGGGTGGAACCTTCAGGGTTCAGGATCTCTAGCTCCAACCGGATCCCTGATTAACTGTTCCGGTGACACACCGAAAATTCCGTTAATCAGCCCTAATCCGATTAACCCGCGTAGCCACCCAGAGTGCGACGCGAGTTGAACTCTAGTGATCCTAAACTTATGTTACTCCCTCGTAACCCTGTTTTCTACTATACTCTGGTAATCCTTAGTCCCTCCTATTACTGGTGCCATGATACGACTCGGGCGGTGGGGAGCACATCAGATCCCGATCGATCATCTGACTAGGAATTGATGACTTGTCATCTATAACACCACACACCTTCCGGTGCTATGCCTAGCATCCGGAACATCGTTAGTCATACTAACAACCACCATGCCTGGGTTAACTGTGTGGACAGATTGACTCATCAAAACGCACACATCCAACACTGAACGTCGGATAACCTGTAGGGATTATATACCACTCAAGCACCAGCCAGGTAACTCAACGTACCATGGTATTGGACTATGGAAGGTCCGCACACGTTGGCACATCAAAGCACCACAAACTGGTTGACCCAGTGTACATGGTCCCTTAGGGTTAAGGACATATTATCTATAGTAGTAAGACGATTTATGCACCAGTGTCTGAATCACTGAACTGTGCACTGTCTTGGTTCTTGTTCAACATGATCATTGTGCTTGGTCAGGTGAATAGGAATCCCACGTTCCCGTGGTGGAGACTTCACCACATCTTCTACCTGTCAACAACTTGTTCTCGGTGAAGCGACCGGCATCACATAAGTTGTGAACTAGTTCTAGTTCTACACACAACAGGTCCACTGGGTCTCCCAAGCATGGATCCACCATGCGCTTCAGTAGCCTACTGTGTTCCCTAGAGTCCTTTGTTATAGGTGTATTCACATATGCCAAAGTAGTATTCTAATTAAAGCAATAACCAAAGTCATCTTTATTAATGTTAATACAGAAAATCCACACTCAGGACACACGAGCTATAACAGTCTCCCACTTGGCCTAGCGGGAAACAACAGTCTTAACTCCCATGGCATCTACGTGCTTCTCAAAAGCCTTGGTCGGTAACGCCTTTGTGAAAGGTTCCGCCATGTTATCTGCAGACGCCACCTGAGTCACTGCAACCTCCCCTCGCTTCTACAAGTCCCGGATAATGTAGTATTTTCGCTCGATTTGCTTACTCTTCTGGTGATATCTTAGCTCCTTAGATTGTGTTACCGCTCCACTATTGTCGCAGTAAAGGACAATAGGATCTTGAGCTCCTGGTACATATCCTAAGTCCGTGAGGAACTTCTTGAGCTACACCGTCTCCTTGGCTGCTTCGCACGCCGCAACGTATTTAGCCTCTGTCATCGAATCCACGATGCATCCCTGCTTCACACTCCTCCAACTGACAGCTCCTTCTCTCAATGAAAACACAAAACCTGACGTCGATTTCTTGGATTCCGGATCTGATGCAAAATCAGAATCCGTATACCTAATCGGTATCAGTTTCTGTGAAGAGTAAACTAATTCATAATCTCTCATTCTACGGAGATACTGGAGTATACTTTTCACAGCAGTCCAGTGCCCTGGACCCGGATTTGACAAATATCTGCCTATCATACCTACTGTATAGTATATATCTGGTCTCGTATACTACATAACATACATCAGACTCCCTACAGCCGAAGCATAAGGTATCTTCTGCATCTCTGCCCTCTCCTCAAGAGTCTTAGGACCCTGATCCTTGAACAATTTAATTCCATGTCTGAATGGAACCAGTCCCTTCTTGGAGTTGTGCATACTAAATCTGACCAAGATAGTATCTATTTAGGCTGATTGTGACAGCGAGAGAGTCTTGTTCTGGTGATCTCGAGTTACTTTGATTCCCATAACATAACTCGCTTCACCCAGATCTTTCATGTCAAATTGAGAGGATAACCACACCTTCATTGTAGATAACGTTCCAATATCGTTTCCAATGAGCAGGATATCATCCACGTAAAGTACCAGAAAAACTACTGTAGTCTTATCACTCCTTTTATAAACACATGGTTCATCCATGTTCTGTTCAAATCCATAAGACTGGATTAGGATGATCAAAACGCATGTTCCAACTTCTGGATACTTGTTTCACTCTATAAATAGACCTTTGCAACTTGCACTCCAGACTTTCCTGACCTTTTGCGACAAAGCCTGGAGGCTGGGACATATAGATATATTCTTTCAAATCCCTATTGAGGAATGCGATCTTGACGTCTATTTGCCAGATCTCCCAATCATAATGGGCTGCGATGGACAAGAGAATCCAGATTGACTTAAGCATATCCAGTGGCGAAAAGGTTCCATCATAGTCGATCCCTTCTCGCTGGGTATAACCCTTAGCGACTAGTCTAGCTTTGTAAGTCTCAACGGTACCATCCGGATCTATTTTTATTTTATACACTCAACAGGTTTAATGTTGTGAGGTGGTGTTACAAGTGTCCAGACCAAGTTTTGGGACATCGATGTCAGTTCTGCCTCCATGGCTTTCTGCCATGCTCCATGGTTAGAGAATAACATCGCTTCGTCATAGTTCAGAGGATTATCCTCCTGAAATTCTAGATCTACCAAGAAGGCTTCTCCAATGTATTTATTAGGAGCACCTGTGATCCTCCCACTGCGACGTGCCTGCGGTGGTTCCATAGGAGTCGATTCTACAGTATCGTTTATCTTAGTGGTATCAGCTCCCACTATGTTTTCTGTCTGCGTACTCCCATCAGTACCAAGCAATTTTTCAAAAACTACTTTACTGGTGGGCTTATAGTCTATTCAATAATCCTGTTCTAGGAATACGGTGTTCGTCGAGACGACAACCTTTCTATCCTCATGATCATAAAATAAACTACCCTTTGTCCATTTTGGATACCCAACGAATAGACATACCTTAGTCGTTGACTCCATCTTATCTCGCTTGTCCTTTCGCACATGTGCTGGACAACCCTAAATCCTAAAGTACTGCAAGCTTGGCTTTCGTTTCAACCACAGCTCCCAAGGAGTTAGAGGTATTGACTTTGATCGAACAAAGTTCAAAGTATATGCTGTCGTCTCTAGGGCATATCCCCAAAAACTAGGTGGTAATATTGCATAACTCATCATAGTCCGAACTATGTCTAAGAAAGTTCGGTTTCTCATCTCAGATACACCATTTGTTGTGGTGTCCCTGGTGCAGTCAACTGGGATATGATCCCATGCTCACGCAGGTACCCAATAAATTCATCCGATAGGTATTCGCCTCCTTGATCCGATCGAAGAGACTTGATACTCTTACCCGTCTGCTTTTCTGCTTCAGCTCTGAACTCCTTGAACTTATCAAAGGATTTAGACTTCCACCGCATTAGGTATATGTATCCAAACCTCGAGTGATCATCCGTGAAGGTGATGAAATACTCGAAGCCTCCTATGACACAGACACTTATGGACCCACATACATCAGTGTGTACCAACTCTAATACCTCCTGAGATCTGCTACCTTTGGCTCGGAAAAGATCTTTTAGTCATCTTACCTTCCAGGCAAGACTCACACGTTGGTAGGCTTTCTGAAATATCTAAACTTAAAAGTCCTACCTTAATCAACCTGTGAATCCTGTCTGAGGCTTTGTGTCCAAGCCTTAGATGCCAAATGAGTATTGGATTATCTGAGGGATTTTTTCTTGTAGATGAATTAACCACACATGCTTCAGTTATGTTATCTTGCTTATGATTGGAGTTAATTACATAAAGATCATTATATGTCTTTCCCTTACAAACAAAGAAACCATTCAATTTAATTGACACACCAGAAGCATCAAATAAAACTGAAAAACCTTCATTATTCAATAAGGAAACAGAAATTAAATTTCGTCTCAAGAACGGTACATAAAGTATGTCTCTAAGTAATAAACTTCTTCCATCAAGAAACTGCAAGACGACATCTCCAACTGCTTCAGCCTCTGCGACGGCCTCAGTTCCCATGATTAGGATTATCTCCCTATCACCCAGTTTTCTTGTCTCCTTGAACCCCTACAAATTATTGCAAGTATGGTTAGTGGAACCAGAATCCACAATCCATGAAACTGGAGAACAACTGGATGCTATAAGGGATTCCACTATGTGGATTTGAGATATCCCTGTCTCAGCCTTCTTGGGAACCGCACGACAGTCACCCTTTTAGTGCCCCTTCTTGCCACATCGGAAATATTTTCCTTCGGGCTTCGCCGGACCATCCTGCTTAGGAACCTGCGACTGCACCTGGCCCATTTTCACAGGCTTCTTAGACTTTTTTTTTCTGAAACTTGCCTTTGGCTTTCAAAGAAGACTTCCGTTCTACGTTCAGGGATTGGGCTCCTGTCTTCATCCCGTCCTCTACCGCCTGGAGCGCCGCTAGGAGCTCTGCGTTAGACATCTCCAACCGGTTAAGGTTAAAGTTGGTAACGAATCCCTCAAACGTTCCTGACAGAGATGCGAGAAAAATATCTGTCTGGATCTCTGCATCCAAGATGACATCAAAGGAACCAAGCTCATTAACATAGCCAAACAATTTCAGTATATGATCCCGAACTACGACCCTTGAACATTTCCTTTAAGTAGAGCATCATGTCTGAAGTGAAGGCCATGTCTTCGACTTAAATCTGAAGGACGGTCTGCAAGGATGCCACTATGTAGCACTTGCACATCTCATCAACATCTAGGCAGTCTTTCCATTCCTTCAACTGAGCCTTAGTAGCACTTGGTCCCGGCATGGCCGGTTGAGGGGTATTTAGGGCAATTATGTGTTTGCCAACCCTTAGGACGAGCATTAGGTTACGCTTCTAGTCCTCGTAGTTTGGTCCCGTAAGTTTGTTATCATTAAGGATGGAGACAAGGGGGTCGAGCTTGGTCATGATTTCTGTAAACAATAGTTTAAAGCAAAAATTAGGGTCTACTACAATCTATTTTATGGAATTTAAAAATAGATAATATTTACTCCATCCGCTATGTCTTCACTACCTCAAGTGGAGACATCCAGGAATCTAAATTTCCTGGGCTCGAGCACTAAGACTATCGGCCTTGAATTGGAGACATCATCTCGGTGAAAGCATGCAACCGCTTATGCCAACGGGGTTTTTACAACCCAGTCTTCATCAGAATTACCCATGGCAAACTGAAAGACCTCCTAGTCTCCTTTTGACCAGCTTTATATGACCCACATGTGCAGCAACGGCGGCTTCACACAAGCTTTCGGATGCTTCCCATAAATCTAGGTGGTGTTGGCAGGGGGTTCATAGGCTCACGCGGTGCAGGAAAAAACCGTCACCCACTGCCACCGACATCCTCTATGTCCCGAAGGAAACCACTAGGCGAACCAGCATGGAAGGAAACACAGCTCTCACCCGGTGGAAATATCGAACTGCGTACCTCCCACCCAGACCCTTAGCTGGTTGATTGTGGAGGCTAGGGGCTCCCCTTTGGAGGGAACCTCTTACACATCCCTTCTTTATGAGGTTTTGTGCATATCTAGAAAAGTCACGACCTCCTAGACTTAGACCCTGGTCTACCGCGCTTCCACTAGGATTACAAACCTTCATGCAAAGTATTAGTATCTTTGGAAAATATCATAGTTCCTACCTTGAATACTCAGCTTTTGCCTTTCTTGTAAGGATCATATTACATAGATTCCAAGGATCTCGATACCTCACTAGTTTGCCCATAATCCTAAGATCTGGAGCCTAGTCTAAGGTCAACGTGGAAAGGACTCCCACTAGAATGACGCCTCGTTCACTATTTAATGCATGATGTCATAGTAGACCTCATCTCATTATAGTTTTCGATGCTGGCCAAATAGGGACATCCGATAACCTCTGCCGGACCTCAACCTAATGGTGGTATAATCAAATCATGATGAGTTCACACTACCATCAAACGTCAACTATAAACGAGTATCACTTAGTAGAATCCTAACCTAACTTGGTCGCTAGGACCATGTGGGGAAAAGGCATCCCACTAGGGTTATCATACTTCTTATAGAGACATTAGTTATCTCTAAACAAATCTAACACTGCATCTATCTCAGTGCACAATAGTTGGCTACCTGAACTACCACGAGGGCCGTTACCACTGTTCCTTTTAGCTAGTCACTGGATTCGCACGTGTTAGAACCATATAGAGATACCGATAAATTCATAAGCTTAGTACTAACCCTAAGCCTGATCTAGAGACTAGCTCATAAGCAAGATAGATAATTAAATTATCATCGGGGTTCTCTAAACACTAAGTAAAGAGAATCAACAGAAATAGCATCCAAATTAAATCAAGTCCAGGGTCCGACCCCTGAACCTGAATAGCACAGCCAAGATATCCTGCTCTTCCGTTCTGTACGATCTCTGACGACAATCTTGATCATCGCCAACGTGCACGCTTTCGCCGGATCTTTGCACGCCATGGTACCGCTTGCCCGAACTGTGGATGTAGCATCATCTCCTTCTTCTTGTGACCGAAAAACTAACACGCTTCGAGCAAGTGCTCGTTCGTGTACAATTTCGCTAAAAAGAAAAGAAAACAATCCTAGAAAACATGGACAGGGAACCGAGGGTGGTCAACCTCCACCCCTGCCCATCTAGAGCCTTAAAATCCATAAGCACAATAATAATCAATGCAAAAATAAATCTGGGGTCCGACCCCCGGAGGCATGCAATCACAGATTACTATTCAGCACGATACTTGCAAAAAGACGATACATAGCACAATCCATGTGCATGATCTACGTCGAACCCCGACGAAAACATATGCCATCATATATTCACATGATGTTTTCATGAATTCATGCATGAAACATACACCAAAGCATGCTCTGATACCAATTGTTGGAATTGGATCCGCTTATCAGAGTCGCAGCGGAAGCAAAGGATAGATCCGAAGATCATATGGTGTATGTTTCATTACAATTAATTCTACAAAACAATCTACATGCAAATCTATGATCTTAGCATATGTGCGGACACCCTAGAGGCATATTACAATCTACGGAAGACATGCATGCATCTAGTTATGTGTTTAGAATCATTATACCTTGTGGATCTATGATCTGGAGAGAACGGAACGATAATGAACCGCACATGAATCGCAAGGAAAGCTGTCGGATAGCACCTTGTCCTTTGCGAATTGAGGAATCCTCGAAGTCATATCTCTGAGTGCAAGGACTACGAGTCGACGGAGGAATTCGTTGCGAAAACGGTGGCTAGCTGCGAGATCTCCTCTTTTTCTTTCTATCTTCTTCCTTATCCTTCCTTCCTTCTTCTTCTTCCTCTTTCTTCCTTGGCCGAAACCTCAGAGAGGGAGAGAGGGAGAGGGGGTTCGGATTTTGGAGAGGGGAGAGGCTAGGGTCGGCCCCTCCCTCTCTATTCCTCTTAAAGGGCCAGCCTTCTAGTGCTACAAGCAAGCTAGGGCCGGCCCCTAGTAGATAGGGATGAGAGGGGGCAATTTTTAGGGTTTCCACAAGCTTATCGTGAAGCCTGGACGAAAACGCCCTTCACGAAAAGTGAAAAACTGAAAGAGAAATTGAGTGAGGTGCACTACTCGGAATCGAGTTCCGTTAGCACCTATGAGCTCCTAGAATTATTCTGCTCATTCTAAGATCCATATTCAATATGTTCTGAGCTATATTTTAGTATTTACCAAAATACCCCTACGGCCCCTAATACATGTGAATTAGGTTCTTAGGCTCCGGGCTTGTGCTCCATCGTGCTACTTCGTATCCAACGTATCCAACCAGGTCGGGAAACAATTCCTATACGCAATGACATGGTAGAACCTTCAGGGTTCAGGATCTCTAGCTCCAACCGGATCTCTGATTAACTATTCCGGTGACACACTGAAAGTTCCGTTAATTAGCCCTAATCCGATTAACCCGCGTAGCCACCCAGAGTGCGACGTGAGTTAAACTCTAGTGATCCTAAACTTATGTTACTCCCTCGTAACCCTGTTCTTTACTATACTCTGATAATCCTTAGTCCCTCCTATTACTGGTGCCATGATACGACTCGGGCGGTGGGGAGCGCCGTCAGATCCCGATCGATCATTTGACTAGGAATTGATGACTTGTCATCTATAACACCACACACCTTCCGGTGCTATGCCTAGCATCCAGAACATCGTCAGTCATACTGACAACCACCAGGCCTGGGTTAACTGTATGGACAGATTGACTCATCAAAACGCACCCATCCAACACTGGACGTCGGATAACCTGTAGGGATTACATGTAACTCAAGCACCAGCCGGGTAACCCAACGTACCGTGGTATTGGACTATGGAAGGTCCACACACATTGGCACATCAAAGCACCACACAACTGGTTGGCCCTATGTACATGGTTCCTCAGGGTTAAGGACATATTATCTATAATAGTAAGACGGTTTATGCACCAGTGTCTTAATCACTGAACTGTGCACCGTCTTGGTTCCTGTTCAACACGATCATCGTGCTTGGTTAGGTGAATAGGAATCCCACGTTCCCGTGGTGGAGACTTCATCACATTCTCTATCTGTCAACAGCTTGTTCTCGGTGAAGCGACTGGCATCACCTAAGCTGTGAACTAGTTCTAGGTCTACACACAACTGATCCACTGGGTCTCCCAAGCATGGATCCACCATGCGCCTCAGTGGCCTACTGTGTTCCCTAGGGTCCTTTATTATATTTTTATTAACATATACCAAAGTAGTATTCTAATTAAAGTAATAATCAAGGTTATCTTTATTAATGTTAATACAGAAAATCCACACTCAGGACACACGAGCTACAACAGACAGTCCACTATCGGAATCATCCGCCTGAAGCATTCAATCATCCCGCTCGACACAATGGTCCTCTTCCACATCATTGATTGCCAGACATCCTATCGCCTCCTATTGGGAAGACCATGGCTACATGAGAACGGTGTTGTAGTGTTTACTTGGCATCAGTGCCTCAAGTACTACGAGGAAGGCATGGAGAAGTGCATCGTCGCTGATGATAAGCCGTTCAATGAAGCCAAGGCATATCTTGCTGACGCCAAGTTCTATCAGGTAAAAGACCTTATAGCAGAAGTCCTTCCAGCTAAAGCCCCTCAAGCCCAGAAGGCTGAAGAAGTGAAGCAGGATAAGGCTCCTCCCCTTGCAAATCCGATGCAACCTTCCGACAAGGCGATACTCGAAGTCAAGGAAGCATCAAAATCAAGACAAAGGATGCGCATCAACTCCAAGCCGAGAACAATGCAACATACTCCGTTGCCCGTCCAAGCGACGCCTGTTCTGCGCCTTGCACCTCAATGGCTTCGCAAACCCGAGCGCCCGCCTTCTACTTCGATAAGAGAGACGGTCCCGCTATTATCGAAGGCCAATGTTATCACTCTGCAAGAAATGACGTTGCCGTTACCTAGTCTGACGCAAGCTTCGAACCCGATCGGACCTACCGGATCTACCGACATCAATCAACTCGAATTCAAGCCAAAAGGGAGTTGGGGGCAAAACGCCGCCAAATTGCTGTTCAAAGTCGGCTACAACAAAGAAAGCACTATGCAAATGGGCACACTTCTCCCAGTGGCAATGCCACATGGGATCACGAGGACTCAAACTCGTCTGTTTTAAAGCGGCGAACAAATACTCCCTCGTAACCCTGTTCTTTACTATACTCTGATAATCCTTAGTCCCTCCTATTACTGGTGCCATGATACGACTCGGGCGGTGGGGAGCACCGTCAGATCCCAATCGATCATCTGACTAGGAATTGATGACTTATCATCTATAACACCACACACCTTCCGGTGCTATGCCTAGCATCCAGAACATCGTCAGTCATACTGACAACCACCAGGTATGGGTTAACTGTGTGGACAGATTGACTCATCAAACCGCACCCATCCAACACTGGACGTCGGATAACCTGTAGGTATTACATGTCACTCAAGCGCCAGCCGGGTAACCCAACGTACCGTGGTATTGGACTATGGAAGGTCCGCACACATTGGCACATCAAAGCACCACACAACTGGTTGGCCCAGTGAACATGGTCTCTCAGGGTTAAGGACAGATTATCTATAGTAGTAAGATGGTTTATGCACCAGTGTCAGAATCACTGAACTGTGCACCGTCTTGGTTCATGTTCAACACGATCATCGTGCTTGGTCAGGTGAATGGGAATCTCACGTTCCTGTGGTGGAGACTTCACCACATCCTCTACCTGCCAACAGCTTATTCTCGGTGAAGCGACCAGCATCACCAAAGCTGTGAACTAGTTCTAGGTCTATATAGAACTGGTCCACTGGATCTCCCAAGCATGGATCCTCCATGCGCCTCAGTGGCCTACTGTGTTCCCTAGGGTCCTTTTATTATATGAGTTTTATCATATACCAGAGTAGTATTCTAATTAAAGCAATAACCAAAGTCATCTTTATTAATGTTAATACAGAAAATCCACGCTACGGACACACGAGCTACAACAATCTCCCACTTGGCCTAGCGGGGAACAACAGTCTTAACTCCCATGGCATCCACGTGCTTCTCTTAAGCCTTGGTCGGTAACGCCTTTATGAAAGGGTTTGCCATGTTATCTGCAGACGCCACCTGAGTCACTGCAACCTCCCCTCGCTTCTGCAAGTCCCGGATAATATAGTATTTCCGCTCGATATGCTTGCTCTTCTGGTGATATCTTGGCTCCTTGGATTATGCTACCGCTCCACTATTGTCACAGTAAAGGACAATAGGATCTTGAGCTCCCGGTACGCATCCTAAGTCCGTGAGGAACTTCTTGAGCCATACCACCTCCTTAGCTGCTTCGCACGCCGCAACATACTCAGCCTCTGTCGTCGAATCCGTGATGCATCCCTCCTTCACGCTTCTCCAACTGATAGCTCCTCCTCCTAATGAAAACACAAACCCTGACGTCGATCTCCTGGATTCCGGATCTGATGCAAAGTCAGAATCCGTATATCCAATCGGCATCAGTTCCTATGAAGAGTAAACTAACTCATAATCTCTCGTCCTACGGAGATACTTGAGTATAATTTTCACAGCAGTCCAGTGCCCTGGACCCGGATTTGACTGATACTTGCCCATCATGCCTACTGCATAACATATATCTGGTCTCGTGCACTGCATGGCATACATCAGACTCCCTACAGCCGAAGCATAAGGTATCTTCTGCATCTGCCCTCTCCTCAGGAGTCTTAGGACCCTGATCCTTGAATAATTTCATTCCATGTCTGAATGGAACCAGTCCCTTCTTGGAGTTGTGCATATTGAATCTGACCAAGATAGTATCTATGTAGGCTGACTGTGACAGCAAGAGAATCTTGTTCTGGCGATCTCGAGTTACCTTGATCCCCAGAACATAACTTGCTTCACCCAGGTCTTTCATGTCAAATTGAGAGGATAACCACACCTTCACTGTAGACAACGTTCCAACATCGTTTCCGATGAACAGGATATCGTCTACGTAAAGCACTAGAAAAACTACTGCAGTCTTATTGCTCATTTTATAAACACATGGTTCATCCACGTTCTGTTCAAATCCATAAGACTGGATAGCCTGATCAAAACACACGTTCCAACTTCTGGATGCTTGCTTCAGTCCATAAATGAACCTTTGCAACTTGCACACCAGACCTTCCTGACCTTTTGCGACAAAACCTGGAGGCTGAGACATGTAGATGTCTTCTTCCAAATCCTCGTTGAGGAATGCGGTCTTGACGTCCATTTGCCAGATCTCCCAATCATAATGGGCTGCAATGGACAAGAGGATCCGGATAGACTTAAGCATAGCCACTGGCGAAAAGGTTTCGTCATAGTCGATCCCTTCTCGCTGGATATAACCCTTAGCGACTAGTCTAGCTTTGTAAGTCTCAACGGTACCATCCGGACCTCTTTTTCTTTTGTACACCTACTTACAGCCAACAGGTTTAATATTGTGAGGTGGTGTTACAAGTGTCCAGACCGAGTTTTGGGACATCGATGTCAGTTCTGCCTCCATGGCTTCCTGCCATGCTGCATGGTCAGTGGATACCATCGCTTCATCATAGTTCAGATGATCATTCTCCTGAAACTCTAGATCAACCATAAAGGCTTCTCCAATGTATCTATCAAGAGCACTTATGGTCCTCCCACTGCGACAAACCTACGGTGGTTCCATAGGAGTCGATTCTACAGTACCGTTAATCTTAGTGGTATCGGCTCCCACTACATTTTCTGTCTGCGTACTCCCATTAGTACCAAGCAATTCTTCAAGTACTACTTTACTGGTGGGCTTATGGTCTATTAAATAATCCTGCTCCAGGAATACGGCGTTCGTCGAGACGACAACCTTTCTATCCTCAGGATCATAAAATAGACCACCCTTTGTCCCTTTTGGATACCCAACGAACAGACATACCTTAGTTTTTGACTCCATCTTATCTCGTTTGTCCTTCCGCACATGTGCTGGACAACCCCAAATCCTAAAGTGCTGTAGGCTTGGCTTTCGCTTTAACCACAGCTCCCAAGGAGTTAGGGGTACTGACTTTGATGGAACAAAGTTCAAAGTATATGCTGCCGTCTCTAGGGCATATTCCCAAAAACTTGGTGGCAATGTTGTATAACTCATCATAGTCCGAACCATGTCTAACAAAGTTCGGTTTCTCCTCTCAGATATACCGTTTTGTTGTGGTGTCCCTGGTACAGTCAACTGGGATACGATCCCATGCTCACACAGGTACCCTATAAATTTATCCGATAGGTTTTCGCCTCCTCGATCTGATCGAAGAGACTTGATACTTTTACCCGTCTGCTTTTCTGCTTCAGCTCTGAACTCCTTGAACTTATCAAAGGATTCAGACTTCCGCCGTATTAGGTATGTGTATCCAAACCTCGAGTGATCATCCGTGAAGGTGATGAAATACTCGAAGCCTCCTATAGCACGGACACTTATGGGCCCACATACATCAGTATGTACCAACTCCAATACCGCCTTAGATCTGCTACCTTTGGCTCAGAAGGACCTTTTAGTCATCTTGCCTTCCAGGCAAGACTCACACTTCGGTAGGTTTTCTGAAATATCTGGACTTAAGAGTCCTACCTTAACCAACCTGTGAATCCTGTCTGAGGCTATGTGTCCAAGCCTTAGATGCCAAAGGAGTGTTGGATTATCTGAGGGATTTTTCCTTTTAGATGAATTAATCACACAAGCTTCAGTTATGTTATCCTGCTTATGATTGGAGTTAATTATATAGAGACCATTTTGTATCTTTCCTTTACAAACAAAGGAACCATTCAATTTAATTGACACACCAGAAGCATCAAATAAAACTGAAAAACCTTCATTATTCAATAAGGAAACAGAAATTAAATTACGTCTCAAGGACGGTACATAAAGTATGTCTCTAAGTAATAAACTTCTTCCATCAAGGAACTGCATGATGACATCTCCAACTGCTTCGGCCTCTGCCACGGCCTCAGTTCCCATGCTTAGGGTTATCTGTCCTTCACTCAGTTTTCTTGTCTCCTTGAACCCCTGCAAATTATTGCAAGCATGGTTAGTGGAACCAGAATCCACAATCCATGAGACTGGAGAACAACTGGATGTTACAAGGGATTCCACTATATGGATTTGAGATATACTTGTCTCAGCCTTCTTGGGAGCCGCGCGGCAGTCGCCCTTCCAGTGCCCCTTCTTGCCGCATCGGAAATATTTTCCTTTGGGCTTCGTCGGACCATTCAGCTTGGGAACCTGCAACTGCACCTGGCCCATCTTCACGGGCTTCTTAGACTTTCTTTTCTGAAACTTGCCCTTGGCTTTCAGAGAAGAATTCCGCTCTACGTTCAGGGATTGGGCTCCTGCCTTCATCCCGTCCTCTGTCGCCTGGAGCGCCGCTAGGAGCTCTGCGTTAGACATCTCCAACCGGTTAAGATTAAAGTTGGTAACGAAGCCCTCAAACGCTCCTGACAGAGACGCGAGGAAAATGTCGGTCTGGATCTCTGCATCCAAGATGACATCGAAGGAACCAAGCTCGTTCACATAGCCAAACAATTTCAGCATATGATCCCAAACTAAAGTCCCCTCTGCCATCTTCGTGGACACCAATTTCTTGATAGTCAGGTAACGAGTTACCCGACTACGACCCTCGAACATTTCCTTTAGGTAGAGCATCATGTCTGAAGCAAAGGCCATGTCTTCGACTTGCTTCTGAATGACGGTCTGCAAGGATGCCACTATATAGCACTTGCACATCTCATCAGCATCTAGCCAGTCTTTCCATTCCTTTAACTGGGCCTCAGTTGCATCTGGTCCCGGCATGGCCGGTTGAGGGATACTTAGGGCAATTGTGTGTTTGCCAACCCTTAGGACGAGCATCAGGTTACGCTTCCAGTCCTCGTAGTTTGGTCCCGTAGGTTTGTTATCATTAAGTATGGAGGCAAGGGGGTCGAGCCTGGTCATGATTTCTGTAAACAATGGTTTAAAGCAATAGTTAGGGTCTACTACAATCTATTTCATGGAATTTAGAAATAGATAATGTCTACTCCAGCCGCTATGTCTTCACCACCTCAAGTGGAGACATCTAGGAATCAAAATTTCCTGGGCTGGAGCACTGAGACTATCGGCCTTGAATTGGAGACAGTATCTCGGTGAGAGCATACAACCGCTTCTGCCAACGGGGCTTTTACGGCCCAGTCTTCATCAGAATTACCCACGGCAAACTGAAAGACCTCCCAGTCTCCTTTTGGCCAGCTTTATGTGACCCGCGTGCGCAGCAACAACGGCTCCACACAAGCTTTCGGATGCTTCCCACAAATCTAGGTGGTGTCGGCAGGGGGGTTCATAGGCTCCCGCGGTGCAGGATAAAACCGTCACCCACTGCCACCGGTATCCTCCATGTCCCGAAGGAAACCACTAGGCGAACCAGCATGGAAGGAAACACAGCTCTCACCCGGTGGGAATATCAAACTGCGTATCTCCCACCCAGACCCTTACCCGGTTGATTGTGGAGGCCAGGGGCTCCCCTTTGGAGGGAACATCTTCAACATCCCTTTTTTATGAGGTTTTATGCATATCTAGAATAGTCACGACCTCCTAGACATAGATCCTGGTCTACCGTGCTCCCACTAGGATTACAAACCCTCTCGCAAATCATTAGTATCCTCGGAAAATATCATAGTCTCTACCTTGAATACTCAGCTTTCGCCTTTCTTGCAAGGATCACATTACATAGATTCCAAGGATCCCGATACTTCACTAGTTTGTCCATAATCCTAAGATCTGGAGCCTAGCCTAAGGTCAACGTGGAAAGGACTTCCACTACGATGACGCCTCGTTCACAATTTGATGCCTGATGTCATAGTAAACCTCATCTCATTACAGGTTTCGATGCTGGCCAAATAGGGACATCCGACAACCTCCGCCGGACCTCAACCGAATGGTGGCATAACCAAATCGTGATGAGTTCATACTACCATCAAACGTCATCTAGAAACGGGTATCACACAGTGAAATCCTAACCTAACTTGGTCGCTAGGACCACGTGGGGAAAAAGCATCCCACTAGGGTTATCATACTTCTTATGGAGACATTAGTTAATTATCTCTAAATAAATCTAACACTGTGTCTATCTCGGTGCACAGTACTTGGCTACCTGAACTACCACGAGGGCGGTTACCGCCTTTCCTTTTAGCTAGCCACCGGATTCGCACGTGTTAGAAGCATATAGAGACACCGATGAATCCATAATCTTAGTACTAACCCTAAGCCTGATCTAGAGACAAACTCACAAGCAAGAATGATAATCACATTATCATCGGGGTTCTCTAAATACTGAATAAAGAGAAACAACAGAGAAAGCATCCAAACTGAATCAATTCCAGGGTCCGACCCCTGAACCTGAATAGCACAGCTAATATATCCTGCTCTTCCGTTCTGCACGATCTCTGACGACGATCCCCATCATCGCCAACGTGCACGCTTTTCGCCGGGTCTTTGCACGCCATGGTACCGCTTACCCGAACCGTGGATGTAGCATCATCTCCTTCTTCCTGTGACCGAAAAACTTACACGCTCCGAGCAAGTGCTCGTTCGTGTACAATTTCGCTAGAAAGTAAAGAAGACAATCCTAGAAACATGGCCAGGGAACCGAGGATGGTCAACCCCCACCCTCGCCCATCTAGAGCGCGCCTTACAAATCCACAATAATAATCAATGAAAAAATAAATCCGGGGTCCGACCCCCGGATGCATGCAATCACAGATTACTATTTTTTTAGCACGACACCTGCAAAAAGACGATACATAGCACAATCCATATGTATGATCTACGCCGAACCCCGATGAAAACATATGCCATCATATATTCACATGATGTTTTCACGAATTCATGCATGAAACATACACCAAAGCGTGCTCTGATACCAATTGTTGGAATTGGGTTCCGCTAATCAGAGTCGCAGCGGAAGCAAAAAGAAAAATTTGAAGATCATACGGTGTATGTTTCATTACAATTCGTGATACAAAACAATTTACATGCAAATCTATGATCTTAGCATATGTGCGGACACCCTAGAGGCATACTACAATCTACGAAAGACATGCATGCATCTACTTAGGTGTTTAGATTCATCATACCTTATGGATCTATGATCCGGAGATTACGGAACGATAAAGAACCGCACTTGAATCGCAAGGGAAACTGTCGGATAGCACCTTGTCCTTTGCGAATTGAAGAATCCTCGAAATCCCGTCTCTGAGTGCAAGGATTTCGAGCCGACGGAAGAATCCG
The DNA here is from genome assembly GCA_947650365.1 of Chamaelirium japonicum. NCBI lineage: Eukaryota > Viridiplantae > Streptophyta > Magnoliopsida > Liliales > Melanthiaceae > Chamaelirium > Chamaelirium japonicum. The sequence continues at coordinate 53,655,536 of OX393559.1, forward strand.
TTGCGAAGACGATGGCGAGCCTCGAGATTTTCTCCTCCTCTTTCTCCTTTCTTCCTTCTCCTTCCTTCCTCTTCCTTCTCCCTTCTTCTTCCTCTCTTTTCCTTGGCCGAAACCACAAAAGAGGAGGACTAGGGGTCGGAATTTTTGGAGGGGAGGGAGTAGAACCATTGGGCCGGCCCCTCCCCTCCCTATTCCCTTTATAGGGCCGGTCTCCCATGGCTCCAAGGAGCCTAGGGCCGGCCCCTAGGTGGATAGGGATGAGGGGGGGTCGGATTTAGGTCTCCCGGGTGTCTATCGTGAAGTCCGGACGAAAACGCCCTTCACGAAAAGCGGAAAACTGAAAGAGAGACTGAGTGAGGTGCGCTACTCGGAATCGAGTTCCGTCAGCGCCTATGAGCTCCTGGAATTATTCCGCTCATTTTAAGATCTATATTCAATGTGTTCTGAGCCATATTTCAGTATTTACCAAAATACCCCTATGGCCCGTAACACACGTGAATTAGGTTCTTAGGCTCCGGGCTTGCGCTCCATCGCGCTACTTCGCATCCAACGTATCCAACTAGGTCAGGAAACAATTCCTATACGCAACGACAGGGTGGAACCTTCAGGGTTCGGGATCTCTAGCTGCAACCGGATCCCTAATTAACTGTTCCGGTGACACACCGAAAGTTCCGTTAATCAGCCCTAATCCGATTAACCCGCGTAGCCACCCAGAGTGCGACGCGAGTTGAACTCTAGTGATCCTAAACTTATACTCCCTCGTAACCCTGTTCTCTACTATACTCCGATAATCCTTAGTCCCTCCTATTACTGGTGCCATGATACGACTTGGGCGGTGGGGAGCACCGTCAGATCCCGATCGATCATCTGACTAGGGTTTGATGACTTGTCATCTATAACACTATACACCTTCCGGTGCTATGCCTAGCATCCGGAACATCGTCAGTCATACTGACAACCACAAGGCCTGGGTTAACTGTGTGGACAGATTGACTCATCAAACCGCACCCATCCAACACTGGACGTCGGATAACCTGTAGGGATTACATGTCACTCAAGCGCCAGCCGGGTAACCCAACGTACTGTGGTATTGGACTATGGAAGGTCCGCACACATTGGCACATCAAAGCACCATACAATTGGTTGGCCCAGTGAACATGGTCCCTCAGGGTTAAGGACAGATTATCTATAGTAGTAAGACGGTTTATGCACCAGTGTCTGAATCACTGAACTGTGCACCGTCTTGGTTCCTGTTCAACACGATCATCGTGCTTGGTCAGGTGAATGGGAATCCCACGTTCCCGTGGTGGAGACTTCACCACATCCTCTACCTGCCAACAGCTTATTCTCGGCGAAGCGACCAGCATCACCAAAGCTATGAACTAGTTCTAGGTCAACACAGAACTGGTCCACTGAGTCTCCCAAGCATGGATCCTCCATGCGCCTCAGTGGCCTATTGTGTTCCCTAGGGTCCTTTTATTATATGAGTATTATCATATACCAGAGTAGTATTCTAATTAAAGCAATAACCAAAGTCATCTTTATTAATGTTAATACAGAAAATCCACGCTAAGGACACACGAGCTACAACACTCGGGACATCCAGAAACGATGTGGACGTCACGGAGGGAGATCCCTATTTCTCCCGCTCCAGTAAGAAAAGTGTTGGTGTCCGGGCACCAGAGTTCGCAGAGAGCTCGATACATCCCCTCAGAGCGACTGTATTCTCGGCGAGCTAGCGCTAGAAACCTAGCCAACAGCTTCATCTCAGGTTTCGCCCCAAAGACTTTGGAGAGCTCGCTCATCCACTCACAAAAGCCGCAGAGGTACTGGACGTCCCCCCGAGGCCAGGAGTCGGTACCCCATCGGGTCAAGCGGGAGCAGATCTTCAAAGCGACTACCGGTATGGGCATAAAATCTTCATCACAATGGTGAAAAGGCATACTCAAGCTTGGACGAAGGAGCTTCATGGAGATCGCCTCGTCGGTATAAACTTTCTCGCTCAGCTTCGGCATCCCGCAAGTCGCATCGGCAACCCCATCCTCTGTGATGTGCTCATGGATAAAAATCTGGAGCAACGACAAAAGGTCTTCTCTCCTCGAATTATGGTAGCGGTACACCCGGGTAAGGGGGAAGCGAAGGCACTTACTCCCACCAGAGAAGTCCTTAACTATCCACCCCGGTGAAGTCAAACCCTCGAAAGTTCGGATCCTGAAGAGTCACAAAGAGAAGCAAGTGAAAACAAGCAGGGGAAAGCTGCGCAAAAAAAAAGGGTTCACAATTGAAACCCGAGGGGCCCACAGTCCCTTGTTAGGAAGACCGCCCGACTCACGCCACTGCGTCCCTTCTCCGACCCGATCGGGGGCCGCCCACTCAAAGCCACGTCGCCACTGCGCCTTGGCCTTCGGGCCCCACTCCCGGGGTCCGCGCACCGCCCGTGCCGGCCAACCACCCCTTCGCCATGCACCGTCCGCATACTACCTACGCCGATACCGCCTGTGCCGGCCGCCTACCGCCACTCGCCCGTATTGGACCTCGCATCGCCGGCATAATGCAACCGGCCACCGCTCGGAACTCGCGCTTGCACTGGACCCACAACCGGCCACTGCGCTGCTCTGTGTCACCCACAGGTGAACCCACACCCGGCCCGCAGACCGGCCCGCTCCCACTACGGATCCCACCGCTGTTGTTATTATTCTTCACACCCGACCGATAGAGAGCGAGTCAGACAAAAAAAAAGGAGAGATAGAGAAAAAGGGAAAGAAATGATGAAAAAAAAACCCCCAGAGAAAGGGCGGGGGGCCCACATCCCTCCTTTTATCCAAGACCGCACAAGAGGAGGGGGGCCCGCAGCCCCCTCTCCCCCAATCAGGACCAGACAGCAGGGGAGGGGGGGCCCCGCTGCCCCCTCCTTCTTCTCCTCCGATCCAATCGGGGGGGAGACCGTCCGACTCACTCCCGCAGCCGCGGCTGCCCGAGCCCCCCACCGACCCGCTTGGGGACTCTGCCACGCGCTGACCCCCGCGCTCCCGCCACCGACCCACTCGGGGCCACCGCCGCCTGCGCCCCGACCTCCTTGCCGTAGCCACACACCGCCCGAAAGCCGCACCGCAATTGCGCCCCGTGCCCGGCCGCCGACCCCGCCCCACTGCCCCGCGCCATGCGCGCCGCCCGCCTGCGCCGCAGTCGCGCCTCGCGCCCAGGCCACCGCCGCCTGCTACTCCCGCGTCGCCTCTTGCGCGTCGCTCTGGCCTCCGAGCCGTCTACGCCTTGGCCCGACACCGACACCACATCCGGCCGCCGCTGCTTCCGCGAACCAGAACCAGAGAAGAAGAAGAAAGAAAAGAAAAAGAAAAAGAGAAGAAAAAAAAGAAAAAAAAAGAGAAAAAAAAAGAGAAAAAAAAAGAGAAAAAGAAGAAGGAAGAAGAAGAGGCGGCGAAGGCAATCGACACCTCAGTCGCGCTCCTCCATCCTCCTCCCCACAGTCATCTTCACCCCTTCGCTTCGAGCCCGCCTTCGCAACAATCTTCAAGTCGCGCACCATCGCCGCCGCCGACGACGAAAGAGGCGACACCGGGAAGACGGAGCAAGTCACGTGCAACCCCAGGCAGTACTCTTTCGACGGCGGTCTCCAAAAGCCAGCAGAGTCTTCGTAAGAGCAAGGTGTTGAATGAAGAGGGTAGGGGCCCTTAAATAAGCCACCAATCCCATCCAAGAAACGAATCAAGGACAAGTGTTGTGCGCTTCCTACGTATACAAGTACTCCGCGTTTCCGTCGGCGTACTCATCCTTGAGGGGGCATTTGTAGACACACAAATTGTGTCTAACCCAGACCCGACTCGCATACGCCAATGCGGAGGCAAACCCGACACACACTCGGACCCGGACCCGACTTGCATGCACTAATGCGGAGGCAAACCCGACACGCATTCGGACCCGGACCCGACTCGCATGCACCAATGTGGAGGCAAACCCGACACGCATTCGGACCCAGACCCGACTCGCATGCACCGACTCGGAAGCAAACCCGACACGCATTCGGACCCGGACATGACTCGCATGCACCGACTCGGAAGCAAACCCGACATGCAAACCGGACCCGACCCGCGCCAAACAAGGGGCCGGGTGGGCCCATCCCCAAGTGGGGCCCACCCGGCCCCCTTATAGAAATCCGAACCCTTAAGGGGGTGGCCGGCCATGCAAAGAAAGAAAAGAAAAGAAAAGAAGGAAAAGGAAGAAAGAAAGAAAAGAAAGGAAAGAAAAGAAAAAGAAAGAAAAGAAGAAAAAGAAAACAAATACCGCCATGCGCGGGGGGAGGTTGCGTATGACGTCTACATAAGTGTGGATCTGCGCCGATCCCTCGAACCGACGGATAAGAAACGGAGCCGGGTCTTCATCGACTTTATGTGCAAGATTCAAAATAAATTCAAAGAAGATTGAGCCATAACTACTCCGCCAGAAAAGAAAGGCAAATAAAGGTTTATTCCTCTCTTTAATGGAAGAATAAATCTCGGGGTAATTATGGGAGAGATATTAAAGGGATTCACATAAACTTTCCATATCTCTCCCCTCCCCCCTTCACCTATAAATAGAGGGGGAGGGGGAAGGCTCAAAGGGGGAGAAGCTGAAGACAAAGCGAAGAAGCTCTGTAGAGGAGGAGATGCGCCCTTCATCGACCCAAGGCTTCATGAGGCACGGGCAAGCCTATCCCTTTGGAACTGGCTTAGTCCATTGAAAGCCCTCATCAAAGTGAAGACCCTTGCACAAGAAAATCAAGCCTTCGACTCCGTGCACGAAGAAGAAAGCTCGGAGAAGAAGAACCTTTCGACTCCGAAGACGCCAGAAGCAAAGGCCGGAGAAGAAGATCAGAGCGGCATCACCCCATCGTCTCCAACAACCCTTCGACTCCGAAGACGCCAGAAGCAAAGGCCGGAGAAGAAGATCGGAGCGGCACTACCCCATCGTCTCCAACAAGCCTTCGACTCCGATCAAGCCCAAAAGCCCGGAGAAGAAGACCAAAGCGTCATCACCCCATCACCTTTGACAAACGCTCGCTCCATCCACCAAAAAGAAAGCTTGGAGGGGAATACCTGAAGCGTCGCTACACCCGTCGTCTTCAAAGCAAAGCCGACGCTATAACCATCGCATGGAGATCGGTGCCACCCTCGCCGTCTTCAAAGGAACCCTTCGACTCTGATCACGCCAAAGAAGCCCGGAGAAGAAGAGAAATAAAGTCGTCGCTACACCCGTCGCCTACAAAAGCAAAGCCGGCACTACACCCGTCGACTTCAAAGCAAAGCCTTCAACTCCGATCAAGCCAAAGAAGCCCGGAGAAGAAGAGAAGTCAAGCCGATGCCATAACTATCGAGGAAGCCGAAAGAAGCCTTGAAGAAGTAGCCACCGCCGTTCGAGAAGAAGATCGAGTCAACGCCTAAGCCAAAGCAAACGTAAGAAGCCAAAGCAAAAGCACCGGTAAAGTCCGCGCCGAAGCAACGCAAGTGCCAAAGCCAAGCAACTACGCCGGTCATGAGCAAAGCACCGCACGTTCTAGCCGATATGTCGCGAAGTCCAAAAGTATGAAAGCATCGCAAGTCTCCCCCCGTCTACGTTCAAGCGCAAGCGCCAAAGCAAAGCAAAAGCCAAAGCCACGCCAAAGCAAAGCCAAAGTCGACGCCAAAAACATGATTGAAGCCGCGAACAAACGATCAAGGACACCGAGGTCTAGCAAGGATCGAGGAAGGCACAAAGACCGAGGAACGAAGCCGAAAACCCCCTAGCCGAGAAAGCGTGAAGTACGGAAGGGACAAAAGCAACGACGGATATTCCTTAGCCTCTCAAAAACCCTCACCCTGTAAAGACCTCTGTCCTGGGGAACCCCTTCAGAGCTCTCGCACGAATACCACATGGAGACGCGGATCAAAGGGACCCTCCAGAGGATCTCTCCCACAATCTCCTGATCGAATATTCGCCGCACCCGGCTCACCACCTCCGAGTCCCCGGGTCCCGGCCTCTTGTAATCTTCGTGTGTTTGCAATAAAGACGACCCGGATCTTTTTCTGCGCATACAGTGAGCCTTTCATCCAGTGGTGGCGAGTTATGGTCCTTGGTCTATCTTTGTGCCGGCATACTAATACATAGTTGATGTACTGACCATTTGGCCCCTTCAAAAAGGAAAAGTAAAATTTATCAAAGAGGATGAGAATAAAGAGAATTGGACATAAGGTTCAAATCTAATTGTACCATATTAAAAGGTTGTCTCTCAATATGGTGGTTCCCCGTGGAACCCTTGAGACAAATAAACACCAAAACAAAAGAAAAACAAATACTTTCTCTTTTGCGAATATGCTCACCAGTTTCGATGGCTCTCCTCAGAATCTGCTCCCCTTATTGGAGAGGTACCCTGTTCAACTCCTGGTATGGACACCCTGAAGAGAGCTTTCCCTCAAGGCCGTTGTTGTCTTGTTTGCTCGTGTAAATCCCTGCCATTGATGCCATTTTCGATCCCCGAAGCTCTTTGAGCCCATGTTCTTAGTTCTGACTGCCTGCCCCGGTCCATCAGAAAAAATAAAAAAATACTGCCGAAGCTCAGGATCTCCAGCGGCATCATAGCCATCCATACATGATCTCTTACCGCATGCGCGCCACATCTGAGAGCGTAGAACGGCAACAGTAGCCGTCCGTGCGTACCATACAACCACGGGGCCCACTCAAGAGGCATGGGGTAGCGGGCCCCAGAACATGGGAGTGAGTAGTGGCCCCCAGCTCGAGGGCCAGTGGGCCCGGCAGTTGTATGGTACGCAGGATGTGATGAAAATTTTCCCGGACAGCAGAGTGACACTTCACCAAATCCATGGCTGGGACTTGGGAACCATAAATACACCCCACCTACCTGCTGCCCTTTTGCCCGAAATGCCCGGACACCTCCGCCGCCCGGCCAAGTGACCCTCCGCGTCTCTTCCTCCGCCGGCAGGTAACCCCCCCTCCCCGATCCCCCAATCTACACCCTCCCCCCCCCCCCCCTCCCGCCATCCCCTCCTCTTCGTCTAATGCCATGCCGAGGTAATCCAATGCCCGCATCTCCTTTCCTTCTCGCCGTCTCGATTACTCGCCGACCTTATCATGATAGCTCGAAATCGATGAACAATTTGCCCCAAATATGCGACGCTGATCGCTCTTCTATAGGGGTTTGAAGTCTCACGAGGGTTTTGACCCATCGTCCGTCCGTATCTTTTTGCATCCAAAGTTTGCATTTTTCGGGGATAATATGTCATCTAGCTTTTAAGGATCAATCCTATTTAGGGTGATTTGGGTTCTATTCATAGATGTGTGATCAATTGTCCTCAGAAATTCAATGTTAATGACAAATCTAATGGGAGGAGATTCAACCTATGGAGGCCATTCCTCCATCTGAATTTACCTAGAAGTATCAACAATGACGAGGTTCTCACGTATGGGCCTTTTTGCCATGCACTTGCGTCATGAGTTTGAGCCACGTTGTGGTTAGCTCCTTCACTAGTTCACCGGGATCCTCTTCCTAGTTTGGACGTTTCCGTGGCGGATTTTATCCCACCCATCTACACACCCGGACTCTCATGTGCCTCCCAATGAGATCGTCCTTCTTGTTGCACCTCATAACTTTCGGCCTGGTCTCTCCTTGTTTGGTTCTTCCAGCTCATCTCATCCGGCAGCTGCTTCTTTAGACTGCCGGAGTGATTGGTACCTCTGCCTACCCAGTTATGTCTGCCACCTCTGGTACTTCCTTCTCATGGATACTAGACTCTTGGGCCTCACACAATAAGACTTGTGGCTCTCTTCTTGTACAATGCTCTTCACTTTTCTCCCAGCTTAGGATTCACACTGCTGATGGCTTCCCACTTACCGTTTCTCAGTGTAGCTCCATTATCCCACCTCTAACCCATGTGGCTGACTCCCCTCTCTCTTGTTCTTCGTGTTCCCCGTCTTACTTTGAACTTACCTTCCGTAAGTTGACTTGTAGATTATGGCTATATATATATATATATATATATATATATATATATATATATATATATATATATATATATATATATATATTGCCCCTTCTTGTTCTGTATAGTATCTGCAGACATGCTGTAGGATTGGGACTCTAGTCGAGTGGGAGGTTGTACTTGTACCAGCTTGAGTATCTTCATGTTCCATCATCATCTGCGACATCTTCATCTCCTGGTTTTGAGTTTTTTGTTGCCGATCTTTGGTAGAAACTTGTCATATTTTTGGACCTCGACTTAAAAGCTTATTTCAGTTGGGCATCCGAGGTCTCTTTTACTTATTTATCCGATTGTACTGGTTTTAGGTTGACAAAACACTTTCTCTTGCTTTTTCTCCTAGTACTTCTACATTCAGATATTTGGGTCCCTATTTCTTTTCCTTCTTTGATGTTTTCCCTTTTATATCAGTGTTATTGATGATTTTTCTCGGTTAACCTAGGTGTACCTGATGCGTCATCGTTTTGAGTTTGCATGGATTCATCGCACCTTTATTGATATGGTTTATACCCTATTTTAGAAGGGAATTAAAGTTTTCCCTCTGATTATGCTGGTGAGTCTCTCTCTTCTAAGGTTCAAGATATTTTTCTCTCTCATGGCACGCTTCACCAATAGTCGTCCTCACACTCATAAGCAAAATGATGTGACTGAGAGGAAACATTGTCACATCTTCGATACCACTCGGGCCTCTTATTTATGCTTCCTTTCCTAGGCCCTTTTTGACTGAATCCATTTTTACGCCAATTAATGTCATTAACATTACTCACTCTTTCTGAGTGCTTTCTATTTGAGCGGCCCTATTTGTGTCTTGACTATAGCTTGCTCCGCACCTTTGTGTAAACCTGCTTTGTTCTCCTACCTCCCCATGAACACACGATGCTTTCACCTCATTCCATGACGTGCATTCTTCTTTGGTCTAGTACTGAGTATAAAGGTATCGATTCTATGATCCCCCTGCTCGCCACTTACGTATATCTTCACTTCACTTACTTAAAAAATGCTTCATCTTATTCTTCTTCTTCCCTGGATCTCTCTTGTATTCACTTCTCCAGTCCTTCTGTCCCTACTACTACTTTAATCCTCCTTTCGCATTCCCCTAGTATAATCTCATGAGCATGCTTTTGAGTATGCTACTACGCCTTTACTTGCGTCTTCTCCCTCATTTGTTTTGATCCCTACATCTTCCAAGTCTACTGCTATACCTTCTCATGCTCATTCACATCGCTATCCCCAACGATAGCATCATCCACCTGCTCAATTTGGCTTTGCCATGGCCGCTCTTTTCCTGCAGCTATTCCTTTCCACTAGGGACGATCCAGTATCCCCTAGTGGCACCACACTATGGTAGAGGAACTCCAGGCATAGTAACAAATTTGGCGTTCGGGAATAATTCGACGATGAGGCAAAATTCAGAGTTTGAAAAATACTCGAAAAATTCAAAATATGTTCGGGAGAAGTTCAAAAACATAAAACATAAAATATATTATATTGCATTAGTAATTCTACATTAATAGATAAAAATATATATATTTATAACTAAAATAAAATAGGTAGCACACAAAAAACAGAGAAATTCATGAATTATTCTCAAAATTTGTGAATTATTTGCAAATATTTTGGGAGTTATTCGGGTGTGACCCATGTTGCCGAATAATTCAAAGAATAATTCGTTGGACCTTGAATGAATTATTTGCGAATTTTTCAATAATTCAAAGAATATTATTATTATCGCTCTAAGCCCTTTAATAGACTTGTACTTGGGATCTTGGTCCACTACTTTCTAGCAATATTCCTATTAGCTGCAAATGGAACTACAAAATCAAGGCTCAATCAGATGGTTCCATTGCAAAGCATAGGGCTTGGTTGGTTGTTCGCAAGATCATTGAGGAGTACATTATTAACTATAAGGAGGCATTTTACTCTGTGGCAGATATAGCTTCAATACACACTGTCATTGTTGTGGATTTTGATTATGGTTGCTATCTATTAAATAGATGTGAAGAATGCTTTTCTTCGTTGTGATATATCATAAGAGGTTTACATGGAACCTCCCATGATCTTTTATATCTGCCACAACGTGTCTGCTGATTATGTCGTTCCATTTATGGACTCAAACAAGCTCCTTATTCTTGGTATGAGCGTTTTCGTCATGCTGCTGCTGTTGATGTTTTCATGAAGAGCTCATAATTATGACATCTTTGTCCAATACTCACCTCGTGGTTGTTCCGTCCTTCTATTGTATGTGGATGCTATGATAATCAATGGTGATGATACCTCCACCGTCGCCTTTTTGAAGCAGCATTTTTAACGACAGTTTGAGATGATCTTGCCCCCCCTGCACTAGTTATTTTTAGACCTTGAGGTAACCTTTTATCAAGGCTACTTGATCTCGTAGTAGAAGTATACTACCGACTTTTTACGTCCCTCACCGACTCCTATACGACGGATATTTGATTGGGTTTCATGTGAAGTTTCATTCTACTGATGTTGAGCCTCTTCTTGATTCCATGTGCTATCGTCAGCTTGTTGGGAGCCTTGTTTATTCTGATCATTTCTTGTCCATACGTTACATATTGCACACTCTTAGCCAGTTTGTCAGTGTTACTCATTTTGCCTTTTATGTTACTCTTTTGTATGTTCTTTGATACCTTCGTGGCACCATCATTTGCTCGCTCTTAATTTCCTTCGCCTCTCCCTTGGATCCGCAGGATTTTATCTTGTTTTGGTGATCCCATTATCATCGGTCGACCACATCTTTTTGTATCTTCATTGTGGACTCTCTTATCTCCTACCGACGTAAGAAGGTCGCCGTCTGTAATTACATCATGGCTGATACCTCCATTGTTTAAAAACCCGGAACTCGGACTCGACTCGAAAGTCTACCGAGTCGAGTAACTCAAAGACTCGACTTGGGCGACTCGGTAATTATATATATATATATATATATATATATATATATATATATATATATATATATATATATATATATATATATATATATATATATATATATATAGGGGCATGCTATGCTGCGACATGCGGTGCGTGCGGCATCACACCGCAGCCGTGTGATGCACTGCGTGCATCGCATGCACGCAGCGCGTGCATCACACGGCTGCGGTGCGATGCCGCATTCAAGCATTTCTCTCTCTCTCTCTCTCTCTATATATATATATATATATATATATATATATATATATATATATATACATGTGTGTGTGTTTGTGTGTCTTTTCAAATCTCATATAGTAAATACCCTGAGTAGTTTCCGATTTGGACCCCCGAGTTGGATCGAGTTAGACTGAGTCGGCCCAAGTCACAGCCCGATTAGTGACTGGTCTGAGCTTCCAGCCGAGTCGACTTAAATTTCGGCCGAGTCGAGTCGGACCGAGTTTTGGTACACTGGATAGCTCTGTCAAGATCATCTGGCTTCAGTGTCTTCTTCATGACATGTCGTGTTTACTTCCCTTACTCTTTATTGTGATAACTGGAGTGCTATCCATAATCCCAGATAGTTACTAACCCTGTATTTCACGAGGGGAAGAAGCACATTGAGTTGACTGTCACTTTGTTCACCATCAATCTCTTTCTAGCAGTATCTCCCTACCTCATGTGCCCTTAGAGAAGTCCAGCTAGCGGACTTATTTACCAAGTCGCATACTCTCCGTTTTTAGTTTCTTGTAGGCAAATTATCGATTTATGATCCATTGTGAGTTTAGGAAAAAGGGGGGGGGGGGTGTGGAGACTGGACATATGTATTAGCGTTTCTCGTTTACATATCTTGTGTGATATGTTCGCCATGATGGTGACCACATTCATCTCTTTTTATATATACATTGGACTATTGCCCTAATGAGATGATTTCCACTTGCTCCATAAGTTTTGCTTGTAATCTTAATTCCTTCAATAATGTAATCTTCCCTTAATCCTTCATGGAAAATTTGGATGACAGGAAGGCTTTAGTGCTATTGACAGTCTCTAGGTCTGCCCCAAATATTAGGATGTCAACAACATAGAGGCCTATAATAACACTTTTCCTCCATGAATATTTAAGTCTACATATGTTTCGTCAGTTAACGTGTGATACCCACCTATAAGCTTAATTTTTCGCGACATTGCTTATGTGCTTGTTTCTGGCCATATTGGGATTTTTCAAGCTTACAAACCGTGTGTTTTTTTCTTTTGGAAGGACAATTCCTCCTGGTTGGTCTATACTCTATAGATACCTATATTTTGTCATGTGGTTCTTTCATCCATTAGATGCAAAACTAGGTTGTGTATAGCAACCAAAGCAATCACCGTCTTGATTGTAAATTTGTAATGATCCGCACTACTTGAGCATTAATACCAAAATAGCAAAACCTTCCCTTTCATCCCGTGAAAACGAAACGAGCTGTATATTTGTCAATAGCACCATCTGATTTTCTTTTTTCTTTTGAAAGTACTCTTATGGAAGATACACTAGTGTCCAGGTATTGCTCGACATAATGGAACACTTTTCATCTTCCATAGCTTCACATTAGAAATTAATGGGAACTTATAGCCTTAGGCTACGAGGCTGGATCCGCATTTATAGCGTAAGAAATAAAACCAGGCCTGAGGCACTTTTCTTTACTCTTGTACTCCTCGATGCCTTAAGTTTGAGGTTGTTCCGGTTCCTTCCTGTTTTCTGAATTTTGAAGATTTTACTGAATCTGAATCAACACTTCTCTTTAATGGAAAATAAGATGAAAGAAATTTGGATTAAATGATTCAACAATGGTAGGAGAAAAAAGAGTTTAAAGATTCAAAAATTTATAGCAGTTATTGCTGAGTATCTAATGAATATATAATTCGTTCCTCTGTATCCAACTTTTCTTTGATGGCTATTAGGGAGTTTTGTATGAGCCAAATAACTCCAAATCTTGAAGTTAGAAGGTTCTTCTTTCTGCCTTTCCTAACTTCCTATGGTGTAACCTGCAACTTTTTATGTGGAACCCGGTAAAAAATGTGACAAGATGCAAAGGGAGCCTGAACCAAAAATTTAGAGGAACATCAAAACTCGTTTGTATTTAGTTTATCATCTAAGTTATTGACATATTTGTTTGTTCTTTTTTTTTTGGGAAGGATATTCATTTGTTCTAAGGCGGAGTATAAGGTGCGGAGTTCTCGTATATTTATTCACAATATTTGGTTAACTCTACAGAAACAAGCTCTCATCCTCTATCAGATTTAGAGTTTTTCATCTCTAAATTATGATGAATATCTACTTCTACCTTGAAAAGCTTAATTCTATTAAAACTCCATTTTTTCTTCTAAATATAGAACATATATGTGCCTTGATGCATTATGTGGAAGGTTATAAAATACCGTGTCTTAGCTAATTTGGGGTGTAAATCTGGCCCGACGGCCCAACCCCTACCCGATCCGGACCCCTCAAGTTGGGCTTAGCTGCTTCCTTGAGCCCTAGGCTCAGCAAGAAACTCGACCCGACCATTCCTGAATGTCGGCCCGAAGGGCTAGCCCAAAACGTGACCTGATTTCGTGTATATTTCTTATATATTTCATATGTTATATGCTTTTACATAGGTTTCTGGTAGTTAATTGGTTAGAGACCACAATGCCCTCTTAGATGTCACAGGTTCAAATTTCAAAACTTGCTTTGTGCCATTTATTTTTCAAGGGTTCTTGAACCGTCACAGCTTGATCCTGCCTGATCGTTCTAGCTCAAAATATGTACCCAGTCAGACCCATGCTGAGCCCAAGCTGATACCCCTTGCCCGAGGCCCTGCCTAGTCTGAGAACAGTCTGCACGACCAGTCTCGGCCCGATTACACTACTATAGCTATTGGAAATATTTTATCACCAGGTTGCTTCAGGGCCAATCCATTGATCAACATCTCCTTGGATCATGTTAACCTCAGTTACAACAAAACAAATTTGGTATCATCACTTTTATCACTTTTTTATTCCTTATACAGTTATACCACCTTTCCTATACTGATAGACATAGCATTTACGTTTCTTACCTTTGAATTTGGTGCTACTTTCATGATTCCATTGTTGAAGTTGCCTTTGATAGGAGGTATCTCCGGTTTTAATTGTGAAACATGTGCTTTGGCTGGAGCCCTGAGGTTCGGGCTTCTTGTTCGTTGATATTCTGTATTTTGCCTTGTCTCGGTACTTTATTCTACTTCTAAGTGTTTTATTAGTCAAGGTTTGAGAATTCAGGCTCAAACAAGCAAAAAAAACAAACCTGAAACAATATGGAGCAAATAAACCTCTATCTCATTAGCGCAAGGGGTATATACAAGGAGAAGGAGGTAAGGGACCTGAGGGTACCTACCACCCCAGAAAGGGAAACAAATAGAAGGTATATGCAAATATGTAGAATCTCTAACAACCTACCTAACGGGTTCAGCCATTTTGAGAAAACATTATTAAAATAAAAAATTCAGAAATTCACGATTCGACTAATTTAGGTCTCAGTCGATTTATTTGGATCTGCTCTACCTATTAGGGCTTGATTCGACCATATCATGTATGATTCGGCTTGTTGATGATCCGATCCAGCTGATTGGAAAGAACTACATCCAAACAGGTGCATGTTTCGGATTGGAGAGGTTTTCTTGTTCGGATCGGTCAAAATCTGAACTATTTTATTGATTTATTATTTCTTTCTTTCTTTCTTTCTTTTTGGGTGGGGTGGGTGGGGTTGTTTTGATTTGGATCGGCGAGAAACAGAATGATGGCAAATCGTTGGGTTCAGATAAACCCTCAAACCATGGCATAAGTTGCTTGAGAGTCATGTCCTCTTTGTGTTTGAGTTTTGCTGAGATAACCTTTCCAAGAGGTGTGGAGCTTAGAGATAATTTGAACCAACATGGAATTTTCTGTCTAGATTCATCTCAAAGATTGTTATTTTGTTAGCTATCTAACCTGGGATAAACATATTTGTTATCCTCCATAGTGTATTTGATATAATTCTTAACAAGAAACTTTTTAGTTCCTTCTGCCTTATAGATGGTCTTCAGAACCTTCCAGAGCTCATTTACTATCTTCGTCTTCATTGCTTATTGATCATAAAGAGTATTAGTAATGCTGTTAAGGATGTGAATCATGTGTTTACCATATGTATTGCGCATTTCATTGTATTTGGTTTTCACTGCAGCCTCTGGGGGAATTCACTCTAGTATCTCGATGTAGGTCGCCTTGAGAACATATGTAAACTAGAGCTGCTTCAAAAAGAACACCTTTTGTACCCAACGGCCATAAACTCATCCGGATCGAAATCAGAAGCTCAATCAATGTCATATTGGAGTCCATTACATAGTAAAACTATCCTCCAATTGGTAGAAAGTAGTTTAGACTTTAGAGACATGCTAGAAGACACTTATTGTAGATGATATAGTGTTAGTTGATCGGACAAGGATATGGTTAATTGTTAAATTGGAATTGTGGAAGAAGGTTTTGGAAGATAAGGGTTTAAAAATAAGTATAGCTAAAACGAAATACATGTAGTGCAATTTTTGTGGAAATAATAATGATAACGAAGCTCATTACACAATTGATGGTAAAAAAAAACAAGGATGTGATTGTTTTTTGTATCTTGGGTTTGTCATTCAGAAGAATGGAAGGATTGATGATGATATACCCAATATAGTTAGAGTTGTTGGATGAAGTGGAGAGGAGATTCAAGGGTGCTCTGTGATCCGCATATGCCTTTAAGAATTAAGGGTAAATAACACAAGATAACACTAGGCCCGCAATGTTATATCGTTTAGAATGTTGGGTCTTAAAGAGAGCACAAGCTCATAATATGAGCGTGGCAGAGATGAGGATGCTTAAGGGTATTAGTGGAAATGTTGGAGTGACACTAATTGAGGACTAGATAATGGAGAGCATATTAAAATGGTTTGAATGTACAACATAAAACAGAGACGGGCCTGAGCATCCAAATTATTATGGAAGGTCTAAAGGGGAGGGGATGGAAGTGGTTAGAAAAGATATGGAAAAAACTTTCATTGACAATAGATATAACCTTAAACAAAAATGAATGACGAAACAGGATTCATAAAGCCGACCCAGTAGATGGGACATGGCTTGATGGTTATGGTTTTGGTATTTGGCGGAAACATTTCAAATGTAATTCTATTTTAAAACCTCTAATTTTGAAAATAGCCCTTGAGAAGTTCGAAATTTGAAAGATCCCAACAAAAGAATTACTTATCAAAACCTTTTTTTTTTGTGCGGGCCTCTTAGGTTCCCTGTGCTATGATCTTTCATTCGAGCTCCCAATATGACTGTCCTGTTAACCCATGTCTTCGTCTTTTCTTTTGATTCACTATTAATTATCTGAATCTCTTTGCTTTCTACGCATTTTCGATATGGTTTCAAATAATTTTTGTACCTTATTTCTTTCACAGTAAACAGGTGAATCCCCAAGGCATTTTTCTGGATGACGTTGATGGCAAATCACTGCCTCGCCAATGGTTGGATGATGTTACTTCGTTCATCATCCATTAGACAGTATAGAGGATCATCTCTCTTTTGCAGCAACAATTTTCAGTAATTTGGTTTCGCTTTGTGACTTAAGTTGGAGGGCGCCCAAGTACCCAACCACACAGAACTTGTGTATTCTCTTCATTATAAAGGTTTTATTCAATTCCAGCATAAAAATTTTCATCATCATTTTAGAATCTGCTCCAGTGGTATTTCAGGATCCCGGGAGCCGTGTTGCAGTTACGACATACTTATTTGATTGGTTGGCCTTGGGTTTTTGCAACCATTCGCGTATCTCCTGATCTGCTAGGGAGTTGCGAATATGGGTGCATTCTGCTGCTGCCCATGTGGAGAGGACTTTGAAGAATATGCACATCCAAGTGATTCAATATATAGGCACTGCATATGCATTAGATACTTCTTTCATCAGCTATTCAGTGGGGTAATGCGTTAAAAGTTTAAATCTCTGTTACTTCTGACAATATCATTATTTTACAGCTTTTTGAGCACCCCAAAAACGATTTATCATTATATATGTATAGTTTTGTGCTGATTTTTTTTATGTTCTCATGTTGAATGTAATCTTTGAAATTTTGCTATTTTCTTCTTGTTGCATGATCTAAAATTCTTCTGCTTCCTTTTATTACATTCTCCCTGATTCATTTATCAGTCTCTGTAAGACTTGTTCCGTGCAATCTGCAAAGTTGGAACATTCAAGAACCAAATACTAAGGGCAAAAGGACTATTCTTTTTGTCTAAACATGTAAAAAGTTGGAAAATGATTCTCTATTACTATACCAACGTCAGAATATTGTCTAAGGCGCAGTGTACGATTTAAGTGAATGAAATTTGGACTTTTGTGGTGTGGGTGATTGAATTTTGATGCTGGTCTACATGTCTGCATAGTCCTGTTAGAATATGCACTTAGCACAGTCATGTTACGCCATTTAGGGGATGCTACATTTCGAAGCATTCATTGATATATTTGAATCGAAGTGGATTGCTTTCTCTTCATGGATCTAATGTTTTATTGCCCCAACTCCCCTCGTTATTGTACATCGGACAATAGTAATACTAGCTCATATTGTTGACCGATCCTTCTTTCTCTTGTTCATGTAGCATAGTGCACTCTTTCAAAGACTTGAAGGAAGGACGATCACTTCACCTGCCCAAGCGGTGACACCATTGGCATCAACAGGACTCAGCACCGCATCATCAGACAGTTCCGTATCCGAGACTTACCATCTTGTTCCCAGGCCTCCATCTTATGATACGGACCCTAGGTATTCTCGTATGCAACGTGAAGGGCTAGTCTCAAGGCGTGAAAAAGCTATGGGCCATATTCAGGAGGAATCTCAGATGCTTAGAAGGAGCAGTAGTAGTTCTGGTGTGGAACATTTGGGTGCTGGCAAGAAATGGAATGGCACAGGTTCTGAAGAAGTATGTAAAGCTGGCCGTTCTGAATCAGAGAAAAATCTATCTGCAAAAGTTTCATATGGGACAGGCTATATGCTAACAACTACAGAAGATGAAGATGTCTGCCCCACGTGTCTCGACGGTAAAGTCGTTTACATTTTATCATTGTGATCATGTTATTGTAATCCCCTGCACAATACATTTTTTCCTTTTGATATTTGAAATAATTATAAGTTAGAAAATCGTTATAGTTATTCACCTAGATTTTGATGGGGTTTTTGCTGTGTCTATTGATCTTGGAACGTGCCTTAGTCATTATTACAGAGCCATAATTTTTCTTCTCCTTGCAGAATATACTCCTGAAAATCCAAAAATTATTACAAAATGCTCTCATCATTTTCACCTTGGCTGCATATATGAATGGATGGAAAGAAGTGATAACTGTCCACTTTGCGGCAAGGTACCTAAATTCTTTTTTTTTCTTATCTTTACACTTTTGGTTGCTGTCTTTTGGTAGTTTGGTATCTTTGACATCTCAGAAAAGATTGAAGTTGATTTTCTGTATTATTGCTGAAACTGCTGGCTTGAGTAGTTCTCTACTTAAATTTTATAGACTAATTTTTGTCCGTCTCCCTTTCTGTGTTCACTTAAAATAGTCTCTCTTTATCTCTTCATTTTTCTGGAGTAGGTAGTTGCCAAATGTTGATTTATTTCTCAAAGTGTCCATATATGTTGGGCATCTAGCCTTATCATGAGGAATTGTTTGAGACACATTTCCCTTTTAACTTTCAAGTCACTCCAAGTTGATACATGTGTCAGAATTGGTTCATGTTCTGTTGAAAATCATTTTTATAGATAACTGTGGAAAGCATGTCAACAAATTATTGTTCAAAATGGATCAATAAGCCTGCTCCATAACTTTATGATCAACTTTTACTGTTAAGGTGCCGTGAAACATGCATTAGGAGGCACTGACATTCACACTGCAAGCAAATAATGGCTCTGTTTTTAATGACATGACAGATCATTCCCGGTCGCATGTATCACATGTGAAATCATTGCCCTCAATTAAAAATCGCTCTCATGTGAGGTCATCAATAAACCAGAGACAGATCACAACCATTTACGTGCATGTAGCATATATAATGGTTACAGCACCAACGAAACTTTTCAATAAGATCACAACCCTCGTACATAGGAGGATTGCTATTGTCCATCCGATCACCAACGAAACCTTTCAATAAGATCACAACCCTCTTACATAGGAGCAGTGTTTTAAAAAACTCGCCCTAGGGTACGCCCGGGGCGCGCCCCGGGGCGGGGCGGTCCCAAAACGCCCGGGGCGGATCAATTTGGGGTTTTTTTCCTGTGGGGCTTACGCCCGAACCACTGGGGCGTACGCCCCGAACGCCCGGGCACGCCTTTTACGCCCCAATGGCCTGGGCTTACGCCCCACTGGAGTTTGTCTGCATAGTTGAAAAAAAATGATTTAATTGCTACCGTGTGATCTTTTATATGCGTCTTACTCTCTTGGATGGCGATTATGACATTCTTGGGAACTAAAGTTGTTTTAAATTGGTTATATATCATGTATAGAATAATAGAATCTATGGAATATAAACGTAGATAGTTTGAATATTGGTTAGAAATTTAGAATTAGATCTTAAATGATCTTGAAAGACAATGATAAGTTCATTTTTATTATTGTTTTGTATATATTTGTGATTTATCAACCAATTTTGTAGGCTTAAATGCTTTGTTTGATCATAATATTTTTTATTTTGTTTGTTTTTAATCTATTTTCACTATTTATATAATATTTTTTATTTCTATATATTTTTTAAATTAAAAAATAAAAAATTCGTGGGGCTTACGCCCCACGCCCTGGGGCTTACGCCCCGCCCCACATCAGGCAAAAAGCCCCGCCTTACGCCCCCGCCTCTGAAAACACTGCATAGGAGGATTGCTATTGTCCATCCGATCAAAACACTCTTATACAGGAGGATTGTTATTGATCTATTGTGATGCAGGGACTGTGTAGGGTGCGTGCACATGCAATTAAATCAGCAAATTTAATTTCAATAATTACGCTTTAAGATTCAAGATGGTGATATTAATAACCAAACCAATCCCTACAAGCCCACAGAGAGACCTTGAAGAGGATCTAAAAGAGGGTGACCGATTGGAAAGATAGGATTTCCGAATAGATTAGGATTTTCATTTTAAAATATGAGAAACTATGAATCGATTTAGAGGATTGAAAGAATTTTTCAAAGGCTCAAAGGTCAATTCAACGGTCACAGGTTCATCAGATCTATGGCAAACTGGCATTATAAAGACAACATATATAACTAATGGAAACTAGATGCAATAGGCCAAGCTCTATGAAGATTGGGTGAGGGAAGGATTGCACCTAATTTGCATGGGGTGAGAATCCGTTGACGAATCGGAAGCCAATCAAAATTCTATACATAGGGACGAACACCAAACATGCGAACGTGGTTGTTGGTGGCTTGAATAGGGCCCAGGAGGGGCAACAGTTTGTACCGAGGGACCAAACGGGCCACCGAGAGTATGGAAGGGCATGATTGGGCAGTCGGGCACACGCAGGAGACCAGGCTGTGCGGTCAGATGGCCGACGGGGTTGAGAGGTGCAACCAAGTGACCAATGGTATTGAGGGCTTAGCATAGTCAGTCACACGCCGAGCAACATTGTTGGGTGCACAGCGGGGGCCGAACGACGCGGTCAGATGCAATGAGGGGTCGGACGGCGCAACCAGGTGAACGACGCATCTGAATAGGTTGCAAGGATTCTCATGGACCCTTAAGTCTGATATCATAGAGTGAAGTGGATCACATCATATTTGCTTGATTATTGATTTTAAACAGCATATTTGCTCCTGGGCTGTTCATAGTCATTGGCTAACATCATTTTCATACTGATGGATGCCAACCATCTGATGTGCATCAAGAAATATTGGCTAAGGCGCCTTAAAAGTTGGAACAGATCATTAGGAGAGTGCCGCTATGGCAAGCCTAATGTCCAACATCTATTGGCCCCATCTGAAAGAAATCAAGATTATAACCATTAACTTTGAAATCAACATTTATGTGGCTTGTCTCATGATTTACTTTCCTAATAATTGGCCTGTGAAATAACAAGTTTGACGGCTAATTCCGAACCACTTAATATTTGATATGCTGCTGATTGATTTTGCTTCATTAGCAGCCAGTCTCACTTCATGCCGAATGGAGTGAACTTTTAGCATCCTAATTGCCGAGTCATGGAATGATTATAAGTACCGTTTGGATTTGAGTTGCAACCCCCAGCTGCTGATTCCTGATTCTGCAGGAATCAGATTCCCTGTAAAAGCTTGTTTAGATACAGTGCGAGAAGCTGATTCCTGTGGACGCTAGAATCAGTTTTGTATGGGAAAAAAAATTGGATTCCCATAGAAGCTTCTATTTTCTGCGAGAATCAGATTCTGCAGGAATTTGGTTGGCACACAACCCAAATCCTTATTGGTCATAAGCTTTACTCCCCGACTTTCCTGTATGAACCATATGCTAATTTCTATTTGTTCGTCGATTGCATCTCAGGAGATGGAATTCTGCGAGAGCCCTTGAATTAGATTTACTTGGGTTCCGTGTGGAGCATGCAGTGCTGGAGTCTCTGAATAAAGGTACTGTAGCTGTTGATGCAGTGATCCTGCAAATGTACCCACAAAAACTATAATAGGTGAAATCCCTGTAGATTTATACATGAATGTCATGGGATGTTATCTCATCTATTTTACCTTGTATATAGTGTTGTCATTGAGCCCAAAGTTTTGGTTTCTGAGTACAAAACATCTTCAGGTTGAGTGCACCATTGAAATGCCTTGTGGGAGCCCTTGCTTACATTTGCCATTCTAATATTTGAGCATGCAACATGTTTTTCTGTTTTTTTTTTTTTTGGCTGGACCGGCCAGGTGGTCAGAGGACAAGGCGCTAGAGCAAGGACTCAGAGAGGTCCGAAGATCGAAACAGGGGGAGGCAGCATAGTTGTTATTTATTAAATTCCATAATTTCAGTTCAGGATCAATGTTCATAGTTTCAAATTGCAACCTTTTGTGGCTTGTGCTCGTCTTTCCAACTATCAGCAAGGGCAAGTATTCGAGCCTGACGAAGGCCATCGTGGGCCTCGAAGCTGACTTGTGTTTATGTGATTCTATCAGGGCTCGAATTTATGTTACTGCTAATTGGGATTTTAGGTCCATGGAAACCAAATTAACTGGGTCATAGGCAGCCATTTAACAATGATATAAATTCGAGGTCTAATGGACACCATTGATGCGAATCACATGAGAGAGAGAGAGAGAGAGAGAGAGAGAGATTTAACCTTAATCATGCTAAGGTGGAGACCAAGTAAGTCAAGTACAACCTCAAGAATCTTGTGAAAGACCTGATTCTTATCCTCAGGATCATGTCTGAAACCTTAAATGAACCTCTCTCTCTCTGTGTGTGTGTGTGTGTGTGTGTGTGTGTGTGTGTACCAACAACCAAGAGTTTGCAAACGAGAGAAACGAGAGTAAGTGTGAGTCTTGGTGAACAGGTCAGCAATTTGTGCATCAGAAGGCACATATGGTTAGGGTTGCAACTCGGGCGGGTTGGGTTGGGGGTCAACCCAAGCCCAACCCAAGTACTAAGACCCCTAACCCTAACCCAACCCAACCCAACCTCCAATCCGAGATGCCTAGCCTAAGTCCAACCCTAGAAAAAATTTCTATACTTGGGTTGGGCTCGGGTTAGCCCAAGTTGGTAGGATGGGTTGGATCGTGCAGGTTCTGATATACTTATTGTTTAAAATTTTACTCTTTGAAAATCAAATTTTATAAAGAACTTATACTTGCTAACACTACCATACAACTTTTTTTGCATTTCTATTCATGCAATTTACTAGATGATAAATAATGTCTTTATTTGATAAACAAGAAGCAAATTAATAGTATGAGACATTGTGAAACGGATGACCGTGACTACAACCTCTCAACATATGAGTACTCAGGATGGTTGTGATTGTTACCTATATCACAGACTCATAGATATACATGGATACTCGGGTTAGGGTTGGGTCGGGTTGCCCAACCCCTCAACCCGAGCCCGACCCAAATTCAACTCGGGTTGTATTTTTCAACCCTAACCCAACTCAATCTTCAAATACATCAACCCAAACTCATCCAAAATTCGGGTTGGGTCGGGTCCAACCCGCCCAAGTTGCAACCCTACATATGGCAGAATATAAACTGAAGTTGGACAAAGTGGTAGTCTATCTCAATATTCTTCATGTTACTCCAATGTAGAGGAATATAAGTAGGCCTTTCAACATCCAGGTCTAGAAGTAGATGGCATAGCCAAATAACCTTAGTTGTCATATCAGCCATGGCATCATACTCTGCCTCAGTACTGAAACGAGAAATAACTCCTTGCTTTTTGCTTCTCTACGCGATGAGAGAATCACCAAGAAAGATTCCAAAACATGTGGTAAATCGTCGAACAGTAGAATCCCTTGCGCAATCAAAATCAATGAAGTCCCGGAGCTCCAACGGAGATATGACAACATGGTGGAGAGAAATAAAGAGGGTGTATTTTTCTTAATGATTTTTTTGCTATAGAATAAGATAATTAGTACGGATGCACGATAGGAGAGATGAGAGCGAGTGGATAGATTGGGGATAGAGAAGATCTAGGATCAAAGCATGGACGAGTCCAGAGAAAAATGAAAAATACATCCTAAAATTCACCTGTCTTTCTTGGCACACCTAGAACCAAAACAAGACTATCTATCTAACTTTTCATCTTAAGTTGGGGGTGCTAGTAATTTGTGATGGGTGCAAATAGCAACTCCCTTATCATGATGGGATTTTTTTCAAAATAGTATTTAAAAATAAAACATTTAAATAAATCGTGTTTGACAAAAAGTATTACCATACTAGCGCTCTGACAGCCACGTGGCATGTCAGTGCTGTATAGCGAGTCACGTTTGTTTGTTTGTTTGTTTGTTTTTTTTCTGTTTCAAGTATAACTCAATATTTGAATTACTAGTTTAAACCCGGTATTATGGATACCGGGTTTACTTGAAATCCAACGAGAAAGCGACTAAGTGTGAAAATTAGGGCTGGCAATATTGGAACTGACACGACAAACCCAACACGAAGTTAGTGGGTTTGGGTCAGGGTTAAACGGGTTCAGGTCGTAAACGGGTCGACACGATGGACCCGTTTAATAAACGGGTCGGGTCCAAGTTTAGGGTCTGGACACGGTAGACTCGGGAAGACCCGTTTAAAATTCAACGGGTCGGGTCGGGTCTACCCGCAATCCGATACTGTAATATATAGTACTAGCGGGTCTATCGGATCAGGTCGGATTGAGTCTGATTTGGTCGGATCGGGTCAACTGAATAGACCCGTGTGGTAAACGGGTCTTACCAGGTCTTATCGGGTCTACCCGTTTATTAGTGGCTCAGGTTCGGGTTTAGGATCTAGACACGATTAGTTAAACGGGTCGGGTCCGGGACTAGGGGTTTTGGACAAGACCCAAAACTAGACACGACACGAACCCGGCACGGCCAGACCCGTTGACACTCCTAATGGAAATGTTATAAGGGGGGGTTTCGGTTAAACTCGGTGTTCAGAATACCAGGTTTAAACTCTGTAATCCAAATACTGGGTTCTACTTGAAATGGAAAAAAAAGGAATCTTGCGACTCACTTTATGGCGCTGACATGCTTGGAAATACCAGGTTCAGAGCGCTAGATTGGTAAATAGTTTTGGTCAACTGCTATTTAATTAAATATTTATTTTTTAATAATATTTTGTAAAAAAGCCCTATCATGATTGTTTACTAAATGCCCAGGAACCCAACTTATTCGTTCACAACCCTAGTTGGTGCCATGGAGATCTTGGGTGCCATTGTTAATTTGATGGGTGCCATTTAGATGGACACATTAATTGTTCAACGGAGAAGCTGCGCGCTCCCCACTAGGGCTGCAACTTGAGCGGATTGGGTCGGGTTGAGCGTCAAACCCAAGCCCAACCCAAGTACTAAAACCTCCAACCCAAACCCAACGTCCAACCCGAGATGCCTAGCCCAAGCCTAACCCAAGTAAAATTTTCTATGCTCGGGTTAGCCCAAGTTGGTAGGACGGATCGGGTAGTGCAAGTTCGCATATATTTGTTGTTTAAAATTTTAACATTTGAAGATCAAAATCTAAAAAAAAACTTATACTTTCTAATACTATCAGTCTATCATACAACTTTTTTAACATTTATATCCATAATGCATTTATTTGACAAGCAAGAAGCAAATAAATAATATGGGATTGGGTGAAACAAATGACTGTGATTGCGATCTCTCAACATATGAGTACTCGAGATGGTTGTGATTGTTACTTATATATCATAGACTCGTAGATATACAAGAGTACTCGGGGTTCGTGTTGGGTCGGGTTGCCCGACCCCTCAACCCGAGCCCGACCTAAATTCAACTCGGGTTGTATTTTTTCAATCCTAAGAGCATCTCCAACGGGCTCCGAGCGAAGCTCTGAAGGAGGACGTGGCCCTCCGATCTATCAGAGGCCGCTCCAACCGGATCGGACGAGAACTCTGAAGACCTACGTGGTGCTTAGGATCTCCGAACGGCTCCGCATACAACAGAGGTCCTTCGGAGCCTTCGGACGAATTAAATAATATATTTTTTTTTACAAAAAACCCCTCATCTTTTTATAAATAATTTTTTATATATACAATAATGCATACAAAAAATTCTAAAAAATATCAATTTTTTTTAAAAAATCTACAAACACCCCCTTCTACACACCATTCTTCACTCTCTCACTATTCTTGCAAACAAAATTAAGTTTGGAGGGGTTTGGTGTAAAATTGGAGAGTTTGGATAAATTATAAATATATAGGGTGTTTGGTGCAAAATGGCTCGGATATCCAGTACTGAGGCCGTTGGAGCTGAACCTCTCAACTAGGATGTTTTCAATGAGGTGGCAACAAAAAATGGGCCCCATGGTCTTAGGAGGTGCTCCTTGTTCGGAGCCCGTTGGAGATGCTCTAAGAGCATCTCCAACGGGCTCAGAGCGGAGCTCTGTTGGGCGACGTGGCACGCGGAACGCATGCCGCCGCTCCAACGGGCTCCGAGCGGAGCTCTGAAGTCCGACGTGGCATGCCACGTTGGCCACATGCCGGCCGGACCTCCGAAGCCTTCCACATACAACAGAGGTCCTTCGGAGCCTCCGAACGAATAAAACATTATGTATTTTTTAAAAAAAACCCCCAGACCTTTCATAAATTATATATATATATATATATATATATATATATATATATATATATATATATATATATATATATATATATATATATATATATATATATATATATATTAGTAGTGATACATTGCGGCCGGGGTTAGGCTGCGGCTTCCGTGCGGCCGGCCGGGGATTGTACGGGCCGTCCGATCAACCGATCGAACGATCGGAATTCACCCCCCCCCCCCCCCCCCCCACCGACCGCAGCTGTTACTGTGGCAGGCACAGTAACAGTGATTTTCGGTGGGGGGGTTGAACCCCGGCTGTCTGATCGTCGTGAATCGAACGGCCCAAATCCTTTCCGCCCCGGTTTTGGTGGTCCGGATGAACCCCGACCATCCGATCGGCTTGAATCGAACGGCCCAAATCCTTTCCGCCTGGTTAAAAAGTGTAGCCGTTCGATCATTCGATCGAACGGATAAGATCCCGTGGGAAACAATCAAATAGGACAAAAAGTAATGATTATGCATTATAATGCAGGCTGTCATAATGTCTATAATCACATTCAGCTGCCAAAAACGTACCGGTCCTCTTACTATCGCAAATCGGGCTTGCAACACTCCAAACGCTCGTTCGACATCCTTCCTTGCCCCCTCTTACTGTTGAGCAAAATACTTATTCTTGTTTCCTCGAGGTGCTGGGATGGTCTTCACTAATGTTGACCATGAAGGGTAAATCCCATCGGCGAGATAGTATCCCATATTATATAGTCATGGTCGTTGATTGTAAAATTACATGGGGCAGCTCTTCCCTCTGCAAGTTGCCTGAAGACCGATAAATGATCGAGGTTGTTGATATCATTGTGCGACCCTGGCAGCCCAAAGAAGGAGTGCCAGATCCATAGATCTTTGCTAGCTACAGCCTCTAAAATAATTATTGGCTCATGAATATGGCCAGCATACATACCTTGCCAGGCTATTGGGCAGTTCTTCCACTTCCAGTGCATGCAATCAATGCTTCCGAGTATGCATGGAAACCCTCGTTGTTCACCTTTTGCGAGGAGTCGTGCAACATCTTCGTTATTGGGTGAACGAAGATACTCCTCCCCAAAGACGTTGATGACCGCTCGAACAAACCTTTGCAAGCTCTCGATTGAAGTACTTTCTCCGATCCGAACGTAGTCATCCACGGAATCGGCGGATGCTCCATACGCGAGCATCCGCATAGCGGCGGTAATATTTTGAAGACTGGATAGTCCTAATTTTCCAACATTGCCCCTCTTTTGGACGAAGTAGTTGTCGTGGTCCACGATTACGTTGTGGATCCGCATTAAGAGAGGATGACTCATCCTGAATGTTCGTCGGAACTGGTAAGGAATGTAAGTTGACTGATCGGTGAAGTAATCCTGGAATAGCTTATTATGGCCTTCCAGTCTACTACGATCAAGCACGGCATGGCCTGGTACAGAGCCGTGTCTTCTACGCCGGCGTGAACTTTCAGCTTGCTGTTCTTTCTCGCACGCGGTGGCTCCAAGAAGAAATAACATTCTACGGGTGGAGCTATCGTCCCTACTGCTCGACGTGTTGTCGGTGGGGCTCAAACTGGACATGGTGTCTGGAGAGTGGATGGTTTGGACAAAGTTTGAATTTGTGATGGTGTGATAAGAGAACCCTCATTTTTATATAGAAAAAATTCCAACGGATATATATCTATCCGTTGGTGGTGGTAATGCGTGCCACCTCGCATGTCGTGCCTAACGGATAGAAATCTATCGGTTTGGCTATTGAAATGCGAGCCACCTCTCATATCGTGCCCAACGGATAAAAATTTATAAGTTTGTCTCTTGAAATGCATGTCATCTCGCAGATCGTGCCCAACAGATAGAAATCTATCTGTTTGGCTTTTGGAATGTGTGTCGATTCGTAGATCGTGCCCGACAGATATAAATGAACTGTTTATGGTGGATATGTGATCCGTGTCGCGGATCATACCCAACAGAAATAAATATAACCGTTAAAAGTATTATATATTTTTTAATAAATTATTCATAATTTTTTTATAATATATATATTTTTTTAATATTTAAATTGATACGTGGAAAAAAAATTAAGGTGGGAGGGGGTTGGAGTAAATTTGGAGAGTTTAGATAACTTGGAAATGGATAGGGTGTTTGGTGCAAAATGGCTCGGATATCCGGTTCGGAGGTTGGAGCTGAACCTCTCAACTAGGAGGTTTTGGATGAGGTGGCAGCAAAATCCGGATCCCACTTGCTTCGGAGGTGCTTCTTGTTCGGAGCCCGTTGGAGATGCTCTAACCCAACCCAATCTTCAAATACATCAATCCAAACCCGCCAAAATTCGGGATAGTCTCAGGTTGGGTCGGGTCCAACCCGCCAAAGTTGCACCCCTACTCCGCCCCCCCCTTCCCCCCATCTCTCCGCCTTCTGGTTGGAACAGCAGACATCAAACTGCCGGGAAATGGAGGGCGATCCCGGCGATCCCTTTCCGGAGCTCCTCAACTTCTGCAGCCGAGCTCAGACCCTAATCGCCGAACTCCTCCTCCTGTCCGACCGGCTCCCCCCTGAATTCCGGGATCGCCGCTTCGATCCCGTGCTCTTCGATCTCAGGCATGCACCTTAGCTTTTGCTCTCTCTCTCTCTCTCTCTCTCTCTCTCTCTCTCTCTCTTAAATTTATTGCATGTAGCTCGTTGAAGTTCCTTAAACCGCTGATGACCAAGAGACAGATCATGGCTTTGGTCAAAACAATCTGCTCTACCATGCATTGCGATCCATGAATGATAGGATATTCCCTCATCATAGTTGTAGAAGAGCAACTTATTGATATGTCATAGGCTTCAATAAATGAATCTCCCTTCTATACTCGAATCCTAATATAAGAAGTGTTGCTTTTGCCGTGCAACACCTCTACTTTCGATTCATTTTCAACAGTATGCACACTGTGACTTCTGCGTCTTTGCGTCCAAGGGGAACCCATGCCGCCAACCTATGTATTTTGATCCCGAATCCCTATGCAGGGGAGGCTGGGAGGTCATCTGTAAAAGAAATTTAAAAGAGAACGAGTAATCTTGATAAATTAGATGAGCATGATTATGATTTACTGATAACTTTTCTCATTTATCTGTGATAAGACACTGATTTTTAACAAGTAACAATAATAGCATCCAAATCTCATTTATATCACACTCAATCAGACAGAAAGTCATACATGATACACTGTATAGTCTGTACTAACACAAATGAAAATCACACATAATAGCGTAGGCTACATAGCCAACCCCATAACCATCACCACCAAAAACAATTACGAGGTGGTTGAAAACTCTCCTCACTATCATCCTGGTGCTACTAATAGTATTAAGAATTTTTCGCTGTGCTCTACTTCATGCCCATCCGAATTAGGCAAAATTATTCTCATGTCATCGTGCTATACTGGGACTGATACTCCATGATGTACATGTGATATACATCATTCGGCATATCCCAAAGCATCCCTACGCTCGGGTACAACTACCAAAGATCCACTCTACTGGAACAAGTTTCACGATTGGGAGAAGCTCCGCGACTGAGTATTCGGTCCATATTCATATGTGTTGCTGCCGGGATACAGACCTAGATATCCATAAGACTGAGACGATCCACTATAGGTATATGGATCTGGATAATCAGACTGTGATGATTCGGAATATCCATATCCATCCGTACTGCTCGATCGTCCATCGATGCTCATACTATTAAATGCTGATGATAAACTATCACATGCATAGCTTGACCGTGCATCGCTCGAATCATACGGAATATCCAATGAACCTGCCCTCTTACGATGATGCTGATAATTCACTTAGAACTTGGACTTCTAATAGACTTAGGAAACCCTTATAACATGGGGTTAGACAAGTGCATAAATTAAGCTTAAAAATATGACAAAAATACATTTTAAATGTCCAAAAATTGCATAATAAGATAAAAGGGGCCCGTATGAGATGGGATCATCAGATCTAGATGGCATGACATTGGGGCAAAGTCTGATCGGCCAAAAAAATTATGCACGCTGGATACTGCTCCACATCGAGAGGGGAGGGGGGGGGGGGGGGGGGGGGGTTACGGCATATGAAGAGGGGGTGTTGGGTTCTATAGCTTGACCTTGAATATCTGAAAAAACCCTCTAACTTGGCCCATTAACGTACCATATCATCAAGGCACTGAAGTTGTGCTTATCTGATTTCGACCGTTGGTGCCCTGTATATTCTTGTTAGCCATTTATTGATAATAAAAGTTGAACATATCTGAAATGGCCTAGATTGACTCGAAAAGCCATCCAAACACGGCCGTGGACATCCCTTCACGATTTAAGGTGCATATATAACTGAGTCAGTGTTCTGAAAGGCTCAAGGCGCACATGAGTCGCAAAGGTCTCCTAGAGCCTAGGTGCAAGGCGCAACTCAAGGCGCGCGCCTGATTGAAGTAAGGCATATATATATATATATATATATATATATATATATATATATATATATATATATATATATATATATATATATATATATATATATATATTCAAAACATGCATAACTAGACTAAGAAAATGAATCTTAAGACAAAAGATAAATTGGATAGATTGTTGTTGCAACAACACAAATGTTGTAGCCTTGTAGGTTTGAATTACGGTCCTAAATAAGCCATTTAAAATATATTAAATCTTCAAATATGTATAGTTCAAATTCAATAACCAGTTATAAGATATCAAATGTGATTTTATAGCAAACAAGAAATAAATAGTGAATGATTGAATGTGTTATTTCATCCGTGTGCTTGTGCACATGCTTCTAAATCAGTATGAAATGTGCAAATCGAGGAAGAAAAGAAAACTTATTGAATCTTGTAATAGTTGAAATAATATCAAAGTCATCAAATCCAACCCATAATTGCTCATATGGTCATACCTAAGAACTATAACAAATAATTTTGAATGTAAATAATATTCAATCAATGTGCCAATATTTAGACTACTGTAATTATGAATCAAATCTACTTAATAACGTAATCATATTGTCAAAAATATCAATTGCAAGCACATAATTGCATATGGTTCAACTAGGCGCGCCTTTTTTGTGCCTGGAGCCTAGGCGTGCGCCTCAGACCTAGGCGTGCGCCTCAGACCTAGGCGTGTGCCTTTCTAATAGAGCCTGACCTTGTGCTTTTTGAGGCGTAGGGGGTGAGCCTCGTTGAGCCTAGACGCGCGCCTAGGCGTGCCTTTAATAACACTGAACTGAGTTTATGAAGAAAACACTTAAAACTGCTTAAAATTAAAGACTGATAAAGATTGCTACTAAATGTTTCATTGCAACAAATAGATAAATTAATAATGGCATGATGCGGGTCATGCTGCATCATCCTACCTTGCTTGTCTTTGAGGGCTTTGATCTACATTGATTCGGATGCCGTAGGCCTATAAAAAGGAGGAAAGATAATGAAATTTCATATGAAATAATGAAAATCTGAGAGAAAATGTTTCATTGGGAGAGGGTCGTCCCCCGATCATCTTCTTCTTCCTCGACTTCATTTCGAGAGGTTCCTTGGATTTGCAACTTTGAAGGATCCGATGCATCTCAACAACGACCTTGCTCCCTGAAAGAAACTTTAGTGTCTCCTTGCATCCACGCTGGTGTTCATCCAGGCTTTATCTTTTTCCCTTATTCTCGTTGTTTTATTTACCATCATTATCATCACTCTTTGTCTCTCTTTCATAATACCATCATCTTCATCTCTTCACCTACATTCAATATCATCATCTTGCTAACATGCAACCCACTTCTGCCCCACATTAGCATTGCGACCCATTTACCACACCACAACAGGCACCCGCCCAGCCGTTTACATCCTACCATCACCCATGTCCGAACCATCAATCAACCGTTGATGCCCGAAAAATGCCCAGTTGTTGCTAATCGGTCTCCGATCATTGTGAAACTTCACTGCCCTGTTTTGCCTTTATTTTCTATTAAAATCTGCTGCTGTATTTTTCATATTATTAGTAGAAATTAAGTTTTCGTGGTATGTTTTAATGTCTTGTTGTTTGATATTCACATGTGCTTTACCTTATTTGCATATCTTGCTTAGATCTACGACAGGTAGCGACTGTTTGCCATCTTTCTTTAGATTTTAATGTGCTATATTGCTGATACAACCTACTTTGTTGATAAAGGGTCTCCAAGGTCTCAGAAATTGTAGTGTACTTTCATAGGTTCCTGCATCATACTTCTCGTAATTTCTATTTGAATGAGTACCAAATATTTTCGAATTTAATATCAGATTGGTCATATACCATTTGTTTTGCACTTAATCTTTCATATTGTGTTTCAAATCCACATTCTCAGGTATTTTGATTCTACCAATGATTTTGAATCAAGGATTGAAGGGAATGTTGAACTGGAAGCACTTGAAGATGAGCTTCGTGAATCTTGTTCTGCTTTTCTACAGAGATTCTTTCTTCTTGCAAATGGTGCTGTTACATACCATTCGGAGCTCCTCAAATACCTTAGTGACCTCCAGGCAAGCTCTTATAAACTCACTGATAATTTCCAAGAATCTAGTTAGGGCAGTGGTATATATTATACATACTGATCTTGTTCCATTGTCAATTGCTTTTACCTTCTACATCATCCTATAATTAAAAATTGTGATATTTGTAACAAAATATTAAACATTGTTTGATACACTTTATTCTCTGACGGTCATTTCTTAATGTTGTATGCAACTGCTTAGTAGAGTAAGCCTCCTGACAGTCGATATATCCTAAATATAACCATTGAGTCTTGTTACGTGACGATAGAATAGATCTACGCAATATCATGGTCGATATCAGGCTTTATGCTATAGCTGTTCATTGTTATTCTTTTTTTTGCTTTGATAGGCAGGACGACCTACACCTTTAGAAAGTGTTACATTGTCCGTTGTTATTATTCGAATAATCTTGACAAGTTGACATTCAAGATCTTTGATTGCATGACATGAATAATAAAGAACAAAGGTACTTCATTTCTTGCTTTATGATCGTACAAATATACTCTACTTTTAATGAATGTAGAATCAACTTGGAGCATGAAATATCACATCTATTAACTAGTTATTTGGAGGGTGAACTAGACTCATCTCATCTCGAAACTGGCCTTTTTTTTGTTCTTTCTGCCGAGTTTCAACTCTCAAATTTAACCTCGGGCCTGGATGTCAGCTTTGGATGCTGGCCCAAGCCCTGCTCCAGGCAAGTCCGGCTCAATTGGCCCCTCTTTGGGTTTGGCCCTATTTCCAGCCTTATTCCAAGCTGCTGGATTGCACCCAGAAAATGGGCGATGAACTACCTCAAAGTTGGCATCAACCAATTGGCTTAGGGGTGTTAAGAGTGCGCACCCTAGCCATGGTAATTGAGGTGGTCGACGTTAATAACCTAAAATGTGTTCTTGATGAAATGCCTCTGCAAATGTCTCTTATAATAGAATAAAGGTGGGAACGCTCTGAATATGGTTTCGTTATAGGTCATATGGGTTTTTGAGGCACATCCCTTGCATGTGTCGAACACTAATATCTATACATGTGCATGCCTATTGCCCACATTCAAAACCTTTTCTTCGGCATGTCCTGCTTTACTTTCTGTGTTATTTCCCGCACTTTATTTCCCATTGTGGAAGCTATGATTCATGTTACATGTGAGTGTTATAGCTTTTGTTTTCTTTCTTTCTTTTTTTTAAGGGGGTGGGGGCCGGGCAGTCTTATCTTGAATGTATTGGTATTTGAGCCCTATAGTGGAGTTTGCATGAAACCCATCCAATGCTTAGCTCCCCGAGTTCTGGTAAGATGTACATTTATATCTTGAAAGGGACCATTTTGAGGCATGTTCTACTTGAGTATGGGCATTGTCACACACTTGATTTTGACTGGATAACTCTATTATTGGGGGGACCTTGCCCATTGTAGTTGTATATCATACTTCCTTGTTGAATTTGTCATTTCAGCTTCCTTGCCACCTTTAATGAAGGGACTTGGAAATACCTCTCTTTATCTTATTCTGTACATAAATAATCGACTAGGAATACTTCTTACAACAAAAAGTACTTAGGTATCATATCCTTGACCTTGGTTCTTTTGATATTAAAAATTTCTACAACTTCCATGCATCCTGTCTGCATAGTGCATACCAGCTCATAGTCATAGACCTGATAGTGACTCATGCCACCTCACGCATTGAGTTGGCAAGTTCTTGGTTGTAGATTCTTTGCGAGTTTTGAGGGGTGTGTATGGTAGAAGTCCAGATATATCATAGACGTATACTATTTTATAAAGCATCATTTTCGTATGTCAAAAAGAGTAACCTATAATTTATATCTGGTATTGCTGCCCTGCAATAGTGAATTATTGCGTCATTGCAAGTTTGCAACATTCCAATGCTTCCTCGAGTTGTATTTAGAAATTTAGCTATGTAAAGGGCTCTTGATGGGGACATCATTGTACGATCACCAGACTTGAGGGGTACCTTTGAAGCGATGAGGACACTCTAGCTTTGCGAGTAGCCCAGAACCCAGTTGGTTAATGGCCCGCCTTACTTCAAGGCCATTAAGGTTATTTGCTATTATTTTATATTTTGGAATATTATATTTTTTATCTCTTGGTATGACATGTTATTTCTATGTCTAGTCCCATGTTGCACCGGGAAACTTTGGCAGTGCACCTGAGCTTTATTTAAAGGCCTCCGGGACCCTTTATTTGAAAATCAATGAATGAATTAATATTTTTTGCTTTGCAAATTCTCTCCATGTGAAAGGAAGAACTTGTGTGAGAAGCTCAGAGTCGAGAAATCTCAAACCCCTAGTTGTGAAGCCCGGGCCCCTAGAGTTTATCCCATCTCTCTCTCTCTCCCTAGAGAAATCTCAAACCCCTAGTTGGATTGCCCCCCTGATCGCTTCCTGAGGATATTTAGAAAATCCGTGCTCCTTTCAGGCCTCCTGAAGATGAACGTTGGTTGAGGGGTAGTTTGTTTCGTGCTTACTGCACCATCAAAGAGCAATCATGCATTCTTGTTATTGATAGCGATAATGGTGGAACTATATTGCTCTATATTTGGATTACAAGATGGGTGTAGTGACTATACGTTTGCAGGATCCTTATTATGTAAGTTGGTTTAGAAAGGGAGGCGAAAGTCGTGCCACTTACAAGTGGCTAGTTAGGCTTTTTATTGATACTATTTGCAATGACACGATTTGCTCCAATGTCAAAGATATTGATGCGTCACATTTTACTAGGATTTGATGGTATGATTGTAGCGTTTTACATGATGGCAATCATAACACCTTTCATGTTAGATGGACGGTGTACCATGCTACAACCCCTGAAAATAACATTGGGAGTCTAGCGACATAGAGTTGGGTTTGTTAGTTGTCAACTATCCTCTTCACTGTTTGTCAATTCTGCTCATCATCTGCATAATCAGATCGTTAAAATAATTGCAAACAGTAATGAACGATCTAAAATAATTGTTGACCCTCATGGGCGTTTAAAAGAATTTCAAGTGGGGGAATATGTCATGATCAGGATTAAGCCTAAGTGGCATCCCTAGGGGACCGTTAAAACCGTTAAAAAGTTGCAGTCCCGTAGCGTAGGGCCGTTCAAAATCTTGCAAAGGATCGGATCGGATGCGTATGTATTAAAATCTCCACCTGATTAGGGAATTGGTCCTATATTTAAGGTGCATGATTTGGTTATATATCGATGTCCAACAATTATTCCTATTAATCCTTTCACTGACCCTGAATCAGACCTGACAGGTATACCAGATCCAGTACCTTTTGCTTTACCCATGTTGCCTCCTTCACAGGTGCGAAAGAAGGTTTGACAAGATTATGGATGAGCAGGTCATCTTCAGCAGTGACCAATATCAGAGATACTGGGAAAGATGGAGAGGGCGGCCGACTGAGACGCGATCTGGATTTATCGAGCAGAGTTTCACGTCTGAATCCGGATTTACTGGAGAGGTACCAGAGCTCTTGTTTGCTAGAGGCGAACTCCTCTGAAGTCTCCGCAGAGGGGAGTTGATGGATACATCACTGCACGATCACCCGACTTGAGGGTGTACCAGTGTAGGCGACGGAGGACGGCTTCAGTTATTTCACTCTGCTGTTGAGTTTGCCGGATAGTCAGACCATCCTTATTATTTGTCCATGATTGTGCTTTTCTTCTTTTTGCGTTTTTTCATAAAGTGAATTTCTACTACTTCTCAACAACCAACGTCCAAATAAACATCGTTGAGCTATAAGAGTATGAAATAAAATTAGCTCCACTTTGACTAAACGTTTCACCTTGTTTGGTGGGAAACGGATTCCCAAGGTTCATTTCTCCATTTTTTGCTCAAGTGAATCTTACTAGATTTTTCAGCTGGGTGCCATCTAAGTTAACCAAGTGTTATCTTTGGTGGTAGAACTTATGTCAGGCCTAATATTCCAAGAAATTGCTTCCCCATGCTTCAAGCAACTATCCTGTGCAATAGGTGTTTTTTTTCTTACGTAAAACATGGACAATGCAGGAGCATATTCCATATCCAAAAACTATTTTTGATTGCTTTCACGAGAATCTGTCAAGCATTGGGAGATGATTTATCGTTAAGTCAATCATTTTTTTATTAGCTTTGGTCATCTGTGCTCACTGCAATACCCATTTGCACCGAATTTGAATCATTATGCTTTAATTCTGGTACTGCTTGATTGCAAAATACAAAAGTCTAGAACTTACACATTATTCTATCATCATGGTTCTGTGTTGATTCGACTACCATCATGGTGCTGTGTCGAACTAATTCTGTTCATTTATAGTTTGAAAGGTCACCTTTTGAGTTCCTACCTGGTTATGTTTATCAAAACTGTCTTCTGATTATAAATTTTGTCATACAGGAAGGCGTGTATGTGCAATGTACACTGGATAAAGTATTGGAGAATGAATTTGGGCTGCAATTACTTACTGAATCAATGACACTCTTTGGATGTCTACTACTGTTAATGGAGCACCACATGAGTGGCCCCTTACGTGAGAAACTTCTTGTGGCGCATGTACGTCATGATCGTTGTTTCGATTTCCCAAATCTAGAACAAATATGCTTGCTCTGTCGTGTGCACCTGCAAACATCTGCCTCATTTCGTCATTCTAGTGCACTGCCGTCGAGCTCTGCTACATTTTCGGTTCAGATGCCTGAGGATCTCTTATCAAGATTTCCATTTCCCAAACTAGTGGTGGATGCTGTTATTCGTCATGTGCGTGGTAAAGACTTGTACAATCATGTTCGTCACTATCCTGATCCACAGCACCGACCTGCGGCATTGTCATTACAAGGTGGATGTTTATATATCTTGTTATTTTACTCGCCGGAGTTTCTTCACAATGGTTCTGTTATGCGGGAGATTGTTGATAGGTTCTTCAAGGACTGCTGGGTGGTTCCCATATTTTTGCATTTTTCCATAGATCTCTTTGTGTCATGGGATGCATACAAAGAAGCGAAAACGTCATTATCCTCTTGTCTGTCTCCATCATTTATACGTGATCACAGCCAGCTTCATTGCACTAAGGTCAGTATGACACAAGACATTAAGCTGTTCAGATGGAAAAAATATCATTTCATCCTAATCACTAGGAAGAGCTTAGAATGTCCTATTACCTTACATATTCTTGCCCAAAGCTTTTGTTCTCTTTGGTATGCTGCTTTTTAAACGATAACTTTTACATGGTTTCCTACACTAAGCTTGCCGACCTTACATATACCATACTTTGCTTATTCTGTAATTGATGGTTTTGGTATTGGTCTGGATATAAGAAAGAATTGAAATCTTTCTTGGATCAAATGGGTTAATGTACCGAAAGCATCTAAGTTTTTTTGCTGTGATTGGAAGATAAGCAGTGAGATGTATCAGCTAAGGCATGTTTGTTGGTATTCACATGGACATAACATGTGTTACTACTGGGGATTCTTGTTCATTGGCAAATTACACAAATCATATAATATAGAAGCAAGAAAGACTTCTCAGTACTACCAGGTGCACTAAATCATTGACGGTTAGTCTTTCTTCTTAAAATGGTGAGGATGAGGGGATGCTGAAAAGGGTGTTTCAAGAAACTGTTGTTTCTAATAAGATGCGAGTATACTTGAATTTTTTAGGTTAGAAACATACAAAACTAACCTCTTGAATACACACAAGGAGAAAGTAACATTGCCAAAAAGGTTAAGGAGGGCATCACTATCTTCTTTGAAGTCCTTCATTACCATTTTTGGTATGAAATCTTATATATATCATATACACATGTAGCACATAGGGTTCAACTACTACAAGATTATATTTCACATCTTTTCCGAAGGTAAGCTACATATATGGAAGTGGGTGGGCGATGATGTGGCTGCTCATAAAACATTCCGTTATGTTCTTTATTTTTTCGTTTGTTTGGTTTTATATACTGTCACATGTACACAAAAAGATGATTTTGTTATTAACCATTGATTTACTCTAATGATGTACTTTTGGCTTATAATAAGGTGTTGTTTAGTTGTTTGTTTTATCTGCTGCGCTTTGCACACCAAAGTTGATATGCGAGGTAAGATTGGTTGAACATATCAAAAAAATCTTGTATCTTCTTGATGTTAAATTGAGCTTATAATAGAATAAACGATTTATTTTAGCCGAATTTTTTTAGAGATTTTTAACTTATCATAGCACATCCCTTCAGTCTCAGTGCATTTTCTTGTGCTATTTTACTGTAAGTTGCAGTTTTACATGCTTCTAATGGACTAAAGTATAGAGCACCAATTTGCAATGCCTTGATCCTTGATGTTTGTGTAACTGTTGATGTGATATGATTTATGTGATCTACACGTCCATCTGTTTAGCTTTTTGATTTCCCGCCCAAACAATGTTGGAATTGGTCATATTTGTATTTCAGGTTAAAGATCTGTTGTCCGAGTTAAGTTCGATTCTCTCAAATGGTGTTTTAACCAAAGATTTTGTGCTGGATAACTCACAACATCTACTTACCTTGGTCAGAAATTGCAACGTTACATTGCGTTGGCTTTTGCTTCACCGAACTGTAAGCCCTGCCAGATTTGTTAATGCTCTTTATCGTTGCTTTAGTTATACAACGTAGTGATGGGAATGTTGTTTCACTCCATGACACAATGAATACATTTCCTTATAACAAAATTTTCCTTTACCCTCTTCATCTAGACTTTTTCCTAGACTAGAGGAACCTTGGAGAGGGTTGCTCCCTAATTGTATGAGCTTAAACTTCGTAATCAACAAGGTAGGCATTTCTACCCAACAACTGCCCTTTTAGACTTCTTGGCAGGCTCCTCTCCTTCCAAGTTGCCTTGATCAGGTTTTGAGGTTTTCAGCACCAGTCTTAGAGGGTTGACGCCAGGTTGACATCCAGTCGGAACATTCTTCTCAATTTTATTTGGAGCCTTCTGAATTAGTGCTCCATAGTTGCCCCCATCTTAGTGGCAAATGACTTGGACGCTGATGATGATGAGTTATACAACATATACAGCTTCTTAAGTGTGGCTCTTGTTCATGCCTGTTGATTTCATGAATCATTGGACATCCTATTATTGTTTTTGAATTTGTACTTTGTGCTTGTTGTCTATTTGTCTTCTTATTTGTTTTAGGTTGTAATTATCATCTTGCAGAGCCTTGACAAAAGGTTGAGGGACTTGGTTAGTTCAGTAGGACTAGCACATCAAGTTGACGATGACAATCTTTTACTCTTACTAATGAGGGCCTCCCAGGTGATATTTTACTTGCACAGACACTTTATTTAATCAAGTTATTATTCCCTTCAACAAAATTCACTTCAGATGCTTCACATTTATCACACAAATCTTGATATCACAGCTTGAATTTGAAACAAAGAAACTATATGTAGAGCTATTGGAAGGCAGGGAAGCTCTATGGCATGAGAAAAAGCGCCGTGCTTCTAACTGCATGGATGAACTATCTGGTCACTCCTTTGGGACTTGGGTAAGTACTTTTATTTTTATCTAGGAAATTATCAGTTATGTACGACAGTTCCTTAAACCTTCTTGGGGAGCATACTAAGCTTATTTTTATGAATACCACTTATTTGCGTGGCAATCCAGATACTTATCTGTGTTCTCCCTTAGCCATACCTGACTGCTTCAAAGTGGCAACAATGTGTTTCTTAAGTCATACAAACCTACATTTTGGAGTGTCAAATGATCGATATGCAATATTCCTCATGCAGAAAATACAATCTAAGAATGAAAACCGATTTACAGATTAAGATCCTCATATCTATCGTATGAGCTGTAGGTGGTTATTGATCATTATATCATTACTCTTATCCCATAGATGATAGCCTCATAGCCTTCATTGTTTGGTAACAGTTACAACATAGGTAACCGTACTTACTCTCGACTTTATCTAATGGTATGCTCTTTGGTTTAAAACTCATAAAACTTGGTCAATTGGTAGTCAAATTGGTCAAAGGTGGTGTATGGTCATTCATAATGGTGTAACATGATCAGAGGCCGGTAAAAAGTCTCTCTCTAAAAATCAATCATAGTGATTGAACTTGGTCTAGACTTGATTGACAATTGTTAGAGTTGTCAATCTTGGCCCAAAGTCGATCAACAGCAGATAAACATCGTCAAAAGCTTGCTAAATTCAGTTAAAAAAAGGTCAATATTTGTCTTTATATAAAATACCCTGAATTTGGTCAAAATTTGTCTCAAACTTTGACAAAAGATAGGTAATCGTTGGTAAAAGCTGGTCACTTGTTCAGCTGCCTCACTCGAGTAAAATATTAGGCCATACAAGAAAACTACATACTACAACTGCAGTCAAGTTAACCAAATTATAAACTGCAACTCTGATGTACTATCTTTAGCGGCGTGTAACTCTAACTACTTTGCGACTATAGTTGCAAGCATCTGAATAGCGATTAGATCTGGTTCATAATTAATAATCCTTATTCTATTTATTTGGATTGGACACTATAAATCCTTCCCCATTTGTCTGTTGTTTGGGATTAGTTTTCAAACAAAGCAAGCGCTTTTAGCTATTTGCTTACAACGTTCTCCCAGTTTCTTCTTTGATCCCCTGTCTTTCTGATTCTTACATAGAATTCTAGGCTTTCATTGTAAGGCCCACATCCAATTTTTTTTGAACATGACAATTCCATCTAAATTGACTTTTCAACACTGAGAACTATTGTACAACTCCTAAGTTCATTT
The DNA here is from genome assembly GCA_947650365.1 of Chamaelirium japonicum. Classification (NCBI taxonomy): domain Eukaryota; kingdom Viridiplantae; phylum Streptophyta; class Magnoliopsida; order Liliales; family Melanthiaceae; genus Chamaelirium; species Chamaelirium japonicum. The sequence goes on from OX393559.1 coordinate 53,697,044, forward strand.
AACTTACTAATTTCTGTTGACAAAACTCCTAAGCTTCATTTAGTGTACTGGCACTATGATTAGCATGCCCCACTCACACAGCTTTAGCATCATGTTCCATTCGTAGGGATCCCTTTGCCCCATCAACATGGTCCCATTCATGAGGTATGCTTTATGGACGTAGACCAAATAACTGGTTCCGTCCAAATTCACGCCAATGCCACCAAGATACTAAGAAGTGTAGCCATAAGACTATCAACAAGGCAAAGGAAAAGGGGCAGAAAAGATGTGAAAATGGATGGCACAGACATGAAAATTGATTGAAAGAGGGCTATTATAAAAGTGACTCTAGAAGGAAAGAACAAATAAAAAAAGTGTAAGAAAAAGAGGTGATAAGCGCCAAGGAGTGAAAAGATGTAGAAAACTAAACGAAAAAAACTCAAGTCCATTATATTAAAGTCTCTAGAGAGTACTGAACAACTGAACTCAAAGCAGTCGGATTAGAGTTGAATCGCAACCAATAATGGTGGGGCCGTGCTGAATTAGTGCTCGATCCACCACCAAAATGTAGACTCTCTCAAATCGATGAATGCGAATAGAAAAAAAGACATAAATGAGGATGAAGGGAAACAAAGAATCAATTGAAAAGATGGGTGGATGGAGCCTTGAGGTGGGTCGAAGTGGAAGAACAAGCTCGGAAAGCAAGTTTGGTATAGTTCAACTGCAATGATGTCAGATGTGATGTGCGCATGGTTTGTGATTTCGATTTCGTGTCTGGTTTTGGTTGGGACCGAAACAGAAGTTTCAACCGAAATTGATCGAAATTTGAAATTTATATTCCCAGTTTTGAAACTGAAATTGACCAAAATTGATCGAAATGCACCGAAATTGATCGAAATGCACCGAAATTTATAGAACTAGCTCTGGTTTCAAAAGTAGAAACCGACATAAACCGAAATTATCAGAAATTTGACCAAAATCGATCGAAATTGGGTTTCACACCTACATTTCATTTTAGTCTCGACTGAAATCGAAATATATGACCGAAATTTCGATATTCGGTCGAAATTTCAATCCATGGATGTGCGAACTGTGCGATCCTACTTTTCCAATCACATATGAGGCCACATATGCGATTGGTCAATCACACAACTGCCTTGTGTGTTTTTGTTTTTGGTTCTATGATTGTTTAAATGTATCAAATATATCAAAAAGATCATTAAAAAAGTACACCGACTAAATTAGGAAAAGAGGTAGGGTGCCGTCGGACAACCATGTTGGTTCACCTTATATGGGTCAGTGTATCCAGTCACATTAGAATAAGTCAAGACCCTCATCTTGGCCTCTTTGATTATAGCCCTTGTCTTTGTTTATTGGAAATTTGACTTATCCCTATTAATGTATGGTATTTAGACACCACCCCAAATTAGTCATAATTAGTCATTTCATCATATTTCACTTCCGTTAGTCGACTGTCATTGTATGCTATTCTGCCTCAAACTAACTTTCAACATACCGTTTTACCCTTCGGCGCTTAAATCCAATTGAACTAAATCTGAACATCTATCAAAATCTAAATAGGTGGACGATCAAGATCTAATTCAACTAAGTTTGAGTGCCTTGTAGTACTCATTGTCTTCTTCCTCCCATTGTCTCCTTTGAGTACATGTAGGAGTGAAGCTTTTGACAGCGAAGTGAAGCTTTTGGCGAAGGAGTGGTGCTTTTGGCAGTTGTTAATTCATGTGCAGTGGTGTGGATACCCTAGATGTGAAAGCCCTAGGTCATCAATATGTTGAAAACGGACGGTGGTGAACGAGCTAATCAAGCTCGCCATGTATCCTTTGGTCATTTGCTGCTCATTTGAGTTTTTTTTTGTGTAGAAAAATGACTAGATTTGGTCATTTGCAGAGGACCAGGGTTGTATTCCTCCTCGTTCCTGGTTCTTGGCAACTTCAGAGGTTATGTGTAAGCAACATTGCATTTGGGGGCGGGGGGTTATATTTAAATGATATTACCGAGTTGGAGGGAGGGAGGGGGCATGTCTAATTATGTTTTCTTCGTTTTAGTAGGTTTCTTGCCAATTGTGTGGTCAACATAACACACCAAGTAGACTAGTGCCCTTGATTGCACACTGGTTGCAAACAACAATCCTCTAATGGTTATACACTTGCTTTTGACATCAACTACTGATAATAATTCTTGGAACAAGTTCTTGAGGTGCCAATTTAGCTCTTTTAATGGATTTAGTGACTTGAAGATGCAATTTCAGAAGCCATGGGTGTGGTGGGCTCAAGTTCGGCTCCAAGTTTGACGAAAGATGGCTGATATAAATGTGAAAAAATTGGATACTTGATGTAGCCTGGTTTGGCTATGATTTAACTTTAATACTTTATTTTCGTAGTCTTTTAATTTTGGGGTTCCATTGCCTGTCTTCGGACGAAGATCGGACGACTAGTTTGTTCTCTACGACTTTTTGGCCTATGGTGCTGGGCTTTGTCGCACCCATGTATTTCATGTGTTGGCCACTTATAATCTTAAAATTAAATCCCTTTACTTAATGAAGTGTATTTCATTAAGTAAAGGGATTTAATTTTAAGTTGGTGGTGCCCTTAGCATTGGGAATTTTTTTTTTTTTACCCATGAATAGTAACCACGGGTACTGTTCACCGGTTACTATTCACGTGAACCAATGTTTAAAACGGCGAAAGGCGTATCGAGGCGTTTTTTCTTTGGGAAGACGAGGCAGTAAGCCTCGATTTTTTTCGAGACGTTTTGGTAACAAACAGTAAATAGGGAATCTAGAACAGGGAATAGAAACAGAGGTTCCGGAATGATGCCTAACACCCCCAGGTCAGATTTCCTCAAGTCGGTGGGCCCAATGCTTATCACAGCCGCACGCGGTTGGCTGTAGTGCGATTCACTTTTGGGTGGTAACCATCGTGCGACTGTGATGCGCGTTGTACCATGGCCCGCTGCCATCGGACACAAAACCTATTGCTGCTGTGCCGACCTCTGTTTGATCCAGCGTAGAGAGAGAGAGAGAGATTTACCTCTGTGAGCTGTAGGCTTGTGGCTCTGTTCGAGCTGATCTCACGATGAGAGGAGTTGGCCAGAGAAGGGGAGAGTCGGCCAACAAAAAACCCTAGCGCGCGGAAGAGATCGAGGCGAACGAGTGTTTTATGTTTTTTTTTTTAAACCCCGACCCGAACCTGCAGAACAATTGCTGACCCGCAGGCTCAATTAAACTCGATCCGAACCAGGAGGACGAGGCGTACGCCTCCGACGCCTTGAGGCGCACCTCAGGAAGAGGCGTACACCTCGTTTGGCAAAGCGTAGGCTTCTGGTATTTAAGTGTTGACTAGGTTGGCAATTTCGGACCCGACACGGCAGACCCGACATGAAGTTATCTTGTCTGGGTCAGGGCTAAACGGGTTCGGGTCGTAAACGGGTCGACACGATAGACCCGTGTAATAAACGGGTCGGGTCCGGGTTTAGGGTCTGGACACGGTAGACCCGGGAAGACCCGTTTAAAATTCAACGGGTCATGTCGAGTCGGGTCTACCCGCAATCTGATACTGTGAAATATAGTACCAGCGGGTCTATCGGGTTAGGTCGGGTCGAGTCGGATTTGGTCGGATCGGGTCAACTGAATAAACCCGTGTGGTAAACGGGTCTAATGGGTCTTATCGGGTCTACTCGTTTATAAACGGATCGGGTACGGGTTTAGGATCTAGACACGATTAGTTAAACGGGTCGAGTCTGGGTCTAGGGATTTTGGACACGACCCGAAACTAGACCCGACACGAACCTGACCCGACACGACCCATTGCCACCCCTAGTGTTGAGGCGTACGCCTCGAGGCATTTCGAGACCGCCTCTGCCGCCTTTTTAAACAATGACGTGAGCGGTAACCGCAGGATGAACTCTCTCTATCTCTTCTTCTCTTTCATCTCTTTCTCTTGTTTCCTTATGAGGCCTTGGAGGTTTATAAAAGGGAGATGAAACCCTAGTTTTGGAGATAATTTTTGGAGGAAAAACCCTAAAGCTTGGTGTTTTGATCGAAAGATCGTGGAAGGTGCGCCATTCGTCCACCATCGTCTTCTCCATGGAGTTCTTCCGGCTTCTTCTCTCGATCTTCCTCGTCATCTTCTACCTCCCGCCATTCATCTTCATCGACAAAAGCTATCCGCATAAAGATCTTGAATATCACGGATATTATATTTCCTTATTTTTAATAATTATCATATGTTCTTGGTATCGTAGGCCTTTATCGCATCCTGCCATAGATCCGTAGTAAACCCTAATCCCTATTTTGACTTGGCTTGCTTGGTACACCGTTGGATCATCATCCGAACCTTTTATTAGCCCTTTGCATGAGTACTTAGTTGCTGAAATTGTTATTTGCAAACCCTAATTGAGATCCGATTGAATCATATCGCTTGTTTTCTTTATTTGCCATCGTTTATGCATGCTAGTATGATTAAGGGGGCTAATTCCTTATGAAAATCTGATTGCGGGTGATTAAGTGCTTGTTGAATTTTATTTTTAATTGTTAATTTAGGTCATAACTTGTTCCAAAGTTAGCTAGCTTCCGTGTATCGCAACCGAGTTTGCATCTATTGGTATTAGAGCTTTCCGGTTTGCATCAATACTGGATGAAAGATTGTGCATGGGTGGGCTTTACATGCAGTACTAGGGATTACGTGGAAATAGGGAGCTTCTGATCTTGACTAAACCATGGAGTACAAGTAGAAAGTTCGTGAAGTGCTTTGAATGCCAAGGATTTCAGTGGTTCAGCGATTCAAAGTTTGAAGAAGAATCTCATGCTACAAGGAAGTTGGATGTTAGAGTTAGTGTAGATTTTTCATGAATTCAATTCATTAACATTGACCTAAATCAAAAGAACTAGAACCACTACAAGATTTTTTTTTTTTTTTAAAAAGGATCGGTGATGCTGTAGCAGATTCGATGAGCACAAGTTTCGAGACTTACACGCATCTCGAGACTTTAATAAGAATAATATAATCATTTTCTGATTAATAATCCATGAAATTAATATTTTCGGAATAAAATATTAATTTCAGAATAAAATAAATATTTTATTTCGAAAATATTATTTTAATCCGAAAATAGCATATTTCGGATTTATTCGTTATGGTCATTTTAAAACCTGATTTTTAGGTAAGATTTGAATAGATTCAAAGCTTTTATATTAGGAATTTAATTAGATGAGATTGGGTAATTTAAATTATGATAAATATGGGAAGTTGAGATTTGGTTTTAAATTCGAAAGATTGTGAGCCCAAATTATAAGGGACTGCATTTATCTCTATTTTGGTTATTTAAGAAGACCTAGTCTCCTCTTGTAAGGCACTGAATGATTGAATGAAAAATTGTGTGCATCTTGCCACAAGTTCCCTTGTGAGAGGAGAGCGAGCGAGAGGCTCAATGCCGATGTGAGATCGGATTTGGCGAGAGGCTAAGGGTGCGAGGCCCCCCCTTTATCTTCTTCTTTCTCCCTATCTCTCACGACGACGATCAACGACTGTGCTGCATCAATCGACCTTTACAAATCTACAATGGAGCAACATATTCCAATATTATGCATGTCTGAAAGTTAATTCCTAAATGGAACTGATTATCCATCTCAACCTAATTTAGTTCGATAAATCAACGCAGATGTTGAGCCTTTTACACATGCGATGCTTCAGATAATTAGAAGTAAATTAATGCCTTAAAATGGTCGACTCATATATCATCATGAAGCCCCACTGGTCTATCCTAAAATACATATTATACTTAGAAGTGCATCTTCAAGATAAAAATACTTGAAGGCTATTAATATTTTGAAAAACTGGAGTCTCAAGCAAGTGCCAAGAGATGTGAAGGACCTTGTAATTTCCCAAAATAACAACAGAGTTTAAATGTAAGTAATAAAAAAGGGCAAATTTGACTTACCCCCCAAAATTATATGCTAAGTAATAAGTCACGCCCCTTTTAATCAATATTAGACTTACCCCCTTAAAAATTTTACTTACACCCTCATAACTATATGATATTTAGGCATACACCCCCATAATTATATGATATGTAGGCATACCCCCTCATTCTGGCTAATTATCAATTAGTAATTTGGGGGGTAAGTTAAATTGGGGGGGTAAGTCAAATAACGATTAAAAGGGGGGTGACTTACTAATTAGATTATAATTTTGGGGGGTTAAGTCAAATTTACCCAAAAAAAAATCAGAAAAAGATTAAAATGATTTGTAAACAAACAAAATATTTGGTGTTTATAAACATGTAGCATTCTGAGAAGCAAACTTCAAAATTAGAGTTGTGCTCCGTAGTTTACTGTTTACCCCATTTTAGTAGGATAAAAGTTCGATGATGTAACAATCGTTGAGCATCAAAAACCTAGGGAAAACATTACTAAATTCAAAAGGCGTCAAAATTGAAAGAAATGAGCCGACGAAAACCAAGACGTCAATATATTACTAAGTTTATTGGACAACCCAAAAAAAATATTGAAATATCAGATAGGCATGTACAAAAGGAAGCGTGTAGAAGTGGGAGTGAACTGGCACAAAGATTTAAGCACTCAGAGAGTTTTCGAGCATATCTTTGGATCCAAAACACTAATCTCAGGGTTTTTTTTAATATCAAAAAAGGTTGAATAGAGAGAGAGAGGAGGGGGAAGAGAGAGAGAGGTGGGGGAAGCAATACCAGCAGCTCTAGAGGACCGGAGCTAAGAGGATGAGCACTTCAAACACTTCAACCCTTCAAACACCAATGCACAATGAGCCCTTCAAACACTCTAGTTCGCCTCCTATTAAATAACCCAGCTTTTGTGACATTTCGCCAAAATTTCGGTGAAATTTCACCGAACTTTTAGCTAAATGTCACCTGTACGCCTAACATCCTAGTATGCGTGTAGAAGCCCCCATGTGCAACTGTCCCTCGATATAAATTTCTCATCGAAATTCCATGAAATTTCGATGAAATTTCAAATCCTCTAGTGCGAGTGCTTTCGGCACGTCATCATCCGTTTCCCCACGTGGTGGGGGCCCACATATCGGACGAAATATCACGATAATTTACGATATCAATATTTCGCACGATATATCACAAAATATCTCGATATCATAGCACTTTCTGTGCCGGTCGATTATGTATAGTGGATTTTGTGTCGACCATCGGACAAACCGATATATTTTGCGAAATATGTCGATTTTTTATCCTTGGATGTCTAACATGAAGACATACTAGTTTATGTTTTGTTCCTGGCAACCGTGTAGGTAGCTGGATATCGTGGTACGTCGACCCACGTTTGAGCACATCGCCTTGTATGCGATATACCTTCATCGCTTTTCTTGGATGATGTTAGTAGAGTAGGAGTCTGTTAGTTAGAGAGCAAGAGAGGGGGGTTAGTGAAATTATAGATCTTAGGTGAGAGAAATATGGGAGTGCTTGAAATGAGTTTAAAAGGTTGTGGGATAAAAAGAAGGGGGTGAGTGGGTGGAGGCTGGTGGGGGTGGGGATGTGGTTACTAAAAATTTACGAGCACTATGCAGTGGCATTGGGCATATGCAACCACATTTGACTACAAGCAATGATAAAATCTCAAAATAAATCATGAAATATCTCGATTTAGCCAAATCTCGATACGAAATCTCATATACTATATCGAACGGAATGGGATTCACGGGAATATCGCGATATTTCGCACGATATATTCGTCGGCGCGAAATATCACAATTTATCGTGCCAAAGAACAGTGACTCACATAAATTTCGTAGAAATTTCGCAAAATTTAGAGAAATTTTGGGTTTTTGGCACCAAAATTCTGGGACTGACTGGTTATAAAAGGGGACTGGGGGCCTGGTTCTTAGCAGTTTACTTACTTTAAGTTATTAACTTATTATATGTAAATAAGCAAATAGCCCCCCATTTGATTTCAATAAAAATATAAAAAAGAAACCAAGTGAATCAAAAAGTATACTTTTAGTTTTGTAGGAGAAAACAGTTTTCTTAGTTTCTCATAAAATTTTTATGTTGAGAAAAGTGGTTAAATCAACTCCTTTTTAGCTCAAAAAATTCCACAATATGTAAACCAACAAGTACATCTAGAAAACCATGATCCATCAAAGGAAATTTTGAATGAATAAAAAATTTTCTTTATAAAAACTCTTTTTTTCAGACTCGGTAAAAAAAAATAGTGTTTCACATTTCAACATAATTTTTGCACGATTTCAAGCGTGCACAACTTTCTTGTTTTAAGTCCGTTTTCAAAATCGTTTGAAGCATTATTTTTGCAATCAACTAATCTTTATTTTGAAAATATTTTTATCCACAAAAAGATGAAAAACCATTTGAAAAACATAGATCAAAATAAGACCAAACAAAACTGCACAAGACTCACAGACTCAAATACAGAATACATGCTTTGTGAAGCTCTACACCCCTAGATAGGGTACAAATATTATCTGAGTGTTTCAAATGGTGCATATATACTTGGTTTATGACTATCCAGATATTCAATGAAAAGTTCCATTAAAAAATCAATATTTCTACCATTTCTATAAAATCACAATATTTCCACACTGTCGAAATATTTCCATGAAATATTTCCATCTCCAGAGTGTCAAAATATTGACCGAAATAGAAATTTCGACCCTTGACTACAAGTTGCATGAACCAACTTAAAAGGGCTGTATAATGACATAATCAACTACTAAAATGTTCCAACTGATGAATGTAAAATTGGAGTTTCAGTTAATGTGTCATCCTTAGTTGATGCCAATCTGGCCATCTTGTCCTATTTCATCAACCAGTAGTTTATTGACTTAGGGAGATTATGTCACCATACTTCTAACCTGCTCGTAATACATAGTCCCTTGAATGACAGTTAGCTATCTGACATTCTTTCTTTTGACACAATACAACTTCTTGTTTAATTGATACGTGAATGGAAACAATATATGTGGGCTTCTTTCTATTTTGGTTTCTGGTAGTTCTAGTCTCAGCTAACTACATGTTACTAAATTTAAGGCAAGCGATACTTAGATTTTGTGCCTTGATGGTGTCTAATGTGGGAGTGAATCCATCGAACGTCCAACCCCAAGTCTAAAACTATGCAAAGGAAGCAAGAGATAACAGAATAAAACATAGTTATATGATAGACATTGCTCATATGACTACAGAACAGTGAGTCCATGCATTAAATGACAAGCATAGAGCAGAGAGCTCATGTGTGAAAATTTCTTTTTGTTTATGGAAACATTATCTTACTTCATATATATAATTTGCAATTTCTACATAATGCTGGTCTCGCTTGCAAAATCTTTCCTGACTAATATGGTGGACCGGTGGTCCATTCAAATATCATCTATTTATATCTACATTGCATGCATGCATATGTGCTTGTCCAAATGTGTTCAAATAGGTTTTGGTTGTACAGGATAATTTTCAAGTAATCTGAATATAAGAGCACAAATGTTGGGTAGTTACTATTCTATTAGTACGGAGCTATGACCTTATTTCTTTTAGAATGCTGCATTGTGTATCTCTTCCCTAGTGAGGGACTTGTATTGTTCTTCCGAATGCAAGTTTTTGTTTGATTAGCCTTTGCATCTTCTACCTATGGATCACAAAACTTGTTTATTCAGTTCAACATAGAAGCTAATTCGCTCTTATATCCTTAATGCAATTGTTAATTGATTTCATTGGAATTCAGGCTTCATCATACAAAATCAAGAACGAGAACCTGAAAGACTTGTTTGGAAAGTTGTCATTAGAGGTATGTGGTGCTTATTTGTCATCTATTCAACTATTTATTAGTAAAGTAGATCTTGTTCGTATTTCACAAAATATGTGCAAGAACAAAACTATCAAGTAATCTCCAAAGCAAATAATAAAATTGACTATCGGACTCTTGCAATGCAGCTGTTCACGAGACTTCTTTGATAAGATTGTTAGAAAATAGGAAAAATGAGAGATCATTAATTAGTGGGATGGTGTGGTGGATACTCCTAAAGATAAATGGATTCCTTTGAGGAGCTGTTTTCTCGAGGCCAAATCTGAAAAGTAGTTCTTTTGGTAACTTAGGAAAGTGTTTTGAAAACTCTACTCGACTCGAAAGTTGGTTGGGTCGTTTAACTCGGAAAACTCAAATAGAATTCGACTTGGTCCAACTCGATCTATCTCCTCATTTAGGTTGCCCCTCCTATTCAGATATTAGGGAAATTGGTGTTTAGGTAGGCCTATAGTCTTCTTCTTTTTTGAATTGTCCTCTTGACCGCCTTACTTGGCAATGGAAACGGAAGAATGTATGAGAATATTATACCCTTAAATAGAAAATAATATCTTTTTATTCCTAATTGATTTGGTCAGGTCAAGTAACTCACCTCGACTCGGCCGAGTTACGCCAGTTGTTTGGACTAGCCTGATAACATCGATTTTTCAAGAGACTCGACTTGAAAGTCAGCCAAGTCGAATAACTCGGCCGAGTTTCGAGTTGACTCGCAGAGTTTTCAAACCATGGTTGGAGTTAATGCGGATTTATGTGGTATTTGCCTTTCAGGATAATTAGAATATTCCTTAGGCCAATAGACATGTACCCAATGGAGGGGTAACTGATGAGGGACGAGGTGCGGGGTCCCTTAGAAATCAAGCAAACACCCTCTAGCGAAGAAAGAATTGAAGGAGAGAAGAGAAGAAGGGAGGGAAGATCTGGAGTCCACCATATTCGAGAAATCCACCTCTATTCAATCCAATCCAGGATCATAGATACTTGCAAGCACATTTCTTTTCATTCATATCATCATCATTCTTACAATGGGGAGGCCTACATGCCTTTAAGTAAAAAACAAAGGATAAAGACTCATAATCAATCCTAATCTAAAAGATCAGACTTACCTAATTTAAAAAATATTTAAATCTAATCAAATCGTATCATAAGATATATCTTATTCAAAATGTTCTAAATCTAATGAAATCTTATCTCTACTAAAAGATATGATTTACGTTATTCTAAAAGATTTGAATCTAACAAAATCTTTTAAAGTATGTGAGGCATCTAAATTTAATTTTAAATCTTTTAAAAAACATTAAAATATGTCACTGTCAGTTTTTTTGGGAGTGAGCTACCCAACTTAAAAAAAGTAATACTTTAATTCTATATAGCCCGATCTTTACAAAATTAATATTTTTGGAATCTACTCATCAAGATCTTCAAAACTAGACGCATGATGACTATCAAATTATGAAGAAAAAAATTTGGATACAGAATACTGGAATAATAAATGCCTCTTAAAACTAATAGTGATAGTTAAGTGATATTTTATTAAATGTCACCTAAACGGCCATACTAAATATCACTTTGAAAATCAACTGTCACCTAAAAAAGACAGTTATAAATTAAGTGGCATTTATCAGCATTTGCTTAATAACTCATTTTCAAATATCACCTAAACTGTCGATTATTAGGTTAAGTGACATTTACTCAATGTCACCTAAATTGACCGACAAAGATCAAGTGATAGTGAATGTCAGATTAGGTGACATTTGGTTCCACGTGATATTTTGTATCCAATTTTTTTTCCTCAAAATTTAATAGTCTTCATGGGTTTAGTTTTGTAGAGCTTGATGAGTAGATTCCAAAAATACAATTTTTTTAAAATTTGGATTTGTATAATAAAAGTTATGGATTTTTTAAAGTGGGTAACCTACTTCCCCAAAAAAATACCAAGTTGGACTGTTACGTCAAGGAACTCCATCAGCAAGGGTAGAAGGGTCTTTAGGCACACTGGCCACATCATGGGGCTTGCGGGGGGCCTATAGAAGGTGAGACATGAATCATTTTCCTTATTAATATGATCATGGAATATTCTTTATACTCGAAAGGCTATTAAGTGGGTAGTAGATGCTATGTAACGACAAAAAGAGTCTCATAGGGCAATGCTTGTGTACATCATGTCAGAGATGAATGAGGCATGGATAGGAGCATGCTCCGGGGGTTCCTCTTGTGTACCATTTGCTTTTTGGATGGCCCCTATGCTTGGCAACAATTCTTGATGCAAGAGTACCATTGGTCAATACAAAGAATAATTAGTGTAGGATGTTGTGTAGTTGTTGATACTCTGGATCTAGTTGATATATTGTTTGTCATGTATGATGATCAGATGATATAAAGGAAATGGTTGGGGATCTAAAGGTGATGGATGCTTCCTTAAGGAAACATGGCGATGGTATGCTGAGGTATATGAAATCGGCAAGATAGAAGGACTACTTTAATTGCCCGCAAGGCAATGACGACATAGTTATCTGGACATAATAAATGGCTCTATAGGAGGCAAAACATGTATGAAGACTGAATAAGTGGCATATAGCAACGTATGTAATAGACCATTAGAGGGAGAAAGAAATATAAGCTGGCTAAGTGGCGAGGGCTGACTAAGGATACTTCATACTGGAGTTATCAACACTGAGGTAAACTTAGTTTTAGTTAAGGAATAGGAGATAAAAAAGGATAATTTGATCAATAATTAGACAAGATGACAGACATAGGGTGCAGTTAGGAAACCTCTACTCAATTTAGTTGTAAAGGTGACTCCATACGATGGCTTGGCCTTCAAGATCAATATCGGCATTGGATTAGAAAGAAAATAAGGAGAAGAATCAACGAGCTAGTTTGAATAAATTCAACAAAAGCTGAAAATGGAAGACTTATGCTTTACACCCATAAGCAAAACCAAGCTGAACCCACCTCACATGGAGGATAAACATGTATTAAGACTGAATAAGTGGCATATAGCAACCTATATAATAGACCAATAAAGGGAGAAAGAAATATAAGCTGGCTTAGTGGCAAGGGCTGACTAAGGATACTTCATACTGGATTTATCAACACTGAGGTAAACTTAGTTTTAGTTAAGGAATAGAAGATAAAAAAAAGATAATTTCATTAATAATAAGACAAGTAGACAGACATAGGGTGCAGTTAGGAGACGTCTACTCAATTGAGTTGTAAAGGTGACTCCATACGATGGCTTGGCCTTCAAGATCAATATAGGCATTGGATTAGAAAGAAAATAAGGAGAAGAATCAACGAGCTAGTTTGAATAAATTCAACAAAAGCTGAAATAGTAGAGACTTATGCTTTACTTTACACCCATAAGCAAAACCAAGCTGAACCCACCTCACACCTGGTTTTCTTCTCCTTTCTCTTGTATGCCTAATGGGAGTGTGGCCACATGATTCCCTTCCATTTATGGATCGTTTTCGCGATTACTTTGCGGGTGCACAAGGACTTCTGTTCTAGGAACATAAGCAAGTTAGCACTAAGCGATCATAACTAGGAACTTTGCAATGTGAACATATAAAATTATCATTTGTTGCATTTAATTATTGTATTTAAAGGTAATTAAATATAGCTCTCTCATCTTTTTTCTAATTCTCGTTACCTTTTAATCTTTTATTATGTAAACCTGAAATAGTTGCATCTACCCTCATGTCATGAGGTGTAGGGAATACTTAAATAATACTAATTTTAAATGTCAATGGTTGGTATACTACCTAGCCTGTACCAAATTTGGTTTAACATGTCTATAAATTTCCATGTTTTGTTAATTTCTTGGAAGACAAGTATAATCAGAAAAAAAAATTGATGGAATTTTGCAAGTCTTCGGTCCTTAGCAACCACATCTCAAATTTTCATCTTAAAGGAATGAGATTTGATAAGTGAATCATTTGGATTTAGCAAGACTTAAGGGACTACTAGTGTGAAACCAAATTTCTTCTTCCCTAATTGTAAATGATTCAGATATCTATATTTCTTCAGTGAAGCTATGATTATATGTTCTAATTTTGATAAATTTAAATTGAAACAACATTTCAAGTACAAATTTTATGATTTTCAACCAAAAAATAGGGTTAGAATATATCCAACAAGTTGACTGTATCTGGGTGGGACAGCTTCCCTTACACATTGACAATATGTGAACAATCTGGATGGGACAGGTTCCCTTACAGATTGACAATATGTCAACAAGAGTTGATGCTGGATGTTGGATTTCTTCAGCATCTACCAGTATTCTTTTGCTCTTAAATTGTTGACACATTTCCCGTCTCAACCAGACAATCGCATAGATCACGTATATTTGCTGGTTTTGTTTTATTTTTTCATCATCTTTCTTTTATTCCTATTCTTTTGTCAATATTCTACAGAGGAAATACTTAAGGTCAAGTAACAATTTCCGTTCCTTTTTTTTTTTCCCAAGGGACCACTAGGCTATATATATATATATATATATATATATATATATATATATATGCCTGTGCCTTCGGCATTGCGGCGGACCCTGCCTTTGATGTCTGCCCCCCCCGAGTGAGAGAGAGAGACGCCTCCAACGGCCCCACCGCTTACCACCACATTCAGCATTGATGCCCACATTGGGCAGGGGTGTCACATTCGCCGTAGGAGCCATTTTCAGTGGTGACGCCCATATTCGACGGTGGTGCCCACAAAGATAATAGGGTCCCACTCCCATCGTTATAAATGCGGTGTGCAACCCAACACCGTTTAGCCAAACACCCCCTAAGGCGTATGCAGGATTCAAGCTTAAGCTCCAAGGGAATATCTATAACAAAAATGATAATCGAACACACTCGACTCACAAAAGTGCAACATACGCCAAGTGCGTGCATCGAGCCATGACTGGTGTATCTCACTCCATTAGTGGAACATAAAAAAAAATATTCATAAAAACATTAAATTTTTTTTTTTTTTTCGTAGAAACAATAACAAAGGGTTTCCTTTCCGTTAGTGGAACAACATTCTTAAGCAAGCAAAATAATTGGTCGCAATATGTTTTAAAGCAACTCACCGCCGACCTCTTGGTAAAATTGAATCAGAACCAAACCATAAAATTAGAGAAGGGAAATTGTCAAAAATTAATTAATGAATGAATGTGACCATACCATGACCAAAGTGCAGGATAAGCAAATCTTGCCCATCCTTGCTCCGGATCGAATGCATGGCACATGGGGTTGGATTTGTTGGAATGAATGGCCTTTATGATTTATTAGATCCTGCAAAGAATAACAACATCGAAGCTGGAACAAAAACAGGATGCGACTAAGAAGATAAAATAGCAATAAGTGAAAAAAGTAACCATGTCTTGCGAATTGAGGTCACCGATGAAGAGTGTTTCCCCATCATTGAATATCAGAGAGAGAGAGAGATGATGGATGATGGTCACTGCAAAGACTACATTACACTCTCTCTGTGTGTGTGCATAACTCCCTACCCTCTTTCACCGTCTTATCTCTTTCTGCAAATGAGTCGCTCCCCCCCCCCCCCCCCCCCCCCCCCCCCCCCCTTTTGAAGATGAGTCGCTCCCCTCCACCCTTTCTCTTACTTTGCTGCTTGTGTGTGTATAACCCCCCATGCAGCTCGCACATTCAAATAAGGAGAAAGAGAACAGAGGTGAAGGAGGAAAAGGACTGGGAGAATACCTAGGTCGGGCATGGAATCAAATGTCAACAAATTTCCTACAAAATCATCGAAATATGTCTTTTTTTAAGGGTCCGACATAGAAATTGACCGAATTTTTAATAGTACTAAATTTCCTTACGACATAACGAATGTCGGTCGAAATGACCGACATTTGACCGAAATCCGACATTATGTCTTTTTTCAAACAATTTCACTGAAATTTTTTATCTTTTTTAACAAAACAAAGCTCATCTTTATCAATAAGAAATTACATTTTTTCTCAATTTTGATTTTTTTTTCATAATAGACAATATTTTACTGTCATCTTTATTCTGAAGTATTGCTGAAATATTCCATCCTTTTCATATCAAATGAACAAAATCGAAATCTGACCGAAAAATGACAAATTTCCATAAAAAAACACCGAAAATTGACTGAAAAACAATATTTTCACCGAAATTTATCTTTCCATTTTACAAATTTCCGACGACAAGTTACCAAAAAATGAAAAATTATTTTTTTGGCCTACCGACATGGACACCAAAAATGACATTTAAAACCTTGAGGTCGGGCTATTGTGCATCGGTGTTGGGTCATCCGGGGAGGTCTCAACGTCGACAAAAGGGAAGGGGAGGGGCGTTGGCACCGATGAGACAACCGTTGCTTCGTCGGGCCGCGAACGATTCGATGCTCCTTTCCATGCGGTATGGCCTCTGTTTCTCGCGATGGCCGTGGACGGTCTCTCCGTTGCTCCTCTGATGACTCTTTTCTCTCTCTCGCCACGTGGTGCTCACGAAACCCTAAAGAGGGTTGGATACAAATATGGGGGGATGTGGGGTGATCGATCATGGCTGCGAAATTGCAAAACCCTAAAGCAGGGTCGGGGATCTCCTAGCGATGCGGTTGACCACGCACGAGCCGTTGTTTCCTTGCGATCCGCTGCACCTCGCGATGCGGTTAGGCCACTGCTCCTCGCGATGGCCGCGGATAGATGCTCCGCTGCTCTTCTAATTTCTTTCTCTCTCCGCAGGGTGCTTGCGAAACCCTAAAGAGGGTCGTGGGATACAAATATAGGGGGCGATCGATCGTGGCTGTGAAATATTGTTGACATTGTGAAACCCTAAAGCAGTGTCGAGGATCGATCGTGGCCACTTTGTCTCTTAGGCAAATAAATCACGACACTTCTTTGCCCCCCCTCTCACCAACCCACTCAAACACAGACACAAAAATAAAACTCTGCTTTATATATATATACTTAAGGAAAGATTTCGGTAGAAATTCATCGGATTTTGGTCAAATGTCAATCAATCCCAGTCCAAATGTCAGTAAAATATTGTCTATGATGAAAAAAAATCAAAATTAAGAAAAAATATAATTTCTCACTGATAAAGATGAGTTTTGTTTTACTAAAAAAGATTAAAAAAATTAGTAAAATAGTCTGGAAAAAGATAGAATGTCGGATTTCGGTAAAATGTCGATCATTTTGGCCAACATTTCGATATGTCGGATGGAAATTTGGTACTATTAAAAATTCGATCAATTTCTATGTTGGACCCTTAAAAAAAGACATATTTTGGTGATTTCATAGGAAATTTGTTGAAATTTGAGTCCATGGTTGGACCTTGGTCAACTTGGGTTCCCCTCTCCCAACAATGACTAAGAAAAAAAAGAGAAAATCATGTGCCAAATATCATTTTTAGCATCCCAAGAAAAAGTGTGTTTGCGGATAGCAGATTGAATGTGTAACATGTGTTTCAACTTGATCGAATTGTTTTAGTTTTTCCTTTGATGTTTTTGAATAATCATAATCTAAGGAAAGTGGATTTAACAAAAAAAGGTTGAAAGGTGCCGCATGGCATCTTTTTAGAAGGGAGGACCAGCGTGTACGGTGGAGGGAAGGACCACGGTACCTCTGTCTCTCTCTCTAAATATATGTTTTTGAATAATCATAATCTAAGCAAAGTGGATTTAACCAAAAAAAATTTAATCTTTTTTAGTAAAACAAAACTCATCTTTATTAGTGAGAAATTATATTTTTTTCTCAATTTTGATTTTTTTTCATCATCAACAATATTTTATTGACATTTGGACTGGGATTGATTTACATTTGACCAAAATCCGATGAATTTCTACCGAAATCTTTCTTTAACTAATACAAAATTTCCACCGACATGTAACTGAAATCCGACAAATTTTCTTTTTTTGACTAACCAAAACCGACATAGAAATTGATATTTAAAACCTTGGGTCCAACTCTCGTTGAATGGTGCCACATGTCACATTTTTAGATGGGAGGACCAGCATGTACGATGGAGGGGAGGACAAGGGTCCCTATATATATATATATATATATATATATATATATATATATATATATATATATATATATATATATATATATATATATATATATATATATATATATATATATATATATATATATATATATATATATATATATAGAATAGTTATACACTGCGGCCGGGTAACGTGCGGCTTAACATGCGGCCACCCCCTTCGGGGGTATTTTCAGAATTTTTTTTTTGGGGATTGATCACCCACCCTTGGATTGGACACACAAAAAATTTCAGCCCGATCCAAGACTTGTAGGCCGTCCAAATGTGTTGATCTTTTATCGGTCGTTCATTTTTTTCACCATTTTGATCAACACATTTGGACGGCCTACAGGTCTTGGATCGGGCTGAAATTTTTTGTGTGTCCAGTCCAAGGGTAGGTGATCAATCCCCAAAAAAAAATTCCAAAAATACCCTCAAAGGGGGTGCCGCACGTTAAGCCCGCACGTTACCCGCCGCAATGTATCACTACCCTATATATATATATATATATATATATATATATATATATATATATATATATATATATATATATATATATATATATATATATATATATATATATATATATATATATATATATATATATATATATATATATATATATATATATATATATATATATATGGAGAATACGGGGTATGAGCTGACAGCCCATTTGCAACTTTGGGCTGTCAGCTAACAGCCCTCCGATCCCCCATCACAAACCGTTCATTTTTTTTTAAAAAAAATAAATAAATTGCACCGGATCTGTCAACCATCTCTCGCTCTCTCTCTCTCTCGATCTCTCTCTCTCTCTCTATCTCTCTCTCGCACCAGCAGCTTGGCTCCGACGCCGCTGCTCCCTCCGACGGGGACGCCACCGCCCCGACCAGGCGCCGCCGCTCCCTCCGACGAGGACGCCACCCACTCTCTCCCTCTCTCTCGCGAGCGGCAGCCCCGTCCCCGACCTCCCGCTCCAGCTGCCCCTCCGGCACCGGCATCGGCACCGGATCCGGCCGGAGGCGGGCGTCGGAGGGGACCGGGGGCGCAGGGAATGGGTGCGCAGGGCCGGGGGCCGTCGGGGACCGGGGGCGCACGGGTCTGGGGCCGGAGGGGACCGGGGCCGGAGGGGGCCGGTGGCGCAGGGGTCGTGCGCCGAAGGGGACCGAGGCCGGAGGGGGTCGGGGGCCGGAGGGGACCGAGGCCGGAGGGGGTCGGAGGGGACCGAGGCCGGAGGGGGTCGGGGGCCGGAGGGGACCGGGGCCGGAGGGGGTCGGGGGCACCGGATCCGGCCGGAGGTGGGCGCCGGAGGGGACCGGGGACGCAGTGGTCGGGGGCCGGAGGGGACCGGGGGCGCAGGGGTCGGAGGGCTCGCGAGAGAGAGGGAGAGGGAGAGAGTTGGGTTGGGATTTTTTTTTTTTTAAATTTAAACCAACGGCTGCTGATCACGATCGGAGGGCTGTGAGCTGACAGCCCAAATGCCCAAATGGGCTGTCAGCTCATACCCCGTTTTCTCTCTCTCTCTCTCTATATATATATATATATATACATATATATATATATATATAGGGTCAGGATCGGATGACCCAGCAAATAACCCAGCACGCTTTGATGCACCTAAAGGTTTTAGAATGAGCTGATTTTTTATAGACATGTTGTCTATGGTGTGTTGATCATCCTCACAAAAAATCAGCTCATTCTAAAACCTCTAGGTGCATCAAATGCGCTATTCAAATCAATGGTTAAAATTGACTGTCGAAAACCGTTGATTTCAAGAGCGCATTTGATGCACCTAGAGGTTTTAGAATGGGCTGATTTTTTATGAGGATGATCAACATACCATAGACAACATGTGTACAAAAATCAGCCCATTCTAAAACCTCTACGTGCATCAAAGGGTGCTGAGTTATTGCTGGGTCAAAATTTGCTGGGTCAGCCGATCCCGACCCATATATATATATATATATATATATATATATATATATATATATATATATATATATATATAGGGGGATGCTTAAATGCGGTCCGCGTCCGCAGCTGTCCGATGCACCACACCGTGCATTTGATGCACGCGGCGGGTGCATCGGACGGGGGCGGGCACGGACCGCACCTAAGCATCCCTCTCTCTCTCTCTCTCTATATATATATATATATATATATAGATATAGGAGTCTTACTTATGCAATTACACACCCCCTTTTACCTACCCTAGAGGTTTCAGAATTTGATGAAACTTGGTGGGAATGCTCTCTATGGCAAGTCGATCATCCTCACCAAAAATCATCAAATTTTATAACCTCTAGAGGCATCAAATATGCTATTCAAATTAATGGTTAAAATGAACTGTCGATAAAACTTCAAACATTTGAAGCCCCTAGAGGTTATAGAATTTGATGATTTTTGGTGAGGATGATCAACATGCCATAGATAGCATGCCCACCAACTTTCATCAAATTCAGAAACCTCTAGTGTAGGTAAAAGGCGACATATAATTGCATAAGTAACCATTCCATAAGTAAGAGTATCCCTGCCCTATATATATATATATATATATATATATATATATATATATATATATATATATATATATATATATATAGGGTCAGGTTCAATGGACACTGTTTTTGTACTTAAATTGTTACACCGATTTTCAAATCAACTTGATGGAGGTTTCAGAATTTCTTGATTTTTTGTGAGCATAATCACCTTGACTTAGATAGCACGTCCACAAAAAATCAGCACATTCTAAAGCCTCCAAGTACATCAAAACTAAAAGGCTTTATCAACCGTTCATTTTAATCATTAATTTGAAGAGCACATTTAATAAGTTTAGAGGCTTTAGAATGTGCTGATTTTTTGTAGATGTGTTATCTAAGGCAAGATGATTATGCTCACAAAAAATCAAGAAATTCTGAAACCTCTATCTAATGGTTTTAAAATCGGTGTAAAAAATTGAGTGCAAAAACAGTATCCATTGAACTTGACCTATATATATATATATATATATATATATATATATATATATATATATATATATATATATATATATATATATATATATATATATATATATATATATATATATATATATATATATATATATATATATATATATATGAACCCTCTAGTGCTCATCTTTGGTGCGACCCAGTCCCTGCGACCTAGACTAGAAACATATGCACTGGAAGTGCTGCAACCCCCTTCACGGAGCACAGCAACATATGATGTTTGCTGTGCTCCGTGTAGGGTAACATATGCACTGGAAGCAGTGCAACATATGCAATAGAGCGTCGCAACGTATTGTGTTAGAGAGCAAACATATGTATAGGTGATGCATGCACCGAACAAACAATGCATCAGAACCATACAAATTAAATTGGGCGGCCCATGGTGCTCGGATCGCACCAAAGGTGTGCACTAGAGGGGGCCTCTCTCTCTCTCTCTCTATATATATATATATATATATATATATATATATATATATATATATATATATATATATATATATATATATATATATATATATATAGCTGCAAGTTGCAGGCAAACTGTTAAGATTGCTGCAAGTAGGGGTGGCAATTCTTGGCCCGACCCGCGAACCCGACCCGAAGTTAGCGAGTTTGGGTTTGGCCTAAACGGGTTCGGGTCATAAACGGGTCGACCCGATTGACCCGTTTAGTTAATGGGTCGGGTTCGGGTTTGTATTTATAACCCGATTGACCCGACTTGACCCGTTTAACAAATGGGTCGTGTCAACCCGACTCGACCCGAGCCAACCCGAACCAACCCGATCAAACCCGGCCCAATCCGACTTGTCTTGACCCAACCCGACAGGTTTACATGGGTTCTGTTGACCCAACTCGAGCCAACCCGACCCGACCCGTTTAGTAAACGGGTCGGGTCGGGTCAACCCGTTTATTAGGCGGGTCGGGTTTGGGTTTAAGTTTTTGACCCGTTTATTAAATGGGTCGGGTTCGAGTTGGGTGTTTTGCCCTTATACATATGTCTCAACCCGACCCGACCCGACCCATTGCCACCCCTAGCTGCAAGTTGCAGGCAAACTGTTAAGATTGCTTTCATTTCTTTTCTTGGTAGTATTTATTATATCTTAATAAAAATATGAAGCCCTAAATAGAAATGAATGGTGAAGAAGGATTCATAAAGCCAACCCCAAGTAGATGGGATATGACTTGATGGTTATGTTACTTTTTATATCTTTATTATTTTTTTTGAATTGATTCCTTTTATCAGGTAAAAATTGCTTACCTATGTAACTATTGTTTTTCTTTACCAGGTTCATTCATTAGACTTTGGAAGTACTGGAGGTTCAGGAAGAATAATCTATCGAGTAATATCTGCATTGAAAGATGTTGAACAATTTCATCAAGTAAGGGCTTCTTCCCATCTTGACCATTAAATGAAATGAACTGGGAAATAATTTCTGTGTCGCACTTGATATATATAAGTACATTATGTTCACTTTCCCTTCCTGTGTTGTAGTTTGTATCTGATTTTTTTTGTTTCAACATGTTATTTAATTTTCATTGTCTCGTTAAAGGGTGGGGGACTATATTCATTTGGAGGAGGTGCTTAAAGAGCCTAAGAAGCACGCTGGAGACTCCAGGAAGGAGGAAGTTGGAAATACTGAAGAAAAAAAAAATCAAGAGTGAAAGAAGCGGTACAACAGGCCTAGGGCAAGCCTGAAAACATTGTCGGGAGGACATTTACACCCACCAATGTTACATATGAAAAACTTATGGAGAAGCTAATTACTGCAAACAAAATCCAATGGCCAACAAAAAGTGATGAAAGCTGAATGAGACCAAATAATGACCACTTTTGCTGGCTGGCATGTTCTGTACTGTAAACAAATAGTTTGGATGCAAACACTTGGAATGCACTCCCAAACCTGATCATAAAGATCTCAAACTTGTTAGGCTCAATCACCACACTTTTCCATAGCCTTACACACGCTTGAGGTGAAATATTGCAAGCTTTGCTTGCTGTCATGTTTTGGACAGCAAACAAATAGTTGGCATTTGCATGCGATTAAGCGGCTAAAGCTCTGCAAAGTTGCAAGGAACAAGCACACACATTACCCAAAACCTTTCACACTCTTTCCATCATTTGGTGCCTTGTGCATCAGAATTTAGCCTCCCAAATCTAAAAATTAGATACTACTCAAGCCCTCTTTACACCCCTCTCTGTCTATTTTTATTCTGTGGTTCTATGTGTTTTCCCATGCATCTTTGTGGCTAGGATACTTTGATATTTTCTTATGCTCGTGTATTATTCTTATTCGGAAGTCCTTTTACCATGACGGCCACCATTTTATAGACTCTATTTTCGATGTACTGAATTCTATGACGTCTCTCCTTTTAATAGATGGATCTAATGCTTTTATTGTTGCTGCCTTGAAGTTGGTTTGTTATCTTCGTGGCTAAACTCATAGTGAAGCCACCCTGAGTTTGGGTTGTGGGGTTGTTCGAGATATGTCATGCTACTTATGCATAATATATTGTCTAACATCTTTCTTTCATAATTGTGTCTGTATGTAATTCTGTTTTCATGATTGTGATAGACAAGTATGAATCAAATGTATACAAGTATATGCATGTGTACATAGGGCAGCTCTACCCACATATTTAATACATCCTCCACCCAAACTCCAGGTGGCCCCGCCATGAGTTCTCCATGAAGGTGACGAACCAACTACAAAGCAGGGCATCAACAATTGTAGAAAAAACATCTATGTAGCGTCCAAAATTGAAGCTAAAATATTACTGAAGCAAATAGAGGATATCGAGAATATAAATATGTATAAAGATATGATATCAAGAAAACACATATGGAACATAGCTTTACGCTTTGTTTCCTTCAATTGGATTTCATGGTGGAATCATACAAACCAATCATAAACAATGTGGGTCTCCTTAAAGACTGAATCATCAATTATGAGATAATATACTCAGGGTTTTAGATATAGGCAATAATCGGCGATAAATAACCGATACATCTCTTTATCACTGGGTGGCGATACGAAAAACCTAGGAATTCTCCCTTTTACTCGATTATGGGGAAATCATCAATTAATTGGCGATATATCGCTGATATCTCTATTAATGTTCTTATACGTAATCTACGATCCGATAATGTCTTAGAATTTATCCAACAATCTATACAAACCTTTTGTCAGGATCAGGGGGTCTCGTCCTGTTGTAGATGTAACAAGCACCTTGAAAGTTAACATGAATGTTTCGAAACTGTTTTGGCAGACGTCGTCCTCACGACATGTTTTCTTATCAATTGTACCCCCTCATTTGTCTTATAAGGTCGCACTCTGGTGGGGACATCGGTGCTACTCCGCTGACGACGCGTGTCTACAGCCGGCGCCTACGGAGGACGGCCCAGCAGATTCAGATTTGGTTTGAGTAGGCTATGGGCCAGCCCATCATGGAGATGGGCTCGTGGGACTAGATTATCTTTATCTTGCTGTTTTAATTAGTTAATTTCGGATGGGTTAAAAACCTGGTATTTAGGGATCAGTTTTATTTGGATTTCGTCGCGATTGTGATCCTAATCTCTAAGGGATTGATGGTTATCATGTAAGGTTTCATAAAGCCCAACATGTTTTGTTATTCCGGTAGCTAATGAATGAAAATTTCTAGATTGTGAAAATCGTTTGAGATTTTTGATTGCTTTTCTGCAAGAGAGAAGAGGATGCGAGGCCGAAAATTCGTCGGTGCGAGGCCAGTGAACCCCACATGCCTCCCCTCCATCCCTACCAAGTCGGATCACATACTTGGCTGTGCAGCCGCTGCTATTGTGTTTGCTGTCAACTGCTGCCGCCCCCTTTTCCTCCTTCCCTATTTGCAAACAATAGCATAAAACAAATCCTAAGCCATAGCCATAGTTACCAAATCGGGTGTTTTTTGAAAAAAACGCGTGTAAAATGCGTATCGATCTGAAGTCGTAGCAAACAGGAAAAAAATCCGTTTTTTTGAAAAAAACGTCCGTACGCGTTTTAGACGCGTTTAAAACGGGAACAACGCGTATAAAACACGGCGGGTTTGGTCCGGGTTTAAATTGGGTTCGGGTTTTATTTTGTTCGTGCTTAATAAACACATATGCTATATGGTTTGAATTTTTGATTACTTAATGTTGGAAAATGACATATATACACACTTGGTATAATTTTTTAGATTTTTTTTGTTTTTTCCGATGTTTTCCCGTTTTTTTCCCGTTTCTTCCGTTTTCATCGTATCTTTCTGATTTTTCCCTTGCCGTTTTTTTCCCGTTTTCCGGCTTGGTAACTATGGCCATAGCCCTTTTAATCCCCTTCCTTTTTCCCCTTTTACCCCTCACATACACCCTTTGATACCCATCCAAAGGCCACTAAACATAATCAGTTTGAAGGACTGATTTTGCCTTTTAAGTTCCAGACCCAACTTACATTTCGGATCCAACTCAATTAGTCAAACAGATCCGTCAACTTCAATTGGACATATCTCCTTCGTTTCTTGTCCGATTTTGACAGGGCTTTTCGAGCTCTATGCATCTATACTAACGGAAAATTTTCAGCGGGCCAGTAAGTACAGATTTCTAGATTTACCCCTGGACCATATCTCCACCATTGTGACATGGATGCCAAGATGCAAGGGTTGGTTCGTTGTCATCAAAGGAACAACTCTGTCTACGAGTACACTTCAACATTCTATCGGCGCATGATCCGTTAAGGTTTGTCAGAGAAAGATCTCATGGCAGTGGGATAGTACATTAGAGGGCTCCGCTTCAATATAAAAGGCCAGTTTTCATCTAGATCTTGGAGGGATCTGGACGAGGCCTATAAGGTAGTCTGCGAGATCGAATGGGAGCTACAACCAAGGTTCGAAATCTCCATTTCGGTGGAAATTTCGACCTTCTGGATATGGAAATATTTCGTGGAAATATTTCGACAGTGTGGAAATATTGCAATTTTGTAGAAATGGTGGAAATATTGATTTTTTGATGGAATTTTTTAATGAAACTCCGGATAGTCATAAACCAAGTATAGATACACACTTTGGAACACTCACATAATATGTGTACCCTATCAAGGGGTGTAGAGCTTCACATAACATGTATTCAATGTATTAAGTTTGTGAGTGTTGTGCAATCTTATTTAGTTCGGTTTTGATATATATTTTTCAAATATTTTTTAATCCTTTTTTTGGATAAAAATATTTTTGAAATAAAGATTAGTTGATTGTTAAAATAATGTTTCAAACGATTTTGAAAGCGGACTTAAAACAAGAAAGTTATGCAAATTTGAAATTGTGCAAAAATTATGCTGAAATGTGAAACACTGTTTTTTTACTAAGTCTGAAAAAACGAGTTTTTATATAGAAAAGTTTTTATACATTCAAAATTTCCTAAGACGGACCATGGTTTTCTAGATGTACTCGTACTTCTACATCTTGTGGAATTTTTTGAGCTAAAAAGGAGTTGATTTAATCACTTTTCTCACCATGTAGATTTTATAAAAATCCATAAAAACTGTTTTCTCCTACTAAAATTGAAAGTTTACTTTTTGATTCCTTTGTTTTTTGATTTTTTTGATATTTTTATTGAAATCAAATGGGGGGGTATTTGCTTATTTACATATAATAACTTAAAGTAAATGGAGAAAATAAAAATTAAGTAAAACGACATTTACTTAAATGTTTTTTTTTTTTTTTTGAGAATTCCTCCCCGAGATGGAGAGGATGGGGTTGAGCATACCCCAAGCTTTATTAAAATAATAAAAGGGAGCTACAAAAGACTAAGAAAAGGGGTGATCTTCCCCGAGTTCTTCACCGAGAACCCAGGGGACCAGTTAGAGACCAAAGAAACAAAGTTCAGCCAAACCGACGCAGGCTGAAGCTCCTTCTGGGAAAAAACTCTGGCGTTCCGCTCCCTCCAGATACTCCAGCAAAGACCAATGACGAATAGATCCCAAGCCTGAAAAATCTCCTTCTTGATCCTCCTCTTCCTCCAAAGTGTCCACAGAGACCGCATGGAGCCCGGGTGTCCTCTGATCCCCAGACGACTCTTCAACATAGACCACAGCGCTCTGGAAAATCGACATCTAAGAAAAAGGTGATCCACATCCTCCCTATGAGCGTGGCACAAGGGACAGGAGATATCCGTAACGTTGGGGTTGTTCCGCTTGCGAAGATTCCACCGAGTCAAAATCTTATCTTTAATAGTCAACCACATAAAGATCCTTGTCTTCAAGGGCGCTGGGGTCTTCCAAAGATGCGAAGCTAAAGGGCAGACCATACCTCCATTGTTTAAGAATCTGTAGAAGGAACGCACCGAGAAAACCCCAGACGACTCTAACTTCCATCTAGAGTAGTCTCGGCCACTACCCAGAGAGATGTTCTGAAGAATGCTGTAAAGATCAGAAAGTTGACCTTGCAACTCTGCTGGAATCGATCTCCTAAATTTCACCGACCATAACCGACCCTCCACGGAGACCACAGACTGAGAGATCACTGAAGCATTGGAGTCCCAGGCCAACTCAAAAAGATCGCCAAACAAGGAAGCGAGGCTGATGTCATCTACCCAGTGGTCTAACCAGAACTTAATGTTCTTACCATTACCTGGTATCAGCCGGATGCAAGCGCGAAAGGGAGCACCTACACTCTTGACGCCTCTCCAAAACTGCGATAACTTCCCTGACGCTCTACTTCTGGCTTGCAGTGGGGAAAAGCGTTTAAAATATCTATCCCTGACAATGGATGACCAGGTGTCCCCTTGATCATTCTGCAATCTCCACCACCATTTCCCTAACAACGCTCTATTGAAGTCTCTGAGATTCAAGACGCCCAATCCCCCTTGGTTCCGAGACTTGCAGGCTGTGCCCCAATTAATCAGGTGGTAAGAACCCAACTTCCCATCTGCTCCCTTCCAAAGAAAAGAGCTGCGGATCCCGTCTATCTTCCTGATAACCCAAGCTGGAATAAAGTAAAACGCCAAGTAATAGGAGGGAATAGAGGACAACACTGAGTTAACAAGGGTTAGCCGGCCCCCAAGTGAGAGAAACCTCCCTGCCCAATTAGTAAGCCGCCTGTCAATCTTCTCTATAACTTTACGCCAATCCGCTCTACCCAGCTGCTTGTTGCTAATCGGAAGGCCCAAATAAGTCAACGGGAAGGAATCTAACTTGCAGTTGAGGATAGCCGACGCCAGAACCCCCTTATCGCCATGGGGCCCAACGTAGAAAAGGGAACTCTTGGAGAAATTGATCCGCAGTCCCGAGCAGAATTCCAAAGCATATAGAATAATCTTCAGCACCGCTACCTGAGCAAGATCTGCCTCACAGAAAAGAATGGTGTCGTCAGCAAAATGCAAGTTAGGGATGCACCAAGAGGTACCTCTAATCCCTCGGAACAGGTCCTGGGCGTTCGCTCTCCTGAGAATGGCATCAAACGCATCCACCGCTAGGATGAAGAGGAAGGGAGAGAGCGGGCAGCCTTGCTTTAGTCCCTTGCTCATACGGAAATGTCCACCAGAAACTCCATTAACCGAGCAGGCCAACTTAGAAGAGCTGAGGCAACGAGACACCCAACTAATCCAAGTCTGAGAAAATCCTTTAGCCCTCATCGTGGAGAGAACGAAGTCCCATTGGAGCCGGTCAAAAGCCTTCTCAAAATCCAGTTTCAGAATCAAACCTTCTGAATTAGACTCCTTAAGGTGATAAAGGATCTCCTGCACCGAAACCACACTATCCAGAATCATCCTGCCCTTAATAAAAGCCGACTGCGATTTGCTTATCAGGTCATCCATCACCGGCGATAACCTATTCGCAAGGAGCTTAGTAATAATTTTATAGACACAGTTAGAAAGGCTGATCGGTCTGTAGTCCGACACAGCAGCAGAATCTGATCTCTTAGGAATGAGGATGAGGTTGGAGTAATTAAGACTCTCCAAGGAAGCCTTGCCTGCAAAGAAGTCCGCCACAAATCTGGTCAAGTCTGGAGCGATACAATCCCAAAAAGTCTGGAAGAAGAGCATAGAGAAACCGTCTGGGCCCGGAGCGCCATTGCTGTTCATACCCCAAACTGCTACCTTGATCTCCTCCTGCGAAAAGGGACTATCCAACTCCTCCGGGGCCTGAAGCTTCTTTAAAGGAAGATCCTCCCAAGATAAGGAAGCCGAAGACGTCGGGAGGTCTTGGAAGTATGCTCGGAAATGAGACGATACCCCTTGCAGTACCGCTTCTGACCCTTCCAATTGGCGGTCCCCGACCATCAGGTGTTTGATGTCATTCCTTATCTTCCGGCCATTGGCGACCTTGTGGAAGAAAGACGTGTTCAGGTCCCCGAGCTTGATCCACTTCTCCCTCGAACGCTGCTTCCACATGATTTCCTCCAGACGGAGCAACTGCAGCAAGTCTTCCTTAGTTGAATCCAGAACTGAGCGATCTTCCACCGAAAGTGAACCTGAATCCTCTTTACTCTCAAGCTTCTCAATAGACTCCAGGAGGGCCTGCTTGCGGCGGTTAACGGAGCCGAAGCGAGAACGCTCCCAGCCTGTAATCTTCTGCCGGAGGCTTCGAAGCTTACGCACCAAGTTCCGAGCCGAGTTGAAATCCGTAGGAAATTGAGACCACCATTTCGTCACCAATGGGGCAAAGGTAGCATCCTCAAGCCACATCCTCTCAAAACGGAAACGGCGGGGAGTAGCGGGCCAAGCAGTGCCCGAATCCAACAGGAGCGGAACATGATCTGAAACTAGCGACTGCAAGCTCCTCTGCGCCGAGTTGGGAAAAACCGTATCCCATTCCAGGGAGAGCAGGAACCTGTCCAATCTAGCCATGGAAGGAACCTCTCTCTTATTGGTCCACGTAAATATCCGGCCTTGCAGAGGAAGGTCAACAAGATCCAAAGAACGAATGAACGAGGAGAAGTCAGCCATCGCCCCAGGGTGACCTAACCCTCCCAACCTCTCATGGCTAAACCTCGTAACGTTAAAGTCGCCGCAAATCACCCAAGGGACTGTCTTGGTACCTCTGAAATCCACCAACTCCTGCCAAAACCCAGTACGAAGGCTAACATCATTCGGCCCATAGACAGAAGTGATCTCCCTAACCTCGCTGCTCGCCTTACACTTCAAGGTCACCGAAAGAGAAAAGATGCCAACATGTTTGCCAGTTAGTTCCAACACCGCATCACGCCAACCGATAAGCACTCCTCCTGACGCTCCTGACGAGTCTAAAGATTCCCACGTGAAACTAAGGCCGTCCGTAAGAGTTCGCAGAAATGCCGAACTCGGACCGGCAGTCTTAGTCTCCTGCAAGCAAATAACATCCAGACTATGCATTCGACAAAACAAAGCCACAGCCAACCTCTTATCCAAAGACCCCAAACCACGAATATTCCAAGAGAAAAGCTTCATTAATACATTAATGGCCATCGGCCAAAACTCGAGACTTCTCAAGGGCAAGCGACGAAGTCAGAAACTCCTTCGCGGCCACGGCATCTTCTCCAAAAGCAAACCCGCATTCCCTCGCTATATTGAGAATAGCCTCTTGGTCCAGGAGGTTCAAAAACAGTGGGTAATCTTCCTCCACTCGTGAAGCCAAAAAGGACCTCAAACTTTCCATGACATGCTCCTCTGATCTGGGGGCCCTCCTCACGTACGTCCGGAGAGGCTGCGCTTCCAAATGGAGGGGGGAAGGGTCAACGCCCAGACCCACCTGGCCTTCCGCCTCTGGGGGGACCTCTAGAGAGGGCTCGGAGCCTCCGGAAACCTGTCTAGCCAAATCCAGCACCGGATCAGAAATGGTCGGCTGGGCCTGGGGTGGCCCCGATGGCGCCTCCCCAGCCCCGAGCTGAACAGGAAAGACAAAAGCAGAAGGAGGAGGAGAATCCCTCAAAACAACACGTGGGGAGCAGATATCCGGGGTCCCCACAGGGGACCCACCGGATGGAGGGACCGAGCCAACCGGACTAGGAGAAACCCGACCAAAAGCCATACCTCCCCCTCTAGGTGGGTTGACTGAAGTAGAACCACCCTCTCTAACTGGGTCCAGTAGCGCCGGCGGAGCTGGTTCGTTGGCAAGTCCCAGCTGATCAGTCGAGCTTCCCGGCTGGTGAACCGAGGCGGAAGAGGAGCCCGGAGAAGAGGGGTCAGAGACCCGAATGGTAAGCTCAAAGAAGAAGTCTCCAACCCGAATGGACAAGGCAGCTGGAATGGCCGACGGGTTGATCGAGCGGAAGGAAACTATCATGGCTTGAAGATTGCACGAAGAAGCCATCGGATTCTCAATCGCCACCAATTCTCCGTAGGGTGCAAGCACCGATCTCATCGACGATTCATTCCAGCAGTGCAAAGGAACCCCGGAAATGAACAGGCGGACCACCGAGAAAGCGCAGGCTCCCCTGGCTCGATGAGACGGCGACCATGCTCGAAACTCCAGCGACAGAGAGCCCACCGTAGAAGAGACCCTGCTCAGCATAGAGTGTCGCGCATAGGGCGTTGGGAATTCCACCAGGAATTCGGCGAACCCCAGCTGCCAGGAAGGAAAGGTCCAATCCGACTGCCAATGGCTCTTAAGGGCTGCCGAAAGCGCCTCCGCCGAAGTAGAGCCCTGTTTGATGATGACCAGCGCACAAGACTCCATCCTCTGAATAACCTCTCTCGATTCCGCCGATGGAGAGATGGTGACAAAAGGGTGCGGGAAGGATCTGGGCGGGGAAGGGGGGTGGAAGGCTGGGTGGTTGTGCTCAGAGGTGGTCAGGATCACCCGCAGCGGGCAACGGTTGGACGAGTGGCCGATGCTTCTGCAGATCCAACAAACCATGGCGTTCCGACAGGAGGTGATCAGATGCCCCTTCTCACCACAGCGGAAGCAGGATCCCTTCGGAAAGGGGCAAGGAACCCTAGAAGAGGTCGAAGGATGAAGCGGACGAGGAGGAAGCGGAAGGAGGGGTGGCTGGGGAGGAGGAGCGGAGACGGAATGGTTGCCTGAACCTTGACCTCTAGCAATATCCGCCCAGGACCTCTGATCTCGAATCGGTCGCCGAGGATCTTGAAGAGGACCCTTCGCCTGCTGAAGAGATACGCCGGCAGGATCCGTATCTGAGCGATGGGAGGCGTGGCCAGGGAACGGTGCATCTTCCCGAGGTGCAGAGACAGGAAGGTGGGCCCCATTGACCGCTCGGCTTCGCCAGCGACCGTTCTGAACCCTAGGGTTTAAAACCGGATGACGCACGAAAGGTCCACCCGAGGTCAGAGACGCCGAATCCTTCCGCCAGTACCCGTTCAGGACACGGGGATTAATCGAGGGATTCTGATGGCGGCGCCTGGTACGAGGGTGCCAGACGTCAGGACCACCATCACCATGACGCCCTCGGGATCGCCCTCGGAGTCGCT
The DNA here is from genome assembly GCA_947650365.1 of Chamaelirium japonicum. Lineage (NCBI taxonomy): Eukaryota > Viridiplantae > Streptophyta > Magnoliopsida > Liliales > Melanthiaceae > Chamaelirium > Chamaelirium japonicum. The sequence continues at coordinate 53,729,255 of OX393559.1, forward strand.
CTCCGTACCCTCTCATCTCCTGTGCAGGTCGTGGGGACATTTACTTAAATGTTATTATATATAAATAAGCTGCTGAGAACCAGGCCCCCCAGTCCCCTTTTATAACCAGTCAGTCACAGAATTTCGGATAAATTTCGCGAAATTTTTCGAAATTTTCGCAAAATTTCGATAAAATATCGCGATATTTCGTGGAGATGGAAATATTTCATGGAAATATCGCGATATTTCGTGGAGATGGAAATATTTCGTGGAGATATCGCGATATTTTGCGAAATTGCTCGATATTTTGACATTTTCAATTATGCTCGAGATTGCAGGTAATATTTCGTATCGGGGTTTCATTTTTCCGATATATTTCGCGATATTTCGCGAAATATATCGATTTTTTGTTCCATGGCTACAACAAATGGCCTCACCTCTAGCGGCCACCACAGATGAGTCTCCTCCTCTAGCACTTCCAGTAGAGCCTCCACCACCGAGAGAGCTTCCTCCAATTGTATCTTTGGTAGTTCCATCACCTCCAGTACCACCACCAGCAGACGAGCCCCCTCCCCCAGAGGATCTTCTGACACCTGCCATGCTACCATCTACTACGGATTCTTTCGAGGTGGACTCCCTAACCGAGCCTCAACATATTGATTTTATTGGGCTAGATCGATTACTGGTGCCTACAGTGTTTGTTCAGCTCTACCTTTGTTCAGGTGAGCCGATGTTCGAGCTACCGCAGCGGTTTGATATTACTATTCGGCTCTATCGTCTACCCTAGCACCGCTCTGACGTGTGGTCCCTAATCGATGGCAGTGATACCTTCTCGTTGGACCCCGGTGATGACTTGGTGTAGTGAGACATCATTTGTTGGGCCTTCACCATCAGCTCCTGATAACATGACGATACCACATCGGTGGAGGCCTCGATGTTGACTGCGCCTTACTGTATGAACTCGAAGGCGAGTTCTTCGCAGCGGAAGCGAATGATGTGATCTGACTTGGGCTCAAGCCCGTTGGCCCACCCGAAGGCCCATCCTAGCTTGCCATTATGGATAAGGTAGGATACATCTTATGATATCTTTTAGAATATGTAGATTTGAGATTTTTATTTTTAGGCAAGTTGTTAGGATAATTATTGGTTTTTAAATTTGTTGCCATTTTTATCTTTTCTTTTAGCCTATTTAAAGGCTCCCATTGTAACCGCTGAAGAACAAATTATGATGAATGAAGATTAATGGCGGATGCCTTCGTTGGCTCATTGATTTGAGCCCCTACCTTGTTTCCTGATGGATTTCATGCCCCCTCTCATCTAAGCTTCTAATCACTTCTTCTCTATCACGGTTCTTACCCTGTCCACCACTTCATTCTCGGTGATTTTGTATCACTAGTTATTATTTTACAAAGAAAATACAAAAAAAATTACACCGCCTTTATCAATCGCCATTCGACGACGCGCGCCTACATCACCTTCCCTCTTGTCGCCCACTGTAGAGCAACCCGAAGCACAGGCCGAGACCCCTTTATCCCTTCTGTGTTTGAATGTGAAGGGCCATGGGTTAAAACCCTTTCTCTTCTGCAATGTTGACTGAAGTATTGGAAAAGTTGTCCGTGTGTTGTCCCACTCAGAGCTTTGGCAATTGAAGTGTTGTCATGTCTTCTCTCCTTGACTATTGAAAGCACTCTCACTTAGCAGCAATTATTGTTCTTTTATCTCCGAGTGCACCCTGCTGTACCAAGTATTAGCGGGTTGAAGATCCTGCTCATCGGAGTACCGAACGTGGGCCCTTCGGACGATCGAGCCGATCTTGTCAACCTTGTGTCGTGGACTTGAACCTTGTGTCGTGGACGATCGAGCCGATCTTGTCAACTCTGCTGGCTTCCATAAGTTCTTACCAATATTATATAGTCCGTTATCATATTGAAAACAATTCGAGCATGATACCATTGATTTGAAATCCTTTAATTATTATTAAGTTTTGATATATTTAGAGCATGTTTCCTAATCTTCTGGGATCCTCTAACTCCCAGACTATCCAACCCATAAACCCTTGCCTAACCCGGATTTATCTGCAAGTGATTAGGTTGCTAGACCATCTTTAATCACCTACTTGGAAATCTTGTAATTGAACTTGAATAAATTAAACCTTATAAGTGCTATTGCCATTGAATATTAATTATTCTCATGATCATCATATAGGCATTAGACACACACACTGTTCGGCATCACACTCCTTATTCCGTCTTGCTGCCAAAGGGAGTCCCTTTCCCTCTTTCTCCTTGTGTATTTGGGTGTACCGCTTTTGTTCACCAACTTGAACCCGGTTATGACAAATTGTTTCCTCGGGCTCTCAATGTGTGTTTATTGGCTACTCTCGTACCCAAAAAGGGTATGTTGTTATTGCCTTACCACTTATCGGTAGTTGGTACTATATTTGTGCGGATGTTGCCTTTTTTGAGGGGTCTGACTATTTTCCCTCTCCTCTGGATCCATCGTATCCTCCTTGGGGGGAGACTCCTCTTGTTCTTCTAAAGGATCCTGATTTTCTTCCCACTATGGAACCTGAGCCACACCCTCGAGAAGAAAACCATGTTTATACTCGGCAATCCAAGAAAGTAGCACCAACAGAAACCACGTCTTCCAATCCAACACCTTCAACGCATGAGGTCCAAGACCTTGACATGGCCATCGCCATTTGGAAAGGTACACATGCATTTCACATTCCCATTTCACATTTTATTTTCTTTCATTTTTTAATCTCTCCATATCGAGCTTTTCTTTCCTTTTTGTCAAGCACCCATGTTCCAATATCTTACAAACAAGCTCTTGAATCTACGGGGTGGAAGAAGGCTATGGTCGAAGAGATAAGTGCTCTTCGTCACAACCGTACATGGGATCTCATCGTATTACTGTCAGGGAAGCATGTAGTTTGATGTCGTTGGGTGTATACTGCTGCGTATCAACCGGATGGTATTGTGGAGGGTCACTTGGTTGGTTGCTAAAAGGTTCACTCTAACCTTCGCAGTGGATTATTTTGAAACTTTTTTGCCAGTTGCTCTCCTTAATTCCATTCGAATTCTCGTGGGTTTGGTCGTATGCTATGGGTGGTCGCTCTATCAACTTTATGTGAAGAATGCATTTCTCCATGTGGTGCTCAATGAAGATGTGTACATCGAACAACCTCCAGAATGTGCAGATGCTACTCGCCATCACTGAATGTGTCAATTGAAGAAAGCTATTAATGGCCTCGAGCAATCCCACGAGCATGGTTTGACAAGTTTAGCATGGTTCTTCTTGCCGAGGTTTTCACTCAATCCACCATCGACACTCCGTGTTCACTCGACAGTCTACTCGAACTATCATTATTCTCATAGTCTATGTTGATGATATTCTTATCTCTTGGAGTGATAAGCTTGGGATTGCGCACTTGAAGGCTCACCTTGGTACTAAATTTTGCGCCAAATATTTGGGGCTTCTCAAAATTTTTTAGGCATTGACTTGGCTCGGAACAAGAGTGGGATATGTCACTCTTAAATCAAATACATGTTGGACATCCTTGCTAAATTGGGATGCATGGTTATAAGACGACCGATACTACGATGGACACGAGTCACATGACTACTCATTTAATAGTGTGTTTGATACTCATTCAAAATCTCAAATGTCCCCGGGGCTAGGATTTGTGACAACCAAGATCCAAGAGTCAATAACCAAGACTCTTGAGGTGGGGAAAGCCAAGATGGATAAGGTGAGGTGAGGTATCCAAGGCCAAGAATTGGTCCCACATCGCTTGGAGAGAAAAAGATTATGGGCTATAGATATAATTGCCCATCCCAAATAGATATGACACGTTTTAAAATGGTGAGCCGCTGCAGATCCCATAAGAACTCCATTGTTAAGTTTGCTTGGGCGAGGGAAACACTAGGATGGGTGACCTCCTAGGAAGTCCTTGTGCAAGCACGGGCAAAGCGGACAATATCATGTCTATGTGGGGCAGGATGTTACAAAATGGTATCAGAGCCGGATCCCCTCACGATTTGGGGGGGGGGGGTCTAATTCCACTCGAGGATGTGTGGCCCTTAAGGGGAGTGGATAGTGACGATCATGATCCAATAGTCAATAGCCAAGACTCCTGAGGCGGGGAAAGCTAAGATGGATGAGGTGAGGTGTCCAAGCCCCGAATTTGTCCCACACTGCCTGGAGAGAGAGATTCTGGGCTATAAATATAATTTCCATCCCAAACAGATATGATACGTTTTAAAACCGTGAGCTGATGCGGATCCCATAAGAACTCCGTAGTTAAGAGTGCTTGGGTGAGGGAAATACTAGGATGAGTGACACTTTGAGAAGTCCTCGTGCAAGCACGGGCAAAGTAGACAATATCATGTCTGTGTGGGGCGGAATGCTACAATTTTTGTACAAGCCCTCTCCATTTCTCTCTATTGTTGACTTTTCCAATGCAGATTGTGTCGGTTGCAAAGATGATCGACGTTATACTTCTGGATATTACACCTTTGTTTGTGAGAATTGATTAACATTGCGAAGCAAGAAACAATTAGTTGTGGCTTGCTCAAGCACGGAGCCAGAATATTGAGCCATAGCACATACGGCTTCAGAGATGTTGTGGGCCCAAGCATTGCTTCGCAAGATGGGAGTTACTTCTATGCCACCTATGAAGATGTTTTGTGACAATCAAGCGGCTATCTTTATTGCCAACAATTCCGTGTTTAATGAAAGGACTAAGCACGTTGATTGACATTTCATCCGTGATCTTGTCATGGCTAAGCAGATTGCTACTCCAATCGTCAAGTCCTTAGCACAACTTGTAGATATTTTTTTTTTAAAAAAAACTTCTAGATATTCTTACAAAACTCTTAGCAAAACCATCTTTTGGTTCTTTTTGTACCAAGCTGTGCATGTTTGATTTGTATGCTCCACTATCTAGCCAAAGTGGAGTGTTATGAGTTATGGTGTATTTGGGCCCGGCCCACTATCTACCAAGTGGCTAATATATACAGAGGAGAAGGGGCACCACCACAAACCCTAGCTCTCTCATTTCCTCATCTCACTCTCTCTCCTACATTAACATATACCTTACAAAAAGAGTTTTGTATAAATGAATTTCCTTTATAACATAATTCTTGCATCCAGAGTTGAACTCACTATCGTTCTTTTGTTATTTTCTTTCGTTTCGCTACGATATTTGTGAATTAAGAGAGTATAGTTTTTTACATCTATAGCTTTGGTTTTAAAGCTGATAAAGCATTTAGAATGTTAATGAGCTTGGCTATTGGTCTAGCAGATTAAATTTTTTGAGTAGGCCAAGCACCAATTGGCCAATAAAAATGCAAACAACCCCATTATTTTTTGGATTTTAGGCCAAACCTGTTAACACCTCTAAAGGATTGTTTGTTGGATAACCTAATTGATCGCAAAGTAAATGGAGAGCTCCAAATGGAACACTTTTATGGTCATAAGTGATATTCCTTGATGTCTTGTACTCTTCTCACAATGCAATCATCCCGTTAGTGGCCTAAACTATGAATGCAAATGTATTTATTACTGTCCAACAATTGTGTTATAATGACTTCTTTTATTATTATCTAACTGTTTTTTACCAAATATTTCAGATTGAAGATAATCTACAAATCAAGCATCACCTTTCGGAAGTTCAAAAGTACCTTCAGGATATGATTAAAACTCTCGACTTAGACAGTAATACTATCTCTACATTCTCCATGGTAATTTGAAGTCCATATCGATTGGTATGCTTTATAACACTTTACCAAATGCTAACCATTAGTTTGCCCAGTTAAAAACAGTTGTTTTTTTGGGTCTTTTACAAATCGGCCTTTATAATCTTCTCTATTTACATATAAACCCCTCAATTCATTCACATATTACATATAGACCCCTACAGTTAGTTGACATCCAAAACGAGAGAATATTTTTTATTTCATCCTTAATATTTTACTTAAACTCTGCAAATACCCCTCTAATGTGAGAATTCTTCAAGTTAGATTTGGGTTATGTTTATGTTTGTTTTGGGTTAAGTCCATGTTCAATAAAGATAGATCAATTTAAGTAATTAAAACCATGGGTAAATCAGTTATTTCCCCTTTAGATTAATGAAATAACATAGCCGAATGAAGGAATATTTCTAAAATAATCCTTCATTTTGGATGCCAACTAACTGTAGGGGTCGATATGTACATATTAGATGATTCAAGGGGTTTATATGTAAATATTAACTTTACAAGGGTTTATATGTAAATTATGAAGATTACAGGGGTGGATTTGTAAAAAACCCTTGTTTTATTTGAGCATGACATTACTAGAGATCTAAGCAAACAATTATATGAGCCACAATGAGACAGGGGCAACATAGACCTTGATTCCCAATAACAAGTAAATGTGTTGAAACATCATAGAAGGAAAAAACATGTATATATTGAGAAGATAATATTCATGATGTAATTGCTAGGATCTAGGTTTGATGGTATTATTTGTCTTATAACTTGTGCCATAGACAATGCAATTCTATATCAAATCTTACCTTCTAGCCATTCGTCTAGACTCTTTCCTATTATGGGGGAACATTGAAGAGTTACTATGTGGTTGCATGAGCTTAGGTTGCGTAACTAACAAGGTAGATTGTTACGGATTAGACGCGTGAGTGTAATGATGATCCAACATGTTATAAGCCAAAGAGTTTCGTTTATACCAAGCCAATCATCCAGGAGATAACACATCAATTTTTCTTTTTAACGTGGTTCACCTAAATCCGGCCTAAAGCCATGGGACCTAGTCCAGCAGTAACCTTCCGTAACGTGGTACAAGGAGATTACATCAAGAGCAAAACTTTTCAAGAGATACACACCTCTTCCATCAATAGACAAGCTCTTGGAAAACAATCAGGAGGCAAACTTCTAGAACACCATCAGCAGAGAACCTCCTCTAATCATCGAGACTGTTGGCCAACTGTCTCTTTCCATCTGACCGTCTCTGTCCATCACCCTTGTCTATGATACCCTATCATACATCCTGACCAATGCTCTCCTTCTGATGCCCTTACGCCCACGATACTAAGCACTCGCGCCTATTGACATCTGATTCAGTCACCTGCCCGTTGCTTTGCACCCTATCGCCCACAATTGTGATTGCAGCCATGCTCGCTATTGTACTGACGTCTCCATCAGTCACCCGTCGGCAACTTTGCATCGACGCCTGTCGATGCTTCCATCAGTGATGCAGACGAGCTTACTACGTGCAGTTTTCTACAGCTGATGGCGTATTTTCATCCGCACCGGAGATTCAGGAAGCCGATCGTCGATCCGTCTGCATCAGTGGAAAGCTTAATCGAAGCCCTACAACTTTGGTTTTTATTTTATTTCGATCCGACCAACGGATCTTTAGTTATTTCTGTTTTTTTTTATTTCTGGTTTGGGTAGGTGCGAGCCATGTTCGCATCCGGTTCGAGCCACAGATGCCGAACTGACTCATTTCTGTGTTAGGTTTTAGGCCGTAGGATCTTAAATTAGGATAGATCTCAATGGATGAGATTTCAAGGGAAATCAAAATCCCAAAATCCTAGGCCATCCCCCCACCCGACCGGCCCTCTCTCTCTCTCTCCCGCGAACACCCGCGCCCCCTCTCTCACCCGCACGTCTCTCTCTCTCTCTCTACCCGACCGGCCCCTCTCTCTCTTTCTTTCCTTTTGTGCCTTTGTGCCTTCATCCCCTATAAAATCAAAACCCTAATTGAGAAAAGGGAGATGAATATGAAATTGAAACCCTAGATTGAAGAAGCGTGTGCGCTTGTTCGGTTTATCCCTTCCGACAAATCTTCCCTGCTTCTAATCATTTTCTTCCTTCGCAAGCTTCTATCCCGTCGCCTCACCACTCGTCCACGGCTTCACGGAAGATCGACGTGGAGTTTCTTCGTCTTCAAGATCATCGTCTCGGCTTCTTTACCCCGTCTTCTGGACCACGCCTTCCCCTTCCGCGCCATTCATCTGCAACACGGAGTATCGGAAAGCTGCCGGCATTGACCTAAGCACGGTTTGGTATCGTCCTTCGATAATTTTCATGTGATAAATCATCTTTTCCCAACCGGCCTTATTGCTGAATTTTCATTAGGGTTTCCTAAGTGTTTGGTTTTTCTGAAGATCTCATCCATTAGGATTTTAACTTTTAGGTCTATGGTTGTCTTTGATACATTGGCTTTATCAGTTGAGATTGTGATCACCTTTATTGCTGGAATTGGTTTATTATAATCTGAAATTAATTATTGTCCTGTCAGTTGTTATTGTTTCCTTGGATTAAATCTGATTGGGCATGAATGACTGTGGAATCGTGATTTTAAGCATTGCTGAAATTTATTTATATGTGCTGAAATCTGATTTTTATTGTTTAAATTCTGCACTTGGGTTAAATTAAGCATACGCATCACATCAAGTTGGTATCAGAGCGCACTAGTCGTCGCGTTCTTACGCAACGGCCGGTCCTCTCGCATCATTCGCATCATTGCCTGTTTGCTGAATTTTTTTTTTATTTGCCTTCTTTCATTTTAGTTTTGTATCTTGCATTAATTAGTACCACGCATCACGTGATCGCATACATATTAGGACCATCCCTTTCTCTTTGTAAGTGAGTCGATAGAATCCATAATGGCTGGACCTTTTCCACCCCGTACTTGGCACGATGCCTTCATAAGGCAACAGGAACACATGGGTAGGCTTCAGACCCAGGTAGAAAACTTGACCTTGGCCTTCACCAAATCCCAGAATCCACCTCGACCCCATCGAGAACACAGGACTAGAGCGTCGCCAGGGCGTAGCAAATTAGGACTGATAGGCGAAGTAGACGGACACATAGGAAAACAAAATCCCATTGGGGCTGGGATCAGGACATAAAAATAGAAATTCCTGAGTTCGAGGGTAGAATGGATCCCGAAGAGTTTCTAGAGTGGGCCGAGCAAATCGACCAGTATTTCGAATGGAAAGAAATCCCCCGCGACAAACAAGTTAAGTTTGTCAGCCTTAAACTGAAAGGTCATGCACTGATCTGGTGGAAACAGTTGCAGACCACTAGGGGTAGGAAAGGAAAGGAGAAAATTTCCACTTGGACACACATGAGGGGAAAGATGCAACAGAAGTTCCTCCCTTCTGCTTCCAAACACAGTGTGTTCCAGAATTTGTCCTCGAAAGTATCCGAGCGCACTAGTCGTCGCGCTAAGGAAAAGAGCACAAATCTGATGGCGTACTACGTGCAGATCAGCCAAAACAGAAGTTGCCAACACCTGCGACAAGAACACAAATCGGTAGATCAGCCAGGTCACAAGTCAGCTGATTGTCCTCGACGACAAGTCAATTCATAGACAAATCTGGCGGACAATGAAGAGGATAGTCATGGGTCTGAGGGCGAACACTTCAATGAGTTAGTCTTGGAGGAAGATGATGTGACTGCACCACTGCTGGTTATTCACCAGTCTCCATCACCCCATGCACCTAAAGCTCTTCTGAATCAGAAATATTCCATACCCCCATTCGCTGATAATCTAGTAGGGTGTTCATCTGGTTCACTAGCAATTGAGAAGGGATTAGACAACATTTTGCATTCCATTGCATGCACATCGCATTTAGAGTCTGTAGGCATTCATGACACTAGCATTCATCATTTGCCTGACATCTCTACAATTATAGACCCATCATATGTGCATCCATATTATCCAAGTGTTGAGTTTAACCTTACAGATGAATTTGGCATGTTTGATCATTTTTCGATGCACAATACTTATGAATCATGCTTTCAACTTTCAGCCAACCCATCATCTTTAATTTTTCGAAATCATAACAAATGGCATGATGAAGTCTTTAATTTCCTATTTTATTCACTGCATCCGGACAATGATGACATGACATATCTTCTTGGTTTAGAATCCCCTTGTTTTGCACCGTGCGCAGGCCATATTGGGCAACCCATAATGCACCCGCAACCCATGGCCTTTCAAATACACCATTGCCTATCGCGCAAGCCGATGACCCACAGCACATTCTGCTCCCGCGGCCTTTCTTTTCTCATGTCCTTTGAATTTCATGTCAACCCAAACTCCTATTATCACATGAAAATATCTGAGTATTTTGACGATCTTATCGTGCCGCGGAGGATGTTGGTTTTGACTTTCAGGTCTTCGCTTGGCGTCGAGGGGCAGGGGATACGAGATGGAGTTGCTGCGTACTTGAGGCGGATTACTTGGCCACCAGACCCGGGAGAGCAGTTCGAGCGGATTCAGCGGTTGCCATTACTACCAGGAGCGCCCCCGCCGGATCCAGGACCTTGCTCGACAGGAGTCGAGTTCTTTTGAGTCCGGGGGACTTGATGCAGACGAGCTTACTACGTGCAGTTTTCTACAGCTGATGGCGTATTTTCATCCGCGCCGGAGATCCAGGAAGCCGATCGTCGATCCGTCTGCATCAGTGGAAAGCTTAATCGAAGCCCTACAACTTTGGTTTTTATTTTATTTCGATCCGACCAACGGATCTTTAGTTATTTCTGTTTTTTTTTATTTCTGGTTTGGGTAGGTGCGAGCCATGTTCGCATCCGGTTCGAGCCACAGATGCCGAACTGACTCATTTCTGTGTTAGGTTTTAGGCCGTAGGATCTTAAATTAGGATAGATCTCAATGGATGAGATTTCAAGGGAAATCAAAATCCCAAAATCCTAGGCCATCCCCCCACCCGACCGGCCCTCTCTCTCTCTCTCTCCCGCGAACACCCGCGCCCCCTCTCTCACCCGCACGTCTCTCTCTCTCTCTCTATATATACCCGACCGGCCCCTCTCTTTCTTTCCTTTTGTGCCTTTGTGCCTTCATCCCCTATAAAATCAAAACCCTAATTGAGAAAAGGGAGATGAATATGAAATTGAAACCCTAGATTGAAGAAGCGTGTGCGCTTGTTCGGTTTATCCCTTCCGACAAATCTTCCCTGCTTCTAATCCTTTTCTTCCTTCGCAAGCTTCTATCCCGTCGCCTCACCACTCGTCCACGGCTTCACGGAAGATCGACGTGGAGTTTCTTCGTCTTCAAGATCATCGTCTCGGCTTCTTTACCCCGTCTTCTGGACCACGCCTTCCCCTTCCGCGCCATTCATCTGCAACACGGAGTATCGGAAAGCTGCCGGCATTGACCTAAGCACGGTTTGGTATCGTCCTTCGATAATTTTCATGTGATAAATCATCTTTTCCCAACCGGCCTTATTGCTGAATTTTCATTAGGGTTTCCTAAGTGTTTGGTTTTTCTGAAGATCTCATCCATTAGGATTTTAACTTTTAGGTCTATGGTTGTCTTTGATACATTGGCTTTATCAGTTGAGATTGTGAGCACCTTTATTGCTGGAATTGGTTTATTATAATCTGAAATTAATTATTGTCCTGTCAGTTGTTATTGTTTCCTTGGATTAAATCTGATTGGGCATGAATGACTGTTGAATCGTAATTTTAAGCATTGCTGAAATTTATTTATATGTGCTGAAATCTGATTTTTATTGTTTAAATTCTGCACTTGGGTTAAATTAAGCATACGCATCACATCAATCAGGCACCCATCGCCAACACCATCAACCACCCATCAACGTTTGTAACAACCAAAGTTTTTAAACATGAAGGCGTGACATGAGGCATTTGACTGGCCAAAGCCTCGAGGCGTGAGTCTCAAGTGAGTGTGTTTTAAATTAATTAAATATATAATGGATATATAAATAAATATTAAAAGTTAAATAATAAAGAAAAAAGAGAAAGTTATGAAAATTAATAATTTTATATTATAAATCAAAATCAATGATTCCATGTCACAACTCGTCATAATAGTTTACCAAAATATATCCATAAAGTGGGTAAAGTGTACCACTGCACTTGAATTGCACAATGCTTGAGATAATATTTATAAAATTCTAAGTTCCAAGCCCAATGGATCGACAAAATAATATTTTTATAATAAAAAATAGTATTTAATTATAGAGATATTCACATAATCCTCGGAACCCACAAAACAATATTTTTATAGTAAAAAAAAATCACACTTCAGAAAAAAAAACCAAATTTAGACACATCTAAGGCGTACGCCTCGGACTTGAAGTGCACGCCTCGCCCTGAGGTGTACGCCTCATGTTTGAATACCTCGACTAGTGCCTTTGGGGCATTTTACCTACGTCTCGCCCTTAGGCGTTCCTTAAGGCTTAAACCTCAGGCGCCTCTTAAAACACTAGTAACAACTGCTTGTCAGTGACACCATCAGCCTCCCATCTGCGTCTGGAACAATCCGTGTACCAGCCCTTATGCCAATACTCTACAATCGAACTCCACACCTTGCACCCAACACAATAACCCGACACCGTTCGACGACCCGACATCGTCAACCTTCCATCTGCATTTTTTTTTTTGAGGAATTCCTCTCCGAGAAGGAGAGGATGGGGTTAAGCCGTACCCCAAGCTATATTATTAAAAAGGAAAGGAGGTTACAGATTACAAAGAAGGGGAAGCATATCTCCCGATTGCTTAGGAGAGAGAGCTATGGACCAGGTAAGAATCATCCTCTTGAACTTCTCCCAGACTTCCGCAATAGTGAGCTCTACTCTGGAGAAAACTCTAGCATTCCTCTCTCTCCATACGCACCAACATAGACCAATAACTAGAAGATCCCAAGTTGATCTTAGGTTGCGGCTGATCCTCTTAGTGCGCCAAATAGTCCACAAGGAACGAATAGATCCAGGATGAACCCTTGATAAGAAATCTATGCTTGAGCATTCTCCACAGCTTACGAGAGTAGGAACAACGAAGAAACAGATGGTCGATGTCCTCCCGATGAGAATGGCAGAGTGGGCTGGAGGAATCCAGGATATTAGGATTATTACGCTGACGAAGATTGACTCGGGTGAGAATCCTCTCTCTAATCGCCAACCACATAAAGATCCTAGTCTTGAGAGGAGCCGGAGATCTCCAAAGGTGTGTAGCAATCGGACAAATTAACCCTCCTGCATTGAAGAATCAGTAGAATGATCGGACCGAGAAGGCACCAGAGGCTTCCCACTTCCACGCTGAGGAATCTCTTTCAGGAGTAAGAGTGAAGGAGAGGATCTGATAGAGCTCCGCAAGCTGATTCTGCAGGGTGGGGTTAAGGTTCCGCCTGAATTTCACTGACCAAGAGAAATCTCCCTGAACTCGAGAAACCTGGGAGCGGACCGAAGCATTATGGTCCCACGCCAGCTTATAAAGGTCAGCAAAAAGAGTAGCTAGTTTGATGTCTCCGACCCATTGATCTAACCAGAACTTTATGTTTCTCCCATCCCCTAATACTAGCTTAGTACCGCAATGAAAGGCTGTCCCGACTTTACAAATACCCTTCCAGAAGGGAGAGATCTTACCAGATCTACAGCTCCTCGCTTGAAGAGGGGAAAACCGCCTAAAGTAACGATCTCTGATGATGTTCGACCAGTGATCGCCATGGTCGTTTTGCAGTCTCCACCACCATTTTCCCAGCAGCGCTTGGTTGAAGTCTCTTAAATTGAGAATCCCTAACCCTCCTTGAGATTTGGATTTATAGGCTACCCCCCCACTTGACGAGATGGTAGGATCCTGAGGAACCATCCGCTCCTTTCCAAAGGAAATGGCTACGGATGCTGTCGATCTTCCTAATTACCCAAGAAGGGACGAAGTAGAAAGCCAGGTAATAAGACGGAATCGAGGAGAGAACAGAGTTAACCAGACAAAGACGGCCGCCAAGAGAAAGATGTCTGCTCTTCCAGCTAGAGAGGCGAAAGTCCACTTTCTCGACAACTTCAGACCACTGCGCCCGAGAGAGGGATTTGTTGCTGATAGGAAGGCCCAGGTACTTCATTGGGAGCACATCCAATTTGCAATTCAGAAGCAAGGAAGCCCTAGTGCCAATATCATCTGAGAGCATAGTTACCAAATCGGGCGTTTTTTTGAAAAAAACGCGTATAGAACGCGTATCGATCCGAAGACGTAGTAAACAGGAAAAAAACTCGTTTTTTTGAAAAAAACTTTCGTACGCGTTTTATACGCGTTTAAAACGGAAAAAACACGTATAAAACACGTATAAAACACATTGGGTTTGGTCCGGGTTTAAATTGGGTTCGGGTTTTATTTTATTCGTGCTTAATAAACGCATATGCTATATGTTTTGAACTTTTGATTACTTAATGTTGGAAAATGACATATATACATACTTGGTATAATTTTTTAAGATTTTTTTTGTTTTTTCCGATGTTTTCACGTTTTTTTTTTTCCGTTTTTCCCGTTTTCATCGTATCTTTCCGATTTTTTCCTTTGCCGTTTTTTTCCCGTTTTCCGACTTGGTAACTATGTCTGAGAGACCCACATAGAAAATAGAGCTCTTGTTGAAATTAATACGCAGGTCTGAGCAAAACTCCAACGCATATAAAATGATCTTCAACACTGCTACCTGCTCGAGCTTCGCTTCACAGAAGAGGATAGTGTCGTCAGCAAAATGGAGATTCAATATGTGCCAAGTATTACCTCGGATACCGCGGATAAGGTTTCTGGCATTCGCCTGCAGTAAGATAGCATCAAAAGCGTCAACTGCGAGAATAAAAAGGAACGGGGAGATGGGACAGCCCTGCTTCAGCCAATTCTTAACTAGGAATTGGCTTCCCAGTTCCCCATTAATAGAGCAGGTGAGCTTGGAGGAAGAGAGACAATCAAGGATCCAACGCAACCATTTCGCTGGGAAACCTTTCGCTCGAAGAGTAGAAAGAATGAAGTCCCAATGCAGTCTATCGAAAGCCTTCTCGAAATCCAGCTTCAAAATGAGCCCCTCTTCTCGTTGCTCCTTCAGATGGAAAATGACCTCTTGGACTGAAGCCACGCTGTCCAGGATCAGGCGGCCTTTGATAAATGTAGACTGAGATTTACTGATAATGGAATCCATGTAGGGAGCCATTCTATTCGCTAGAATCTTTGTGATGATCTTGTAGATACAATTGGAGAGACTGATCGGGCGAAAATCTGTGACGGCTTCTGCCACAGGACGCTTCGCTTGCCCACATTGACTGCGCCGCCATAAATCGCAATCCGGCATCTGTGGTTGCGCTGTCCGATCATCCAAGCGTCTCGAGGTGTGTCCTCGCTCAGGCTCTACTCTCTACCGGCTTTCTCCAATTTGCAGCTTTTGTTCAGTGTCACACCTTCAGCTCCTTGTTTCTAAGTTGATCTATTCGTGGTCATTTATAGGTGGAATTGCGTTGCTATTGATTTACAGAACACCTCCCCTAGAAGCTGTAGCTTGTGGGTCTTTGGGTCGGGTCCACCCCTTATGTGATGGATCCGATAGCCTCAACATAGATCTCCCTACCTACCAACTGGCCTTTTAGATTTCTTGGGATTCCCCTCTCTTGGCAAGTTGCGTTGCTCAAGTCTTTGGCACTAATCTTAGACTGATAACGTTTTGATCTCTAGTCGAAAAATTCTTGTCAATCTTACTTATAGTCGATCCCATCTTTGATGGGATAAGACTCGGAAGAAAATGATCATGAAATGAATGTTCTTTGTATGCAATAGAGCAATCAACTTTTCTCTTGTATATAAGTCAATCTGATCACTTTTTGTGCAGATAACTGATGCTGCCTATGCTTGGGGATATAGTACAAGACTATGTGAACTGCTAAGCAAGAGGATTGTGCAAGATTCATCACTTTTGCTGATTCTGCATATGTTTTTCCTAAAATTTCGCCCATTGCTTAATGTGCCACTACTCCGGGTTGCACAAAATCAAAGGTTTTCAATGATTTGCAATTGCTCAGTGCCTCTCTCTCTCTCTCTCTCTCTCTCTCTCTAACCCATCAAGCTAAGGATCTCTTTTTCGTTGTTCATGGCTAATTTTATAGTAGGTTATATTTTTGTTCACTAATATACTTTATGGTATATGTTGGAAATATACATGTTAGGTAGATAATAAATGTCTCAAGGGGTTCTTCGGAATTTAAGTTTTAGCAGCATATGTCAAGAGTATATTGCTCAAATACAATATATTTTAGCAGAACTAACTTCTGTGAATTTCTCCTGCATCTCCTGTGATGTCCCAAATTTGAGTAAATTATTGTTCTACTGCTATCCACATACTAACATCCAGGGTAGATCACTCTCTGCATCCCTAAGTTTTGAATATAATGGACCACAATGAACCCCAGTTGTTCTAGCATCACTGGGCATAGTCCAGACCTAGTCTACTCAGCTCATATATGAGTTTGCAAATTGGTAAATTTAGATCAACATTATTAATGAAAGACAGTACAACTTTTCTACTTGGAGACAGCTACTTCAGTATATATTTGAATCTGTGAGCTACTTCAATATATATTTGAATCTATTACATCCAAATACCATATAGAAACGACAAAAACGAAAAGCACTAAGTTACTATAGTCATCAAATAATTTTTGCAGTCTATCTTCTTAGTCATTTATATAGTACTGGTAATATCATACTAAATGATTAACTTACAAGTTATTTTCTATTCTTCTGATGAATATGCTTTCGATTATCAATCAGCTAGTTTATAATAATTAATTGATATGTCTATGTTACTTTTGTAATATATTTATGTTATAATTCAAATGGACGACTTGATTTCCATATAGTCTTTTGGGTACTCACAAATCTGTGGGTTATCACAGAAATTCTTTATATTGCTTCTCTCTAGCATTTTCTTAGTGTATTTTTGTTTACGTGTTTTTTCTCCATTCACAATTTCTTGCTGATTCACCTGAAGCTTTGTTTTTCTGTTTCTCATTTACTTGCAGTACAGATCTTCTCTATGTCTCAAATTATTATTCCTCGGTGTATGTGGCTAAAATATATGCAACTTTACAAGCTATACCTGTGAGTTCCTTTGCAACATTAGGCCTGAAGTAGAAGTCATTTCTTCACATTGTATGCCTTGTCATATTATTTTCTTTACATTCTCCATTTTGTTAGTAATTCCAAATTATTTTACCAATTATTCCTCTCCTGTGCCTTCATGAGTTTATTAGTCTGCTTATATGGGCCAAGAATCAATACCATCAGGGAATTTTGTGAGCTTTCTACTCTTGATCTGAGATGGATGTTTTCTAATCCAGGATTCTCAGATATTGTAGTCTTAATTTGTTCGTTTGTCACCGAGATATCATCATTTTTCTTTTTTGTTGGTATGTAGAACTGTAGTTTAATTGTTTTTTGAGAATGTTGGAAAATTTTAATTACGAAAATATCTGGTTTAGTTATCTATGCAGATAAAGTAGTCCTTAACTCCTTATTGCACCCAATGAGGGAGACAAGTGTATTTTGAGTTCACGGCTCTAACTTGTGTGGCATTTTTATGAAATGAAGAACGGGATTCTTTTGTTAGCCATTTACCCTTGTTGTTCTTCTAATTTCATATTCCCTATATATGCTACATTCAACCTGTACTCGTTTCAAAATAAGATTGACATATTTAGTCACACATTTTCTTATCACCAGTAGTTTATATTTTCTAACTAGTGCAACGCGCGGAATTGTAAATACGAACACTGTCAAAAACATTTTGATAATGTTTTCAGGAGAACAACCTTATTATTGATTATGGTGAACTTATCATGAAATATCTTTGAATCTTCTTGTGTTAGAGATAATCACTTAGAGAGAATTCAAATAGAAACAAAGTGTGACATCAAAAATATATTTTTAATCTACGATGGTGTTCTGAAGTCTTACTATTAAATATCCACATCATCTACGTTAGTGGGTCCACAACCCATATATTAGATTATGATCTTAAACAATAAGAGATGATGCACAATGTATTCAAGTTTTCCATTCTTCAGTTGGGGCATCATGATCTTATGAAATAACAGATCCAAGATTTCCATGGTGCAAATGGGTTGGCGCGCGCGCGCGCGCACACACACACACACACACAGAGAACCGAGTTTCACGGATTAGTAGTTTGTTTTTTTTTTCCTCTGACGACTCCATGTTAAAAGAGTATGTCCATTTTAGTTGCATCAGATAACAGTGACATCACACTAGCGCATGATCCTCTACATCAGGTGGTTGATGGACGACCACTGATTAAAGGGGGTTTACAGTCACCTGGGTCAACGATCACAGTTGTCTATGATGGCTGTGATACTTGCTGGACTTAGGGCCAATGGGTTGATTTTTGGGCTCTACGTAGCTCAAATGGACAAAAATCAGCTGCATTGGATGGTTGACAGACTGTTGGGATGCAATAGAAATCCGTATACGGTGGCTAGAAAGCGAGTGGGCTATATTTCATACTTGGCAGTGAGAGGGCCAACACGTGTCATGGCCATTGCGTTTTTTTTCCCAAGAAATTCCTCTCATAGGAGGAGAAGATGGGGTTAAGCCAAACCAAAGCTAATTTATTAGAAATAAATAAAGAAAAAAATTACAAGCTTAAGCGAGTTTACTGAGTACCAAATCAATTTTTAAGAGTTTAAGGACAACTTAGTTGAAAAAACAGACGACCAGCTCTTCGCCAGGGATAAGATGAACTCCTAGACCATGCTTGAGTTGACTCCATGTCTTGGAAAATCCGAGCATTTCTCTCCTTCTAGATAACCCAGCACACACAGATGACAAAAGTCCTAGGCATATTTCAAGGACTGCTTGACCCTACTCATTCTCCACATTGTCCAAAGGGAGCGGATGGTGCCCTTGCACTTTCAATTGATCCTTCTGATTTCTCTAAATACTTTTGGAGAAAGGGCAGGGAAGAAAGATGATTAACATCCTCCCTCCCGATCTCGTAGAGGACGCAAGATAAATCCGAGATTCCTGAGTTGTTCCTTCTATGCAACCGATCTCTCGTAAGTAGTCTCTCCTTAATAGCGAGCAACATAAAAATTCTGGTCTTCAATGGAGCTGGAGCTTTTCATAACGATGTTGTAATCGGGCAAACGACCCCACCAGCGTTAATAAAGCTACAGAAGAACTTCATGATGAAAATACCCAGCTCGGTGAGTCTCTATCCATGCTAATTGAGATGGAGCTTAAGATCGAATACAAATCTTGGAGCTGAGAGTCCAGGTTACTGGGGATATTCTTGCGAAATATAACTGTCCACGATGGGGTCCCTGCTACGATTGATACTTGGGATAAAAGATACACATTCTTATCCCACGCTAAATAGAAGAGATTAGTAAAAAGAGTGGCTAAGCTGATGTTGTCGACCCACTGATCCAACCAAAATTTGATGTTACACCCATCTCCCAGCGATGGTCACGTTCTACAAAATCCCCTTTCAAAAGGGTGATATCTTGCCCAAGACTCTGCTCCTCACTTATAGAGGGAAAAACTTCGGAAACTATCAATCCTTTATGACTTGAACCCAGGGGTCGCCCTGCTCATTCTGCAATCTCCACCATCATTTGCTCATCATAGCTTTGTTAAAGTTCTTAAGATTAATGACTCCCAGCCCGCCTTGCTCCTTAGATTTGCACGTGACTCCCTAGCTGACTTGGTGATAGGAGTCTCAAAGGCCGTCGGCCCCTTTCCACAAGAAGGAGCTCGTAATGCCGTCGAGTTCCTTTTTGACTGAAGTTGGGACGAAATAGAAGGCCAGTTAGTAGGATGGAATGGCTGAGAGAACAACGTTAATCAAGGTTAGACGTCCCCCTATCGAAAGATACTACTTCCCTTTCCAATCTCTAGTTTGAGCTCTGCCTTCTCCACCATCTTGTGCCAACCTGCTTTAGATAGCCTTCTATCACTGATAGGGAGAGGTACTTCATGGGTAGGACCTCCAACTTGCAATTGAGGGTGACAATTTTCTGCATTGCTCAAGTCGTACCCGATGTGATACATAGAACTTTTAGAAAAGTTTATGCACATGCCCGAGCAGTATTCTAGAGCATAAAGAATTATCTTGAGGATGGTTGCATGTTTTGTCTTCGATTCACATATGTAATATTGTAATCCGCAAAATGAAGGGTGGAAATGGACCAAGAATTATCTATGATGCCATTTATCAGATTCCACGATCCAGGCCTGTCGAGGAGTAGCTCTACTTTTTCAGAAATAGTGGGTTCAAGGTTACGCCTTATCGCACAAAGACGTAGGCTACAGCCGAACTTCGATACCAAATCACTGTGTCTACTCTCTACTTTACAGTATCCAACATCCATTGTTGGCGGGAATCTCTTGAACGGCAAAAAAAAATCCCCCCACAAGACTAACCGAAAGGGAGAAGGCCCCCACATGCTTGTTAAAAAATTGGAAGCAGTTCTCATGCCAACCAATTAGAATGCCCCCCCGGAGGACCTATCGCATCTAGAGATTCCTAATGAGAGAATCTACGACCACCGAGACTCCTAGGAAAACTATTGATGGGTGAACGCGACCAAGGCGCTGAGGCGTCTGTTTTAGTATAGTTTAGTCAGATATGGCACATACGTACATGGAAAACATGCTGATAATTCACCTCCTAATATTGCTTAAGTTTGACCTTTTATAAGCATGTTCTCATCTTTCTTCACTATACTTATGTTTTCTGATTTTATCATTTTCGAGTTTCTGTTCCTGATGTTTACTGAAAACATATTCTGCCATACCAAGTATTATTTCATATTCCAACTTCATAACTATTTCTATACGCGTCTAGATGTGTTTTCAAGTTCTGATTAACTGGCAGATGTTTGTACTTCCCTGTCCACTATAATGATTGTTTTTTTTTTAATCATTCTTGAAAGAGAGCAGATCACCTAAAACATGGCAGCTTTGTTTGTATTTAATGAGCTTTATACAATTACCATGAAGAAAATTAATAACCTAATTTGTTCTTCCATCCCTTCTACTACTTGTAGGTGATGCTGCTTAGCATATTTCATGAGGATGGTTTACAACCTAGGCATCCATTTTATCTTTTTAATCGGATTGACAAAGATGACCTTCAGAATATTATGCAGGTATTGATTTTGTGATGATAGTTTCCCTTTTTCTTCTTGTATGATGAATCTTTATTGGTACATTTGGTACCATGTAGACGGAACTCTACTTGGTTATCTGTTCCTAGGGCTTGACCTATGTCTTATAAGTTCAATTCTCCCTCTTGTTATTGCTGTGCAGTCATGCCTTTTAAGCTTTTTCCAAATTTATTTACTATAAGCTTATACAGCTCGCATTTATTTCCAAATTTACTCCCCCTCCGGCACCAGATCCGGCTCCCCCCTCCGATCTCCGGTCACCCCCTCCGGCGTCACCCCCTCCGATCTCCGGCAGCACCCTCCGGCACGGATCCACCTTCCCCTCCCCCTCCGACCACCTTCCCCTCCCCCTCCGGCGCGGATCGGTGCTGCCGAAGATCGGAGGGGGGAGCTGGATCTGGTGCCGGAGGGGGAGTCGGTGCTGGAGGGGGCAGTTGGAGCGGGAGGTGGAGGTGGTCGGGGACGGGCTGCCGCTCGCGAGAGAGAGGGAGAGGGAGAGAGGGTTCGGTGTTTTTTTTTTTTTTTAAATCAATGGTATATGATGGGGATCGGACGACTGTTAGTTGACAGTCCAAATTAAGAAATGGGCTGTCAGCTCATACCCCGTATTCTCTCTCTCTCTCTCTCTATATATATATATATATATATATATATATATATATATATATATATATATATATATATATATATATATATATATATATATATATATATATATATATATATATATATATATATATATATATATATATATATATATATATATATATATATATATATATATATATAGAGGATCCTGTTCACCTACGGGACGTCCCGCATCGTTATCTTCCGGGACAACTCAAGAACCGTCCGATTGGGACGGATCGAACGGCTCCTCTCTCACTCTGTGTTCTCTCTTCTCCGGTGACAGCCAGGGACGAATCGAACGGCTCCGGCACCCACCGACGGTGAATCGCACCGATCCCACGCCGGCAGCCATCACCTGGCTGCTCCTCCACCCAGCCCCGACCGGCGACACCGACCCCAGATCGCAGCCCTCCCCCGTCGGCGCCGGAGCGATTCACCGTCAGGGCTCGGTGGGTGCAGCCCTCCGGCTCCGGCGCCATCACCTGGCTGCTCCTCCACCCAGCTCCGACCGGCGACACCGACCCCAGATCGCAGCCCTCCCTCGCCGGTGCCGGTGCGATTCATCATCGGGACTCGGTAGGTGCAGCCCTCCCCGCCGGCGCCGGAGCCGGAGGGGAAGAAGGGTGCGATTCACTGGTCCGGGCTGGGTGGAGGAGCGGTCAGGGGTTGGCTGCTGGCGTGGCTCGGTGCGATTCACCGTCGGGGCTCGGTCGGTTCACCGGAGAGAGAGAGAGAGAGAGAGAGAGAGAGAGAGAGAGAGAGAGAGAGAGAGAGATCGGAACACAGAGAGTGAGAGAGGAGCCGTTTGATCCGTCCCAATCGGACGGTTCTGGAGTTGTCCCGGAAAATAACGATGCAGGACGTCCCGTAGGTGAACAGGATCGTATATATATATATATATATATATATATATATATATATATATATATATATATATATATATATATATATATATATATATATATATATATATATATATATATATATATATATATATATATATATATATATATATATATATATATATATAGGGGAGGGATACTCTTTCTCATGGCCTCTTACTCATATAGTTACCTATGATCCGGGCCGTCCATTAGATCCTGACGTACGGTTCGGATTAGATGGGGAGTTAAAGCAATGGTGCCCACATTAAATGCGGGCTTTTAATATGGGCATTTAATACGGGCATTTAATGCGGACGCCATTGATTTAACTCACCATCTAATCCGAACCGTACGTCGGGATCTAATGGACGGCCCGGATCATAGGTAACTATATGAGTAAGAGGCCATGAGTAAGAGTATCCCTCCCCATATATATATATATATATATATATATATATATATATATATATATGTGTGTGTGTGTGTGTGTGTGTGTGTGTGTGTGTGTTTTCAAATCTCAAAATAGTAAATAGCTTGAGTAGTTCCTGATTTGGACCGAGTCATCCCAAGTTGGACCGAGTCAGCTCGAGTAGTGACTAGTCCGAGTATCCAACCGGGTCGGCTTGATTTTCGGCTGAGTCGAGTCGAGTCTAGTCAGACTGAGTTTTGGTACACACTAATTGCAAGAATTAGGAACCACTATGGGAGTAAAAATAGAGCTCTCAAATATTTTGATGTGGAAGGGGGTAGGATGCATCACTTTTAATTATTTTCTTCTTCTAAAAATTTGATCCCTCTATGGTTAGATATTTATCTTTATATAGGTGGATAAGGTTCCCAAAGAGGCACAAGTGCCATCAGATCGAGGTGAGTTGGCTTGAGATGCGAGGAGGAATAGAAGGGACAAAGGGGAAAGAAAAAGAGGGAGAAAGAAGAAGAAAAAGGGGGCGTCTGCCTTTCCTCATGAAAAGAGTCATACGATCTCCTTGGGGAGCCATACGGTTGCCTCAGGTTGCGTGCCTTGTGGAACGACCAAATAAAGGGAGCGACAACTATTTCGGGGTTCTTTTATTCTTCTTTTCATCCCATCCATTAATTAATTATATTAGATCTACAACTATTAATGAAAAGCATCATTACGACTTGTTGAACTGGACTAATCCAAATCATTAAGTCAGATGCGACATCCCCCCACCTAGGCTAGCACAAAATGTAAATGTCTATAACTTTGATCCAGCTGTTTATGACATGGAAATTGAACGATCGACTGCCTCGATTCCATGCACAACAGTAAGAAGCTTTCAGCTGTATAGAAAATGATGCTTACGTGGATAGTCGTCTGCATCAAGTCCTTGGACCCGAGAGAACTCGATTCCGCTAGAGTATGGTCCTCACTCAATGTTTGGGGGCTCTCGTGGAAACCTCTGGTGCAACTGCTCCTCCTTGTAGTATGCTCCTAACCCTGAATCAACAGGTGGGTCCCTACCGGAAGTAGTATCAGCAACAATAGCAATCTCCAACACAGGAAAAGTACTCTAGAGTCGCTGGCTGTCTTGTGGTGGCTCGCCTCCTAGCCTTAGAAACTTGTAGCAAATCACAATTCACAAACATCCTCCTCGACATTGTTATCACAATCATATAAGATTCATATCGCAGGAAGTACACATGGGAATATGACTTAATAAGATTTTGTAAAATATTAGATCAGAAAGGTTGCGTAAGCTAAGTGTGTAGCAGATAAGGGGCTTGCACGTTAAGCATACATGTCTAATAAAGGCCGTGGGATGCGGGTGCCTGATGTGTTGCACAAATGGGCTTGCACGACAAGCATCACAAGGGGTAAGATATATAGAGATATGATGCTAAGTGCAATTCTTCATTGGATTAAAGAACATTAATGTAGATTCGAGCATAATGATTGTCCACTTTATCTGATGCAGACGAGCCATACGTGCAGATTTTCACAGCTGATGGCGTATTTTTATTCCCTACGGAGATCCAGGAAGCCGATCGCCAATCCGTCTGCATCAGTGGAAAGCTAGTTCGATTGTCTATGACTTTGGTTTTTAGTTTCTGTCGATCCGACTGACGGATCTTGAGTTATTTATGTTTTATTTTCTGGTTTGGGTAGGTGCGAGCCATGTTCGCATCCGGTTCGAGCCACATATGCCGAATTGACTCATTTCTATGCTTAGGTTTTAGCCGTAGGATCTTAAGATGACTTAAATCTCAATGGATGAGATTCAAAGGGAGCCAAGCCCTAGCCGAACACCCCCCTCACTCGTCCGGCTCCCTCTTCCCGCGGAAAGACCTGCGCGGGCACGCCTTGGGAAGCGTGCCCGCGTCCCCTTCTCCCTCTTTGCCGCGCGAACGCCTCTCTCTCTTTCTTTCCTTTTTTTTTCTTTTGTTGTTCCTTGCCTATAAAGCCATGCAAACCCTAATTGAAGGGGGACGATGAATATTGAATTGAAACCCTAGAACGGAGAAGCGGGTTCGCTTGTTCGACGTCTCATCCGAAGAATCATCTTGCTTCCAGTCTTCTTCTTCCCTCCGCAAGCTTCTACCTTGTCACCACGCATTCGTCCACGACTTCGCGGGAGATCGACGCGGAGATCATCCATCCTCCAAAGATCAAATCGTCTCGGCTTCTTCACCCTTTTCTTCCGGACCACGCCTCCTCTTCCGCCCCTTCATCTGCAACAACGGAGCCTCTGATAGCGGCCGGCATTGACCAAAGCACGGTTTGAATCGTCCTTCGATATTTTCATGTGATAAATCTTCCTTTTCAATCCGGCCTATTGCTGATTTTCAGTTAGGGTTTCAAAACACTTGGCTTCTGAAGAATCTCATCCATTAGGTTTTATCGCTTAGATCTATGCTTGTTCTTTGAGACTTTAGCTTTATTATTTGAGATTGTGTTAGTCTTTATTGCTGGAATTGTTTATTAAATATGAAATTAATCATTATCATGTCAGTTTTATTACTTCGTTAAATTAAATCTGTTTGGGTATGATTGAATGATGATCCGTGGCGATAGTCTTTGCTGAAATTTGATTCAATACGTGCAGAATTTTATCTTTAATTGTTTTAAATTCAGCACTTGGGTTTCTTTTAGCATCTGCATGCATCATTATCAAATCTTGACATGAGCAAGGAATAGACAAATATTTAAGTGGAGTCACACAACGATTATTGATGAAATTATAAAAAATTCATTGTTCATCATTTCTATTCTCAATTCAATGCAAAACAACTTTTTTCAACTAATCAGGCAGTGTCTAGTGTTGGTGTCAATGTGATGCATGTCATGAATGCATATATGCCCTAGGCTTACTACAAATATCAGGAGATGGTGGAATGCATGTACAATAAAATGTAGCCCTTTTATAATTTTCGATAAACAATATGGGAAATTTATCAAGTCAATCCTGATCATTTTCAATTTGTTTTCACAATTTGTCCTTTCTACAAAAACACCTAACTTTGTAGTAAAGTTTTGGGACATATTTTTTTCTTCCTTTAATAATCTGAGGCTGAAGGGAAATTTGCTGACCATTTCTCATGAAAGAATAGGTATTGACCCGACAACTATGTTAGACATCCACATCAAACTACCAAGGCCGGCCTAATAAGAGGTCACAAATGTCTAATGAAATAACACCACGCTTTATCTTGATATGTTGTTCCTACTGAGAAGGGAACAAGGCAGTAGTGTGTCACTAAGATTCCTTTACCCTCGTCAATCCATGTAGCAGGATATGGTTTAGGCACTGGATTTAACTAGAAGGCTTCTATCAGGTTTGCTTTAATGCAATTGCCTATTATACCTATATCGGGCATAATACACACTTCTATCACATCGGGTTCTAAATAAGTGGTCTCTTTGGTCCTTCATCCTGTACCACTTTGGAGCCTCTTCCATTGTTGGAGTTCGAAGGAAACTTTCATGCTGGGCAATGGGGAAGAAAAGGGTTTTCAGGAAGTGGTTTGACTGGAAGCTCATGACTATGGAGTACTGGAGAGGGTGGTCATTTGCATCTTCAGTGACTTTCCTGCTCTTAAGAGCTTGTTCATCACCCTCACCTGGTTATTGTGTCTCGCTATCCTCCTCATGCTCATTATCTTCAATGTAGTTTGTTTGAGTATTGAATTGCCTACGGAGGCACTCAGTAGATTTGTGGCCAGGTTGGTTGCACTTGAAGTACTTTGGCCGGTTTCCTAAGATGCCCTTTGTTTTGTCCTACATGTTGTCTTTACCCGGTGTTGTAGTTGAAAACTTGAAAGGAATCCAGCCGGTGTTTGTTCCTTCATTGACTCTTTGCCTCCTGCCAGCTATCTACCAGTGCTACTCATCTGGTTTCTCATAGGCTTCATTCTTCTGAAATTTGCTCGCATGTTCTTGTCTTCATTTTTAAATTCCTTGTTGTAGGTGAAGATCCCTATAAACCCAAGGGATTGTGCTATGTGCTCAATCCCTAAAGAGGGCCGAATGTGCTACGAATTCCCCAAGCGGAAATTGGGGGACCGAATCTCAACACTCACGAAAGCTAGAGAGAGTCAACCAAAGCAAAGCATTATCAAACGATATAGCATGAAGTAGATCTCTCAACCTCTCTTCTCTCTTCGTGGCCTCGTGGGTTAGAAGCATACAATGCCCTAACAAACATGAAAGAAAAGCACACGATAGACTTTTAGGTGGAAACCCTTGCGGTAGGAAAATTGGAAGGTCACTCTGACTAACAAGCCCTTGCGGTAGGAAAATTGGAAGGCTCTAACTAACAAGCCGGGTCACTCTGACTCTAGAAGGATATGGAAGGTAGAAAAATTGACTCATGTGGCTTTTGGGCCAAGTCAATTTCTGTGAAATCAACCTTTGTTAATTCCTCCTTATCATCATGACATTCATGGTTAGGGTCCTCTACATCACTCTCTGGTGAAGGCTCTTCAGAAGATTCGGGAGAAGTTTCTACTGATGCCTTGACCTGCTAACTCTGGGTCGCCTCTGATTTGTCTTTCTTTTGCCTAACGCCTTCCTACGTTGCTCATTTACCCCTAACTCATGTTCATTATCGTTCATCACGTCTAGCACAATTGCCAACCGTGATTGACGTGTCCATCCCTCAGGCTCATGGAGGAACCATTGGATGAAGGGTCGACATGGGAAGTTTAACTTACTGGCTCTCTCTTTAATTTGGATTGCACAGCCTTTATCCCAAAACGGACGCCGGTGGAAATGTAAAACGAAAGGATTTAACCTCTTTGTAAATAAAGGAATAGCCTTCTATTTGGTATGGGTTATGTCGGCCATAGGCACGACCATAAGGAGTTTTGTCCTTAAGATGTGACAAGAAGTACCGCCAACTAGGGAAAAGAAGTATTGAACTAGAGTCAGACCACTCACCTAGATAAATCAATGGCTTAAAGATGATGTTATAATGTGCCTAGGTGGTGTGGTAAGTTGATTTTCTAAAGACACCCTACGATGATTTTCAAGCACTCAAAACTGGAAAAGGAACAAAGAAAAATCTGCACACATACAATTTACTACGTGATCGGTTAAAGAGTGAGAGTTCTTTAACGTTGTGCTCTAATACCAACTTGAAGCAGACGAGCTCGCTAAATTAATGAATGCATGCGAATGAAGATTAAAAAAGAGCTTTAACAATGTTTTCAACAATATTATAAGTGTAGAATTTGAATAGATTAGTGCTAAATAAGCCTCCACTGAATACAAGCAAATCTAGCTACTCAAGGATCACACGAATAATATTTATGGCCTTGCTAACATTCAATTTCAGATCAGATTTGGCATTTAAACAAACTGAAATTAACAAAAAAGATGATCAAAACATAGGCATAAACGTTAGATAAGTCCCCTAATGGATGGATATAACTTTACATGCAACCGTTTAATAAAGCTTGGGGTATGCTCAACCCCATCCTCTCCATCTCGGGGAGGAATTCTCAAAAAAAAAAAAAAAACTTTACATGCAACCGGGATAGGTTTTAGGCCAGAATAGGACTGCTGTGATGAAAGGACAGAAAGCAGAAAATCCAAAAGGAGAACAATAAAGTGGTCATAGAGTCACAAAAATAGAGATCTATTCCTATGCCTACCTTGGGATAGAAGATACTTGATGAACGTAGCTCAGAAAATACCTTGGCGAAGCCCGATTGTGCGAGGAACGCCCGATGCTTGAGATGAAGTGGCGGAGGGATGGGTGTGACCAAGAATAGGGAGGTATGAAGCCAAGTTGATCATTTATGAGGTAGAAGCTTTCTAGCGACGATCGTTCTCTAGAAACAAGATGAAGTCGGGCGGGGAGATAAAAGCCGATGATCAGGAAGAAGAGATAGAAGCGAGGAAGATTCATCGAAGAAGTTTTTCCGATCCCGCGAAGAACACTAGAGGAAAATAGGGATTTAATTTATCACAATTCAGATCTGAAAATATTATCTCAAAAATCCCCTTTAATAAGATTAGGGTTTCATAGGAGCCCCTTTGGATCAAGCGGAGGAGCCCCAAACTTAACCCAACCAAAGAAGGAAAGGAGAGAGAGAGAGAGAGAGAGAGAGAACTAAAGAAGAGGGAGTCCACTCCTCTTTCCAGCGGGGACGCGTCCCGAGACAGCCGTAAAACCGCATAGTTGAAAGGGGAGAGAGAGGGTGCAGCTAGGGTTTGGGATTAGGGCTCTCTTAGGACTCCTCTTGATCCCATCCATCCATCCCGGAGGAAATCGCATCCATCGATTACAACTTAAAGTCCTTTTAATCTCATCCCTTGATGAGAGCCATTCGACGTACCTATTTCTTTTTTAATTAACCACATAGCAAAGTTGGTGCGAACACAACTCTCGCACCTAAGTTAGCGTACACTAGAAATGATCATAACATAAGATCTACACATCCGATCGACATGGAATAAGAAGGGAAGTTGTTCAGATTAAAAAGAGCAACATAATAAACTAAATATTTTTCCGATCAGCTGCATTGATTTCCGCACACTGCTGAAAACGGCAATCAACTTTTCTGCATGCATCACAGATTTAGCCAAAACCCAAGTCTTCCAGACTTTGTTGATATTTACAAAGTATATCCTTCCGTCTGATATGGAGTTGATCAGCCATACGCATGGTCACATGAAAAATTATCCTTATGATGGGAAATACATCCAACTAACGAACAATGTATAATGGGTGTCCTATATATGCTTATGCAAGTGTCCTATCATAGATGCTAGTTAAGAGTTATATGTGAATAGTGATTTGTTTCACAAGCATACAATAATGACACTAAAAAAAAAAGTATGCACACAATGCAATGCAAATGTATGAAGGACTGACTGTGATGTAAAAGCAAAGCGACTAGTGCTTGATACCAACCTGATGCAGCCTAGTGTGCGCTAGCATTAAACCTAAAGATGGGTGAAGATATAAAACAAGCCCCATTAGATTTTGGAAGAATTTACTGATTTTAATGGTAATTGCAGCAATAAATAATAGCAATTTCAACAATGGCAATTTGCAATTCTTGCCTGTGACAACCCACAATTCATACTTTATTCAAGTTGCTAAATATGGCATGAGAAATAGAAATTCTACACGATTCGAAGATAATCGCAGCAAGTATAAACAAATTTAAAACATAAAAAAAGAGGTTAGAATCAGACTGAAAAGAAGAACTATCAGAATGAAACAAAGGAGAGGCTTGGGTGTAGAAATAAGAACTCTGCCCTAGATTTGGATGATCGATTGATGATGTGCCTCGAAGGATATCACATTGATACCGGTAAATCCATGTGAAACATTACTTTTGTGGAGAAGATGTGGGGGATAGAAACCGGGGAAAAGAGGAGTGGGAAAAGAAGCCGAAAAAGTTCAGAAGTTATTATATGAGTAATATATATATATATATATATATATATATATATATATATATATATATATATATATATATATATATATATAGAGAGAGAGAGAGAGAGAGAGAGAGAGAGAGAGAGAGAGACACATACTAGTAATACCCGTTCCTGTCGGCACGCAAAAGATTTCAAGGGCGACGACAATATTTCGAGGAAGGTGACAATATTTCAAAGGTAGCAAAAAAAAAAAAAATAGAGGGCGGCAATAATATTTCAAGGGTGTTAACAATATTTATGAGCGATGATAATATTTTGATGAAGGTGACAATATTTCGTGAGCGGTGATAATACTTGTGTCTGTCGGCACTCGGACGGGGTGGCAAAATTGGAACATCTCTTTCACTTGGAAGCCGTGAGCAAACTTCAATTGAGAGGGGCCGCAACATTTAATTTAGGGGGTTTACGTTTATTTATTTATATTAGCATCCCAAAAACCTAACATTCAATTCAAGAAATTCATGAGCTTCAAGTGCATTCTAGAAAGTCAACAGATGGTTAAGAATGCATTATGGGAATCCAGATGGTTAAAAATGCAACCCTCACAATATAGGGAGGAAAACGATTGCATACACTCCTTGTCTCCATAAAAAAGTTCAAACTGAAAAAGGATCCTTAAGGTACACACCAACACTTAATCTATGTTCGTAACACATTTTCTTTAAAAATATCATGTGGTGAGCTGCGTTTGTGGGAGTTAAACCAACCCTACAACAAATAATTCAAATTTGTGTTGGTATTGAACAACAAACTGAAACTGCAAAGCTTTGTGAAGTGATCGGATTTAAGAGATTGAAAGTATTGAAAAGACAATATACAGGATGTTGGCCTGCTAGTTTTCTAGTTTTAGTTTGAACACCAATGCTTTGACAACAATACAATCAATGGTCGTGCGCAGTGGGAAGCAATATACTGCAGAACAAAAGCTACAGATAAAATCAAAATGAATAAAACAATTATATAAAACAAAAAAAGTCTGCAATCTTTAGTTGAATACCTAAAGAGAGTAGACGACAAGGAAAGATCATCAAAATGAGTTCCTCAACATGACAACCCCTCCGCACATAATGCATGGTTGATATGCAAACCACATCAAGCATTTGACGGGGGGAGAGGAGGCTGAAATCAAATTCAAGGTTAGTTAGAAAGTCAAATAGAACTAAAAGATCATGGAGGTATAAATAACCAGAACACAGTGCAACCTGATTGGATTGTTGTGGCCTCATAACATCACCAATAACAGCATCCTCCTCCTCCATAGTGGTGTCCATCACAACCTCTTGAACGCAGACCAGGGGACCTTATCAATTAGATGCAATATGTCCAACTAAACATGTAGCAGGAAAAAAGAAAAGAAAAGAAAGAAGATGTGGCCACGTAACCTCGTCGATGACGGCATCCTCCTCCTCCATGTTGATGTCCATCGCAACCTCGACGACATGCGATGGCCCCATAACCTCATCAGTCTCCATTACTTCCTATGGGAAAAAATAAAAGAAGAAAAGCATCGACTTGTGAAGTATGATTTTAAAAAAAAATAGATATACCAATTTTTTTTAATAAAACAGAGATACCAAGTTTGGAATGCACTTTCGGTTTCATACACATGCCGAAGGCGACCGTCCGAGTGCACTTTTTTGTACTGGAATAGAGGAATTGGAGAGGGGGGATGGTACATCGGCAGTGGGTGAGAGGTCGACATGGAGGCGGTTTGGAAAAGAAAACAAAAAAAAGCATTGTTAAAGAACTCCTAAAGTGAGTGCATTGTAGAGCAGAAAAACAATAGACCCTAAAAATATGATTGAATAGCATTGCTCAAGAACCACTAAAAATCAAAATCGAAGAGAGAGTGAGAGATGGTACCTCGACTGTGGGAAAGAGGTGGGCGACCATGCTGCTGGCCGGCCTCCTAGGCATCAGCATCAAGCGAGAGGGCAGCGTGGAGGGCGGCCTGAAAAAAAAAACATATATGATACAAAAACAAATATTGGAACTTAAGAACTCAATGCCAGATATTATTGAATAAGTGCAATCAAGAACTAAAGAACCCAAGAACAGATACATAGAGAGGGAGATCAACATGTTTAAAAAAAAACATACCTTTTGATTCAAGAAAAACATAAAACACACACAAATACACCTCGATGGTGTTGGCGCCGGGCGAGAGCGACGAAGAGACATTCAGTTGCGACTTTTGCATCAGCAGTAGAGAAGATGAGATACAATAAATAAAACTTTCATATAAAACATACAAACTTCTTCAAGTTTTCATATAACCAAAAAATAGCAGCATAGAAGATGAAACATAATAATTAAAGCTTAACAGAGAGAGAGAGAGAGGTGGGGTTTCGTGTTATAGGGGTTAGGGGTGGAGAGGGAAAGAAATTGTGATTAGGGGACTGCGATTATGGGATATGATCCACGGAATTTGAATTCGAAATCGTGATGTGATTACACACTTTTTGCTGTGATTACACATAGACGTACTTGGGAGAGAGGCAAAAGAGAGATCACAGCACCCCTAATTCCGTGCCGATCGCTTTGAGAGGGTGCGAGATCGTTGGGTTTCCTTTTTGGGATCGTGATCGCTCCCGGGTTTAATTCGAGATTTCTGTACTGCAAGCTAGGAGAGGATCGGAGAGAGAGAGAGAGAGAGAGGGAGGGCCGCAAGATTTGGGGGCGAGATCGCAAAATATTTCGGTCGGTTCGCAGGAGAGGATCGCGAGGGATGGGAGGAGAGGATAGCAAGAGAGATAGAGAGAGAGAGGGAGAGAAGGGGAGGGAGGGACCGGATCACGAGGAATGGGAGGAGAGGATCACAAAGAGAGAGAGAGAGGGGTGGGGAGGGAGAGAAGGGGATATCGGGCGTGCAGATTGCGGAAGGGAGGCGCCAAATCGCCAGGAATGGGAGGAGAGAGAGAATCGGAGAGAGGAGAAAGATCTTGTGTGGTGAAGGGGGGGCTTAACTAACGCAGAGAGAGAGAGAGAGGGGATCGTGCATGGATTGAATCGTATCTGTTGGATTAGCCCTTCTTTGTCTGAGTTTTGTCTTTTCGTTTCTCCCATTTAAAAAAATTTGAAAACGTGGCCCCTTATTATATATATGTATATATATATATATATATATATATATATATATATATATATATATATATATATATAAAGGAATAGGGAACATAGTTGATGCAAAACGATTCAGGTGGACTGGAAATCAGTAGTTTAATTGTGCTAGCAGTGTTTCACTATAAATTAAAAGTTTCAGGTAGGAAATTTTGTTCAAGCCATCAACAGGGAATAATGGATTTTAAAAGAACACTACAATCATCAGGCAGTTCGATCTCAGTTCTAGGAATTTAAAATGAATAATGCTTAAATTAAGAGACAAGAGTCCGTCCCGCAATATCAAGAACTAATGAACTTAACATGCAGGTGGAGACGCACAACCTCACGATGGTGGACAACAACTAGCAAAGATAATAAACCGGAGATTTGATTAATGGAACGGCCGAGAGTACCCTGCTGGGTAGGAACGTACTTACTGAGGGGTGAGGGAGCCTCAGGAGCCTCGGGTGGAGGCGGTGCAGAAGGGTCGGGCAGGGTCGGGACCGGTGCAAGCAGGAGGAGGGCGGCGACGTCGGGTGCACGGGTGCGTCCGGATGTCGAGGTAGTCGCCTTCGTTCTGGATCAAGCCGTAGTCGATGCCCGGGTTGACCATGAGGACATGCCGAGGGTACGAAGCTAAGAATGGGATGAGGCCTCAGGAGGAAAGGTGATGGATTGGGGTGGTTTGGGAGAGGGACGGGGTCGGGTGGGCTGAAGGCT
The DNA here is from genome assembly GCA_947650365.1 of Chamaelirium japonicum. Lineage (NCBI taxonomy): Eukaryota > Viridiplantae > Streptophyta > Magnoliopsida > Liliales > Melanthiaceae > Chamaelirium > Chamaelirium japonicum. The sequence goes on from OX393559.1 coordinate 53,763,495, forward strand.
CAGACGGGAGGAGGGGATATGGTCGGGGTTGGCTGGGGCCGGCGGGCGCGGGAAAAGGGGGAGGAGGATGCAGGGGAAGCAGGGTCGCAAGGAGAGGAGGCGGGGGTCGTCGTTGGGTCGCGGGGAGAGGAGGCAGGGGCAGGGTCCGGGGTCAAGCTGTGGGGAGAGGAGGCAGGGGGGTCGGGGCTGGTGTTGGGCGAGGAGAGAGGAGAGGGTCGGGACTGGGCCGCGGGGAAAGGAGGCGGGGGCCAGGCTGAGGCGCGGGGAGAGGAGGCGGGGGCCGGGAGGGGGTCGGGTTGGGCGGGGCCTTGGGACGGGTTACAAGGCAGGGGAGAGGAGGGATCGCGCGTGGGGAGTGAGAGAAAGGGGGAACCGCAGGAGGAGAGAGAGAGGGGTGATGGGCGGCGGTGTTGGCTGGGGGAAAAGAAAAGGAAAAAAAATAGAATAGGCTAACTAGGGTTTCACACACCTAGGTTGGACCTAGGGTTTCACACGCCTAGGGTTTTGGGTTTGGGTTTCACACACCTCACCCTGTTGTCACTCAACACAAAGTGGAGAAACAATTTTTTTATTTCATTATACAGTGCCTACAAAGGAACAAGGGGGGGCCTTTATGTAGGCTTACAATGACTAACCCAAATAGCCTTTATGTAGGCTTACAATGACTAACCCAAATAGCCGACAGGCGAGGTGAGACTAAACTCAAAGCAGGAAATAATAAAAGGCAAAATACATGCAAATAACTGGGGTTGGCTCTGCTTAGCCGATCACAACCATAGACTCAGATGGCGCCTCCTGCGCTAGTCCATGTGCCACAGGCGCGGCTCGATATCGATGTCCGCATCATTCTCCCGGGGTGGGAGAGAACTCGACCCCGTCGAGTAAGGCTTGATGCGGCTCTCGTGCAGCTCTAGCAGGTCTGGGTCCATCTGCTTGGGTCCCTGACGCTCAATCCAGGCATCCTTAGAAGGGAGTCTTCATTTCCAGTGAACCAGGTATCGCTGGATTCCACCGTCTCTTCTAGAGACAATCTCGTCATCCAGAATCTTATCAATGCCTTTTGCTGTATCATTTGGGAGAATTTCTGGGAGTGGAGGTAGGGAGGGGCTCTCAGGGGCAGGGTCCAAGGTAAGCTCTTCTATCAGCGGATTTCTAAGGCTAAAATATGGGCCCTTATAAGCCATTAGATCTTCAATATTGAAAGTGGGACTGATGCCAAAACCCATAGACAATTCAATAACATAAGCATTAGCCATTTTAATTCTTAGAACCCGAAAAGGAACTGCACTTTACGTGTAGCTTCTTAACAGCTTCCAAAGGAAACTGTTCTGGACAAACCCGGACCATCACGTAATCTCCCACATTGAAGATTTGAAGTTGTTTCCGCGCATCGGCTCGTAATTTATAGCCAACATTGTTTTGTTCAATTTGGCTACTGATTTCCTTATGTAATTCATGCATATGAGATGCAAATGCAGATGCAGACTCTGAGAGTCTACGATAATCAGTCATGGGAATGAGGTCTATAGGTTGACGAGGTTTGAAACCATGCACGATTTCATGCGGACTCATGCCAATGGTCCTATTGACATATGTATTACATGCAAACTTGTCTATGGACAGTTTAAGATCCCAACTCCCAACATGTTCACCTACTAGAGTTCGCAGGAGATTTTCCAGACTTCGATTGACAACTTTGGGCTGACCATTGGTTTGAGGATGGAGCGCGGTGAAAACTTGAAGCTTGATTCTCAATTTGTGCCACAGGATCTTCCAGAAAAAATTGGTGACTTTGACATCCCTGTTGGACACAACAGTCTTAGACAGCCTAGGTAATCTGATGACACCGTCAAAGAATATCTTGGCAACTCGGGACGCATCGAACGTTTTGGAGCAAGGTAGGAAATGAGGTATCTCAGAGAACCGGTCTACAACGACTAGGGCCAAATCATGCTTTTTGAGAGCCTCCCTGTCTAGGGTTGATTTTTGCTCGGTCTGACCACTCTTAGATTGGGAGGGAATCAGTTTGACTTTCTTACTCTCATACTCAAATAGACACATGTTCGACTAGCCATAAATGAGGACATCATTGTCAAATAGCCAAGGTCATCCCAGAAGGATCTGACCCACGTCCATGGTCAGGACATCACACCAGATTTTGTCTTGGTAGATGTTGAACTTTATTGGCACTAGACATCTTTACTTGACCTCTATAACAGTGGAGTTGATCCAGGACACTTGGTAGGAACGCGGATGGGGAACGATTTTGAGTCCTGCTTTGGAGATCACGGTTGATGACACATCATTGATGCAACTGCCGCTGTCAACGATAACCTTGCAGTCCTTATCCCCAATCTTAGTGAAAGTGTGGAAAATGGCAGTACGTCTCCAATCATCTAGACTTTTGGGTTGAGATAGGGCGCACCTGACGATTGACATAGTAGGAGAAGGCATCTGTCTAAGGCAACTCAGAACTGCCTCATCATCATCGTCATCAAAGTCTCCATCTCCTTCAGCTTGATAGATGAATTCTGCCTCTCCTGGTTCTACCGCTTCAATGGGGTGCCATCAACAATGTTGACTTTGACAGGGCTTGGTCAGTTGGCAGCCACATGACCGTAGCCTTGGCATTTATAGCACTTGATGAGAGGGCTGACTTTGGAGAAGTCCCTCTCGAAGCCTTTGCCTCGGGTGTCTTTATCATTGCCTCGACCCGGGGTATCAGCTCTTGGTTGGAATTGGTTAGAGTAGGGCTGACTTGGGTAGTTGCTCGAGGAGGGCCAAGGGACATTGCTTCGGGAATCTGGGCCCCGATGGGAGTGGTTGGACCTAATGCTATCGAGATCTTGAACTAAGGCATAGGCTCTCTCTAGTTCTATAACATCTCGTGCAAGGAGTTCATTCCTCAGGTCTTCTCTTAGACCTGACCGAAAACAGGATAGGATCTGGACAGGGGTTTCAGTCCCCAGGACATTGCAGCGAGTCAAAAATTCATCGAACTTGGCGACGTAGTCCTTAGCGGACTTATTGCCTTAGGTGAACTGGTGCCATTGACCCAATAGACGGGCTTGATATGACGGGGGCACGTATTTTTCCTTCAGTTCATTCTTCATTGCGGCCCAAGTGTCAATGGGATCTTGGGTTCGAGCGACTCTTAAAGCTTCGACATTGGTCCAGTACTGGTTGGCATGTCCACTAAGCTTCATGGCAGCGAATCGTACTTTCCGCAGTTCGGTTAAAGGGTACAAGGCAAAGTATCGGTCCATGGACTGAAGCTAGTCCAAAAAGAATTGGGGATCGTGCCTGCCATCGAAAGAGGGCACCTCTAACCTGATGCTCCGGAAATACTGTTCATCCGGGTCTTGATTGTTCTGCCAAGGTGGCCGGAAATCTTGAGGGTCCAGGGGTGGTGGGGCTAGAGGTGGAGCTTGGTCCAGACGGCCAAAACGGGCGTTGGTGTCACGCTGACAAGCGGTGAGGTTTTGGTTCATAGTTGCTATTCCTTGAACTAACTCGGCAAGTGCCCTAGTCAAGGCCTCGGGATCCATATTGTTCGACTCGCTAGACTCTCCTAACAGATATGACCTACCTCTACGGGTTGGCATGCAAAGACAAACTCACAACATGATGCTTGCTGATTTTTTTTTTACCTTAATGCACAAGAACTAATCAGATGAATGCAAGAGACGGGACCAGGTGCTGAATGCGAATGATCTAGCTACGACCATGCTCTGATACCAAAATGATGCAAAACGATGCAGGTGGACTGGAAATCAGTAGTTTAATTGTGCTAGCAGTGTTTCACTATAAATTAAAAGTTTCAGGTAGGAAATTTTGTTCAAGCCATCAACAGGGAATAATGGATTTTAAAAGAAAACTACAATCATTAGGCAGTTCGATCTTAGTTCTAGGAATTTAAAATGAATAATACTTAAATTAAGAGACAAGAGTCCGTCCCGCAATATCAAGAACTAATGAACTTAACAGGCAGGTGGAGACGCACAACCTCACGATGGTGGACAGCAGCTAGCAAAGATAATAAACCGGAGATTTGATTAATGGAACTGCCGAGAGTACCTTGCTGGGTAGGAACGTACCTTCTGAGGGGTGAGGGAGCCTCAGGAGCCTCGGGTGGAGGCGGTGCAGAAGGGTCGGGACCGGTGCAAGCAGGAGGAGGGCAGCGACGTCGGGTGCATGGGTGCGTCCGGATGTCGAGGTAGTCGCCTTCGTTCTAGATCAAGCCATGGTCGATGCCCGGGTAGACCATGAGGACATGCCGAGGGTGCCGAAGGTACGAAGCTAAGAATGGGATGAGGCCTCGGGAGAAAAGGTGATGGATTAGGGTGGTTTGCGGGGGAGAGGGACGGGGTCGGGTGGGCTGAAGGCTCAGACGGGAAGAGGGGATATGGCTAGGGTTGGCTGGGGCCGGCGGGTGCGGGAAGAGGGGGAGGAGGATGCAGGGGAAGCGGGGCCGCAAGGAGAGAAGGCAGGGGTCAGCGTCGGGTCGCGGGGAGAGGAGGCAGGGGCCGGGTCCGGGATCAGGCTGCGGGGAGAAAAGACAGGGGGGTCGGGGCAAGGGCTGGGCGAGGGGAGAGGAGAGGGCCGGGACTGGGCCGTGGGGAGAGGAGGCGGGGGCCGGGCTGAGGCACGGGGAGAGGAGGCGGGGGCCGGGAGGGGGTCGAGTTGGGCCGGGCCTTGGGGCGGGTTACAAGGCAAGGGAGAGGAGGGATCGCGCGCGGGGGAGCAAGAGAGGGGGAACCGCGGGAGGAGATAAAGGGGTGATGGGCGGCGGTGTTGGCTGGGTGAAAAGAAAAGGAAAAAAAATAGAATAGGCCAACTAGGGTTTCACACGCCTAGGGTTTTGGTTTTGGGTTTGGGTTTCACACACCTCACCCTGTTGTCACTCAACACAAAGTGGAGAAACAATTTTTTTATTTCATTATTCAGTGCCTACAAAGGAACAAGGGGGGGGGCCTTTATATAGGCTTACAATGACTAACCCAAATAGCCGACAGGCGAGGTGGGACTAAACTCAAAGCAGGAAATAATAAAAGACAAAATACATGCAAATAACTGGGGTTGGCTCTGCTTAGCCGATCACAACCATAGACTCAGATAGCGCCTCCTGCGCTAGTCCACGTGCCAGAGGCGCGGCTCGATATCGATGTCCGCATCAATCGTCCTCCCGACTAGCCAACACGCTAGTCCTCCCTTCAATTTGGGTGCCACATGGTACTTTTTAACCGGGGTTAGGGGTTGGTCAAGGTGGGTACACCCCTCCTAACAATGATCATGAAAAAAAAATTGGAAAAAAAATATGCCAAGTGGCATTTTTAAAATAACCATACCAATGGCTATTTACCCGCTACAGTTTACCCTTAAATTTGTCGACCGTTGATCGGGTTGTTTTTAGTTTTTTTTTTAGAATTTTTTTTAAATCTTGATCTAAGTAGATTGGATTGACCATCCATAAAAAAAATATGGTTAAAAGGTGTCATGTGGCACCCAAATTGATGGGAGGACTAGCGTGTTGGCTAGTCGGTAGGACCGTGTTCCTTATTCCCTATATATATATATATATATATATATATATATATATATATATATAGAATACGGGGTATGAGCTGACAGCCCATTTGTTCAAATGGGCTGTCACCGGCAGCCGTCCGATCGTGTTGATCAAACCGTCCAAAATAAAAAAAATTATAAAACAACTGTTAAACTCAGCTCTTTCATCTTCACCGACCCGACCCACCTCATCCTCTCTCTCTCTTGCCCCCTCCGGCTCCGGCCGTGCATCCGACCACCGGCCCCCTCCGTCTCCGTCCACTGGCAGCCCCCGACGGCTCCGGCCACCGGCAGCCCCCTCCGGTCTCCGGCCACCAGCAGCCCACCGACCCGACCCACCTCATCCTCTCTCTCTCTCGCCCCCTCCGGCTCCGGCAGGGCATCCGACCACCGGACCCTCCATCTCCGTCCACCGGCAGCCCCCGACGGCAGCCCTCCGGCCCCCTCTCTCTCTCTCTCTCTGTAATTCCAGTTGTAACCTACTCTCCACCCTCACCTCTCTCTCTCTCTCTCTCTCTGAAACACCAGAGTACCGGTGATGGTGGATTGCCGGTGCCCCGACCACCGCCGTCGATCGCAGCCCCGACCACCGCCATCAATTGCAGCCCCGACCACCGCCATCAATTGCAGCCCCGACCACCGTCATCAATCGCAGGAGCCCCGACCACCGCGTCAAGGGGCTGCCAGAGGGCAAGGCTACCGGACAGGAAAAGGGACCGGCGCCGTCGGAGATGAGCGCGAAACTCTTGCCGGCTGGAGGTCGGGGTGAAAGATTTGCGATCCGATGGTCGTGGTTTCAGCGAGAGAGGGAGAGAGAGATCGGGGTGGGCTGGTGTCGGGATTTCAGCGCGCACGAGGGGGAGAGAGTGAGAGAGACAGATCGGGGTTGGCTGGTGACTATCGCCGGAGGTGGATGGTAGTGGCTGCCGGAGGGGACGACGGGGAAGCAGACCGGAGCAGCATAGTGCTCCGGTGGTCGTGCGCCTGCCTCGAACAAGAGAGAGAGAGAGACATGGTGAATAACAATTGTTAACAGCTGTTGACAGCTGTTAACAATTGCGATTCACGGACCTGTGCCCGTATCTAACGGCTGCAAATACAGTATTTTCATCAAACGGCAAAACAAGCACCTATGCATACGGACAGCCTAAAAATCCAAATAAGCTGACGGCTCACCTCCCGTTTTCTCTCTCTCTCTCTCTCTCTCTCTCTATATATATATATATATATATATATATATATATATATATATATATATATATATATATATATATATATATATATATATATATATATATATAAAGAGAGAGAGAGAGAGAGAGAGAGAGAGAGAGAGAGAGAGAGAGATTGTCACCAACATAGCGAGCATACCACCAATGAAAGTCCAGAAAGTGAAAAGCTTATTCTAAGCTTTGCAAATGTACATCATCTAACATTTGGTTTGTCATTTCACATTGTTGCACTTACGGATGCCTTCGCCTTAAGCACATCATTCCTTGGATCTTGACCTCCTTTTGCACCATCATTTTCTATATGTGTATGCTACCATTGCTACCATGGCTTCCATCACTAAAAATGGCTGAAGTCATTGTAATGACTTGTCACTGAGACTGTTGGTTTCACTTGATGTGGGTGATATATGCTGGGGTGCAGAATCATACTTTTATGATATCATATATAATATATTACAATATCCAGCAGAGTACAAATTAATTTTCGTAGTTGTTCCTCACTAACTACTACCACGATCATATAAGAGAGTTGTGATACCACAAGATCCGTCTTGCAGCTCTTGCTGCTAAATCTGAAGAATCTGTTGAGAGGTTTTTCCCCTTCGTTTCAGTACCTCCCATATAGATTCGCTGATGTAGAAACATTCAATTTATGCAGAACTATGGGGTTTACCACAGTCTGCTAAAGATAATAATTTCTAGATGATATCGTTAGTTCAGAAGATTCCATCAAATAATGAACTTGGTGAAGAAAGAATAGAAGAATAAAGTATTTCATCTAATGCTCTGCTAACATGTCGAAATACATGTCAATTAAGAGGCATGATCTTTGGCTTACATAGACACATTGATGAATATGCATGTCACTTGGGCATAAATTCGTTTACTTATTCACTCTGTCAACATTTGAATTCAGGGAAACTTTTTTCCTTTAGATATTTCTAATGACAATATGAAAATAAGAGGGTTCAATTGTATTTGAGTAACTTATATTAGTTTGATTTTCTATCACTTTGTGCTTTCTCTTATGTAGTTATATTTATATTTGAGAAACTTATATAGTTTGTTTTTCAGTTACACTGTGTGTCTGTGTGCTAGCTCATTTGTATTGTTGCTCTTGTAGTTGGATCGACAACTCATTTTGGCAAAGGCAGCAAACAAAATATGTATTCTTTCACAGGTGATTTTTTAACTTTGCTTGTTTTTATTTTCCTTGAAGTTTGCCTTCGATCATGTATTGCAGTTGTACATTGTATATTTGTACATACTATTGTCTTTATATGAATCCCGTATGAAGGGTTAGATGTCAAGGATTGTCTGGGAAGCTTTTCGGTGCTCCAGCCACAATCTACCAACTTCCAGCCTGGGGCATCACACACAATCATATACGTGACGACCCCTCTGCAATCATGGAGGGGGGTGCCACGGGCGAATCCGAGCGCACCAGCTCTCTCGGTCTTTTTATTATTTTCATCAAATACATGCACATATACATATTGTGTTTTCTCTTCTTTCGTGCCCATGTTTTTCTCATATTCACATCGGGGATAGGAATTACCATGCCTTGATAGTCGGTTTTGATGGGTCGACCCATCGGATAGAAGATCAACGATAGGCCGATCGGGATGCGGTTCACCTCCGGCTTCCGGTGTCGATGGGTTGACCCATCGGATGGAAGATCAACAATGGGCCGACCAGGATACGGTTCGCCTCCGACTTCGTGGCTCCATGGCTCGCCGCTCCATCTCCACACTCATCCGAGTTGGTAGTGGGTCATCGCTTTCCTTCGCGGTTGTCTTGGTCGGTAGTGGGTTGCTACTCCGCCTTCGCACAAGTCCAGACCGGCGCTTGTCATTCGGCTCTACTTGTCGACGTTGCTCTCTTGCTGGCATCCTGTCTTTGCCTGAGAGAAGAAGGGGGATGATAGCTCCTCCCCCTTGCTACGAACGTCGCCTGGATGGACATTGAGAGAGGAAGGATGACTGACTATGCCTCCTCCCTCTCCACTGCTGGGCGTAGAATGGAAAAAGGGGAGAGGAGAGATGATCGTACCTCCTCCCCATAGCCTGCTGTCGAAGGAGATCAGGGAGGGGGGTTGAATCAACCCCTCCCCATGCTCACTTATTGCTCAGAGAAGGCCTGGAGGGGAAGGACTCGACCCCTCCCCGTGGTGGCTCCCTACTCGAGATAAAGAAAGGGGGAGGTCTCGGATTTGCCCTCCTCATTTTTGCCACCGGTGAGGAACAGGGGAGTGAAGGGATCTCCCCGATTGTTGCGTCGTCAAATGAGGAGGAAGAGGTTGAGGAGCGGAGCTCCCTCCTCTACTGATGTGCCCCAGGCCGCGGCTGCACCAAAATGAATGAGGAAGGAGGGATCGAACCCCCTTCTATGTCTATTGTGTCTGGCGGTCGCCTGTCGGAGCAGGAGAGAAAGGGGAGAGGAGGTCTGGCCACTCCTTCCTTGTTAGTGGTGGTCCTCACCAAAGCCACTGGACGGGGGAGGGAGGATCTGGATCCCATCGCTCCCCGCTGCTTCCTGATCGTAGCTGAAGGAGATATCAGGGGAGGGGGAGTTAGATCCAATCCTTCCCTTGTTGTTCTTCTTGCAAACGAAGGAGATCGAGCAGGAGGGGGAGCTCGATGTCCCCCTCCCCGTTCATTGTTCATGGCCAAAGGAGATCGGGATGGAGGGAGAACGATCGAACCACCCTGCAATCTAGGGTGGCCGACCCCAATACCTGAGGTGACGGGCCCCTTTGATCAAGGTGGTTGACTCCATTACCAAGGCCGACTGACCCTAATGCCACGGTGCCCCCCCCCCCCCCCCAACCACCACAAAAATAGAAAAAAAATAGAAGGTCAGGAGAAAGGAGAAAAAAGGGTCTTCAACAGTTTGTTTGCTTTTTCCCGCGATCACTCTTTTCTCCCTCAACAAACCCTCTTGCAATGTGTTTCTATCTTCTCCCGCTATCAATCTCCCTTTCTTTTCTTTCCCGCCCTCCTTGAACACTTCTATTGAAAAAGCAAAAGAAAGGAAGAGGAGATAGTGTATTAAAGAGAAAACTATTAGGTAGTTACTATAACAACCCCATTTTAAAAAAATGAATGATGAATATCTTTGTCAAGGATAAGCCATGCACACCTACGGTTTTGATCGCTCACCCTTGAGGGGGCAATTTTTGGACACTTGAAATTTTCCAAGTACAAAGACTTGAAAATTTATCTTAGTGTAACCCGAGTGGCCCTGATGAGGACTAGGGATGGCCAAAGAAAAGAAAGAGAAATAAAGGAAGAAAATAAAGAAAAAAAGAAGCTCTAAAGGACAGGGGGACCAGCCCCAATGCACGGGGTGGCCGACCCCAGTACCAGGGCTGCCCGGCCCCAGTAATGACTAGGGTTGGTTAGGGAAAAAAAAGAGAAACAAAGAACGAAAAGAAAGAAAGGATAGGGAATGAAACAAAGAAAGAAAAAGAAAAAAAAAAGGAAAGAAAAAAAGAGCCCTGAAGGACAATAGGGACGGACGGCCTCAATGCGCGGGGTGGCTGGCTCCCCAATACCAGGGTCAATCGTCCATAGTAATGACCAAGGCCAGCAAGGGAGAAAGAAAGAAAAAGAAATAAAGAAAGAAAGAAAGGAGAAGAAATAAAGAAATGAAAATAAATAAATAAATAAATAAGCCCCCAAAGGACAGAAGACCGGCCCCAATACATGAGGTGGCCGGCCCCAGTACTTGGGCTGACCGCTGACCGGCCCCATTAATGACCAGGGCTGGCCAGGGAGAAAGAAAAGAAAAGAAGGAAAGAATGGAAAGAAAGAAAAAAAAAAGGAAAAAGTAAGAAAAAAAAATTAAAGAAGAAAAAAAAGAAAAGGAAAAGAAGAAGAAAGAAAATTATATAAGTTTGCATGATCCAGCAAGCAACTGGATCATACACTTGAATCACAATCCGCAAACAGACGATTCAAATTTACCTAGGGAGTTATGAAAGCTTCCTCCAAGAGTTACTCCAACCACCGGTGGCTATGGAAACTATACAACTTTCCATAAACCAATCCAACCATGAGGTAGTTATGAAAACTACATAATTTCCCACACTCCCATTACCACTCTTGGTCCTATAAATAAAGGGGTGGAGACAAAAAAAGGAAGGAGGAGAAATTGGAGACATCGGAACTCTGCTACAAAGACTTCAACACACGAATGACTTGGAGAAGAAGATTCGAGATGCCAGAACATTGCTTCGACAACTTCAACATATGGAGATCTCGAAGGACTCGGACTCGGACTCAGACTCCAAACTTAGCTAATTCGGAGCACCCCTTATACTTCTAGTTTCAATCAAAGTCAAAATCCTAAGACGAAGAAGCAAAGCATCATTACACCCTAGCCGATCACGCATGAAGCCTGGAAGGATTATGCATCGCAGAGGCCTCTTCTCCTCTCACACCCGTACTTGTAAAGTTCAAATTGAAACTTCAACCCTTGACAAAAATCCAACACAAAGGATAGAGGATCAAAGGATTCAGGACGAATTCCCCACATCTCCTTATTCATATCTCCTACTTCGCTCCACCATACTCGAGCAAGTTTTGTAATTTGAGTTGGACTAAATTTGATTGTTCAAATTTTTGTTCATACAGTAGGATCCTATCCAAGTAATCAGCATGAGACATAGTAGTCATTTCTATTGACTGGAGAGTGTGGAGAGAACAAAACAACAGAATTTTCAAGTAGAAGCAAAGTGATCTAGACACCCGCTTGAAGCCATTAGTTCTCTATCTAAGGCTTGGTCGGCATTAACCAAGACGTAAGATATAAACCCTTTTTTAGTCCTTCACCCCTTGTAAGTGTTGTATATTGATTTTTGTTGTCTTGTGGAGGACCTGAAGATGATGCTCACCGCCTGTTCTTGAATTGACCTTTCTTCGGGAGTATTTGGGACTAACTTGCAAACTGCCTTGCCATAAGGGGGAGACTACGAAGCATGTGCTTGCGTGGAGAAATCGTAGGATGCTATCTAGGTTATCAGCATGGGACGTAGTAATCATTTCTATTGGCTAGAGAGTGTGGAGTGAACAAAACAACAAAGTTTTCAGGTAGAAGCAAAGAGATAGACTCCCATTTGAGGTGATTAGTTCTCTATCTAAGGCTTGGTCATCAGTCTTAACCAAGACCTAAGATATAACGGTTATAACCCCTTTTTTTTGTCTTTCACCCCTTGTAGGTGTTGTATACTTTACTTTCTTTTTCCTTAATTACAAGGTCGAACCTCCCTCCCCCCCTCCCTCCCCCCCATGTGCATGCATGCCCTACCCCATGGCACAAGGGATTTTTTATAAAAATAAGTTAAGACTAAAGGCATCAAAATTTCATTAATAATGAGCAATTCAAAACTTGTCACTATTTGATTAACTCAGGCTGTAATTATATTAGCCCTAAGTTACAAGAGAAAACCATATTTTGACTTTCATTTAAACCTTTGGGTTAACCTAACCAACAAGGTAGTACTACCTGTCCGCCAACAAGCCTTTTAGATTCATGGCATGACCCTCTCATGCTAAGTTGCCTTGGTTTGGTTTTCTGCACCAATATTAGAGTTGACGTTAGGTAATAGCCGATCTGAAAGTTCTTGTCAATTTTCCTTACAATCAACTCTATCTTTATATTATTAAAGATTTGGATGATGGTGGTGGTGGTGGTGATGTCCTAACACTAAAAAGTTTACTATTAACCTTAATCAATCTGAAATTTCAATTTGAAACTGATTTCTTTTCATTACAATTAATTGATAAAGGTTTTGTCTGTGCCTGCAGTAGTTCAACTAGTTACACCTTAAGGATACTATACATTAAGTCTCAGTCTTTTTAGTTTGGTATGGATGTTTCTAGTCAGAGTGATATTGGCACAAAGCATGATACTTCTAGCATTGCAATAAATTGCAATAAGGATTGTAATCATACATGCAATGTTCATTTGAAGTCAACGACATATCCTATTTACCATCGTCCCTAAGGTTTGCAATATTTAAATGATTGCTTTGGAGCATTTAGTTTGTGATCATTCAAAAACGAACATAGATTAACGAGGACATTGTAATAGAATGTAAACATATAGTGAACAACCAGTTCCAATGTTGTGTTTGAAATCAGCTCTCTACTACCTCTAACTGAAATTTTTTCGATGCATATTTCTGTTCGGTTTGGGAAAATATGACAACAAAATAAAAAGGGGTTCATGATGTAGATTGCATATTTGAAATGCAGGGAATACAGGTCATGTCTATGAATTTTGTTGGCCTAGTCAATCTGGTACGTGCTTTCTTGATTCAAATCCTTTAAAACATTTCCTTGTTAAACTACTTCATGAGAAAGTGGAGAATGTTTCAAAAAAATTCTTGAGATGAGTTTAGTCAGTTTGTTCCATTTTGGTGTATTATATTTCTTTTTATAGAAACAAATTGATTGGCCTTAATTTTTTTTTGCAGTCAAGTTAACTTTTTCTTCACCTTTACTTGTACCATGAGAAGTCAGTTTTCTTTGTAAACCTAACGGCCAATAACTTAGCCTGCATCACTTGGTTGTAATACGACTTTGCGATCCCATGTTGCTATAGAGAGACGAACTCTCATGGTTCAATTCCTTCCATGACTCCTTTGTGAATCCATCTAAGTAATTCTAGTCAAATAGTATTAGCAATTGAGTAAACCAAATCCGAATCTTAAATAATGCTTTTGAGATGAATCAATGGATACTATTAAAAACAACACCAAGAATGTGACAATAAAATTCATAGAAGCACATTGTCATGGCTAAACTTGGCTTTTCACTCAGCAACAAGGATATGGCCTCAGTCAATTGACAAACATTTCGCCACAAACGTTTAAGCAACATTGCTGGAATACCTTGCAAAATTGTTCTCTAGCCTTGGAGTTCATTGTTGCTTCATATTTTACATTTTAGATGCTAATGTCATTAACTAAATGCGTTAAGATTCTTGATCGTGATTTGCTAATCTTCTTATGCTTAATACTGTTTGGACCACCTTTAGTCATTGGTATGTTGGAACTTGGAAGTTGGAAGTATGACACTTTTTTTATTAAGTTCTTCGAGACAATTTGTGTATGTTTACTTTGGAGCTTACATTCGTAGCTTGACTAGGTTAAAATTGTCAATGTTAAATCTATAGCAGTCTTTGGATATCCTATGCTATCAAAGTCGGGACTAGTCGGCGACTAGTCCCCGACTAGTCCCTGGGCGGCATTTTGCCGACCGATTAATTTCGATTTCGACTTTGCTGGGCGGAATCCCGACTAGTCCCCGACTAGACCCGACTAGCCCGACTAGTCCCCGACTAACGACTGCCGACTAGTCCCCAGGCAGCATTCTGCAAGCAATTTTTTTTCTTGAAAGGAGTCTTTGCAAGCAATTTTGTTTAGATTTTTTTACATTGGCTCAAAGTCTTAAGTCGCAAGACTCACAACTATGGCTCTTCCCTGTAATCATCTGTTGAGCACCTGAGAATCTCAGATAAAAACATAGACAAATAATTAGTTTATTTGTTGATATCCATATAACCCTATAATCAAAATTGGGGTTGTTCACTGATTAAACATCATCAAACAAATATTGTGATGAATTCTTAGTTCTGAGTCTTTTGACATGGGCATGAAGCTAATACAACTGTGTTCTGTTAGACTGTTACTTATATATTTATACCCATGCAGTGAAGTGTGAAGGTATGTATTGTTATTAACCGACTAATATCATATACTTATTGACATTTATGCTAGTTCATATATCATATATGTTTAGGGAGGGGGGGAGGGGTTAGAATAAGTTTTGGCCGACTAGTCCCGAATTAGTCCCGACTAGTCCTAGTCGGCCCTTGGCCGACTAGGGCCGACTACCGACTTTGACTGCATAGTGGATATCACATGTGTCCCATTAAAGATGTTTATTGGATTTCACAATATATCAAATCAGCTCAAGTTTTTGTTGTGTGAAAAGATTAAGACTCCATTCAACCCATGATACCACCATCCATATTACCCTTGCAGACTCTTACACAGACTCCTCACATGGCCCCTTTTCCATTTAGACGCATTTTCACTTGGCTAAGAGCATAGTTGTCAAGGCGCTGAGGTGAGCCTCGGCGCTTGGGGGCACCTTGGAGCCTAGGCGTCACCTATGCAGTCAAAGTCAGTAGTCGGCCAAGGGCCGACTAGGACTAGTCGGGACTAATTCGGGACTAGTCGGCCAAAACTTATTCTAACCCCTCCCCCCTCCCTAAACATATATGATATATGAACTAACATAAATGTCAATAAGTATATGATATTAGTCGGTCAACTCGGTTAATAACAATGCATGCCTTTACACTTCATAGCATGGGTATAAATACATAAGTAACAAAACACGATTGTATTGGCTTCATGCTCATGTCAAAAGACTCAGAACTAAGAATTTATCACAATATTTGTTTGCTGAAGTTTAATCTGTGAACAACCCCAATTTTGATTATAGGGTTATATGGATATCAATAAATAAACAATAATTATTTGTCTATGTTTTTATCTCAGATTCTCAAGTCGTCAACAGATGATTATAAGGAAGAGCCATAGTTGCGACTCAAGACTTCGAGGCAATGCAAAAAAATTCAAACAAAATTGCTTGCAGAGACTTCTTGCATAAAAAAAATTGCTTGCAGAATGCCGCCTAGGGACTAGTCGCCGACTAGTCCCAATTTTGATAGCATAGGGCGCCACGATCAGAATCATCAGCCAACACTTATAGTGTCAACACTGGTGCCAACACATCTATAGATGTTCCTTGAGGTTTCAAAATTTGCTAAAATTCAGTGAGGATGATCACCTTCCTATAGATAGCACGTCCATAAAAAATTAGAACATTCTAAAGTTCCTACATGCGTCAAATGTGGGGAGCTTTATCAACCGTCCATTTTAACCTTTAATTTGAAGATGATCATCAGAAGGAGCCCGGAATGATCCCAAAGTCCCTGAATGAGGTCGTAGACATCCCAGCACGACAAGGTAACAATCTAAACTGATAATAATGCATTAAAGGTCCAAAAACATATATAAAATGGCCTACAAACTGAAATAAATAAATAAAAACTGCTAATAGTAATGTTTCTTTAGCAAATAAAAGTTCTGATGCAGATGAGGCCTACATCAATCGCTTCCTCTACAAAAAACTCATCCTTGAATTTATACCGGAATACATCACCTGCAGCAGAAGGAAGACCACCATTGTGGGATCATTGCTGCTTTTGGATCTGATGATGAATCCCCAACATACATCTCGTGCAGTAGGCAACCTTCGCGTCCCTCGTGAAGAAAGTACTGGCGTCGAGCAAGGGTCAAAAGCTACTGATGAACTGGTGCAAGAGTACGCGAGCTATAGGTGGTTGGTCTGTCTCGCCAAAGTCAATGTGCCCAAGTGCCTCAGCTGACTGAAACTCCACATCGGGCTCTAACTATGGTGGTGGAAGCTTCACGGAAGGCGGAGGCTCCATTTATGACTCTGTTGTAGAAGAATTGTAGGAGGAGGTGGCTACTCTTGTGAGAATGTTGAAGGTGGAGGAAACTCCTCTGGAGGCACTGCGGGGACTCTGTTACCAAAAAAACTCTAATTTTTTTAATAAATCATGATTAAAACGCGACTTATTAATTAAACGTTCGCCACACAACTCTTTCCCGTTTTTGAAAAAATCATGATTTTCGTGTTTTATTCTCAATTTACATGTTTTTATCCCAATTAATCACATTTTAATCTCGTCATGTACTGCTCAGAAAACCTGTTAGAACATCTATATATAAATACATGACAAATTACAAAAACCTTCCCTGAACTATACACCTCATTTCATATTAGTCCCTTAACTGTTTTTTTGGCCAATTTGATCCCTAAACTATGCTCCATATAGCCCCCTCCATCAACTTTTATTCTAAAAATATCCTTATCCTTGTAAGCGTAAATTAAATATTTTTAAAACAATTTTGAGTCTTATTGGAAATTGATAAGGGTAGTTTCAGGATAAAAAGTTGAAGGAGGGGGGCTAAATGCAAATAGAGCATAGTTCAGGGATCAAATTGTTCAGAAAAAAAAGTTGAGGGACCAATATGAAATGAGGTGTATAGTTTAGGGGAGGTTTTTGTAATTTGCCCATAAAATATATTGAATATCTCTACTGTTTGTTTCCCGTCTCTTTCCTGACATTCCAACTTTTTTCTAATTTTTCTAACTTCTTCCCTAACCGATTTTTTTCAATTTCCAACTTGGTAACTATGGCTGGGCTAAGTTCCACCAGAGGCAGAATCTCCTCTAAGGGTGTTAATGGAAGTGGGGCTCCACATGAGGTGGAGGCTCTGCTTGAGGTAGTTTCTTGCTACGTCTAGCATGCCTTCTATTCTGCTTCTCTCGCCATATCAACTCTGCCTCAATCTCATCCAGAATAAAATTAACTTCATAACCGTTGGTCTTAATTGACAATGATGGAGACATTTGAGAAAGACTTCGCAGGGAAGCCAGGAGAAATGGTTTGCTCCTCGAAAAAAGCAATCATACTTTGACTGTAGATGAGAAGAAATATAGGAACAATGACTCGCATGTAGCCTGATGAAATATTTGTAAGAATTGGTTTCACAAGTGATGCAAATGAGCTCCGACGTGCAGATTTCTACAGCTGATGGCGTATTTTGATTCCCCACGGAAATCCAAGAGGTCGATCGCCGATCCGTCTGCATCAGTGGAAAGCTATTTTAATTATCTATGAGTTTGGTTATTTTTACTTTCTGTCGATCCGACTGATGGATTTTGAGTTATTTATGTTTTTTTTTTCTGGTTTGTGTAGGTGCGAGCCATGTTCGCACCCGGTTCAAGCCACAGATGCCGAACTGACTTATTAATAAGTTTTATAGTAGCCGTATGATCATAAGTCCATATATAATCTCGATGGATGGGATTCAAAGGAAACCAAAACAAACCCTAAAAGGGTTAGAAAACCCCTAAACCACCACCCCTATGCCGCCCGCTCTCTCTTCTCGAGGCAATACCCGCGCGTGACACCCCTAGGGATGCGTGCCGCGACCCCTCCTTCCTCTTTTGCCGTGTGAATGCCTCTCTTTCTCTTTCTTTCCTTTCCTTTCATTATTTCCCTTCCTATAAAGCCTCTAAAAACCCTAATAGCCGTCATAGATTGATGATGAATTGAAACCCTAGAACGGAGAAGCGGGTTCGCTTGTTCGGAAATTCATACGACGGATCGTCTTGCTTCTAGTCTTCCTCTTCTCTCCGCAAGCTTCTTCCTCGTTGCCATGCTCTCGTCTATGACTTTGCAGACAAACGATGCAGAGGTCATCTCTTCTTCAAGATCAAATTGTCCCGTCTTCTTCATCCCTTTCTTCCGGACCACGCCTCCTCTTCCGCCCATTCATCTACAACAACGGAGCCCTCGATCGCGGCCGGCATTGACCAAAGCATGGTTTGAATCATATCTCGATATTTTCATGTGATAAACATCCTTCTAATTCGACAAATTGCTGATTTTATTTAGGGTTTTCAAATTACTTGGCTTCTAAAGGATCTCATCCATTAGATTATCTATCGCTTAGATTCGTGTTTTGTTGAGACTTTGGCCTTATGTTTGAGATCATGTTATTCAACGTATTGCTGGAATTTTATTATTAAATCTGGAATTAATTGTTCACATGCTAGTTTTATTACTTCGCTAAAGTAAACTTGTTGGGCATGATTGGATGATGATTAGTGCTCTTAGTCCTTGCTGAAATTTGAATAAAGACGTGCAGAAATTTATCTTTAATCGTTTAAATTCAGTACTTGTGTTCTTTAAGAACCCTGCATGCTGTGAAGCACGGACACGGACACGGACACGGACACGGATACGGATACGGATACGGGACACGGTAAATCTTGAAAAACTAGGATACGAATACGGCGAGGATACGGCAAATATATATATATATATATATATATATATATATATATATATATATATATATATATATATATATATATATATATATATATATAATATGATTAAATTTAGAGCAAGACTCGCAAGCAAAATGATACAATACATAATAAACTAGTCTTCAATTCTCCATGATCCATCAAACTATCTATGAGTCCATGTCCCATGACAAACAAAAACAACATATAACATATTACATGTTGGAAAAGATAACAAATACTATTATACCTAAAATTGCCCCTAATAGGACCAAATAAAGATCTCGAGTAGTGCTCCCATGTGGTAGATCACATTTGGCATGAATAGTCACATCAGGAGTGGCAATCTGATCGGCACTAGGAGCAACAATCTGACCGACATCATATTTCTCCTCGCACCTTTGGAAGGTCTGAAACCTTTCTTGAGCCTCCTCCAAGGAGCCAAATGAGTAATAGCTCGCTCCTCCGTAACGAGTCACCTGTAGTTGGCATTCCTCCCAACTATCATAAATGCCAGCCCTCCTGCCTACAAAAACAACATAATACTTTTTCCTTGCCATAGTTACCTGGATAATTAAGTAGAAATAAAAACATCAATAACATACAACATTTGCATACAATAACTCAAAAGTCAAAACTATCAAGTCATAAGACTCATAAGTCATAACTATCAACTATCATGTCATAAGAGTGATAAGACTCATAAGTCATACACCCACCAGGGGATTGGAGTGTTGGCAAAGCAACTGATGCTTTGGTGATGAGGTTGTGGGTTCAACTCTTCCTCCCCTCGATTTACCCAGGAGTGAAGTGGGAATTGCCGAGTGGGTCGGGCTTCACTCCCGGAGGGATTAGTCCGAGCCTGAAGTGGGCCATTGCTCGAAAGGTTTCGGGACACCCGCCGATGTCAAAAAAAAAAAAAAAAGACTCATAAGTCATACTCATAATACAAAAGGTTTCAAAACTAAAGTCAAAAGCTCAAAACTTATAACTTTATAAGTCATTACAAACATAATAGCCTCCAAGGCTCCAAAATCACTCCCCAATCTAAACTTTAAAATAATCGAGCACAAGGTTCTAAAAAGCGCTAGGCGCTAGTCGGGCGGTGGGGGGCCGCCTAGCGCCTAGGCGGCCTAGGCGGGGCCTAGGCGGCGCCTAGGCGTTTTGCCTTTTTTTTAATTATTTTAATTATTATTTTGATATTATAATATATATATATATATATATATGTTTAAATATTAATATAAGTTCAAGATTATCCCAAACCATTATTTTAAAGAACAAGTATATAACCATAATTCAAGATTGAGTGATTAACAAGAACAAAAGCAAATATGGTCCGCCTGGCCAGCCTCAGCCCGCCTGGTCCGCCTGGCCAGCCTCAGCCCGCCTGGCCCGCCTCAGCCCGCCTGGCTCGCCTGGTCCGCCTGGCCAGCCTCAGCCCGCCTAGACCGCCTAGGCGGCCGCCTTGCCCCGCCTAGACCGCCTAGGCGGCCGCCTAGCTCCGCCTAGGAGCTTGGCCGCTTTTCTGGAGCGCCTAGGGCCTAGGCGAGGCGGTGGGGGGCCGCCTAGCGCCTAGGCGCCGCCTAGGCGGCCGCCTAGACCGCTTTTTAGAACACTGATCGAGCATCAACATTATCATCATCACCATCACCCCCATCGTTGGTGAACACAATCGCCTCCAACTCCGGCTCATCGAGAGACAAGTCTGCAATCTCAAGGACTCCGGCACCCTCGAGCGAATCAAATGCGTCTCCTCCAACATCCCACATCTTAGTATCTCCTTCCATGTAGTGGGGGTTTCTCCTAGATAGAAGGCGGAGGTTGGTGTGCACAAACACCAAATCTTGGGCTCTTTGGGGTGTTATCTTGTTCCTCCTCATCGAATTTATGAAAGAATACGTGCTCCAATTCCTCTCACAACAAGAGGAGGAGCATGGTTGCCCAAGTAGCTTTAAAGCTAGATTTTGGAGCGTTGGTGTACATGCCCCGTAGATCACCCACCAATCCTTTGGATCCATCTCTCCTCTATCAACTTGGCTATCGCAATCTCCAAACTCTCCGGTGCATGACGAGAACTTGGCGAATTCGACATTCACGGTACGGCGATCGTCTGAACTAGCAAAGTACCTTTTCAAGCACTTGTTTCTCTCATTTGCTATCTCCAAGTCTTTGTGAGGAGGAGTCCGATTAGGAGCATCACTTAGCCATTTCACACTATAGTACCTACTCAAAGTAAAACAAAAAAGGTAAAACCGAAAAAGAATGAAAATAGTTATGAAGAGAGATATCTACACTTTCAATTTTCAAATATTAAGGGAATGAAGTGGACTAGTGGGGTTACCTCGGATTTAGAGAATGTGCTAAGCAATGTAGTGGGGTGTTGCTTTTGTTCCACCAATCGACTAAAATCGTGTGCACCACTGAATAGAATGGTGATTCCTCATTGTCCCTTCTTTTTTCATGCCGATATATTGATGTCTTGACCTTCTCAATCATGGAGTCCCACATGTCATACACCAAGTGAAGCGAAGGCCTATCAATGTCGGCTATTCTCAATATCTCATAAATCGGACCGGTAAACGTAAGAATGTAGTCGATCTTGTCCCACCACAAGTCATCAAGCAACTTTTCTTTGACAAATTGCGCTTTCAGAACATCATCCTCCCTATACAAAGACCACTGCTCACTAATAACCATATTCTGAAGGCCGCGCTTGATTTGCTTGAATCTCCTTAGCATCACAATCACTGACGCAAAGCGAGTCTCCGCAATTGCTAGCATCTTCAAGTTCACAAATTCGTTGAACATTGCAAGACGCATAGAATGGTTCATAATGAAGTTTCTGATGATGGAAGCATCCCCGGCAACAATTGTTATCCAACTACATTCATCATATGTAGTCTCATTTGTTTCAATGTTTTTCGCTGCACATATGTTCTTCAACGCCAAGTTGAGGGTATGAACTACACAGGGCGTCCAAAATATGTGAGGATATTGCGCCTCAATAAGTAATCCCGCGCCCGACATACGGGAGCATTATCGGTGATGACTTGAACAACATGTGAAGGGCCAACCTCCGCAATCGTCTCCTTGATCAAGTTGGCAATGAAGAATTTGTCCTTGTACTCACCCTCACAATTGACGGCTCTAAGAAACATCGGCCCACTTTCAGTTACCGCCATGAAGTTAATTAGAGGCCTCCGTTGTGCATCCGTCCATCCATCGCTCACAATGCTCACCCCCTTTTCCTTCCAGGAATGCCTAACCGGTTCCAATAACCTTTCAAGGTTTGCCCTCTCCTTCAGTAGTAATGTGGTCCTCAACATATTGTAACCGGGTGGAATGTACCCATTGATGTTATTGCTAGCGGCAAACATGTAGGAGCTAGTATAGTAGGGATTCCTCGCTAGATGAAATGGCAATCCCCCTGAATAGAACATTCTTGCAATCTCTTCATTCAATTGCTCCCTGACTTGGAGATTGAATGCCTTCTCCAATGCACTACTTACGCTGGCCTTTCTCTTTCTCAGATCTGCTTCCAAGCCTTCTTGCCTAAAGGACATGGATCTTTCTTTGTTAAATGCACAAGGCAAAGGGACAAGCTAAGGCATTGCATTCTTAGCTCTCGTTTCAGCGTCATCCACTACTCTCTGCATCTCGTTCACTTGCTCCGTTTTCACATTCGGGCATACCGCAATACCAAATCCCTTGATTCTCAACAAGTGCGCCTTCACCCTTGAATACGACCCCTTGTACTCTTTCTGACAATAATTACACACAAATGTGGTATTTCCTCCTTTTGGGGCTCTCGATGAGACTGTGACATACCTCCATAATGGAGTAATGTCAATGTTACTGTTATGAGTGTTATCATCTCCTGTCCCCGTAGAACTACTCCCAGTAACACCACCAACACCAGCAGTGCTCATATAATCTGAGCTCATTCTCCTATAGTCCTATACAATATTGAAATCAATACGAGACTACGAGTAAATACAACATGAGTAACTACCAAATCTAAATCATAATTTGAGGTGACATTGCGCCCAACTAAATCTGAAATCAATGCGAGTAAATACAACTTGAGTTACCCAACTAACTTTTTGATCTTCTGATTTTTTTTGCAGGTTTTAGGAGACAATGAGACATTGTGCAGGTTTTGATCTTTTGGAAAAAAAAACAGTCAATCCGAATCTGACATTGTGCAGGTTTTAGGAGACATTGTGTAGATTTTTTTTGCAGGTTTTGATATTCTGGAAAAAAAAAAAAACAAGGACTTTAGAGGACCAAAATCCCCAAGGCACTAAGATACTTTGTTGAGACTGAGCAGCTGGCAGTAAGAACTTCTGAAGTAAAACATTGATTTGTAAAAACTGATTTGTAAAAGCTAAAAACCAGAAAAAATCCCAGGACAGTCGATACTAACTTTACAAATCAGTTTTGGGATTTTTTCTGTTAAGTTTGTAAAACAGAAAAAATCCCAAAACAGTCGGTTCCAACTTTACAAATCAGTTTTGGGATTTTTCTGATTGTGTACCAATCACAGAGAACAGACGAGAGAGAGAGAGAGAGAGAGAGAGAGAGCCAAACCTGGTCGAGATTGTTGCTCGGAGAGCCTAAACCAGGTCGTGGTCGCGATCGTTGCTCGGAGAGCCTAAACCAGGTCGCGATGACGCGAAGAGAGTGGAGCTCAGAGAGAGGGGAGCTCAGAGGGCCAAACCGTCGCCGTTGCCACCGCTCTAGGGCTTCAGTTGCTCAGGGGGGACGAAATCCAGCCTCCAGGGTATCGTCCCTCTTTAAAACCAAACCCAGTCGGGTTTTAATCACATCTGGATCATGCAGGCCCGACCCGACTATCAAGCAGGCCCGACCCGACTTTTAACCAAGCAAGCCCGACTCGACTAGCACAGACCGTATCCGATCCGTATCCTCCCGTATCCTCCACGTATCCATGCCGTATCCGGCCTGTATCCGATTCTCTTTTTTTTTTAAAAAAAAAATAATGGATACGTTGTAGCCGTATCCGACACGTATCCATGCCGTATCCGTGTCTGATACGTGCGAATACGGGTACTCGTGGCCTGTAGGAGTATCCGTGCTTCATAGCCTGCATGCATCAACAAGGAAGAATGGAATATGAGGATCGGGCGCAATGATTGGACATGGTGTCAGATTGCTCCGATATCAACTTGATATAGCCAAGGGAGAACCTACACTAGGTTTGGAAGGGATTTAGAGCAAATATGGAATTAGGACAACCAGGAGTATTTTCGTCTTTTCAATATGTTTAGTTTTTTTCGATCTTGGCAAAAATTGGTGGGGAGGAAGGTCTTGATGTGAGGAAGGACTGGTCAAATTTTGAAGTCGATTAGATTACTGGATCTAAAGTTATGGATCGACATGTGTGAAGAATTTATAAATAAATAAGGAAGGAATAAATAAATAAAGGGATGAAGGGTGTGGATCGCAAGCAATGAAGGGATGAAGGGCACATATGGATTATGGAGAAACAAATAAGGAAAGAATAAATAAATAAACTAAAAATAAAAAGAAAAGAAAGGGAAAGGGACGAACATTTCACAGGAAAAGATAGAGATGGTGTGGATCCCGAGAAAGACCGTGCAAGGGTATTCCCTGTGGGTAGAGACGGGAGGAGAGAGAAAGAGGGGAAAGAGGAGGTGGCCCGGAGTATTTTGGATCTCATAAGGTGCAATTAAAGCCTACTTAGATACCACGCCATTTAATATTTAAGTTGTCATATTCTAACCATCGGATCGAGCTTCTAATCTCTATTGGTGGCTCCGCATAGAACCCTGTAGCCATATTTTATTAAATATAATATAGGAAACTCGTCAGAAAGTGATGTGATCCGACTTGGTCCCAAGCCCACCAAGTCGAGCCCAAGTAGCCCAATAGACCGACTTCGAGCCTTGAGGCTTGCGTAGAGCTGATATTTGCCAAGATGTGGTTCTGTTTTAAATTCAGGTTGTTAGTTGGTTCAGATTTAAATCTAGGATTAAAGCCGAAATTATGGTTAGGATTCAGTTTTATTTGTTACCATTTTTATCTTTTCCTTTAACCTATTTAAAAACCCCCATTGTAACCATTGAGGAATAGTATATGATGAATGAATGATGGCTTTTGCCGCTTCGGCTTTGCCCATGGACTAGGTATCTTTTCTCTTTCCCTCTCGAGTCTTGATCTGGTGGAATCCAGGTTTACGTCTATGCTTCTAAGTTCTATATCATGCTTTCTTCTCTGTTTCTAGCCCCAACATAAAGTTCATTGGAACTCGAAGCCCTTAGACTCAAAGTCTGTGGACTGTGAAAGCTCTTGGAGTCCATCACTTAGAGGTTTTACTCATAAATCTCCACCAAATCTCTATATTTATTCATTGAGGTCTCTAACTCCAAATTAGAATATCCAGTTAACTAGGTAGGACTTTTAACTAGGGAAGATCCACCATTAACTAGGGAAAATTTCTAAAATCTCTTAGCTGAGAAGTTCTATAGCTAAATTAACCACAAAGCCTCTTCCTTCCTATATTGTCTCTTTCCTTCTTGAATGAATAGCACATGTATGTTGTCTTTCTCTTACATGTGTTACTTCTATGCCAAGTGTTTAACCCTCCTCTCCTATGTCACACCTTATGCCTTGTGTGTAACTCTCCTCCACCCATGTGTCACACGTATGTGATACCAAGTGACACTAATGCGTATCATGATATAAACATACAATTAATTATAGTGATGTGTACCATGATGCAGCAATGAGTATTACATTATGCAATGATAGTTTAAATTCTAACTTTTCTTGATCTGGCTTGTTCTCCAAGTTCTTTGTCAGAATGGAGGACAACAAGTGCCTATGAGGTGTTCAGTGTTCTATGATATGCTCTTAAGAGAAACTTTTATAAGGTTTTGATCACAAAATACAATGAAACATAATTGTATGTTGGCTTGTTTAGCTTAGTTTCTGATCTATTTTACAACACCAATGAACAAGTACATGACAGTGGCATTTGGTTTTCAAAATGCAATCGAGATTTTTTTATTTTGGAAAGTTGAATTAGTCTCAGCTGAGATTGACGAACACATGTCATCCATTTTTTCATTTGTTTAGGGTTATCTCTGGGTTGGACAGACCACTTTAGGTGCCATTCCAAAATTCCCAAACTGGTAACACAGGATTGAAAATGTCACTCTGAAAATCCTGACCAACTAATATGGGTCTTCAAAATTCCTAGAAGTTCTCTGGAGCCCTTAACAATTGACACCCCCCCCCCCCCCCCCCCCCCGTTACCCTAAGGGAGCATTTTATTATTTTAAGTGTCACTCTGAAAATCCTAAATAATTATGACGAGATTAAGTGTCACTTTGAAAAACCCGAATGACAAATGCAGCCTGCAGGACTTCAAAATTCTCAGAGGTTCTCCACAGTCCCAAACGACTAGCTCCCCTAAAAGAATAATTATCTTGGGTCACTAATGTCGGTTTCTAAAGGTTCTGGGGATACATTGAGGGTTCAACATATAATATCTACTAGTCCGAACTCTTGGGCAATGCCCTAGAAACGGCGAAAGATGAGAAGCGACCCAGTGAGAAGGCCACTCACAGCCTAACGATGCAAGTGGGCCCATCAGTGAATCACATTTAGTGCACCCATCGGAATCACACCTCTTTCTCTCCATCCCCACCGTTAAGTATGCAGAAGAATCATGTGAGCTTGGGGTTGCTACGTGGTGCTCATGGGAGAGTGGGAGGGGAAGGTTATCTCGTAGGAAGAGGGTGTCACATATGAACATGATAGTATAGCAAAGGAAAATGGAAAAGATAGTTTCTGGCAAATTGGAGGGCCTTGAGATTAAATGCTGGTGGGTTACAAATAAGAAATTGCTTCAATCTGAAAGAAGCGAAACCACACCATGCTAGGAGTTCCTTAGGCATGTGGGGGATGGAAACCATTATTTTAAAGTGAAGCACTTTTTCAAAGTCAATCACTTCGAGGAATGTTAGGCAATGATGATAGGAAGACACTTCTAACAAAATATTTTCTCTAAAAAAAAAGACACTAACAAAACCATTCATCCGTTCTGGTTATATGTTAAGGGTCCAAGAAACTAATTCTGACCATTTGGGAAAGGATGTGCTTCATGATGTTCAAGGGACATTGGATGAACCTTGCATCACTCAGTTATGCTTTAAAATAATATTGACTTTGAAATTAGCAAGAGCGGTGAGATGCTTCTCTGTTAGGAGATGACAGCTAGGGTTTGGAGAGAATGAAATGATTCTCTATTAATGGACTGAAGCTCAATATATATGTACATGCATACACACACAACCCGAACCGACTATACATAGAACCCGACCCATATATATTAACACTCTCCCTCAAACTCACGGTGGATCATGTACCGAGAGTTTGCTGATAAAATGACGAAATCGAGCAATTGTAAGGGGTTTTGTGAGAAAATCAACAGTCTGCTCCGTCGAGGGAATGAACGGCAAGGAGATGGTGTGGGCGAGAAACTCCTGCCGAACATAATGACAGTCCACCTCGATGTGTTTGGTCTGTTCGTGAAAAACCGGGCTGCTAGCAATCTGGATAGCACTTCGGTTGTCACAGAAGAAACAGGGTTGCTAGCAATCTGCAGTGGTGGAAGCCATAGCCCGGTATTCGGCTTTAGTGCTAAGTGAGCAACGGACTCCTGTTTCTTGCTGTGCCAATAAATGAGGGAGTCGCCAAAGAACACACAATAGCCGGTGGTAGAGCGACGAGTAGCAGCATCTCCAACCCAATCTGCATTGGAGTAAGTGTGCAGGACCAGCGGAGATGTAGAGGAAAACAACAGTGAACGAGTGACGGTGCCTCGGAGATACCGAATAATCCGAAGGACCACTGCAAAGTGAACAAAGCGAGGAGCCTGAACGAACTGGCTGACAATACCAACAGTATGGGCAATATCAGGCCTAGTCATGATGAGATAAACGAGCATCCCATCCAGCCGCTGGTAACGAGAGATATCCTGGAACGTACGCTCCTCTTGACGAGCGGACTGCGAGTCACAGATAAGTTGATGCCAGCGTGAACTGCCGCGCGGGAGAAACCTGTCCCGGAGATATTCCCACACCACGCGTACTGTAGGAAGGCGGCCGATGGGAGCAAGGAGCGGACGAGCAACGAAATCCAGGAGATAGGCACGGATGGCCTGATCGTGGCGACGCCACGTGAGGGCAACAGCCGTGGCTGCTGTGGTAGTAGCCGTGGCGGCAGCAGCGGAGGACTCGGCACTAGCGGCGGCACGACTGGTGACCAAGGAGGAACCGGAAGAGGCCTCCGGAGGCAGGTCGTCACTGGTGATGTGACCCCACAGATCGCAACTGGAGAGCGCAGGCTTGACAGTAAGCGACCAATCAGGCCAGTTGCTAGCAGAGGTTAGCTGAAAGGTGACCACCTTTAGCGATGGAGAGATGATGACGACGGAAGGCGTAGGAGAGGACGCCATAACTGAGGATCAAGGACCGGAGAGGGAGATCAGGGGCTGCTGCGGGTTGTGGGTTACGATAGGGTGGGTTGTGACTATAGGTGACGGCAGGGGAGGGTGCAGATGGAGGCAGGGGGGCAGTGGGTGAAAAAGGGAGGCCAAGAGTGTTGCGGGAGGCCGAAAGAGCAGGAGGGCCGCTGCGGGAGGTCGGAGGGAGTGGGAGGGTGCTGCAGGCTGCCGGAGGGAGCGAGGGGGAGGCTGAAAGGGGGGATGGGGGTGCTGCGGGAGGTCAGAGGGAGGGGGGTGCTACGAGAGGCCGGAGGAAGGCGAGGTGATGCTGCGGGTTGTCTGAGGGAGCGGGGGGGAGGCCGGAGGGAGGGGGGTGCTGCGGGCTGTCGGAGGGAGCGGGGAGAGGCCGGAGGAAGGGGTGGTGGTGCTGCGGGCTGCTGGAGGGAGCGGGGTGGAGGTCGAAGGGACCGAAGGAGGGAGATCGGAACGGGGGGAGATCGGAGGAGAGAGATAGGAGCCGGAGATGGCTGCCGTCATCGTCGTCATCACCGTCGGCGTGCGAGAGAACCCTAAAGCTCTGATACCATGTTAGGATATGACGGCTAGGATTTGGAGAGAATGGAATGCTTCTCTATTGAAGGACTTAAGTCCAATATATATGTACATGCATACACACACAACCCGACCCAACTGTACATCAGGGTTTTAAATCTTGGTCGATATCGGTACGTACCAGTTTTGGCCGGTTCGAAACCGGTATTGCATCCGATCCCGGTACCGGTACGTACCGGCCGGTACCGGTACGTACCGGCCTGTATCGGCCGGTACCGACATGTTAAAATTTTTTTTTTTTTTTTTTTTTTGGGGGGGGGGGGGGGGGGGTTCGGGTTTTTTTTTCTCAACCGGTATCGGTCCGTATCGGCCGGTACTGGTACGTACCGGTTCGGGGCCGACCGATACCGTGATCGATACCGTGATTTTAAACCTTGTTGTACATAGAACCCGACCTATATACATTAACATTCTCTATCCAAAATATAATGGATTCTTGAGGAATATTAACTGAACTCTCGTGTCTATCCTTGGTGTCTAGTTTGCCTTCCAAGGTTACTGAATACGAGGGATTTTGCATTTCTTGTCACTATTAAAATTCTGGACCTGCTATGTAAGAATGAAGTTCAATGACTTGAACTTTTAATCTTATTAACCTTCAAGTGCAATGCCATTGATTGAGAGCTTCCAGTTCCACATGTGTAGTTTCTTCGCTCTTAATTTCTTTTCATTGTATTCTCAAATATCTTAGCTTTATTTTTGTTCTTTTTTTTTGGTGATGCAGGATTTAAAGGGCTGGTTAGAGGGGCAAATCCGAAAGGAACTATCCATAAGGCTACAGAATAAATTGAACTCTTTTTTCTTGTCACCCAACGGTAGATAGAAGCAATTAAAACTTACATGCTGTTGAATATTTTATAATTCTTTTGTTGTCCATTATGTACATTTTAACTGCATTACGGATCAAACCTGAATAATTTCATGTGTACTATATGCTTTAAATTATAAACTCCCGTTATGTAGGCCTATTGAGTTAAGTACCACCCTAGTAGTTCAAAAACCTCTAGTTACAATCAGTATTAGGCAGTATCACGTCGCAGAAAAGAAACACTTCTATAAAATAGTCTCTATCTTTGTTGATCTGCAAGAGTCTTTTAATGAACTAAAGCAGATTGTTTGATAACCATTATGGTTTGGCAGTGTGCTTTCGGGTTTAAGAATACAGATTAGATTGAGTTGAGTAGTATAGGTTATTGGTTTTCTAATGGAATTTTGCCGGATAATTTAATCTACATGTGCTGGATTTTTTGGCAAAGCTGCCATTTGGTTTAATTTGGGTTAACAAAGTTTGCAAAGAAGAAAATATATATCAGAATGGCAGTAGAATTAGGACATGGGAATATAGGTTTTAATTAGGATTTTGGTGGATCTTTGTCTAAGGAAAAATATCACTGACGTACAAATTGAAGAAGATAAGTAGATTCTGGCATAATAATCACTGCAAAGGTTGATTTGTTGTTTTCATGGATTTCAAACTTAATAATGTTATGAACAAGTTTTGGAATTTTTTGCAGACATTTGGTTTAAGTTGAATTACATGTTTGCAAACTATGAAATAACTAAATGGTCGAATGATACTAGGGTTAAGGCATATGAACATAAAGTTTTGTTAGTGTTTTCATATCTATTGCCTAGTTAAATGTGTAATATATCTGGGCATACAAGATGAAGAGAAAGAAACGTAGAAACAAAGAAAGCATAAGAGGAGTAGGAGCTCATAGGAGCCCTAGAACTTATTTGGACATGGATGGAGGGTCATCACCCATAAAAAGAAACCCAAGGGGTCTTGCCTCTTCTCTTTGGATTAATCTAGAGTCCCTCCACTTTTGGTACTCTTTATCCATTATTAAATTTTTTAAAAGTCAAATTTCAGATTAAATGGGTCTTCCAAACTAATTAGAAGTTCAATTGGTCTCAGAGTCCCATTTAGTAAAATAGAAAAGCAAATTCGTACACTCGTAGAATAGGATCTGGCTCTTGGTGATGTTGTTTTCTCTTGGAGTAGAATTCCAAATTTAATGGAAATTTATAAGAGAGAGAGAGGGAGGAGAAATTGAGGAAAATTCATTGTTTGCTACATGATCTTCTTATGACCCTCCTCGGTATTTATGACACATCGGGAATCCTGCGTTCTGTTTTTGACTCAATTAAGAGAATCCCAACCAAATGACGCTCGGCATGAGCATTATGGTCCTAGCATCCAGCTGGAGCATTTGGTTAGAGAGGAACAACATGATTTTTAAAAAGAGAAGCAAAAAACAAGATATGAAGCAGGTTGAATCCTTGGTTATGCTTTGGTTGTCAGCTTTATCAGAGAAAGCTAGGAAGAAGGTTGAGGAATTAACTTGTAAAATTTATGATTTGCTCGATTATCTTTGATCGAGCTTATGAATCCTAGGAGAGACTTGAAGCTGACTAATGGCATCACCACCATCCATTTTCTTCACTTTCGGTTTCAAATGGCAAGTATGGGTTTCTTTCAACCAGGATTTGAGGAAGAAGATAATAAAAAACGTCTTGAACCAGATTTAAGGTTTACTCAAGAATTTTTTGAGGACAGACTTTCTTCACGATCTGAAGATCCAATGGATTGGTTTTTTTTCTAGGGTTTGGAAGACAGGTTTTGGAGAAGATGGACATAAAACGGTTAGGAGCTAAGGGGGCTTTGCTAGTTAATTCATTTAAGGGTTGTTTCGGTAGAGGAAATAGCCAACCAGGCTGACTTGAAGCTGACTCAGCGCTTCAGACAGCAAACAATTGGAGCTCTTAGTTTTGGGTGGTCCTAATATTGTAAAAAGTAGGGGGCATTTTACTTAACCCCTAAATGTTTGGGGGGTGGGGGGTAAGTCATATTAACCCTATATTTTATAGATATGTATCCTTCATGCAGTTCTTACTTAGAATAAGATATTTGGAAGAAAAAAAGTTGATTGTTGGAAAAGGGTTATGCTTTACAAAAAATCTACTTGAAAACCTAGTTTGCACCCAATGCTCCATAACTTACTCTTTGGAGCTGTCATGAACACATGACTTTTGACTTAAATTTGTGTTCTCTCCTATTTTTGTGGTTTCAAATCGTTTGGAATCTTTGGATCATGGTTTCCAGAATATTCTTGTGGGAAACCTTCTTTTAGGATTACTGATATATGAAGAACTACCATACCAACACCTAATCCTTTATGTGAGAAACAACACCTATCCAATCGAGTATAAATTTAGAAGTCACTCTTTTTGCAGGGATCATCTAATATCTGCTAACTTATGATGTACTTCGGGCAAGTATTGATAACTTGCTTAGAGGGAGTGATGCGCAAGATCCGAATCAACAGAAACAAACAAGCTTCAAATAGCACAAGGAGAAGAGAGAAGCGAATCAACCTTGGAGGTTGTCTAGAACAGAATTTTATTAAATTGGCCTAGAATATGTTATGATTTCATCAATGCCTTTACAATAAGCTGTAGCCATCGTTTATTAGACTATGTTTCTTTTGTTTATAAGTAACGAGGGACCCGAAAACATCAGAATCCTAAATTCAAAAATATTGAAATGCTATCTCTTCTTCTTCTTGTCTTCTTTCTTTCTCCCTTTTGCTTTGTTTTTTCTTCTTGCCTTCTATTTTCTTCAGTTTTTTGTAGCACTTTTAGCTAGCAGATGAGGAGTGAAGGCTTGCACACTGGCCTCCTAACGAAATAAAGAAGGGACAAAAAATGGTAATCACACCTCTTCCTCGCTTAAAATAGAATCCCAATCCTCACAATGTTGGTAGGCTCCTCAGCTTAAAGATCGTATTCCTCCCATTGTGGGAGAGGAGTCTGATTTCTCCACTAGTTGTCATTCTCCACTAATGATGGCCCCGCCATTATTTTATCCCTTGCTTGTCGTGGCTGTATTCAGTCTATCCCTTGCTTTCACATAATTGTTTTTTAGAAATCGCTCTTGTGTGGAGTGGGGTCTCGGCCCAAGCCCCTACCTATTTATTGAATAAAATAAAGTACTACCAGTAGCACAAAAAAGGAAAATCAAAGAAAAAAAAATTTAATGTTCCAAAGAAGAGGCATCACTACCCTAAAAGTTTCCTTCCAAAACTTAATTCAAATGCCAATGAGCTTGATCAACTCCATTTTATCTCTTATCTTGTTGCAAAAAATTTAATTGTTCCTTTCTTTTCGTATTCTCAAGCAAATAGCAATTACTAGCATGCCCCAAGTACTCTTCCAAATCGTCTTTGTTTGTTTCCTTCGCCAAATTGTCCAGAGTGAACAAACTACAAGGTTTCCCTTTAATCCCTAGTTTTTACTTATTGGTGCACTAGTGCAATGCAGAAAGCCTATATAAGGTGACAGATCATTAGTTGATTAAAATAAATAATGTTAATATAAATTTTCACAATTCAAGTTCGATTGTTTAGTATCAAGCAGATAATTTTGTGATTAATCTAGATGCCAGAAGCAAACAAGTAGTGTCACACAGTTTTTATATGAGGGATTGATCATGTGGAAGCCAAAAAGGTTACGCTAGCTAAGATTGGCTCAACATGTAATGATTAAATTTTATTAAATAAAGGATTTGAAAGATACAGTTTAAGGCACAAATTGGTTTAAAAAATATAAGTTTTATAATGTTGAAAGATTCTATTGAAACTGTTAGGAGATGACAGCTAGGGTTTGGAGAGAATAGAATGAATCTCATTGAGGGACTGAAGCACAATATATAAGTACATGTATACACATAGAACCCAACCCGACTATACATAGAACCCGCCCGGTATATATACTAACACTCCCCCTCAAACTCACGGTGGATCATGTACCGAGAGTTTGCTTATAAAATGACGAAATCTAGCAATCGTCAGGGGCTTTGTGAGAAAATCAGCAGTCTGCTCCGTCGAGGGAATGAACGGCAAGGAGATTATGTTTGCAAGAAACTCCTACCGAACATAATGACAGTCGACCTCGATGTGTTTGGTCCGCTCATGAAAAACCAGGTTGCTAGCAATTTGAATGGCACTCCGGTTGTCACAGAACAGAGGTGTAGCCCCAGAAGTCCTAACTCCCAAATCGAGTAGAAGACGTCGAAGCCAGACAATCTCGGCAGTGGTGGAAGCCATAGCTCGGTACTCGGCTTCGGTGCTGGAGCGTGCAACAGATTCATGTTTCTTGCTGCGCCAAGAAATGAGAGAATCACCAAGGAACACGCAGTAGCCGGTAGTAGATCGACGTGTAGC
Organism: Chamaelirium japonicum; assembly: GCA_947650365.1. Taxonomy (NCBI): domain Eukaryota; kingdom Viridiplantae; phylum Streptophyta; class Magnoliopsida; order Liliales; family Melanthiaceae; genus Chamaelirium; species Chamaelirium japonicum. The sequence continues at coordinate 53,797,618 of OX393559.1, forward strand.
AACATCGCCAGCCCAATCGGCATCGGAGTAAGCACGCAGAACTAGTGGAGATGTGAAGGAAAATAGCAGCGATCGAGTGACAATGCCACGGAGATACCGAATAATCTGAAGGACTGCTGCATAGTGAACTGAGGGAGGAGACTGAACGAACTGACTTACAATACCGACGGCATGGGCAATGTCAGGTATAGTCATGGTGAGATAAACGAGCATCCCAACCAGCCGCTGATAACGAGAGATATCCTGGAGAGGCTCACCATCGGTAGAGAAAAGCTTCAAGTTAAGCTCCATAGGCGTGTCAGCAGTACGAGAATCAGTAAGAGCAGCCTCGATAAAAATATCGGAGATGTACTTCTGCTGGGAGATCAACAATCATCGAGCTGACCGGGCAATCTCAAGGCCAAGAAAGTACCGGAGAGGGCCGAGATCCTTCATCTCAAACTGGCTCTGGAGATGGCGCTGAAGGGAAGCTATGGTAGCACTGTCATCCCCGGTGATAATCATATCATCCACATACAGAAGTAACACAGCAATACCCTGACTGGAGGAGCGGGTGAACAGAGCATAGTCAGAGGATCTCTCAACAAACCCAGCTGCCAGAACTGCACTGCGGAAGCGCTCAAACCATGCCCGAGGTGCTTGTTTGAGCCCATAGATAGCACGGCGTAAACGACAAACGTGCCCTGGAGGAACTGAAACGCCCGGAGGAGGAGCCATGTATACTTTCTCGAAGAGGTCACCGTGGAGGAACGCATTGGTGACATCCATCTGATGGAGAGGCCACCCTCGAGCAGCTGCCACAGCTAAGAGGGTGCGCACAGTAATCATCCGAGCAACTGGAGCAAACGTCTCCTCGTAATCAATCCCATACTCCTGGGAGAAGCCACGAGCAACGAGGCGGGCCTTGTGCCGCTCAATGGACCCGTCAGGTCGAGTCTTGACCTTGAATATCCACTTGCAGCTAACAGGCACCACGCCTGAGGGATAAGGCACCAAATCCCATGTCTGGGTCCGCTGAAAAGCCTCAAGCTCAACTGACATGGTCTGCCGCCACTCTGGATGTAAAGCTGCCTCACGGTACGACTGGGGCTCCCGGTGGGTGTGAAGAGCTGTAAGAAAGGCCTGGTAGGACGGAGAGTAGGAGGCAACAACAGAGTGTCCAGAAGTGTCAGGAGAAACAGGAATAAACACAGAGTAACCAAACCTGTCAGGGGAGTAGTCATATCTGTCAGGAGGGTGATGTTCGCTCAAAGGGTAGCACCGAACAGGACCAGGATCCGCGGCCGGAGAGGTGGGAGCAGCTGCAGGCAAAGTAGTATTAGTGGAGACAGTCTCGGTGGGAGGAACTATGGAGCGACGAACGTAGACACGTGTGATAGGTGATGGTGGTGAAGGTGACGGGGGAGAGGGAGGTGGCGGGGGAGGTGGAGGTGGTGGAGACAGGGGAGGCGAGGAAGGTAGAGGAGGCTCAACCGGGAAGGTGGACGTGGGAGCAGGATACGGAGGTAGGAAGGGGATGGTGAGAGGGGGTGACGACGTAGAAGATGACGTAAGTGGTGAGGGAAGATCCCGAGACTCAGTGGAAAAGTACGGGACATCCTCTACAAAGGAGACGTGGCGAGAGACACGGATCCGGCAAGCCAAGGGATCGTAGCACCGTAGCCCTTGTGCTCCCGACTGAGTCCTAAGTGAACACACCTAACAGACCTAGCAGAGAGTTTGGTGCGCTCATAGGGAGGGAGGAGGACGAAACACGTGCACCTAAAGGTACGAAGAAGAGAGTAGTCAGGAGATGTGGAGTACAGTCGCTCGTACGGGGAAACACCAGAGAGGGATGAGGACGGTGTGATGTTGATGAGGTGAACAGCGGTCAAGACAGCTTCAACCCAGTAGGAATGTGGAACAGAAGCAGACAGAAGTAGAGCTCGTGCTGTCTCGAGGACATGGCGATGTTTGCACTCGGCGACTCCGTTTTGTTCATGGGTGTGGGGACACGACTGTTGGTGAAGAGTGCCGTGAGTCTGAAAGATCTCGCGCATCTCAGAGGAGAGATACTCATGGGCACAATCAGACCAAAAAGTCTTAATGCGCCGACCAAACTGGGTGTGAAGCATAGTAGTGAAGGTCCTGTAAATATGAGGAATCTCGGAGCGGCGATGCATGAGATAGACCCAGGTGCAGTGGGAGTAATCATCTATGAAGCTCACATAATACAAAAAACCAATAAAAGAGGCCACTGGAGCAGGACCCCATACGTCAGAGTGCACGAGATCAAAAGGGGCGCTGGAACGGAAAACACTAGTAGAAAAAGGAAGAGCAAGGTGCTTTGCTAATCGACACCCAATGCAGACAGAGAAAGGGGAGAAGGGCACCCGACCCAAAGCGTCAGAGTGAAAAACGCTTTGGAGTCGATCACTGGCTATGTGACCTAACCTTCTGTATCACAAATCGGCATCAGAGGTAACAGACAGAGCCGACGGAGTGGAAGTGGAAACCTGAAGGTGATCCAACTGATAGAATGCCCCTGCTCGACGACCCAGCCCAACTCTCTGACCCGTCCGCGGATCCTGCACATAACAAGAAGAAGTAAATGTAACAATCAGGCCCGAGTCACAAAGAGAACTAACAGATATTTTTTTTTTTGAGAAATCAGAGAACTAACAGATATTAAGTTAATGTTTAAACGGGGAGCAAGGTGAACACGAGGTAAGGTTAGGCGACCAGTGGGATCGGAGGCAGGGGTGATGGATCCACACTGCGTAATGGGTACACGAGTCCCGTCAGCAGTGTGGATCCCCATGTGGGTAGGAGTAGGGCTACAGTCCGTGAGGACAGAAGGATCGGAGGTAAGGTGGCAGGAGGCACCCGAGTCGAAGATCCATGGAGCAGTAGTACCCGGAGTGGCAGAGAGACTGTGAGCTGTCAAAGAGCTGGTGGAGGCGAGGTATCGAAACAGTAACTCCTCAAGGCGTTGGAGGCGGTCGGAGTAAGACCGAAACTGAGCAGAAGTACCCGGAGTGGCAGAGAGACTATGATCTGTCGAAGAGCTGATGGAGGTGAGGTAGCGCAACAGTAACTCCTCAAAGCGCTGGAGGCGGTCGGAGTAAGACCGAGACGGAGCAGGAGTGGTAGCAAGCGGTGCTAGAGTAGGGAGATCAACAGCAGCAGCAGTCTCGCCATCATGGCCTGAGAATACCATCAAAACGAGGAGACGGAGGGACGCGACGATCAACTACTGTGTGCAGGCAGTATGGGAGCCGAGAGATACTGTAGGAAGCCATACCCCTGAAGTACGGGGGCGAGCCGGTACAAGGGAGGTCTAAGGCAGTCCGTACAGAGGAGACTGGCAGTTCGGTACAGAGGAGAAGGGGGGGCGGTAGGGCTTCAGGGGGTGCAGGAGGGAGCGGGGTGCAGGGGAGGGGTGGAGGGGGGGCTGTGGGGTGGTCGGAGGAGGCAGGGGGGGTGCAGGGTTGTCGGCGGAGGCAGGGGGGCTGCGGGGTGGTGTGAGGTGGTCGGAGGAGGCAGGAGGGGCTGCGGGGTGGTCGGAGGAGGCAGGTGGGGGCTGCGGGGTTGTCGGAGGAGGCAGGGGGGGCTGTGGGGTTGTCGGAGGAGGCAGGGGGGGTTGCGGGGTGGTCGGAGGAGGCAGGGGAGGCAGGTGGGGGCTGCGGGGTTGTCGGAAGAGGCAGGGGGGGCTGCGGGGTGGTCGGAGGAGGCAGGGGGGGCTGCCGGGTGGAGGAGATGCCGGAGGAGGGGGCTGCCGAGCGGAGGGGGGGGCTGCCGGGTGGAGGAGAGGCCGGAGGGGGGCTGCCGTTGTTGTCGTCGTCACGCGAGAAACCCTAGAGCTCTGATACCATGTTAGGAGATGACGGCTAGGGTTTGGAGAGAATAGAATAAATCTCATTGAGGGACTGAAGCCCAATATATAAGTACATGTATACACATAGAACCCAACCCGACTGTACATAGAACCCGACCCGGTATATACATTAACAGAAACCAGCAGTTAATTTATCAAGAATATTTCTAATGTTGTAAAGTATGAGTGCATGGATATCACCAGGAAGGTTATATGTGGTTGCCAGCCAAACACGCGAGATGATTGTCAATTCTTGACCAAAAATCGGTGATAATCAGCAAAATCAGTAATACAAGAGCCTCTTAAGAAGTCTGGGGTGCCCTCAACAAATATGGGCAATCGGTTGGGCACAACAGTGGTTCCCTCAGTGATCAGCAGGGGGCAGCAGAGGCTGTGATCAGGATGAATAGGGGGTGCCCTCAGCAACTGAATCACAGGGGTGCCCTGCAAACAACAGGGGGTGCGAATGGGGGGTGCCCTCAGTAGGCAGCGACATGGGAAATTAATCCCATGTCTTCCTGTGTCGCGATCAGGCAGCAGGCTGCGATTGTTCACGCAAGCACAAAATTGAGGGGCTATGATGGTCCTTCTGCTGCATGGAAACAGGGACAAGAGATGGGCTGGCACGGGGAGAGAAAGAGGGGAAGAATGAGAAAGAAAAGAGAATCTATTCTCGTCTTTCTTCTTTCTTCAATTCACCTCTTTTTCTTCTTCTTCTTGGTTACAACCAAACATTTCCTTGCTTGTGTGAGATGGAAACTCGAGATAAAGAGAAGAGAAAAGGGAAGAAAAGTGAGACCACTAGGAGTCGGCACCTAGGGTTTGTTGGAGTCGGCACCAACGTGGAGAAGACACTCGCAAAGAGCAGCAACTTTAATAATTCATATTCATGATCATAAAAGAGAGTCCGGAGGTATTTAAATAACCCTTCGATTACATGCTAAGCATCCCTACATCCAATATGGGACTAAACCAAGTGCAAACAACTAAAACACAAAGTGCAGAAATTTAACTAATAAATAGCTCCAAAAATATATAACAAAATAATAAAAGGCGTTGGGCCCGGACTCCTGGGCACAGGTGCAAGTTGGCATGTCAGTCCTCCAACCAAAGTGATACTGGGTGGGCTGTCCTCCGACGACGATTGTAAACATTGCTGACAGGTGACCTGATATTTGCATCATGTACCATATCCAATTCAAGAATATGCAATGTAAGGATAGAAGGTTCACATTCTCCCAATGATTACCATAGGGTATAGAAAACGGATCATTAACATTCGGATGCTTCCTTTTCTTTATGGTGATACGAGTTAATATATTGTTCTTGATGGATAACCATATAAAATTCTTGCGGTGTTTTGGATTTACGAAGTGTTGAGGAAATAGGACATACCACTCCTGTATTAATAAACTTGTAGAATGACTTGACATAGAAAATACCTTAAGATGTCCAGCTCCAATAAAGTTAAGATTGTCTGAAATTTTAGCGTGAAAGGGAATATTCATTAATCCCTAAATCTCACTAATCAGATTTTGAGAAATAATTATATGGGATTTCATATTCCAAGTAGTGATCTGACTATCCACAGTGCTCTACAAATGAATAGAAAGTCTCCTTCAAAGCCAAGTCACACAAACCAGGAAACAAATTCCTAAGAGATCCTTCACAAAGCCAGATGTCTTCCCAAAAGTGAATATTCTTGCCATCGCAGAGCACAACTTATTGTCACATTTATTAACGTTGCCTACCTTAATGATACCTTTCCAAAAAGGGTGACAGGTTACTACAAGGCCTACTTCGCGTTTGGAGAGCTGAGTATCTCTTGAAGTATCTCCTCCTGTTAACATTGCTCCAAGTATCCCCATAGTTCTTTTGAAGCCTTGACCACCATTTACCCCGGAGTGCTTTATTGTGATCTTGAAGATTAATGACCCCCAATTCCCAAACCTCCTTGATCTTTGGCCTTACAAACTGAACCCCAATTCACTAGGTCATAGGAACATTACTTCCCATCTAATCCTTCCCATAGAATCAATTTGCTTGAAATCTCAATCAGGGAAGTAGTAAAAGCCTAGATAATAAGCAGGAATAAATGACTGAACTGAGTTCCCCAGAACTAATTTACGTCTAGTAGAGATATGCTCTGTCTTCCATCCTAGCAAACAGGCATCAACATTTTATATAATATTGAACCAATCATCCTTATTCAATTTTTGTAACTAAGCGATTGGTCCAAATAATTTATTAGCAATTGATCTTGCTTCCAATTAGGCATGATCGCAGATAGGCTTCCTTTCTGATCATCATCTCCCAAGTAGAATAGAGAAGACTTCAAGAAATTAATTTTCAGGCCAATAGATAACTCTAGAGTAAAGAATGATATTTAGAATTGCCACCCGAACCTTGTCTGTTACATGGAATAATATCGTATCATCTGCAAAATGTAAATTTGAAATCCACCAGCTAGGATCTCCTCTCTCTCAAAAAAAATTTCTTCGAACTACCAATTGAATAAGAGTCAAAAACATCAATGGCTAAAATATAAAGGAAAGGAGAGATAGGACAACCCTGTTTCACTCCTCTCCCCATCTTGAAATGACTCCCACTCATCCTATTTATAGGGCAAGAAAGCTTTCCCAAACCCAATTCGGCCAATTCTGAGGGAATCCTTAGAGTGTTTGAAGCAGAAACCCCCAATTATGCAGATCAAAGGCTTTCTCAAAGTCTAATTTAAGTAGTATTTCTTCCTCTCTTTTTTTCTTTAAATGAAAGATAAGTTCATCTGTCGCTACTACACTATCTAGTATCATTTTGCCTTTGAAATGGATTCTACATCCTCCTTTGGAATAAGAATTAACCAAGAATTATTGATGCTTGAAAGAGAAACTTTGTGATCAAAGAAATCTTTTAAAATTTACAGATGTCCTTGTGAATACACTGAATAGTATCCCAAAACTTCTGGAAGAAAAAAATAGGAAAGTTGTCAGGCTTTGAAGCAGCATCAGGATTAAGATCGAAGACTGGTTTGTTGAAGTCCCCCATCTCTAAGGGTGCATCCAAATCTGAGTTGTCGGAAATATTCCTCATATTTATTTTGGCCCAATCACATTTAGCTGATGTAGCAGAATCTCCTCTAAAGTACAATTTGTAGTGAGTTGTTACTTCAGAAAGAATAGATTCATGTTCCTCATGAAGAAATTCATTGATAAGTAAAGGTGAGATAGTATTTCTTCTCCTCCTCCAATTAGCGACTTTATCAAAATAAGTCGTATTCTTGTCTCCCAACTTAATCCAACAATCCCTTGATGTATGTTTCCATAGAATTTCCTCAATCAACAGAGTAAAGAGTTCTTCATCCAGAAAAATTTTGAGATTCTCTTTTTCAGCAAGGAGTGGCTGAGATTCATATTTTACTTCAAGGCTCTGGACCTTAGAAATAATGGAGTCTTCATGTTTCTGACATTACAAAAGCAGGTTGCCTTCCAGGATTTACTCTTCTGATGAATGTAGAAAGTTTATGAACTATGTTTTTTGCAGTCAGACAAGGTCACATCATTATCCCACCATTTCTTCATGAAGGTGTGAAAATTTGTGGGTAGTGGGTATTTGTGGATAGTGGGTATTTATCTCACCATTTCTTCATGAAGGTGTGAAATTTTTAATAGTATTCATGTGGCATTCTTGAAGATAGTGGGTATCTGTACACATTTTGTATTCCATGAGTTATTTCATTGCTCTTGCCACTATTATAACTCCTTAAAGTGAATTGATACTATGTACAGCATGGTGCATTAACTTAGTGTGGTTATTTTAATGTCTGATCCAAATGAATGGTTTAATACCTGTGGATTTTGTTGAGGAATCAAACTCTATGTAAGCGATAGATAAACTCCAATTTCAAGAACTATTACAATCTATGTGTTATTTTGTATTTACACATGCCATATCAATCAACCTACCAATAAGCAGCGTTGAAGTTGAGAGAAAAGGTTTGATCTATCTGTCATTAGATGAGTTAATTCAATATTCTGCTTCTTTTTCGTTTTGGGAAATATACATGGTGTCTGTTATGGTCTTCCTTAGTGAATTGCTGTTTAGAAATTATGTCATTTTAATTTGTGCAATATATAAAGTTCTAGGACACTGTTAACCTTTTACATAGAAAGGGAGTTTCACTTTCCACAGTTGGACGGGAAAATTTAGAAGCCGATTTGAGGAAATTAGCAACGTATATTCGTTGGCAGTTGCATATGATGGAGTCCTTTCAGGTGATTATTTTATGTATTGCATTCATTTTTATAAATTCTATCTAAGGTTTGTTGAATGGTAGTACCTTATGGTATTTTGCTGTATTATCATATTAACTATCTCTAAATCTTTATTCCTTTGATTTGACATCATTTTATTGTACATGCATTCACTACTATGTATATCAATGTATAAATGATTGCCTAATCACCTAATGTTGGAAAAGTAAGACATCAACTCCCATTATTGGTTATAACCTTTGTCTTAATCTCTTAGTAATAGCCTCGTAATAAACATCCTTTGGAGTTGTAAGAAGGTGGTGGCCTTGCACATCACACTTTTCGTAGAAACCTCTAAATTAGGTATGGCGTAGCTGTCAATTTTGCCTTTATGTGTGGTTGTTGGCTCTTATGAATCACTTAAGTATTTTGAGGGTTCCCATTTCCTTAGAGCATGTACAGTGGCCTCCTCAAATCATCCGGTCCCACCACCATTGAGGAGAATCCCTCAAAAAATGCTTCCAGCGGACTCCTCAATAGTGGGGTCACCCGGTGGCCCCCACCAAACTCCTCAACCTCCTCCTCAACGTTGAGGAGGAAAATTCCTCCTCAATGTCATATTGTGCACACTCGAGTGGCTTTGTCCGGGTAAATCGCAGCCGTACGGTTCCGATCGTATGGTCCAAATGAATTCGATTGTCATTGTTGCCCTTTAAATCATAGTCGTACGGTGCCGATCGTGTGGTCCAAATGAATTTGATTGTCACTGTTGGGATTTGCCCTTTAAATCGCAGCCGTACGCAAGGTACAAAATCTCGCGATATTTCGCGAAATATCGCGAAATATCTCGGTTTTCCCAGACCTCGGCACGAAATGTCTACTGCGATATAAAATGAAATGGAAATCACGATAATATCGCGATATATCGCAATATTTCGCACGATATATTTGTCGGCACGAAATATCGCGAGATTTCGTGGAAATTTCGAGATATTTCGCGAAATTTCGAGATATTTCGGGATTTTGGCACTGAAATATTGGGACTGACTGGTTATAAAAGGAAACTGGGGGTTTCGGTTTCAGCAGCTTATTTACATATAACAACATTTAAGTAAATGTCGTCTTACTTAATTTTTATTTTCTCCATTTACTTTAAGCTATTATATGTAAATAAACAAATACCCCCCCATTTGATTTCAATAAAAATATCAAAAAAATTAAAAACCAAGTGAATCAAAAAGTAGGTTTTCAGTTTTAGTAGGAGAAAACAATTTTTTTGGTTTTTCATAAAATTTGTATGTTGAGAAAAGTGGTTAAATCAACTCATTTTTAGCTCAAAAAATTCCACAAGATGTAGAACTACAAGTACATCTAGAAAACCATGGTCCGTCAAAGAAAATTTTGAATGTATGAAAAGTTTTCTTTATAAAAACTCATTTTTTCAGACTTAGTAAAAAAACAGTGTTTTGCATTTCAGCATAATTTTTGCACGATTTCAAACTTGCACAACTTTCTTGTTTTAAGTCCATTTTCAACATCGTTTGAAGCATTAATTTAACAATCAACTAATCTTTATTTTGGAAATATTTTTCTCCACAAAAAAGATTAAAAACCATTTTAAAAACAAAGATCAAAACAGGACGAAACAAGACTGCACAAGACTCACAGACTCAAATGCAGAATACATGCTTTGTGATGCTCTACACCCGTAGATAGGGTATAAATATTATCTGAGTGTTCTAAAACGTGTATCTATACTTAGTTTATGACTATCCAGAGTTTCATTCAAAAATTCCATTAAAAAATCAATATTTCCACCATGTCTATCAAATCACAATATTTCCACACTGTCGAAATATTTCCACGAAATATTTCCATTTTCCAGGAGGTCGAAATATTGACCGAAATGAAAATTTCGAACCTTGGCCGTACGGTGCAAAAGGCAATTTGAGGAGACCATCTAGTGCCCCTCCTCAAAGATGATGTGGCATCCATTTCCTCCTCAACTCAGCTTTTGAGGAGGCCGTTGTACATGCTCTTAGTTGTCTCATTTATTTTTTTCTGTAATTTAAATTTGAATCTATATTTTGTTCAGGTTTTTTTTCTTTAGAAATCCTCGAAAGGGGGGTTGGGGTGGGGGGTCGGCCTAGACCCCTATCTGTTTATTCAGAAAAGGGGAGTTCAAGTATAGGGGCAGGAGTGGGAGTCTAAGAAGCACGGACACGGACACGACACGACACAGACACGCGGACACGATATTTTTCAAAAAATTAGGACACGGACACGTTGGGGGCATGCTATATTACACACACACACACACACACACACACACACACACACACACACACACACATATATATATATATATATATATATATATATATATATATATATATATATATATATATATATATATATATATATATATATATATATATATATATATATATATATATATATATATAGGGGCCCGGGAAGCTAAACTCGAGTTCACCATTCAAATGGTGAACTCGAATGGAGATGTTGCCACGTGTCTTGAGAAAGTATTCAACCCTCTTTTACTTTCTGCTTTATGTCTTTTCAATATTCAACTCTCTAAAATGCTTATCTCCTCTTACTTGCTTTATGTCTTTTTAGTGGACACATGGCACAATATAAACCATGTTTAACCATTCATTTGTGAACTCAAGTTCACCAAACCCTTTCCCATATATATATATATGAAACTAACATCTCTAACCTTATGATTCAGTGCGTTGGATAAGAGAGGCATGTAAATAAAGGATTTGTCACCCTTTTCCCTTCTTCTACACAAACAATAATGATCCTTTGACATTGCCTCACAGATTTTGCTTTAGCGGTTGCTATAAGCCTACTAATAAAGAAATGCAATGCATACTTAGGTTTTAAATCAGTGAAAGCTTTCAATTAGTTGATCTACCAATCGGACTGACCATTCAGGCTGTACGTTTCGGGCTAAATCCAGATCACAGCCATGCATTGCACCCAGCCCGTTAAATGAATCGCACCCAGTCTCATCTGCAACATGTTCGAAACATGTCCACAGAGTGTCCGGAATGTGTCCGCAGCATGTCCGTGTCCGGAACGTGTCTGCAGTATCCGGAACGTGTCCGCGACCCAAACAGTATTTTAAAAAAAAAACATAGTCTGACACGTGTCCTTGTTCGACACGGATACGGGGCCTCCAGAAGAGTGTCCGTGCTTCCTAGATATGCGATCGCATTTACCCAAATTGAGAGTCTAACTCTTCGAAATCTCAAACAAAAATCAATGAGATAGAGGATCAAAGAGGATTTTCCCCACAAAACCTTGATACTTTCACACTTCGCTCCACCCGAGCAAGTTCGTAATTTGTTCCAAGCAATTTTCTATTTACACATGAACAAACGAAAGAAGACAACGCTGGCCTTGGGCAATGCAACATAAGTGAACATGTGCGTACAAGTGAAGGTCACCAACTATAGAACTGGACAGAAAAGAACCATGGCATTATTCACCGGAGGCCAAAAAAGCTAGTACGGTTAAGGGATTCAGTTTTAAACTTCATTGTTTTGGTTAAAAGCTAGAATTCTTTCTTTTGATGTGGGATAATCGCTAGAATCCAACAAACTCCTGGGAGATAAACCCGGGAATAATATAGTTTCCAAGAGAACAACATTGAGATATGTCCAATAGTTTTCTCTATAGGATGAGCAGATATCTTGTGTTTGATCTTTGAATTTATCACAGAAGGTCAAAGACGCCAACCTCATGCCTTAGATACAATGTACCTCTAGAAACAACTGTTGGATGATGAGTCAGTAGTCTAGTATACACAGAATAAGCTATACCCCCTCATCTTAGAACGTAATGTATGAGCTATATGTATATGAAGTATGAACCTAAACAATAAAAGTGAAAAATGGATATCTCTAACAGAGAATAATTGAGACATAAGAATTATGACTAGCTTTCTAAAATTAGGCCCAATGTTCCTATTCAGACTATGCCATCGCTTAATCATTAGTTATGTATGTGGAAGAGTCCAACTCAAATGCTCCTACAATTATAATATATCCTTGTCCCATCTATATAAGAATGTCTTATGAATCCTTATTCACGTTCTTAAGGGCTAAAACTCCTGTTCAAACAAGTATTTCATCCATTTTTGTAACTTCCATCTAGGTTTTCTAATGTCACCAGTCACTCCTCATTTCTTACTCTCCCTCCCTCTTACCAAAACTTCTTCCAGAGACAATTGCACATGGACATACAATACTCAGTGCTACATTACTTCAATCCTTTATTTTGCACAACTTCTAATATTTCTCTAATATACCCATTTGTATCACTGTCTTTGTTGGTCTTTCCATGCATCTTCCCCAACTTCGTCCTAGGCACATCTTATCCACATACATTCCCGTTATTGCTAAAATTAGATTCATAAACATCATGAATTTCATTGGGTGTGGACACAACATTCTAGAAATACAGGTTAACCCGATTACATGATCCTGAATGTCTTTCCTCTCATGAATTGTTATCGTGGCCATTTATTGTAGGATTTACTTAATATAAATGGGGGTCGTATGTGGGAAGAAATCTTTACGAAAGCTCTGAAGCAATGTGCCCAAGAAGTATTTCAAAATCTCTTTCTACATTTGTTGTCTTTCTATGAATCTGTTAACATATATCGCATTTGGTCACTTATTCTTTTGTTGTTAACAGGAGTATGCTGGATATATAAAAAGAAAACAAGAGCCGATAATTTTGTCTGGACAATTGATTGACCTCACCAACGTACAAACATTCTTTGGTAATTAACTTAACTACCATTAGCTAAGATATTGTCATTCCTGTCAGATGACTATAGCCTACTACGGAGAAGTGGAAAAAAATATGCAAATCAAAAGAAATGCGGTTGAAATGTCCAAAGGGAACTTTTTATTGATGCCGCTCAAAGCTTATTGGCCTACTTCACTATGTATGCATGCGTCGTTCGACTCTTTTCAGGACATCTGCTGCACCAAGTAATACAGTTGACAGATCCCTCTCGGACAATGTTTATAGAGCCCATGAGTGGTTGGTAAGTATCTTTTGAGATGATTTGTGTGTTGTGGCTTCAATTGGTTAAACTTGGCCTCCATACCAGTCCTTTCAATAGTTATAAAATACTCCATGCATATCCTATCAGATTCTAACTTCATCTGTTATATAGAAAACTCCTCCTTAAAGTCTCTTATTTGTTACTAGTCATTGAATCATGATAGTCACATAAGCTCTGGTAAATTGGCATGTTTTGTCGGAAAAAACTTTCTGCAATTCCCCCGCTGCAAATATTGCAGCAAAAAATGCATCTGACGTTCATTCCTCACTGTGACTCACATCTGCCATCCGACGAATTTCCCTATTTCTTATAGTGGATTACTGATGTTAGTTGGAGTATGAAACGCACAGTAGATGTTTCTTCTCACCTGCAAATTTGCTGCTGGAGTGTTGCACAAAAATATTTTCCCATGTTATATGATGATAATTGTTTCCTCCAGGTTTAGTGCAGCAGGACATGAGTTGCTAGGATTGGATTTCTTTGATCTACTTGAGTCATGGTATGCTACTATCTTCTTTCATCGATATTGAACTTTTCTTTTAATTTACTGATCGAGAAAATGCAAGTTATATTGAAGGCGCATAGTGATGGAAGCAGAGGTGATTTTAAATGCTGGAAATTCTTGTTTTTCCACTTCTCAAACCAGGCAGCATTGAAATGACTAAGACTTAAGATCGCCTAGTTTGTTTGGTTTTGAGTTATGGGCCTTCCCATGAGATGTCTCAAGGATGCCTCTCGAGATATCACTTGAGAAGGTCAAGGGACATGAGATATCTAGTAACAAGAGTGCAGTTAGGGGATTATTGAACAGCTCTGCTATCTTAGCATTCATAACATTTTTTTTTGTGATTGATCAAGGCAAAGAGCCAATTCCTCCGTCTCAAAGAGCAAGTTTTTACTCAAGGGCTTCCCTTAAGATGTGTTTCTTGGGCTATCTGCCCACCTCGAAAGAAGCTACTTATAGGTTACTATGTGATGAGGATGTTGCTAGAGATCCTAAGAATTTTGGCATACTAGTGTGGGATACGTTCTGCTAGTTTCGAGCTAATGATATTAACGCCCATCAAACATGAAAAATACTTAAAGCAGGTGAGAGGAGAGTTACTTAAGTGTTGAGGTGATGAGTATGTGTTTAGTATGGGGTTCAAGTCTGTTCTTGTATTGATAGGTTAATCCTAGCATCAGCAATTTTTTGGGTGGTTTCTTTTTTCCCCTTGTTGGTTTAAGGGTATTTTGGGAGAGTATTGAGTAGGAAATGATGGTAGGAGAGAAAAGGTTGTAATCTTTATGTCTACAAAATTAATAAAATGTTTTACTTACCATTCAGAAAGAAGAGAGGAAAGTTCACTATGAAACATTTTTGCATTTTATTGTTGTTTTATGGAATTAATGCCCATTATTCTACAAAACATAGAACGAGAAGTACCTCCCATACAATCCTTCTTCAAGCAATAATTCATGTATAAGGTTCTTCTTGTAGGTGGTGCAGAGAGTTAATGAATATTTCTATGGATCGTTTTTCTTTGATTATGGTATCACAGACAAAACCCTAGATCTTGCAACAATGCTTCAATCATAAAACATGAATCGAGGGTAATTGTCATAGTAGAACTGTGAAATATGGCTCTAAATTAAGGAAGTGGTAGAGAGAATGCCTTCAAGCATGAACATGTGATCTCGTGACGCCGAAGCTCTCCAAGAACTCTGCTTCAACCCTCTCTTTGTCTCTTTCGTTTCAAGACACTCGTGAAAGATGGACTGATGGAGTGCAGGAATTGGTTCTAGGATAGGCTATATCAACTTATTTATTCCTTCCAAGTCACATCCAAACATTTTTTGGTTGTTAGTCCTTGATCATAAGTTAGCTAATGAACCTATCAAGGGATAATAATTCTATAGGTAGATTTTGCAGAAGCTAAGTAACAAAGAAGTCCTCCATGCATATGGTAGTTTTGCAGTTTATTCCTTCCATGTGTCCATATCTGTGAATGGTCTTTGGGATATAATAACATTGTCGTACCCAAAATCTTTATTGATACAATTTGAAGGATATAGATGTTAATCAGACAGTGAGCAACCCTTCCTCATAGGAAAAACATTTGGAAATAAGAAATATAAGAACTATTATAAAATTGGTTTGAAGCCTTTACCAAAGCACCTGGCCAAGTTTTCTTTCTAGACCAAACGAGTACTTTCCTTTGATCAATATTAAATGGGTTCCGTATTTAATATGAACTTTCACTGAGTGACCATGCTAGACACCCAGTGTACTTCATCTATCAACTTCCCATAGGTCTCGTGATTTGGCCCCAAAGTACCATAACCACCAGGCTGTGTCCTTAGCATAGGAGGAACCTACTGCAAACGATGCACTTACGAAACAACACATACCTTATGATGCATGAACATCCATAGGGCACTTAAAGTTCCTAAAAAGGAGAGCTATTGGTCTTCTGGAATTTTATAGATTTTTTTATGTAATTTTCCAAAACCTTAGGCTTTTTTTGTAGTTTTAGTAAAAAGGGAGGATTTTTTTGGTCAAATGCTATTTGGAATTTATGGAAATAAGGGGTTAATTAACAATAAATTGGTTTTAAAGATCAATTAATGAGGAGACATAAAAAGGAAATGAAAGGGAGTCAGACTTCGTCCCTGATGGAAAAGAGAGTCCGGGAATCCAGGCGTGACTCCTTCATGTGCTTTTTTATTTGAATACCTGGTTGGTGGCGTTAAATAATGGGGGAAAAATAGTACTTATGTACTCTTCTCCCTCTCTTACTTTTTGTTTCCTATTTTACTTAAAACAACACTTTTAGTATTCTAAAATACCAAAAAAAAAAAATCTAGCTGTATGCAACCTGAAGTCTTATTTTTATTTGAGTTATGCTTCTACTTTTTAGTTTACAAGTCCTAGGCCTAGTTGAATCTATATGGATGGGGTCTCTCTCCAATTTAATTAGCTTTTTATTCAATAAAACTTGAGAAATTAGATATTGCTCGATTTTATTATGCCTTCTACCTCTCTTTTTCCATCTCTCTTATCATTTGTGAATGGCATTTAGATGTATCCATCTTAATAGGATCTCTTTCCTTCATCATCTTTGTTTGCCTTTTTCGTAGTGAATTCGCGTGTTGGCATCAATGCAAATGCACCCACACACAAGTACAGAGTTTGTACCCTGCTGACTTGAGATAAGTCATTCTGCCTTCCTTAGATAGTACACAATGTGGAATCCACATAATATAATACCTACTTATATCAGTGGGAATGGCATTATAGGTGTGTTATTAGGACAATCCTTTTCATAAAACAGCCCAAAGTTGAAACACTTGGCCATTCCTAAAGCACAACTTGTAACCTTTCTTAGAAATACACAAGATATTGCTCTAATTAGTAAAAAATGTTATCGATGATAAGTGGATTTAACGGCACACTCGTAACATTCCTCCCAAACATCTGAAGAATCAAAAGTGAAAAATACCTAGCAAGTCTTTAGAATATGAACGAAAATACTATTCAAATACATTAAATGTGCTTGTTTAATTTGGAGAACCATGCAGCAGTGGTTTGGTACACCTCATCGTTCATTTAACTTTGTAAGGAAGGTTTTGTTTGATTTCTGCACCTAGTTAAGTCATAAATGTAAGAAGGTTACATGGGAGTGTGTTTGTTTCATTAAAATATGCCATATTTCTTTGTGAAGAAGAATTATCATGATTCATGGAAAATTCATTATCCATGCTTTCACATTATTTGCTTTCTTCATCTAACAATATTCTACCTTTGCTTCTCTAAGATATTTATAAAACATAAGCACAATCCAAAAGCCGCCAATATGTTTTGGTGGACCTGTACATTTTCTACTTCGTCATTGGTTCCATTCAAGACCATGTCTTTGGAATTGAAATATTTCAAATAGTTTTCAGTCCATCAAATGCTTTAGGCTTTCCCCACACTTTTCGAAAGATAATCTCTAGCTAATGTTGCACATTGAAACAATTCTAAATGGTCTAATGATGATCTACTTCTTACCTTCCTCAATTCTAATGCTGCCCCTCATGGTCATTATCATCATCATCGTTATCGTCATCAAAGTCTTCTTATCCCATCAACATTGAAGCAACCCTTGTGTTTCCCTAGACTAGGAAAGAGTCTAAACGAAGAGGGTGAAGGCAATATTTGATATAGGGAATCGATCTCATCTAGGTGGCACAAATTAAGCCAAAGAGCATTGATGAATATGGTTTGAGATTTTGGGTTTGGATCTGGTGAAAGACAAACTGTATCGGTTGGTTCCGGGTTTGGTCATTCGGCCGTAGTATTGAAAAATAAAAGAATTTTAAAATAAAAAATCACAAGAGTGGGTTTGATTTGGCCAATTCGGGTCTAAATCAATCGATTTGGGTCTGATTCTATTTTACTAATTCGGGTTGGATTTGGTGGACTACCAAATTTAGTCAATTTTGGTCTGTGCCGACCATTTCGGATCTGAATAGGATGATTCAGTCAATCGAACCCGAATCGGTTGAATCAGATAGATCGGGGCATGTTTGGTTCAAAACATCCAAAACCCAAATTATTGTGGAAGAAATGGTTCAAGTGCGACCGAATCCTCTAACCATGGAAATGAAACAATATTCCCACTAATTCTGCCCCTCGGAGTTTTTATCAAATGTCCATTTCAAAGCCCTAACATCGTTTGCTTATGGGGCTGTAAATTGCTAAATGCCCAACATATGGAGCCATCTGATAAGTTTTGCATTACAATTGCTTTAGAAAGCTTTTCTTTGAATTTTCCATGGTGTTCGACAATCTAACACTCTGGAGATGCATATCCCTTATCTATGTCATCCATCTTGCTTTACTCTTGTAAGAGATGTCCCCATCTGTCTCTTATCCTTCTTTAGAATAGATCCAATGTAATGGAAGTGGTTTCTTTGGAAAATCTATTGTTTTGCCTAAATCCTTATTTTCAGAGAAGTTATGCTAGCTTCTTCTCTGTGGTATTTCTTGTATTCTATGTGTACGGACAACACCTTTCCAATTGCATAAACATAAGTAAAACTAGTCTCGTCATGTTTGTGATTGTTTCATGGATCCTAAAACTCATGTTTGAGATACTTTCATGGATCCAAATAAATCTTTAATTTTCTCCTTGCTGCTGACATTTAACCTATAGTTTCTCTAACCTTCACTGAATATCTTCAAATCAGCTCAAGTTTTTTTCCCTCATTTGTTTCTCTATATGTGCTACTTATTATAACTTTTTTGCAATGTGCTCAATCCATGGTTGAAATTTTCCACAAGTTCCACAAAATTTCGCAAAATATTTTAGTTTTTCCCTGAAACAAAATGGGGGGTCAGAAATATCCAAAATGAAATTGAGGGGATTTCTTAATTTTCCAGAAATTTTGGCCGAAATGTGTAGACAGCAAAATGAAGATCTGTGTATATATGTTCTTACTATTTATCGTATGTACTTAGAAAATCAACCTATTGATGTCCACTCAAGACTTGTTTGCTTGTCATGTTTCACTAATTTCAGTATAAGTTTAATTAATTACTATTTTACGTATGGGTATCCTCTAATCATGATGATGCACTTAAAGATAGGTTGAGCTCGGCATTGTGATCTGTTCCACACACTAGCCTCATATTTTCTTTTGAAGCTCATATGTTCATAGTTATTTATGTGCAAATGATGATGGATTTAACAATAACCAGATGATCTGCATCAGGACTCTTTATTTGCTGGAAAAAAAAAATACTATTAGCAGTTTGAATTTATTTATTTCAGTTTTTAAGTCATTTATGTTTTGGGTCATTCTTACCTGTATTTATCAGTTATATTTTATTTCTTGCTTTGTGAGGATGGCATTCGGGTGGCTTTTAGGTTCAATCCGGGCCAATCCAAGTGCGTTTTGACTAGTTAATATGACATATAGGCTAGTAGGCAGCATATGGACAACCGACAGTCGAGATTAGGAATTGATCCGATGGCTAAGAAGCATTAACTTTAAAAATGCTGATGTGGCATTATATGGGCTTTAAATTAAGCCTTTTGGGCTTATCATAAAATCCCAACATGGATCCACTCATTACCACTGCCTCCTCTCTATCTCCTTTGACCGTACGAATACGGACCCTCGTGGACACCCCCCTTCCACACGTCTTTTCACACGGAAACCCATTCCCACTTGCGATCTCACTCTCCCCTTCATGACTTTCTCTTTCTCTTTCCTTATATGCTACCCCATCTGAGCCCTTTAAGTTTAATTTCCTTGAATCTCCATCACACATTGGAAAAACCTAATTCTATAAAAGGGAAAGAAAGAAAAGAGAATAGAAGATTGCTGAAATTTTATTTCTCTTTGTAAGTGCTTTGGGTGAGACACGAGTCCCCACATCTTCCTGACTTCACCTCGAGAAGCATCGTCTTCCGCCCTTGGGAGAATGCTTAGTGAACCAAAGATTTTGGCATCTCCGATCGACCCCCCTTGTTCCGTGACGGACTCACTTGTATCTCCTTGCAACTCATGATGGTTTGAAAATCATATCCTCTCTTGTTATCTTTTCACCTTTTTCCTCACATTTTAATCAAAATCCACTCCTTTATTTTTAATTTCAGCATACCCTTGTTTGCTGAAATTCCACCACCCACCCTCCACTGCATACCCATGCCCATCTAGAATATTGTACTCTTATCGAAGATTGTTGAGAGCCCATATTATTGCCTCGTCTGCCTTATTATGCAGATATTCTGTTTTGTCGAATGACTTATCTTGTTAAGCATTGAATGCATGTGTTAACTAGATTTACATTGAATAACCTATTTTATTGATTTTTGTGGTGTTTCCAAACAGTCTGGTGGTAACTCCGATTTGCAGTACCTCCACAACCCTTAACAAGCTGGGCGTCAAAAACTGGCTTACGAACGAAACGACCTGCGGAAAGCTCCCCTGAGATGATAGGAAGCTCACCTAAGATGACAGGAAGCTCGACTGAGATGACATCAGCAGGGAGCTCACCTAAGATGACATCAGCAGGACGCTCGCCTTAGATGATGTCAGCAGGGAGCACTCTTGAGATGACGTCAACAGGGAGGTCGCATGAGATGTCGTCACCATGATGAAGGTAATGGTGGATTCCACAACGAACTACACCCGAAGTTCAACCTAGCTCACTAGAGCTCGCCGGAGCTCGAAGGCCTATCTTTGCCAAATCTGTAACTTATGGTGGACACCCCGAGCCTCGAACACGTCAGTCCACCTCGTTTGAAGTCCGTCGATCCTCTGCTAAACCTTAAGCTTGTGCTTGACACCTCGAGCTTGTTAGACTACCCGAACCCCTACCGCCTTACCTTGCCAACCTGATGAATGGGACCTCCAGGAGCCATGATCAAAGCTCGACAGAACCACAGCTCCCCTACAAGCCATGCTCGCCCAAGGGGACAAGAAGCTCTCACCCGTCACCTCTGGAAAAACGGTCCTTGGCAGAAGCAGGATGGAGTTCGTCGCGTAGCGCAGACCTTGAGTCATGAAGCGGACCATATAACAGGCGGTGCGTCAAGTGGCGGGCGGCGCATCGGGTGTCAGGTGTACTCACCTGACATTTCTGCACCAATCCGGCAGCAACACGTGGAAAGTAGCTAAAGGACATGTCACCTCTGCGACGCAACGCTCTTGACATCTGACTCCTGAGCAGTGCCCAGTTTGTCTAGGAGAAGAAGTGGGCGTCTGCTCCAATCAGACGTCTGCACTTGGCAGCCACGTGGCCGGGCACGTGTCTACACATTCATCTCTCGAGCTCCTATAAAAGCCCCCCCCCCTTCTCTTCCCCCAAGATCCATGTTCAAAGGGTTGGAACCCAGTGAATCCTAAGCACCCCAACTCTCTCTTCTAGTACTCTCCTCTCACTGCATCGAGGCTAACTTAGGCATCGAAGAGTCCATGCTCCAGAAGGGAGTTGGTCATCTCTGACCTACCTTGGTTGTCTTGCAAGTCACCGTTGCAAGCTCAGTTCCCCAATGACAGAGAAGAAAGCTGGTACGGGCAGCGGCAGCTCCCCTCCGGCGAGTTTCATCCTTTGAGAGGTATTCGTTGATCATTCCCCCAAACAGTATATACAGCAAAAGAGTAATAAGATGACATTTAGATGAAATCATATTTTAGGCACAGCCATATTCCTAGTCAATGAACATGGCCTTAAAGGTACACGAGGTGTTGGATTCTTAATGGGACACAACCTTATAAATTTTGGTGTTTAAATATATATATTTTAGGACTATAACACTGTCTCCCATGCATCAAGTGTGTCAACATGGGGATACATATCTGCCGTAAATATTTTTCCCAAAACAGTATCCTAGTAACGTGGCTTAGATGAGGTATCTTCTAAATGTAGCAATGGTACTTGGCATGAGAAGTGGAATGACAAGCTAATTTTCTCCTTTCTCATTTTAAAGGTTGCATATAAATAAGTGGAATGGAACATGGAAGCTCCAACCCCATCAAATGACTCTTACCTTTGGAACTAATGTTGGAATTTCAACATAAACCCTTAACTTCTTTAAAAGACATTGGGGCTTTTTAATAGACTTAGACTCACATCATTGAATTTCACTTTAGGTGAGCATTTGTTTGACTAACATATTAACTACTAGAATAGCTAGAAAATTTCTAGAGAGTTAATTAAAACTCATTAATGATTGTTACGTAACCAAAGAAACTCAAAACTTGATTGTTGGATGGATGAAATTATGGTCTTCAATGCAACTTTTTGTGACCAAATGGGCTGACAGCATGTGGATTGGGCTTAGGTTTTGGAGGGAAAAGTAGCTGGACTCAGACTGGGCTACATGGACATTTACTGGTTGAGCATGGACTATGTTACTATTGCCAAAAAACAATTAGTCATCTCAACCTTTCCTTTATCCCTCCAAGAAGACAAGCTTCCTTGTTCACTATTGTGGGGTTCCTTTACTATCATTGAAAAATAATGCTCTTTAATTATTTTTATTTTCTTTTATATTTTTTTAACCTGTCTAATTTCAGGTTATTTTTATTTTCTTTTATATTTTTTTAGCAGTTTTTGGGGTTATGCTAGACAGTTATGATTTTTGGCTTCTTGCTGACTGAAAATTGCTATACATAATGAATTGGGAAATCAAAATATAAACGCCTTATTGTACCTTTTTCACTTTGAATTTTAAAAATTAAATAGCAATTTATTGTATGAGGTACCTTTCTTGAGATAGTATGTGGTTGTTTTTCCTGAATATCTCCCTTTGTCATGATCATTCACGGACACGGTTCAGATATATCCATCGAATGGACTATCCACTTGTTCCAGATTTAGAGATATTTTTCTGATTCTTTATGGTCTATAAGTCTGTATCTATAACTAGAATAGTTATACTTGTGCTTAAGAAGCTTGGGGATTGTTGCTCATAACATCAATAGAATAAGTGCATTGGACCAGACAATAGCCAAAGACGCATAAAATCAGGTTGGCATGCATATATAAGACTTGGGTTTTCAAACACCCAAGAAAAACATAGACATTTGCATCATTGCCTATGACCATGCTATACTGTAACCACAGGGTGCTGATTTTTATTTTCTGTTTTTTTTCAATGGCCTATAATGATTTTTAACTAAAAAAAACTCATTGGTAGCCAATGATTCTTATGCATCCTATCCGTGAATACTTGGTGCAACAAATTGCCTCCTTTTGGAAAATTTTGTTTCAGGTAGCACTGTCATAACATAAAACAAATTATGCGATTCAAGCTCAAGCATGAACTTTGTTCTGGAGGCTCCTTTGTCCTATGCAATCCTGTGTGTTCATTGATACAACGAGGGTATCGTAGTCAAGAAACTTATTTTCTATAGTTCTTAGTTACATGTTTTACTTGCTTAGTTAAAACATTTCTTGGTTTAGATTGCTTGTTATACAGAAGCTTCTTCATGAAGCTTGGGCCGTCCGAATTTTAATCATTGTGAACTTGTTATCATGCTCAATACCAGTAGTAGCATATTTCAAGAACATGATCAATTTGCAATTTATCTTGTTTTAACTTTTAAGAGAAAGGCTTTGCTATTCTTGTATATGTATTCAATTCTTGACACTTTGTTTGAGTTGGATGCTTGAAAGTCCAGACCCTAACTGCTACTATGATATATATTGTATGAAAAATGCAGTAAATATTCTTGTTGTCTACTTGTGGAAAAGAACTTGGTCATTTTACTGCATCCATTGTAATTCCAGGATTAGTGATCATTGATATCTTGACTAGTAATTTAACTGGAATTCTTTATTTGAGATTCTCTGTATGGACACCATTGATATTTAGTTTAAGGCCAGCTGAGTTGGGGCAATATGGATAATAAATTATATTCTTCAGTGTTGGACAGGTTGGGTTGGCCAGCTTGGATTCTCTATTAAATATACTTATCAAGGAGAATCTAGAGAATGCATTTAGGGGTTTAAAAAACCTGGTGAGTTTTGCAACGAGACATACGTACACTGTCATATTTATTTATTTATTAAAAAGATTAATAAAAAGTTGGAATGCATCCTTAATACATAAGTGCTGAATTGCTGATTTAGGAAATTGTGTTAGATTTGTGGAAGAACTTAATTAGGGGAGCAATGATGCACTTACGATTCGCTGCTTCACTATGCCCTAGCAGCAATACCTATCCATGAATGACATTTAAAACAGCTCAGTCTGAGATTCATGTAGATCTTTTCATTGGAACTTTGAATTGAATATTAGCATTGAACTTTAAAATATCTATATAACATGCTACGGCTGTTCATAAGCTGACTAGGACAAAAAGGCACGAGACAGATCCAACCGTCATTCAAGATCTGAAGAGAGAGAGAGAGAGAGAGAGAGAGAGAGAGAGAGAGAGAGAGAATTCAAACGGAGCACTCTCTCTCTCGTGTGAATACGACTCTCTCATAAATCCTATTAAAAACCTACTATAAAGATGATAAATACCTATTCAATGCCATTTAATGGTCATTTGATGTTAATTAGCACTTTTTTTGGAAGGCTAATTGGTACTCTCTCTCTCTCTCTCTCTCTCTCTCTCTCTAACAAGTGAATCACACCCAGAAGGCAGTCACAGCCGCTGAAGGCGGTTTTCCGAGTGCCGATGGGCACAGGCATATCTATATAGTAAATTGTTTTTCTTGTCTATAGTCATACGAGACTGCTTTCAGTAAAGTTTTTTTTTTCTTAGTTATGGATATTGACAATTGATTCCAGATGAACGCAAGATGCTTAGAAGAACTACAAAAACTGGATGCTTCTTTGGGACCTCCCACATCCGAAGCTTTACAGTGTTGGTCATCATATCAGCAGATGGTATGAAAATTTAAAATTTTTCAGGTGACTAACTTGTATAGTTTCGCTTGATGCTCAACAACTGTTCTTTATCTAACCATATTTGCACCCATATGTGAAAATATCAAAACTTATAGTTGCAGTATCTGTATTCTAGACATCTGAGGATTTGTTCCCTATTTTTTGCTTCTAGAAAACCTGTACCTTCTTAGATCATGTATCAGCAACTTCAACATTTTAGCCCCTTTCTGTTGCAACATTTAAGACCGCTTAATTCAATCTTACAAACTATGCTCGAGGCTTTCTTCCTATTGTTTATGATTCCATTCAATAAATGACATTTGATTGTTCTTCAGTGACTAACAGATTTAATTATTCAAAATCACACACAGATTTTCTAATTATTGATATAATTGTCTTTTTTATTTTGTAGGTCAAGATTGTTAGCACATCATGGGAGCGGTGGGTTGAGTGTTTGGCGTTTGTTGGTCAGCTACAATTATTGCGCTGCCTGGTTTCCTTGAAGTTGAAGTCCACGTGTAAGGTAAGCACTTCAAATTGAGCAATCTAATGCATCATGCACCAAACACACCCCCATATCATTGATTATCAACAATAGAATAGCATCTATTAATATTCTAGCGCTTTGGCTCGCTTAGGTGGCCGCCTAGCCCCACCTGGACCCGTCTTGGGCCCGCCTAGCAGCCTGGGATGCTTTTCTGCACCGTCTAGGGCTAGGCTGGGCGGTGGGGGTCCTTCTAGCACCTAGGCACCACCTAGGTGGCCTCCTAGACCGCTTTTTAGAACATTGACAATGGAAGATCATACAATAAGTTTAAATGCAATGAATGAAATATTTATTAATAGTCACAAACTAGATCATGAGAATGAATTCTCTGCATTATATGAATTACAACTTTACAACCATTATCCAGAACAACACCCCACCCCAACCCCCCCCCCCCCCCCCCCACACACACACACACCCCTCCTCTCTATAATTAAGGTTTTCAATAAGTAAAATGAACATGGAAGCGAAGTGATCCAACCGGACCCGATGAGTGATGGGTAGGGTACGGGTCGGTGCAAGAGACCCGACCTAGGGACCTGGTAGATCTTGAGATTCAATCCCGACCCTTAAAATATACAAGCAGAGATGGAGTTAAATTTAAACCCATATCTTATATGGATCTGGATATTGTAGGACTTGAACCCAGCCCAACATGATAGCGGTGCAAATATATGAGAACACCATGTATGCACATACATCATACTTATTCAATATTTTGAACAAGATGAAAACTACAGCATTGAGATCTGGTTAATCAATATCTCACATGTGTCTTCGTGCTTTGCTCAATGCTCTCAATCATGCTCATAGCAGTTTGTTAAATTATTCCATCCAACTGTCAAGGTTCTGATGTTAGTTATAGTCTTATAGAAAACCCTTACTAATTGTGTTATGTTTTTTTTTTTAAGGAAGTGCTCTCCGAGGAGTGGATGGGGTTATAAAATGTTATAGAAAGAGAATGTTGTAAAGAGAAAATGTAGTAGGTATAAAATGTTTTAGTATGTTCTAGAGAGAATATATATTATAGAGAAAAACATTATAAAGAGGAAATATTGTAGAGAGTACAAATTGTAGAGTTATAGAGAAAGAACATTATAGAGAATGATGTAAAGAGAAAATGTTGTAGAGCATGAATATATGGTTGAGAAAGAATGTGATAGGTGTACAAAGTATTTCAGAGAGTGAATTTTGTGAAAAGAATATATAGCTATGCTATATATATTTTAGAAACAAAATGTTGTCAGTGTGTCGTCTGAAAATTAGTTAGTGTCTTGTATAGCTATTTGAAAATTGTTTGCATGACGTATATTCAAAAATTTTCTCCCAATAAAACAAAAAGGGACACTTTATTGTTTTTTCTTGGGGAACTATTTAAAGGAATACCAAAACATTCGTGGGAACTATGATTTCGATGCCCTAAATGGTTAATGTTTACAAAATAAGAAGATATGAGGATTGTGGATCACAAGTTTCATCAATATTTGCACTCATGTCCAAAGCAAATACAAGTATGCCTTAATGAGGATACATAATGTTCTACTTTATGCAAGAAAGATATCAATCAAAATTTGGAAGAAAAAAAAGATAGTAGCCTTATTTGATTTATCCTATGATTTGTGACATGGGTGTCGAGTATAGCCACGTACACTGGTATCAGACACGACAAAATCATTCAACTTGGTTACGAGGACACACATATGATATATATATATATATATATATATATATATATATATATATATATATATATATATATATATATATATATATATAGAGAGAGAGAGAGAGAGAGGGCTGTTACATTGAGTTGTGGGCTGCCGGGGGGGAAAGTGAGCTACGGGTATTTTGACCCCCCAAGAGTTATGGAATTTGATGAAATTTGGTGAGGTTGTTGCCTAGGATAAGATGATCATCATCACCAATTTTCATCAAATTCCAAAACTTTTAGGGGGGTCAAATGGTCGAAGCAATTTCTGTCGTCCGCAGTCACCGTTAAAATTGCTTCGACCATTTGACCCTCCTAGATGTTTTGGAATTTGATGAAAATTAGTGAGGATGATCATCTTATCCTAGGCAACAACCTCACCAAATTTCATCAAATTCCATAACTTCTTGGGGGGTCAAAATACCCGCAGCTCACTTTCCCCCCCGGCAGCCTACAGCTCACTGTAACAGCCCTCTATATATATATATATATATATAATCTAGTTCTCCTAAGGGACGTCCCCCATCCTTATCTTGGGGGACAAAAAATTTTAAGGGACCTAGAGGTTTCATAATTTGCTGATTTTTGGTGAGGATGATCACCTTGTTATAGTCTTATAGATAGAACCCCCACCAAAAATCAGCAAATTACAGAACCTCTAGGTCCCACAAATATGCTCTTCAATTTAACAGTTAAAATGGATGGTTGATAATGAATAACATATTTGAGAGACCTAAAGGTTCCATATTTGGCTGATTTTTGGTGGGGATCCTATCTATAACATGATGATCATCCTCACCAAAAAAGTGGCAAATTATGAAACCTCTAGGTCCCTCAAATTTTTTTTGTCCCCTAAAATAAGTATGGGGGACATCCCTTAGGAGAACCGGACTGTATATATATATATATATATATATATATATATATATATATATATATATATATATATATATATATATATATATATATAGGGGAGTGCTTAGGTGCGGTCCGCGGTCCAAGGTCCGCAGCCGCCCGGTGCACCGGCCGCGTGCATACGATGCACAGAGTGGTGCATCGGACGGCTGCGGACCACACGGACCGCATAAGCACTCCCCTATATATATATATATATATATATATATATATATATATATATATATATATATATATATATATATATATATATATATATATATATATATATATATATCGTGCATACGATGCACGGAGTGGTGCATCGGACGGCTGCGGACCACACGGACCGCATAAGCACTCCCCTATATATATATATATATATATATATATATATATATATATATATATATATATATATATATATATATATACACACACACACACACACACACACATGTTAGACCTAAAGGGAAAGCAAGAAAAATAGATCTTGGGAGTAAAACCTTGCATTACTCATTGGGGCAAAGGCCCTATATATGTGACTTGTGACTATACAAAAGATGGGGCCACCAAAGGGTGAGTATACCCAAAAGGGACTGAAAAGCCTATACAAGTACTAAGAATGTATCTATACACTTTAACAATACACACACACACTTTAGTGAAGTAAAAATAATACCATGCATAAATAAGATCAACCATGCATGCGATAAGAGGAAGGAAAAGATCCCATGCTAGTCAATCGAAGGGCATATTTAATGCAATCAGAATAATTTCTAAACAAAAAAAAAATCTCAACTCTGATATAAGCATTTCTTATTAGTTAACGATGTATATGATGGAAATAACAGGTCAATCACGTGGCACAAGTAATGTTGCCGATGGTCTTATACAGAGAAATAAACAAATTCTCGTTAATAACACGACATATTAATGTTGATTATGAACATATATAAAGTAACAAATTATCTATTATAATAAGGGACTATGCATGAGGCCCAAATATATAACATAAGATAAAAGATATATTTCGGCCGTTGAACCATATGCACAAAGACGAGTGTAACTCACCCTAACTGTCTTTTAAGGATTTAATTTAAAATTTAAGTCTACCTCTGCCAGTTGAGGAAGGGATTTAACTCCCTCCCACCCTCCCATATACGCATGCCAATTAACCCCTCCAACCCATATATGCACGGTAATTAACTCCCTCCCTCACATATAAGCACAATAAGTAACTCCCTCCGATCAATATATGCACAGTAATTGACTCCCCCCTCGCATATATGACAACTAATTAACGTCCTCCCACCCATATGTGCACCGTAATTAATAAGAGAGACCGCTTGTATGAGTGTGATTCACCTATAGAGTAGAGAAAGGAAATGTCGAATGAAAAAATATCTCCTAGTCCTCCGATCTGCCTGTTTAATGTGTGTGATTCATCTGGTGGAGAGGTCCGGGGGTCCCATCAAACATTCACGGAGGATTAGAAAGGTGGCGTATTCCGAGAGAGAAACCCACTCACATAGTCGTTCTCTCTTTTCCAATAAATAAACCCCCATTTCTAAAAAAGAATATTAAATGCCCAAAAACGAGTACGATTCACACGGTGGCGGTCGTAGCCATCAAAGGAGGCGGGAGAGTGCCACCAAAGGTGGCCGTGGCTACCAAAGGCGGCGGTGTGTCGACATGCACATGGGCATTACTAGTAGTAAATAAGGAAACACATATAATGCATTTAGTACGAAGCCACATGCAACTGGGTCACAAATACAAGGTACCCTGGGATGATGAGTACTATCATGACGCATTTAATGCTTTTATATGATAACACTGTGTAGGCATCAAAATTAGCCCACACAAAAAAAGCTTGGCCCACGCACAAAGGCTCACAAAGAAAGAGGCCCGAACCCGATTCGGGTGGGCCCACTCGGCCCCCTCTTGCAAACCGCAGGCCTTTTTCCCTTGGGAAGGTGCGGCCGGCCAAAAAATAAAAGAAAAGAAAGGAAAGAAAAAGAAATAAGAAAAAGGAAAGAAAATCCCCTTGCGCAAGGGGGTGGCCAGGATGTCTACGCACGCATGGATCCATGCCGATCTCGCGATCCGACGGTCAAACCCAAAGTCGAGTCGCCATCAATCAAGGTGCAATCCAGGTTCAAATCTCAAAAGATATAGCCCAAATGAAAGGCCTTAACCACCCGATTCAAAAAATGAAAGGGAAAGATCAAATCCCCAAATAAAGAAAGGGATATATTCCGAGTAGTTATGGGGAGAGGTATTCCAGGGATTCAAAAATATCATCACCCCCTCCCCTTCACCTAAAATAGAGCGGCAGGGGGAAGGCTCAAGAGGTCGACGATCGAAGAAAGAAAGAGGAGGCTCTGAAAGGAGTCTCCAACGCTTGAAGACCAAAGGCTTCACACAGCACGGGCAAGCGTATCCTACGGGAACGGCTTAGTCCACGAAAGTCCTCATCAACGTGAAGCCTCACACCAGAAGATCAAGACTCCTCTCCGCTAGCAAAGAAGAAAGCTTGGAGAAGCCCGAAGTCGACGCTACACCTGTCGCCTTCGAAGAAGAAGACTCCTCTCCATCCACGAAGAAAGCTTGGAGAGGAAAGCATAAAAGTCGGCACTACACCCGTCGTCTTCTACACCAAAGCCGACACGACAACCGTCGTGACCAAAGCTCTGTCCCTAAAAGGAGGATGCCCAGCGAATAAGAAGACTCAGAGGAGACGCCATCATCATCTGAAACAAAGATCAAGTCAAAGCTAAAACAAAAGTCGACGCCAACACCGAAGCGAAGCCAAAGCAATGCCCACGCTAAAGCAACGCATGTGCTAAAGCCAACGAACTACGAAGAACAACGAGCAAAACAATGCGCGTTCTAGCCGATACAACGCGAAGTCCGGAAGAACAAAAGCATTGCAAGTCTATCTCTTCTATGTTCAAGCACTAACGTCAAAGCTATGCTAAAGCAAAGTCGGAGCCATGTCAGAAGCCAAAGCCAGATGCCAGAAGCCAAAGCTACCCCCGCACTAAAGCAACACACATGCTAAAGCCAACAAACTATGAAGAACAACGATCAAAAGTAACGCACTTCTAGACGATACGACGCGAAGTCCGAAAGAACAAAAGTACTTCAAGTCTCTATATATTATAAGCTCAAGCAGTGTTTTTAGAGGGGGCAGCTGTAAAACGGGACGTTTTGCCTGCTGTGGGGCGGGGCGTAAGCCCCACGGATTTTTTATTTTTTAATTATATATATATATATATATAATAGTGAAAATAGATTAAAAATAAATAAAATAAAAAATATTATGAGCAAACAAAGCATTTAAGCTTACAAACATGGTTGATAAATCACAAATATATAAAAAACGATAGTAAAAATGAATTTGTCATTGCCTTTCAATATCATTTAAGATCTAATTCTAAGTTTTTGACCAAAATTCAAACTATCTATGTTTATATTCTATAGATTCTATCATTTCATACATGATATAGAACCAATTTAAAACAATTTTAGTTCCCAAAAATATCATAATCGTCATCCAAGAGAGTAAGACACATATTAAAGATCACACGGTGGCAATCAAATCAATTTTTTTTCAACTATGCAGACAAACTCCTATGGAGCGTAAGCCCAGACCCTGACTCACTCCAGAGTATCGCTCCCACAATCTCCTGATAATATCTTCACCACCCTGACTCACCACCCCCGAGACCTGGGAGCGGCTGTAATCTTGTAAGGTTCTCAGCAATAAAGACGACCCATCTTTTTACGCCCACACACTGTTTTTCCCAACAATACACTAAAACCCTAATTTCATGTGTCCACACGTGTGAACACGGGTGTCAGTGTCCAAACATGTGAACAGTGCACCGGAGCTTAGTGGGAAGTGTCCAATGAATCATAGGATTAATCTTGTGAATAGTAAAATTTACATAAAGGTCTACAACTATTATCTATAAATACCACTTGGTAGGTTTAGAAGTAGAGCAATCCAGTCAGTGGCTAACCAACAATTGTAAGTAGTGCTTGTAATTTTGGATTCTTCTTCTCCATCATATTATCTATTCACTTAGAAGACAATAGCTGATTGAGTAGTTGTAGAAGAAATGTGTTTGCAAGTTGAAAGTGATACCCGAGGCCTGTTCATCCATTAAAGGAGATATTGTCCGTTTTTCAGTTTTAAACTCTTGAAAGAAGATTAAAAAAGACAGTTCATGCATCTTTTATTTCATTTTATTTCTAAGGCGTACATTACTAGTAACTTACCTTATTAGATATATTACAGAAGATCATATTTATTAGATTCATTTGTAAAGGCCACTAAAAACTTGGCAGGTTAAAGCAGGCATTATATCTTATGCTGCTGAATGTATAATTTCCTCGGTCTATTCGCAGAGAGAGAAAATACTCAAGGTTAGCAGATGATTTTTCTAGTTTATTAGTGTATTTAGTGACAAAAATAAAAGCAGATTATGTGACAAGAATATTCATAACAGGGCATGGAGTCAAAGAGTGGGGTTGATGCAACTGCAGGACTCTTTCTTCAGGCACTGAACATGCAACGGAAACTTTGTGGTTTCTTCTCTCCTCTTCAAACCGTTTACATCTCTAAGGATCCTCCTGCTTTTTTGGCCAGATGTGCATCGGTTTTATCAATATCACAGGTTTTCTCCTGTCACAAGCATCCACATAATATCTTTAATTTTAAAAGGCAGCAAATCCCAGTAGGCTATTTAAATATGGGTTATATGATTGTATTTATGATAAGCATAGGTGTTTATGCTCTTTTCTACTTATAGCATGGATTGCCGACATTTATAATTTTTTTTATTGAGTAGAAGTAGAGCATGTTTATAACAAGGTCCTCTTGTGAGATCCGAATATCTAATTAAATGTGAGGTATTGAGATGTAGGTAGTCAAATGTGGTGTTGTGTCACATCAAAAATATAAGTTTTTTGCACGTCAATACCATCATATTATCTAAGAGTCAGATCATAATTACTGCAATCCATGGTATTAAATGCAGCTCCCATTGCCTTCAAATGTTTTCTTTTTTGGTTATCTCCCATCACGGAAGGTGAGGCTGTCACTGTACTATTTTAACCTCCTATATTACTTTTAAAAAATTCACTTTCAGTTTTTAGGCCAAATCAGGTGTGAATTGTTTTGAATAATTGAACGATTTTTTTCAAACCAAACACGCATGAACCCTTAAGCAATCATTATATACTAAAAGATCAGTAGATACCAATTGCAAATAATCTTAGGGACATAGGGAAGTCATCCTTTATAAGATTATTTGGTGTTGATCAATGTTGAAGACATTATACATGCTCCTGTCACCAAGATTCAGATCAATTTACATAGTGTAATCACGATATAGTTTGAGATCTAAGATTTAAAAACCCCATCAGACAAAATTGTTACACTACTTAGATTGACCTGGACACATAGATAGCTATGAACAATTCTAGATTGTTGGGAATGAGTGCAAATGGTAAAGTAGAACATGTGGCTCCACCAGTGATCAAATAGTCGATGACCATGAGTATTTCTCATTTATTGGTCCATCAAATCTAGCAAGTAGTAGTCGTCTACTCCTCACCATTCATGGAGCCTCGTCCTTCATGAATTAGTAAACCTTGAAATTGCATACCGCACAGCAATAATGGTAATCAGCGAAATGGTGTCATGGCTCTTATTTTGTAGGTATTGCACCACGACAACCGATAGGTGCTTTTTGAAATCAGCTTGATAGAACCTCCCCCACTACTATTTAGTAATATAGACCATATTTAAGCAAAATAAAGATAATGTTGAGGAAGTCCACCGGTTAGTCCCACATCGGTAAAGGGGGCACCTAACTCCCGCTTATTACACCCTCTGTGGACCTCCCCTTACAACCCGGGTTTTGGGGTGTGAGGATATCTAACATGGTATTAGAGCTTTAGGGTTTCTCCCGCTGCGATGACAACGACGACGGCATCCCCTCACCCAGCTCCTCCTCCAATCACCAATAACCGACCGCAGCCCCTCCAACCGCTCCAACCACCAGCAGCCCCTCCGGCCCCCTCCAGCTACCCGATCCCCCCTCACCCACACCGGCAGCCTCTCCGGCCCCCTCCAGCTACCGGCAGCCACTGCAGCCACCCGATCCCCCTCCTCACCCGCACCGACAGCCCCTCTGGTTTCTCCCTTCAGCCACCCGCTTCTCCTTCCACCAGTCAATCTCCTTTCCGATTCCTCTCTCTCGCAGCCCCCGTAGCCACCCGATTCCCCCCCTCACCCGCACCCGTAGCCGCCGCAGCCCCCTCCAGCCACCCGATCCCCCCCTCATCGGCTGACCTCCTTCCCAATCCCCTTCACCCACAACCCCCTCACCCAATCCCCCTCCCCGTAGTCCCCTTTCCGACCCCCCTCACCCCTCCACAGCCCCTTCCGGGTTCACCGTCTCCCTCCGGATGCGGCCCCTTCCGATTGTACCTCGCTCCGTATGCTCCGCTTGAGGGGGGGTGTTGAGAAAGTCCACCAATTAGTCCCACATCGATAAAAGGGGCACCTAACTCCCGCTTAATATACCCTCTGTAGACCTCTCCTTATAACCCGGGTTTTGGGGTGTGAGGGTATCTAATAGATAAAATGTCGATATAATTGATAAACATAAGTGCATTACGCAATAACATCAATGATAAAGTGTCTAAAATCTAAATAACTAAAATCCCCAACAAAAAAAACTGATAAACCATAATCACTATCTCCTCACCCCTTCAAATCAATCCATAATGTCATCATTCCCAGATGATAAACCTCCATCACTATCTGATGCGAAACAATGCAGGTGGACAGGAAATCAGTGGTCTAATTGCACTAGCAGTGTTTCGCTATGAATTAAAAGTCTCAGGTAGGAAGTTTATTCAAACCATCAGCAGGGAATAATGGGTTTTAACAGAAACTACTCGCATCAGGCAATTCGATCCCAGTTCTAAGAATTACAATAAATAATGCTTAAATTAAACGGCACGAGTCCGTCCCGCAATATCAAATACTAATGAACTTAACAGGCAGGTGGGGACGCACAACCTCACGATGGTGGACAGCCGTCGGCACAGATAATATACTGGAGATCCGATTAGTAGAATTACCGGAAATACCCTACTGGAAAGAGACGTACCTACTGAGGCTCATGCTTGGCCTCAGGAATAGGGACTCCGAAAATGATGATCAAATATCCAGGAGTCGTCAGCATCCTCAATCGAACCCGTGATCAGCGTCCGGGTCAGCCGTCAGCACCCTCAATTGAACCCGTGATCAGCGTCCGAGTCAACCATCCCGTCGTGCGGCCATGCAAGCATGTTGAAGTGCGTCGGGGAACACGAACTCGGGCACGGGGCGAAGCCGGGGATGAGGGTTAGTGTCGGGTTGGGAGCGAACTGTAGAGGAAAGGAGGGGTCGGGTTGGGTCGGGTTGGGGGTCGGGCTGCAGAGGAGAGGCAGGAGGGGAGAAAGGAGGAGGGAATCGGGTCGGGTTCGGGTGGCGGAGGAGAGGGACCTACCTCTACGGGTTGGTATGGTTTGAATAAACTTCCTACCTGAGACTTTTAATTCATAGCGAAACACTGCTAGTGCAAAGACTCACTCGACTCTCCTAACAGATAGGACCTACCTCTACGGGTTGGTATGCAAAGACAAACTCACAACATGATGCATGCTGAATTTTTTTTTTTTTTTGTTAAAAATGGCAATCAAATGTAATAACTAAAAGAAAATTTTCCTCGATGCAAATATGCAATACAACTGACAGTTCCTACCTACAACCATACTCTGATACCAAAATGATGCGAAACAATGCAGGTGGACAGGAAATCAGTGGTCTAATTGCACTAGCAGTGTTTCGCTATGAATTAAAAGTCTCAGGTAGGAAGTTTATTCAAACCATCAGCAGGGAATAATGGGTTTTAACAGAAACTACTCGCATCAGGCAATTCGATCTCAGTTCTAAGAATTACAATAAATAATGCTTAAATTAAACGGCACGAGTCCGTCCCGCAATATCAAATACTAATGAACTTAACAGGCAGGTGGGGACGCACAACCTCACGATGGTGGACAGCCGTCGGCACAGATAATATACTGGAGATCCGATTAGTAGAATTACCGGAAATACCCTACTGGAAAGAGACGTACCTACTGAGGCTCATGCTTGGCCTCAGGAATAGGGACTCCGAAAATGATGATCAAATATCCAGGAGTCGTCAGCATCCTCAATCGAACCCGTGATCAGCGTCCGGGTCAGCCGTCAGCACCCTCAATTGAACCCGTGATCAGCGCCCGGGTCAACCATCCCGTCGTGCGGCCATGCAAGCATGTTGAAGTGCATCGGGGAACACGAACTCGGGCACGGGGCGAAGCCGGGGATGAGGGTTAGTGTCGGGTTGGGAGCGAACTGTAGAGGAAAGGAGGGGTCGGGTTGGGTCGGGTTGGGGGTCGGGCTGTAGAGGAGAGGCAGGAGGGGAGAAAGGAGGAGGGAATCGGGTCGAGTTCGGGTGGCGGAGGAGAGGGAGGTGGGATCGGGGTTGGGCAGTCGGGTGGGGGCAGGCGTCGGGTAGGTGGGGGGGTTTGGCAGTCGGGTGAGAGGGAAGGAGGGAGAGGGGCGGCGGCAAGGGGGGGAAAGGGTGTTGGCGCCGGGGTCGGGCCGGTCGGGTGAGAGGGAGGGAGGGAGAGGGGCGCCGGCAAGGGGGGGAGGGTGTTGGCGCCGGGGTCGGGCCGGTCGGGTGAGAGGGAGGGAGGGAGAGGGGCGGCGGCAAGGGGGGGAGGGTGTTGGCTGGGCCGGGGGAAAGGAGGAGGCGGGCTGGTGGCTGGGTTGCGGAGCAAGGAGGCGGAATAAGATAAGGGTTGGGCTAGGGTTTCACACGCCTAGTACCCACCTAGGGTTTCACACGCCTAGGGTTTGGGATTGGGGTTTCACACACCTCACCCTGTTGTCACTCAACACAATAGTGGAGAAACAAAATTTTTATTTCATTATTCAGTGCCATTACATGATCCATGGGCAGGCCTATATAAAGGCCTGCGATAACAAACGAAAGTCCCTGGAAGTCAAGGTGGGACTAAATAACACAATGCAAAAAAAATAAAAACAAATGAAAACATCCATGATAGTGATGACTGTCTGATCAGAGCCATAGGCTCAGGTGGCGCCTCCTGTGCTGGTACACGCGCCATGGGCACTGCTCGATGTCCCCATCATTCTCCCGGGGTGGGAGAGAGCTCGACTCCGTCGAGTAAGGCTCGGTGCGGCTCTCATATAGCTCCAGCAGGTCTGGGTCCATCTGCTGGGGTCCCTGATGCTCACTTCCAAGCGTCCTCAGAATGGGGCCTTCCTTTCCAGCGAACCAGGTACCGTCGGATTCCACTGTCGTCTTGCCGAGACAATCTCGTCATCCAGAATATTATCAATGCCTTTTGCTGTATATGGTGGGGATATTTCTGGGAGTGGGGGTAGGGGGGGCACTCAGGGGCAGGGTCCAGGGTAGGCTCAACTATCAGCGGATTTCCAAGGTTAAAATATGGGCCATTATAAGCCACTAGATCTTTAATATTGAAGGTGAGACTGATGCCAAAACCATCGGGTAATACAATAAAATAAGCATTATCATTTATATCTTTTAGAACCCGAAAAGGACCCGCACTGCGCGTATGTAGTTTCTTAACGGCTCCCGAAGGAAGCCGTTCCAGACGAATCTGGACCATCACATAATCTCCCATACTGAAAGTCTGAACTCGCTTACGGGCATCGGCCCTTAATTTATAGCTCGCATTGCTCTGTTCAATTTTTTTACTGATTTCCATATGTAGATCATGCACATGAGATGCAAAAACAGATGCCGACTCGGAAATTCTATGATGCTCAGACATGGGAATAAGATCGACTGGTTGCCTAGGTTTGAACCCATGCATGACTTCATGAGGACTCATACCGGTGGACCTATTGACAGATATATTATATGCAAACTCGGCTATTGACGGTTTCAGATCCCAAGTCTTAACGTGTTCACCCATAAAGGTACGGGCAAGGTTTCCCGGACTCCTATTGACAACTTCAGTCCGGTCATTGGTCTGGGAATGGAAGGTAGTGGAGAACTGAAGCCTGGTGCCCAGCTTGTGCCATGGGATTTTCCAACAAAAACTGGTGATCTTGACATCCTTGTTGGGCATGATTTCAGGCAATCCGTGTAACTTCATGACGCCATCGGACGTCTTGGAACAAGGGAGGAAATGGGTCACCTCCGAAAATCGGTCTACGACGATTAGGACCGAGTCATGCTCCTTGAAAATCTTTTTAGCTAGAGTTGATTGTTGTTCGGCCTGACTACTCTTAGGTTGGTAGGGACCCAGTTTGACCTTCTTGTCCTCATGCTCAAATAGGCACATGTTCGAACGGCCATAAATAAGAACATTATTGTCAAACAAACAAGGTCGTCCCCGAATGACTTGACCCGCATCCATGGTCAAAATATCACACCATGTTTTGTCTGGGTAAACATTGAAGTTTATGGGAAGAAGGCACCGTTGCTTGACCTCCAGGGTGGTCGAATTGATCCAGGGGACCTGATAGGGTCGAGAGTGGAGGACGGCCTTGAGGCCAGTCTTAGAGATCATGGTTGATGACACAGCATTGATGCAACTACTGCTATCAACAATGACCTTACAGTTCTTATCCCCAATCTTCTTGGCCGTGTGGGAAATGGCAGTACGCCTCCAGTTATCTTGATCCTTGGGTTGAGACAGGGCGCACCTAACAACTGACATGGAGGGAGATGACATTGGTCTAAGGGAACTCAAGATGGCTTCGTCATTATCATCAAAGTCTCTATTTTCTTCTTCAGCTTGATAGACGAATTCTGCCTCTCTGGCATCTATCACTTCAATGAGATTGCCATCAATAATGTTGACTTTGACATGGCTTGTACAGTTTGCGGCCACATGTCCGTTGCCTTGGCATTTACAACACATGATGAGGGGACTTGCTTTGGAGAAGTCTTTCTCAGGGCCCTTGTCATGGTTGTCTCTCTCATTGCTTCTACTGGTGGAGTCAGCTCTTGGTTGGGATTCGTTGGGGTAGGGCCGACTTAGGTAGTTGTTCGAGAAGGGCCGAGGGACTTTGCTTCGGGAATCTTGATCCCGATGGAAATGGTTGGACCTAATGCTATCGAGGTTCTGAACTAAGGCATAGGCTCTTTCCAACTCTGTAACATCTCGGGCAAGGAGCTCACTTCTCAGGTCTTCTCTCAAACCTGATCGAAAACGTGCCAGGACCTGGGCAGGGGTTTCTGTTCCGAGGACCTTGCAGCGATTTAGGAACTCGTCGAATTTGGTGACATAGTCCCTGGCTGATTTGTTGCCTTGGGTGAATTGGTGCCATTGGTCCAATAGGTGGGCTCGATATGATGGGGGCACATACTTGCCTTTTAGCTCATTCTTCATGGCGACCCAAGTATCAATGGGGTCCTGAGTTTTGGCGGCTCTCAAGGCTTCTACATTAGTCCAGTATTGGCTGGCAGGTCCACTAAGCTTCATGGCAGCGAATTGCACTTTTCGCGGTTCGGTTAAAGGATACCAGGCAAAGTATTGGTCCATGGACTGGAGCCAGTCCAAAAAGAATTGGGGATCGTGCCTGCCATCGAAAGAGGGCACCTCTAACCTGATGGTCCGGAGATACCGTTCATTCGGGTCTTGATTGTTCTGCCAAGGTGGCCGAAAATCTTGAGGGTTTAGGGGTGGTGGAGCTAGAGGTGGAGCTCGGTCCAGACGGTCAAAACGGGCATTGGTGTCACGCTGACAAGCGGTGAGGTTCTGGTTCATAGTTGCTATTCTTTGGGCTAACTCGGCAAGTGCCCTAGTTAAGACCTCGGGATCCATATTGTCCGACTCACTCGACTCTCCTAACAGATAGGACCTACCTCTACGGGTTGGTATGCAAAGACAAACTCACAACATGATGCATGCTGAATTTTTTTTTTTTTTTGTTAAAAATGGCAATCAAATGTAATAACTAAAAGAAAATTTTCCTCGATGCAAATATGCAATACAACTGACAGTTCCTACCTACAACCATACTCTGATACCAAAATGATGCGAAACAATGCAGGTGGACAGGAAATCAGTGGTCTAATTGCACTAGCAGTGTTTCGCTATGAATTAAAAGTCTCAGGTAGGAAGTTTATTCAAACCATCAGCAGGGAATAATGGGTTTTAACAGAAACTACTCGCATCAGGCAATTCGATCTCAGTTCTAAGAATTACAATAAATAATGCTTAAATTAAACGGCACGAGTCCGTCCCGCAATATCAAATACTAATGAACTTAACAGGCAGGTGGGGACGCACAACCTCACGATGGTGGACAGCCGTCGGCACAGATAATATACTGGAGATCCGATTAGTAGAATTACCGAAAATACCCTACTGGAAAGAGACGTACCTACTGAGGCTCATGCTTGGCCTCAGGAATAGGGACTCCGAAAATGATGATCAAATATCCAGGAGTCGTCAGCATCCTCAATCGAACCCGTGATCAGCGTCCGGGTCAGCCGTCAGCACCCTCAATTGAACCCGTGATCAGCGTCCGGGTCAACCATCCCGTCGTGCGGCCATGCAAGCATGTTGAAGTGCGTCGGGGAACACGAACTCGGGCACGGGGCGAAGCCGGGGATGAGGGTTAGTGTCGGGTTGGGAGCGAACTGTAGAGGAAAGGAGGGGTCGGGTTGGGTCGGGTTGGGGGTCGGGCTGCAGAGGAGAGGCAGGAGGGGAGAAAGGAGGAGGGAATCGGGTCGAGTTCGGGTGGCGGAGGAGAGGGAGGTGGGATCGGGGTTGGGCAGTCGGGTGGGGGCCGGCGTCGGGTAGGTGGGGGGGTTTGGCAGTCGGGTGAGAGGGAAGGAGGGAGAGGGGCGGCGGCAAGGGGGGGAAAGGGTGTTGGCGCCGGGGTCGGGCCGGTCGGGTGAGAGGGAGGGAGGGAGAGGGGCGCCGGCAAGGGGGGGAGGGTGTTGGCGCCGGGGTCGGGCCGGTCGGGTGAGAGGGAGGGAGGGAGAGGGGGCGGCGGCAAGGGGGGGGAGGATGTTGGCTGGGCCGGGGGAAAGGAGGAGGCGGGCTGGTGGCTGGGTTGCGTAGCAAGGAGGCGGAATAAGGTAAGGGTTGGGCTAGGGTTTCACACGCCTAGTACCCACCTAGGGTTTCACACGCGTAGGGTTTGGGATTGGGGTTTCACACACCTCATCCTGTTGTCACTCAACACAATAGTGGAGAAAC
Source organism: Chamaelirium japonicum (assembly GCA_947650365.1). Classification (NCBI taxonomy): domain Eukaryota; kingdom Viridiplantae; phylum Streptophyta; class Magnoliopsida; order Liliales; family Melanthiaceae; genus Chamaelirium; species Chamaelirium japonicum. The sequence continues at coordinate 53,838,687 of OX393559.1, forward strand.
AAAATTTTTATTTCATTATTCAGTGCCATTACATGATCCATGGGCAGGCCTATATAAAGGCCTGCGATAACAAACGAAAGTCCCTGGAAGTCGAGGTGGGACTAAATAACACAATGCAAAAAAAATAAAAACAAATGAAAACATCCATGATGGTGCTGACTGTCTGATCAGAGCCATAGGCTCAGGTGGCGCCTCCTGCGCTGGTACACGCGCCATGGGCGCTGCTCGATATCCCCATCACTATCTCCTTCCCCCTCCAAAGAATAGTCCTCATCCTCCTCTGTATTAATAGTCATCCATTGGCATAGGTTGTGACTTGTGAGGCATGTCCTAGTATTTTCCTCATGCTAGGACCTTATTTTTCATTAGTTCCTATAGCATGTTCAACATCATTCCAAGTAAGATCCTCATCATCATGAACAAGCTCATCGATATTTGGAGGGTCTATCCAATCATCTGTGTCATCCACCTCTCCCAAAACAATCGAATCCTCATCTCGTCCATGTATGCTCAAGTTATCCTCATATCAGCGGCGCAACCTGTGTTTGTATTGAATGAATACAAGATCGTTCAACTTCTTCTGAGCCAAGTAGTTTCTATTATTCGAATGTATCTACAAAATCAGAAATTTACATTACTACTTTCTAAAACTTTAGGTGAAATTGGAAAACCGTTTGTTAGTATTGAGCGCCTACGCAAGTGCACTTTTGTATTACGGAAGTTTTTAAACATTTTTTTCTTGTCATCGTATGGAATTCAGACCTCGCCTGTGGGAGCTTCAATACTACTAAAGCACCCAAAAAGAGCAAAAGGCTTGGTTATGTTGCTACTCCTATTGATGTTTGACTTTTTCATGCAGCTGTCGCGATATGTTCATGATAATCACTTGGGCACGTTGACATGTCGGATGAAGAAATCCATACTAGATTTTTCTCCTGTGGTAAGTTAATTAATTTTAGATATAATCAATGAAAGAGTTTTTCTTTGGGATTGTTTTTTACTGAATCCCATTCAATCTGGAGTCAGGCTACAATTTTGAATATGATTTGTTAACTGTAGACATTTCCATACTTCTGTCTCGGTTCGCACTAATAGAAAATAACATTTAAAGAATCCCATGATATGAATTCTCAGTATTTAAGGAATAGTACAGCAGAATAGGCAGGATGGCTGAAGAGGGTTGGGATCCCAACAATAATCACATGACGGGACAAGGTCGTTTATTGTTTGCATCATTTGGGATTTCTTGTATGTTGAACTAATAGTTAGAATACCTTAAAATTTGAAAAATGATTCATGCACTTCAATACCACTTGTATTATCGGTTGCATACGATCTTCCTATTCCCGGGGTAACGTATGATGATTGTTAAAAAACAAATTCCATTTGGGAAGCTGGATGCTTGCTCCACAACCTTGATGTGAAGCCTCTTCAAACTGTATGCCCATTGCCCACTATATATTGAAACTTCTAGTCGGAGGCAACGAAGCCCACTGGACCTACAAAATGCCAAGCCCAAAGCTAACCATATGATTCAGCCATTCAAGCACGTGGGTGAGGTAGAGTTGTTACGGTTGTTGGAATAAGATTTGGGATGCGAAAAGCTAAATACTTTAAACTGGGAGTGTTTTAAAATTTTGAGTTGTTTTAAATTTGCATTGGGTTGGGAACGATTATTTGAATTTTAATGTCTGTGGGTAGAGATTGGATTGGCAGGTATAGTACTCACCCCTTTAAGAAGAAGCAGATAAATAAATAATGCACTTCGGGATTCACCAAGAACACAAGTTCTTCCATATGTGATCCCCTGATTGTTGTGAGACAATGGGTGTGAGCCTTTTATTCCTTTCTGCCGTCCCCTTCCACATCTCTCTCTCTCTCTCTCTCTCTCTCTCTCTCTCTCTCTCTCTCTCTCTCTCTCTCACTTGACCAAATATCAATACCGCCAATGCCAATCCCACTCAATCTTTGCGAGTTCCAGTGACAATCGGCTCAATACCGGACGCCTGCGACAACCCGACCTGCTGCAAACAGCCTGACAGGCTGCTATCTGTGCCTCCTGCACCGTAGCCCAGCAAACCACCAGCAGAACAACGCAAGCATGCCTAAGTCCCTACAATTGATTCAGCCGGCTAACCTACCAGTCGATTGACACTTATCCTCCCCAACCCGTTAGGTTACCAGCAACAGCAAGTGGTTGCCCCACTTGGAGCGACCAACCGTCTCCACAGTGACTCATTGCTGACCACCAGCCAGCCATGCAACGTCAGTCCATCGCAAGTCTGAAAGCGCCCATGACTTCCCCTCCCTGGATCTATTTTCCCATGAAACGGAGCATTATTCATTCCGGTTCTTTTTTTCTATGATCCCACAAAAAGAACCAAACCCGGGGGCAGGATTCTGTTGAGCAGAAGTTCAAGCAATCTCATGTTCTTTGGGATTATCCGATGGTTAAATTGATTTATAACTTGTTACATCACTTCAGTACCCAATCAACTTCTGAATTATTTCATCTAACTGCAGTCCAACTCCCCAGGAGGTCTCAAAGGCTCCAACATGTGGTTGTCATCTTCATTACTCAAGTGATCACCTCAACTTGCTGCTACCTGCAAGTCCATTTGTTTTATTAGTTCCATTTTTAAATTTAATTCAAAAGAAAATCTTGCAAACTGTGTATCCATTATTGTGCCATTTACTTACAATTTCAAATCTAGTTTTGAATTCTTTTTGTGTAAAATCAAACCTTTCTCTGGATTGTTCTGCATCATCTGGTATCAGAGCTTAGGATTCTAAATTTCTTTCATCACTACCTACCATGACCTCCTGTAGTGATTAGTCTTCTAGGAGTACTTTAACCGATCAACAAATGTTAAAAGCAATTCTCCAATAGGTAGATACGGGAAATAGGATGAATACATTGTTGTTTTATCGTTTCAATGTTTAGACTGTTATGTTTGTGCACAACATATATAGAAATACATGATATGTAGAGCTTCACACCCCATGATAGTATAGAAATGTGATTTTAAGTGTTCCAATGTGTGCATCTTTACTTGATTTATGATTGTCGAGGGTTTCCGTAAAAAATTTCATCATTTAATCAACATTTCCATCATTGTTACAAAAGTGCAATATTCCACATTGCCAAAATATTTATGTAATATTTCCATATCATGCAGTGACGAAATTGGAATTTCAAACCATGATCCAACCAATAACTAACATGAATCACAGCCACCGGAACCATAGACCTTATGAGGCATCCGCAAGAAGAAAAAAAATTGTAATGTTGTTTCAGCACATAAAATACCTTTTAATCTTTTATGCCTGCACACCTGGATCTAAGATTTTCTGTTTGGGCATTTTCTCTATCTTCAGATACAGATGAATGCCATCAAGTTGTTGGACATTTACCCTCACATGATATATGTCGTACACTTAGACAGTGTTTGGCATGAGGAACAGTTGTTCCGCTTAATCCTCATCCAGAAAAGGGTATTCCTGTCAATTACTGTTTCTAATGTTATTTGATAGTTCAGCATTCCCGTTAAGAACAGAAATGCATGGAGTGATATAATATTGTTCCCAAGTCCTTCATTCTACCGGAACAGAAACTATCCGTTACTTTTAAAATATGGAACTGGGAATAGAAATGAACGGTTCCAGAATGATGCCAAACACCCCCTTATTAACTGGTGTGTTTCTTCTAATTTACCCTTGATGCCAAACAACCCCTTATCACAAGTAGGATTACCACAAGCTTGTCGCATCTGGAATTCCACTTCCCTTGTCTCACGGTGATATTTCATTCAAGTGGCATGTATGTGTTGAATGCTCAGTGTTGAACACACCCATGCACTAGTGTCATCTCCACTACTGATAATGGTATATGACTACACACAAATGTACGTGTGCAGCCATGTGAGCGAGGAACCCATCCTCACCCACTTAGTTGTGAGTGTTAGATAGCTTCACGCCCCAAAACCTGGGTCGTAACGGGAGGTCTACAGAGGGTATTAGAGTGAGCGTTAGGTGTCCCCTTTATCGATGTGGGACTAACTAGTGGACTTCCTCAACAGCCCCCCCTCCCCTCTCTCAGCACGCGGAGCGAGGCACAGTCAGAAGGGGCCGAACCTGGAGGAGGAGACGGTGAACCCAGCTCTGATACCATGTTAGATACCCTCACGCCCCAAAACCCGGGTCGTAAGGGGATGTCTATAGAGGGTATATAAAGCGGGTGTTAGGTGTCCCCCTTTACCGATGTGGGACTAATCGGTGAACTTCCTCAACAGTGAGCATGGAATCAAATGTCATAAATTTCCTACAAAATTATCGAAATGTCTTTTATTTTAAGAACCGCTGTAAAAATTGTCGGAAATTTTTATAGTACCAAATTTCAGTTCGGCATCACAAAATGTTGTACAAAATGGCCACCATTTGACCGAAATCTGACATTCCTCTTTTTTCGGACCATTTCACTGAGAAAACTCATAATCTTTTTCAATGAAATTTTCCATTTGTTTTCCTTCCATTCCAAATTTCTATTTAAAACATACCAATTTTTGACAGACATTAGACCAAAATTTTTGACTGTAATCCAACAAAGTTTCTTTTATTTTGACTGACTGAAATTGGCATTTAAAACCTTGGTTGTGAGTTCCTTTTCAGGTGCATAGAGAGTCAATCCTCCGTATGCTCTTATTAGAATCAATCGATGCTCGTGTCTAGGTTATGTCATAGTTCCAAGATTTGGCTAGCATATAATTTGGGGGTTTTCGGAATTCATCTATTGTATTCTCAGAGTAAATTGCACCATTTTTTATCTTTACACTTTTTTTTTTTTTAAGGTTATTGGGCTTGGGACATTCCTCAGGCAATTCCATCCTTCCCATATGACCCAGTATGTTCAGGTACGTAGCTCACACTCTGTATCACCTTGTTACTTCTAAATTGCGAGAAAAGAGGTGTTGACTTGTTCGATGCAGTACATGGGTCAGTATGTACGAACAACGGCTGAAACAGCATCTGGAGCGCTCGCTGACCCTCAGAAAGCATCCCCCGACCCAGCGTCTGAGGTACCCACTTGTTCTTAGATTTTCTTTTCAAAGTGCACAATCATTTATTCTCCACACCATTATATCACCCAACTTTATCCACATTGTTTAAAGTTTAAATGCAACTTATTGTTGTGGCACAATCTTTCCTGCTTTTTTTGAAAAAGTCACGACTGTAAAAAAAAATCATGATTTTTGCGTTTTAATTCGATCTATGAGTTTTAATCTTATCGTATACTGCTCAAAAAATTTGTTGAAACTTCTTTATATATATTTTAAGAAGTTATACCCGTTTTTCCGCAACTCCTGTCTGACTTTCACGACTTTTTCCCGATCTTTTACGACTTCTCCCCTAACCAATTTTTTCTAGACTTCCGACCTAGTAACTTCTGCTGACTTGCCTTTCTTTTGTCAGGTCCTAAAGTCAGCATTTTGGCTTATGCATTTCTGCAAATACATGGAAATCCCTCAGGATTTGGTGGATTCATGCCTACCACCCTCTCTCATTGCTATTCTCCAAGCTTGAATGCCCAAAGAAACATATGTCACAAATTAAAGCCCTTAACTTAGTCGCCCCGAACCACGGTTTCACCCCAACCGTGGTTCGGGGTCCGGCTGTCGACACCTGTTATTTCCGCCGGATTGGACTGTTCCGGATTGTTGAGATCTACAGGCCACCGAGAGAACCCCAGGGGGCTCCCATCATAAGGACCAGCTGATTGAACGGGTGGGGCGACTATTTTAAGTCATTCGATCACAAATGTACACTTGTAATGAATTGAAACCTGAGCTTTATCTACATTTGTTTCCCTCTTTTTCCCAAAACTGGAAATTTGTCCATTCCTTCACTGGGAGTTTTATTTTGGGAAATTTTATTCGTACCCCAAAAATCTGTAATTAGCCCCCATCTCCCTATCGTTTATCAATAACTTACTCAACAACCCTTTAATACCAACAATGCCCTTTTCTTTTGTACCCAAAACCCCAAAGCCCTAACTCTGCGTCTTTTGTACCCCCAACCCAACCTAAGGTTTGTTTGAACTTTCTTAACCCAAGCCCAACCGTCGTGCAGGGTGGGTTCGGGGTAACCCGCCCAAATTCGGGTTGGGCTCGGGTTGGCCCACCCAAGTTGCAGCCCTACCTGTGCCTTCAAGTACGAGCCAACGGCATGGGGTTTATTTAAGAGTGGGGTGTATTCAAGAGTGCATATAATTGGGATATATTTAAGGGGGTATGTATTTGATTGGGGTATAATCAAGTTGGGGCGGGCCATTTAACTGGGGTGTATTGAAGGTGGGGTGTAAGGGGGAAGGGTATTTTGGGGATAGGAATGGAGTATGAAAAAAAATAATGGGGTGTGTTCAAGTTTGTTGAAAATGGGGGCTAATTACAGATTTTTGGGGTATGAATAAAATTTTTCTTTATTTTTCGGTAAATTAGATATAGGTCCTTAACTATTTTGCAATATTAGCTCAGGACACCATAATTTGCTATATTAGCTAAGGTCCCTACAAGTATACATTCGTCTCCAGGAAGAGTATATATTCGTCTTCAAAAACAGTATACATTTGTTTCAGTTAAAGTATATATTTGTTTTTAGAAAGAGTATATATTCGTCGGGAGGAACTTGAGCTATATTTTAAAATTAACGTGTCCTGCAACTAAAAGTCATTTCTCAAGGACTTATGTTAAATTTCCCCTTTATTTTTTGGGGCTTGTCGCATATCATCTGTGGGCTTTATTATCTTGATCACATGTATCACCACCGGGTCAGGCTATTTACAGCACAGAGTTTACTAGGGGCAGCTGTAGATTACCGAGGTCAGCACCTACAATTATGCTCCCCCCCCCCCCCCCCCCCCCCCCCCCTCCAGTAGTGTGTGGTGCAAACAACTGCTGGCAATTTCGGACCCGACACGAAGTTGGCGGGTCTGGGTCAGGACTAAACGGATCGGGTCCGGGTTTAGGGTCTAGACACAGTAGACCCAACGGGTCGGGTCTACCCGCAATCCAATACTGTGCTCAACTGAATAAACCCATGTGGTAAACGGGTCTTATCGGGTCTACCCGTTTATAAATGGGTCGGGTACGTGTTTAGAAACTAGACGCGATTAGTTAAACAGGTCGGGTCTAGGTCTAGGGGTTTTGGACGTGACCTGAAATTAGACACGACACGAACCCGACCCAACACATTGCCACCCCTACGTGGCACACTACTGCCGCCCTTGGAGGTTGTCATTGGACCACCGTCCTGACCCGTGCAGATCACCACCAATTCGCCACTGCCCATTCTTCACCATCGGTCCCATCTAACCCACCACCACCGCCGTGTCGCTCTTCTTCCCCCCCCCCCTCCCCCTCAGGCTACACTTGGCGATTGTAGACCGAGTGCCTAAATTGTGCACTCAGGTCATGTGTTCCTGAGTGCAACTATAGTCCATTCGAACACCATTAAGCACTTGTCCTACGATTGCTAAATGGACTGTAGCTTCATGGCATCGCAGGGCTAAGTACCCAATTTAGGCACTTAACCTGTAATCGCCAAGTGCAGCCAGAGGAAGAGGAGGCAGCGGTGGTGGGTTTGAGTTGCCCTCATCCATGGCGCAGAGGTAGGATATGGAATTTTTTTTTTTTTGGTAAATGTGCTGTCCCTAGTAAACTCTGTGTTGTAGATAGCCGGACCCATCACCACCACTCACAGCTTTTGTGCCAAACGAAGCCATTTTGGAATTGGGGACAGAATTATAGATATCATTTGACTCAGGGGCCTGCTGTCACTAAACATAGAAAAATTGCAGACAAAAGAGCTGAAGGACTCCATGAGCTCTGCTCCTTAGTAGGCACTGTTGAGGTACAAGTATAAACCAGCCAGCCCTGCGATACCGACCGCGATGGCGAAGGGCAATGCCTTCCTGCAGAGTACAAAGCATTTCAATCAGAATGCTGAGAAACACAGAGAGCTGATCAAATGCTCATGAATCCCCTAAAACCAATCAGAAGCATGTTGAGAGAGAACAGATGCTGACCCGACGGCTTCGTCTCTCTTTATCTGTGCCTTTCTAGCTTTGCGGGCTTCTACCTCGTTCACGTCCTTGGAGACCGCTGGTTCGTAAGGCCTGAATCTCCGTTTCGGGGCACCGCAGACTGCAACATAGATCAGTGAGAGCGACATAGACGTTGTTAGCTCGTTACCGACAGAATCTTCTGTTGGGTAAGTCTTACTATTATTACTAGTAAGAAACCCAGGCAATGTCCGGATGAAATTAATGCACACCACGTGGCACAGACGACTTCAAAGCCGTCCGAAGAAGTGTGTAATCTGGAACGAGCATGATTCAAGTGTTGGGGTGTGCTTCACTCAATAGATAGATGTGTAGTACAAATGATTTTTCTAATTAACACAAATGATCATTAAATGTCATTGAATGGGTATTTATCACCTTTGTAATAGAATTTATGAGAGAGACTGGCGACATAGATGTTGTTAGCTTGTTACTTGGGTAAGTCATATTATTATTATTATTATTTCATGCTGGATTTTTTTCACAACGCAATGATTATTGTAGTTTAATTCCCTATATGGAATCATGGGTTCCACCCTATATTGATACCAACGGGCCCTTGGCATGGTGGTACTTCCTCTCTCCCATGTTGGAGTGGTTCCTTGTTCGATTCCCGGTATGGATTCCGTGGGCTAAACCTTCACTCAAGAGTCAAGACTGTTGTGCCTTGTTTGTGCATGCAAATCATGACCGTTGATGTCATGTTCACATGGTTATAGAATTAATAAATAGTAGTTGTTGGCTCCCCCGCTTTAATCTTCGGACCTCTTTGAGCGCTGTCCTCTGACCGCCTGGTGGGTCCATCAAAAAAAAATCATTGGTTCCACCCTAATCATCTAGACTCTTTTCATAGTCTTACTATATGAGCGTAATTGCATTCCAAACATCGTAGGCTTACTTACGTGTCAACTAGTCTTTTAGTTTCTTGGCATGCCCCCACTCAATTGCTAAGTTGTCTTAGTCATGTTTTCGGCACCAACCATATAGGGTTCGTTTGGTTCGTGGAATACATCATTGAAATCCCATTCCTATTCCCTGGCATCCTATTCCAGGAAATCAGAATAAGATTCAGGTGTTTGGTTCATGCGCAAGTAAAAGGCCAGAAAATGAGGGGGGGGGATGCTGGATTATATGAGCAAAGAGAGAAACCGTCCAATTTTTATATGCCATCTAGGATTCTAGGAAAAAGAGGCAAATTCCCCCCCAAGTTTGGGAGATATATGATTCTCCCTCAAAGCCCCCAAATCCATAATAGGATTCACTCCGGCACCCTTTTTTCCCCCTCAAATCCGCGAATCAAACACCGGAAACCCCTGCATCCAATT